>OX411756.1:10070000-10731796 GCA_948252205.1 Orthosia incerta | reverse complement strand
TGCGAGAGGTAACACGATCACTTAACAATCATAACTACTGAGCAGTGGTGAACACTGTATTCTCGTAACAGTGTGGACAAACCCTTTGGATTAGTAATATGATATAGTCTGATCGAACGGATGTTGTCTTTCCTAATTCTAAGCCGCATGAATTGTTTAAAGAAAAACGAAACAAAATATTTGAAAGGTGGCCCAGGAAAAGAATATCTAAAAATCTTTAGTCCAAGAGTGGGGCAATGTCACTTTCTTCTTTCTTAGAGGTGTAAAAATACTCGCCTATCTTTTTGTTAAATTCCATATAATAGAGGCGTGTTCCCGGTTTAATTATCTTCAATCGGGCACACATCTAGACTCCAGGCGTATCAAGTTAGACAATATTGATTGAGTCAAAAACATAATCGAGGTTTGATCGATAAACAAAACATGGCCGCTGATCAATCTCAACTTTCTCAACTTTAATTGATCTCGAACTTTGCTAAATGCCACGTAACTCCCTAGGGAACAAAGTTCACTGTATTTTACTAAACCAGTGACCATACTATTGCAGGAGCTGAACAAACGACAGAACCAGTTGGAACAAGCGCACGCCATGTTGTTACGTCACCACGAGAAGACACAGGAGCTCGAGTACAGGCAACAGAAGGGCGTGCATGCGCTAAGGTACGACATACGAGACTTACAACTTATTAGTTTTATTTAGTAGCCCAATGGTGCCAGGCTTAGACAAATATAGTGGGATGAGCTAGACTTATTCGATAAAATCTGGTCCCAAATAGCCCTATATAAAGAGAAGTGGAAGGAGAGTAACGAGGCCTTTGCTCTTCGGTAGGATAATAATAATGTTTAGTTAATGGTCTCTCACATGAGCCGCTTGTCGGATGAGTCGTGGTAAAATCTGCAACAATTCGTGACCTAGAAAACATTCAACTAAAGATGGGCAGACCCGAGAAAGTTGTTAAAGATAAAGGCAAAAACATTTTTATAGAATCATTGTGTATCTGAATTGGCTGCAATACCCTGCGCAGTAGCTATTTTTGTGTCAATGTTGACAGTGAAGATAGCATTGTATAATGTCTCTTTCACTCGCTTACATTTGTCGCATCGTCCTCTTGCTTACTCTATGCAGTAAACTCGATAACAAACTGTTTCTCGCGCAATGGTTGGTAGAGCCAACTTCAGAGACTCAAAGATCCTCTGGGATTATTATACTCATGTACTGACAAGTGAGTTATGTTTGTTATGGTGTCGCAGAGAGGAGCAGTTATCGAACCAGCACGGCACGGAGCTGGCCAACCAGCGCGAGTACATGCAGCGCGCCGAGCATGAGCTGCGCAAGAAGCACGCGCTGCAGCTCAAGCAGCAGCCCAAGAGCCTCAAAGTATGTATAACCACTTTACATCACATAGAGAAAGCTATGAGATTCTTTTCATTTTTGAAAAGCCTCAGTTTTAATATGGATATGGAATAGATAAATTTATTTGAGTTTCTTATCCGTTCTTCTCCATCTAGGTAGTTTACGAACGGAAAGTAAATTGATTAATTTAGATCCAGCAATAGTTGTCCCCCAGTGACGCCCTGAGCCGAGGTTCGACCCCAACTGAGGTAGCCCTCAGCCTTGTCGCTTAGGTTTAGAAATTTGCGCCTAGCTGGAGGCTTAGTCTCAGCAGGAAAAGTCCGGCTAAGCAGTAACAAATCACTTTGATTGACACTGCGAGACGCCACATACGAAAAAAAAAGATAAATTTATTTATTAACCATTTACTGCCAAACTGAGCCGGACTTAAATGGACTTGCCATCCTTTGGGTAATGCAGAGACAATTTATACGTAGTGAGTGTACGTGATCGTAATCTCAGATAAAGTTTAGTTGGAGAATCTAGTTAAAAGCTTTAGAATAATTTCATAAATAGCGGATTCGTAAGTTACTAGATGGCCACATTATGGGACAGTCGAACAACAAACAATATTATTTACAATAAACGCTTTTTAAATTCACCACATTCACATTTAAATTGTTAAAATTCACTTTCGCCGCTGTAATAGTAATTTTTGAATGTATCTGTTTACAGCAAAAAGAGATGCAGATACGCAAGCAATTCCGTGAGACGTGCAAGATACAGACGCGTCAGTACAAGGCGCTTAAAGCGCAGATACTGCAGATGACCGCCAAGGTAAGCTACTACTCTTCACTATTATACAATCAATTATTATTTCTTTAGACTTCATGCACAAAAGTTACAAAGGCGGACTTAACGGCTTAGGTCTTAAGTATATTCTATCTATTTATATTTTCTACAATTGATTAGCTGTACCTATTAATAGTACTAGAATTTTGACTGAGTTTGCTGTGTAAGCAGTTAATCTACAAAAGGCGCCAAGTAATACTTGATAAACTATGCTTAGTGGTCAAGAAGCTTATTGGGCTTATTATATCGACTGGTTTAAGTCCAAAGGTCGACAGTTACATGGTCTGTCAGACATGTACAGTACTCGCCAAACTTCTTGGCCGCCTTGAAATTGTCTTTCCGATGCTCAAGGCACGGCTCGGTAATGTTTTAGAATGAGATTTACTACTGCGAAGCCATTATGGCCAACTACAGGGCGGCTAAGAAGTATGGCAAGTACTGTATGCTAGTATCTACTTTGAGCATCAAAGAGTTTGTTGCGAACACTTTTTTTTTATTATTTTACCCAAAATTTTGAAGTAATTTTACGTCGTTGTTTTTACAGGAGCATCAAAAGGAAGTGATAAAGACGTTGAAGGACGAGAAGCGTCGCAAGCTGGTGCTGCTAGGCGAGCAGTACGACCAGAGCATCACCGAGATGTTACAGAAGCAGACCGTCAGGCTAGACGAGAGTCAGATGGTAAGCAATATACAGTACTATAATACTAAACCATAACAACAATAGTGTAGCTTACTACCACAGATTAGAGTAGTTACCACGTATCAGATGTTACACTCTCCGAGATCAAATACACAATTTTGAGCTCAATATCCGTGACTATTGGGTTGAATCCGTGACGGCTCGTTTCTTGCGAGGCTGCCGAACTAAGACCCCCGCGCCCACCGACCATGCACTACCCTCGCACGTGGGAGCTGTCAGCTGACTGGCGGCGTGGTGCTGGGACCACGCGAAACTGTGGGCAGTAATCGCTGTAAGTACGGTCGAGTGAAGGAGGCCTGGTACTAAACCGTAGCTTAACAACCGTATCATACTGTAGTACGTTTATATCTAGATTTAGGATTATTAACTCTAAGCTACGGGTTTATGTCATCAATCAGTTCACCTAAGCCGTAGTTCATACGCAACATGCGTTTGAACAGTCAACATTTTTGTGATTACCTTAACAGCTGCGGATTACGAAGCCCAAGGTTCGAATCTCGAGCTTAGGCCGTTTAAAAGTATTGCGTTTTCTTGTCAAGAAATCCTCAATAACAGCCTGGAGTTAGGCAGTTAAGCGTTGTGACACCCCCGTGACTTGTTCGTGTCGGAATGCTGTTTGAAAAGATTGAAGAAAGAAAATTCGTTACCACATTTCGGTCTGAGGCACTATTATATGGTGCTTCAACAACCATCAGATTTTTATATTGTAAAATTAATCTTCTTAATCATTAAATTAACTTTCTACAGATGGAGTGCCAGCAACTGAAAATGCAGTTGGAGCATGAACTGGACATGCTGACGGCGTATCAGAGTAAGAGTAAGATGCAAGCCGAGGCGCAGCGCAACCGTGAGAGACGCGAGCTGGAGGAGCGTGTCGCCGTCAGGAGGGCACTGCTCGAGCAAAAGGTACAAAATAAAGAAGAGAAACCGCTTAATAGTGAAAAAACGATTCAGTCCGTCAGTTAGATATTGGACACGTCTTATTTATTTATTTATTTATTTATATATACTTTATTGTACACCAAGATAAAAATAGTTCAAAAAGACATCTTATAACAAAAACAAACATACAACAGGCGTCTTTTTATTTTTATTTAGGTAACCAACAGCGATACTTAAAATATTTTACAAAATATGCGTATTACAATTCGTATGTCCAATTATAGGTTTCTCTGTGTAACTGGGATAAATGTGTAAAACATGCGAACAAACTAATGCCACAAATTTAAAATAAAAGATGCAATACATACCAAATTTACAAAGTTAAGTTAAACTACAATTTTTGTCAGTTAAACAAAAAATTACGATGATACAGTGCGTTGAAATATCGTGTGACGTCACGCCGTGCCACACTTTTACTGACAAAGTGACGTCACAAACACCCACTCCTGAACTCTGATGCGCTTTAACTTGATATTTTTTTATTTATTTCATCATCATCAGCCTTTTAAGAGACTGGCGTAATCCACCACGCGGCCCAGTGCGGGTTGGTTTATATACGTGTCCAATATTATTTGAGTTCTGTTGACTATTAGACCAATTTTTGAAAAGAAAATAAAATATAGTAGGATGAAACCCATTGGAAAAGGAAGAGAATGTAACAAAAATTAAAGGATAAATAATTTACGGACGATCTGAGGTTGGGCAGTGGAAGGGGTTGAGTTTTTAAGGGTGACAACGGTTTATCTCGATTGCCGGCAAAACTACAAGTCATATGGAAACATGTTAAATAGCAAAGTTGTAGGATATCTACAACTTTTGTATTGACACTTTTTTCACAT
The DNA here is from genome assembly GCA_948252205.1 of Orthosia incerta. Taxonomy (NCBI): domain Eukaryota; kingdom Metazoa; phylum Arthropoda; class Insecta; order Lepidoptera; family Noctuidae; genus Orthosia; species Orthosia incerta. The sequence continues at coordinate 10,727,130 of OX411756.1, read as the reverse complement.
AACCTCAAAATTTATGTGAAAAATTCAAATAACCGAAATTTGGTGAAAACTTACCTTATGTCTATGTTTTATGTGTTTATACACTGTATTTTTTTTTATTTAAATTATTTATTTTTCACCTTATTTTGACTTAATATCGAAAAAACTACCCTAATTTTCAATCAAAAATTCTCAAAATATCAGCTTTTTAAAAAAGTCGGAAGGCTTTTTGTTCGTTGAAATCGCTACTTTCTGATGTGTAAAAAAATACATTACTTTTTTGTTTGTTTTATTAGCTGTAAGTCCTCCATGTACTAAAATATAGTTGTTTATCTAATAGGGGTTATTAAAACACAAGCGTGGGTTTATCACATGAGGCTTAGGATTTTTTTAATTTTACCTATCCACGAATATAAAGTACGTGTTTATACAATATTTTTTTAATTCATATTTGGAACATTATGTTGTGAGTGTAGATAAAATAAATTATCAAACTGATTGACTAAATAGAAGTATAATTTTCTACCCAGGAAATATCTCTATTACATCTTGAAAATAATAAGCAAACAAATCAAAACCACACTTGAGATAATAATGTGTCATATGCGCATAAAACACGGACAACACAATGGCTTGTCCAATGGGGGGTTCATTGTTATAGGAACCCGATTTTTACATAATGTGATACTGCCTCTTGTTGGACGAACGTCATTGGTTTAAGTTTAGTAGCATTCTGTAGTCTGGATGTGCGCCTTTTTCATGATAATTGATGAATGGAATGTGGTTTTTCTATAGGTACACTTCTTCGGGAAACGTTTCTCTGGGACTTGTTGACGACGAGTCGTCGAACTTCACAGTCCCGGCGCTTTTTTTAGTGGTCGCCACTGTTAATTCTAGTTTGCAAGAATTGCAGTGGTTGGAAATATTAAAGTGGGCTTTATATTTGGAGTGTCTATGTTATGTTTATTGAATGTAATATTAATATTCCAGATGGAGTCGGAATGCGCACAGTTCGTGGCGGAGCGTGCGGAGCGCACGCGGCTGCTGCACGAGAGGCACGAGCGCGAGCTCGAGCAGTTCGACAACGAGAGCGCGCGACTCGGCTTCAGGTAACCTGTCTTAGCAACCTATTCATTCTTTCTTACAGTACCCGGCCGTTTATCGAGTTTTAGAAAGAGACTCATACATTTGTGACTGGGGAGAGAAGACAGTCTGCGAGTCTTTAGAAATCCCGATGTGTTATACTAACGCAAACTTTTATATATTGTGGTAATGCAGTGTCGTGCCCGCCATACACCATCATATTTCCGTGGCCGTCGAAATATGTCACTTATAGTCAGTCACAATTTTTAAATCTAGTGTTGGTTAATCATAAATTAAGATATTTTGGACTCACCAGAGTATAATTTTTCTCGGCGATATTGATTAACAAGTGTTTTTTTGTATGCTTAGCGCGATGGCGATCGCGGAAGGCAGCCGGGAGGGCTACGGCTCCGAGGAGCAGTCGCTGTCGGGCTCCATGCTGTCGCTGGCGCACAGCAACTCGTCCGCCAGCTTCGCGGCCGGCTCGCTCTAACAGCAGCGCACCGTGCGCCTAATGCTGATGCCAAACTACGCGCTTACACATGCCTAGTGTACGCTTACCTAGATCATTGCTTGCAAGTATTCGTGATGGAAACTCTGTATTATATGTGACGGCCGCCGGTCGTCTCACCGTCCGTATTCACCAGTCCGTCGCCACTGTGATAAGGCGAGAACGGATACCGACGGTGCAGTGACCGTAGTCGATGACGCGATCTATAGAGCCGCGTTTTGTGGCCCCGGGTGTAAGTATTGTAAATTTGTCATCGCGAATTTTTGAAGTGTCACACACTCATTGCGCTCTCTAGTATTCAGAGCGGTGCATACGATCGATTGTTGTTATTATCGTTAGCAATGTTCACGGGCTACCTCATTAGACTTGTTACGGAAATTATATGTGTTGGTTGATTGAATCGTGTGATTATATTGCGGTCTGCAGAAGTATTATTTCGAGTTTTGGGCACGGTACAATGTTTTGGCACCAGCATTAGAAGTCCACGTCCCATTCTTATTACTGAGACTGTCTGCCCTCCCGCGGTATGTAAATTCATGTTAATCGATAACATGAGATTAATTAATATACTGTTGGACACTGATAATATTAGCCTAATTTTTTATAATTTTTTTGTTACGTCTTCCAAAGTGAAAAGTACGGCCATTTGTCAATGGTTCGGGAGGGCATTTCCTATTTTATTACACTATTAAGTTTATTGCACTCCATAATTAAATAGTTATCTCTTAGCTACAGTCGAGTCGAGAAATAATTAAAAAACTGAAAAATACGCAATAGTAGGCATTATTTGTATTGAAATAAGGTTACTATTGCATGTTATAAAGAGACACAAACATTATTCTCGACCCAGTTGTTAATGCATCATCATGTTTCTGGTGTTTTGGGAAACAATCAGAACTGAATACATCTACACATGTACATACATAATATTATGTAGCTTTCAGTTATAATTTAGTTAGACGGATCACGGTTAAAGTGAATGATTATTTATTGTATTTTATAATGCATGTTTACTTTTAAAAATAAAAATTATTTTATGAATCAGATGTTTATGCCATCAATCGAAAAATGTGCCTAATTCTGCCTAAATGGTTTTATCAAAATATCGGAAACATGTTGTTACATGAATACAAATGAAGATATAATGGTAACAAAGAGGTTATACGCAAGTCTGTCTGCATATGTCTGAGGTTATTTAAATGATGCTTCGATGTGAGAATGAGACGCTTCTTTTCTATTAGAGATTTACTCACGGTACGACACTGTTCCGTTGGCTTGCCAGCCGTCACGGCGCTAGATAACTTTAACGAAACATTAGTTGTATAACTGGGAATACGACAAAATACGTGCTCGAAGTATCCGCACTACACTGAACATTGTTGTCACACTTAAAATTTAAAACTTAATTTATTCGCGTCTGAATATTCGATCTCTTAGACATAAGAAATTTTATCATCGCCTATAGAATATTATTAGACCGTCCATCGTTAAACCGCAGCATACGTACTACAACGGAACAGTGTCTGGTAGAGGGCATGATTACATTTTAAAATCTAGTATTCCTGACCCAATCTTGTATAAATATGTAGTTTATGGTAAGTTTCCACAGTGGTTCTAGCTGATTTTTCATCTTGATGCTCTAATGAAACAAGATTGAAAAATGTCAATACGGATTACCGCTACCACGTCAAATGATAAGGTAAACTTTGCAGAGAAACCAGAGAATGTTGATCCTCAAAGTGTACGCTTAGCAAGTTTGACACTTGGCATTAATTAGACGAAGTAGTCAGAGACGAGGCGCCGAGCCGCGCGCACCCGCCCCCTCCCCCCTCACTGTTCACAGAGGATGTTATTATTTACAACATTAGATAGACAAAATTCTAATATTCATATCATTAGTTTTTACTTTAGGAACCATTTTTGCATATATTTAATGTAAGTTGAATTTTTTTGAAGAGCGGACTGACGGTATTTGTTTATTGGCCTAGTATTGAGTTTATTAAATGTTTAAAAGGGTTTTGTAACGAAAACGTTTATTATTATAATTAATTTAGATGATTTTTAGATTTAAAAAGGATTGTAACACGCTTTACTAAATCATAATAACAATGTGCGGGCGGTAATGCGCCGCCGCCGTCGTTGTGTAAATATATAAAGTATATAATAATATGTGGATATATATCAGCGAGCACACATTGCCTTACGGCGAGGGGCGCGCCGGCTCGGCGTTATGTATATAAAGAACAATAATTTAATATTATAAATAATTTGTTACTTTTGTAAGGTGCGAGTGCGGTTTTGTGTACATTGGAAGTGCGACGCGGCGGACCCCGTGCGGGGCCCGACTATGTGCTATTTTCTTTATTTAGTGTCCTAATACCCTATCGTATTGTGTACTAAGCTTACCAGTCAAATATGTATAGCAAATGTATTATTTAATTTAAAATGGATTATAGTCATAAATACCCAAATTTAGTTAATACTATTTTTAAAGTATTTTTTATTATTTTTATTAATATTCTTTTCCTAAAGCATCACATGATGTGATCGTATTATTTGAGTTTGTTGGAAGTTTCTTGACGGATTTAAATTATCAAAGCCTAAGTGAATTAGGTATAAAATTATATACAAAGCGTTTGACAAAAGTTAGCTGTTTAACGTGATTATCATTTCACAATGCTATTTACCCTAATCGTATAATTCTAAAATTTGCTTCTATTTCCTAGGTAATGCAAGATAATGGTAAATGGCGTTGTGAATAGGTTTCACAGTATTCGTAGATTTCACAGTACACCCTCCTGAACTGACCAAATATATGACAATAATCTCTAGACACAGCCTAACTTGACTTGTCATCCTGTCTGTACATAATAGTAGACTGCGAGCGCGCGGAGTGGACCTAACCGTTGGAAGTACTGAGCAGTACACAACTCACTTTGTAAACTATGTGCTAAACGCACATTTTGCGCAAACACTCAAAATACTCAATATATGTAGGTAATTATAAAATAGATAATATTGTTTGGTAAAATGTAAGTTATCTTGATACTAAAACACAGTAGTAAAACAACAGACGTGCGCTTATCCTAGCATGCGTTATCTATCGGCTATCTGAGTGACAAAATAATGCCGGTACTATTCCGCCACGTTAGTCCACTGCCATCTCCGCTGGAGTCGTAGCTAATTCGAAAACCGAAGCACTATGGAATTGAAGTGTAAGCTGTAAGTTCGCTTGGGTGCAATAGATGGTCGGTACTTAAGTTAGGCGCGTAGTATTTTGCTCCCTGTCTTAGTCCTCTGCCTGAACGCTGGCGTAGAGAAGGTGCCGGTTTCGTGCGAGCGATGCTGTTGCACTGTGCAGCAGGGCGGATGGCTCGGGTATAGTGCGTAGGCGCGTCATTTTCCTATTCCAACCTCCCACCACTTAGCTGTTCTAGAGTTAGACGTTATCATTTATCTGTCACCTTTCAACGGTCACGATCTACAAAATAATTATTATGAGATAGAAGTACCAAACTCGTAGTTAGCGGTCACGTATTTTGTAAATTGTAACTATACAATTTTTATATTTTACCATTGTATAGTCTTTTATCACAGATAGGTAGTTAGCAATATTGTGACCGATGTGACAAAAGGTGCGCGTGCGCGGCCGCCGGTTATTGATTATAGTTTGCGATTGTTTGCGGCTCGCTCGGTGCACCATTGTTTTCTTTATATTTTTTGTTACATAATATTTAACAATGAATTTCTAGATTCTAACTATTATCACTAATAATACTGTAATATAATCTGGTTCATGAAAAATCAAACCGAAATAAATTAAATGGAAAGAAAATCATTACCTTGTATTATTTACAACATTGCCTTCCTCCTCTTGCCAGGACACAAATGAAAGTTACAACAAACTGTTTAAAAAAAATCTATTTCTGAATTAACATAAATCTGAAAAAAAACAAGGATATACAACAACGATTCCAAAGTACATTATTTTCATGATTATCTTGAATTAAGCCTAAGATTGATCTTACATTAATATTACGGTTTCGTTTTTCATAAATGCTATCAAAAATAAGAAAAAAATAATTAAAAACTAATTTCTATACTACAAAACTAAAGCCGTGTCTTCACATTGCGCTGTACAATTACTGTAAAATAGAATAACCACACGGCTTAATCAAATAATGCTGTGAAGACAACGGAAAATATTGTGCTTATCATAGTAAACTGGTGCAACATGATGACGTCTGATTTGTTACAAGAACCAAATTACGGGTTGCCAAATACATAAAATATTTGAAAACGTGCTAATCAACACAATCTTTTGCCTTTGGATTTATAAACCAAATAGATTACATAGTATTATGTTTTCATAACGAATAGTTTTTTTTTTTTTGCTAAAATATTTTCTAAGTAGCTTTTAGTATCTACCGTTTCCTATCTGGAAACTTGAAAGGCATACTGGACATTGAAGCACAATGCCGAAAGACATTTTACGCCTATTTCATTAGAAGTCCTAAAGAAATGTTTCAAACATCATTACATTAAATTAGATTTTAGGAAAATCTAGCGATTAAAACTGGGGCTATTACGAATGGATAGTTACCCCATTGATTACTATATAAAAATAATTTTTCGATAATCGATAAAGGCAGTTCCTAGATGATGTAAATGCGGTCGTCGGAAGTAGTTGGCAAGCTCGCTGGTTTACTGCGTGGGGGAGAACTGTGTGGGTTCGAGGATGCGGCAGTGCATCTCGCGGATGAGAGGCACGGTATAGGCAACGCATTCGTCCCAGCCGGGGTTGCGCCATGTGCTCTCACGAGTCTCACGACGAGCTTGCAGATCCTTGTAGCCTGAGGAGCAGAGAATATGAAAATAAGGTTGGCACACTGGTTGAGCGTCTGGCTTCGACGCTACGCGAGTAGTAGGTTTTTTTATACATCAATATTGGCCCCAATGAATCAACGGCAAAATTAGCCTGCTTTGATTCCGTATTATGCTTTTTTGTAACTTGAAACATTTTGGGGACATCAGTATGCAGTGTTGCCAGTAACACAAAATCATGTTACTGCAACAATGAAGCACAACTTCTGTTTACCACGAATTCGAGGCATTAGTAACCTGGCTTTTGTATTTAAATAAATACTTACACCAAATGTGATGTACATTGTAGAGGCGACCAATCTGCGAGAAGTATCCAGCGAAGGCTTCGTTCTGTGAGCGGCGGTAGGTGAGACCGCGAGCCCAGTTGTTGCCCCACTCGATCATCGTGCCCGGTTTCAAACTAACAGAACAAAAGATATAGGTAACTAAGTATTTAAGATAGGCTTATAATAAGTCTTCTGTGTTGGAGATGGTAAAAGAAATAGAGGAAGGCAAGGGAAGAGATGGGAGGATGAGATAAAATTAACAGCCGGTCCCAACTGGAGAAGAATGGCTAGAGATAGAAAGCAATGGAAAATGTTAGAGGAGGCTTTTGCCAAGAGGCACACTGAACTGAGAGACATTCTGTAAAACATTACAATTACATTATTTTAGACAAGAAACTTAAAAGTTCAAGATAAAAGGCTCATTGAATGATTGATTATAATAAGCTTGGCAGTTTTTTTTGGGTAATGTTTCATCCGCGGATGAAATATTTTGCAGATGTGTAGTCACCTAAGTCGCAAGAACCATTATTTTTCGAGATAAAAAGTAGTTTGCAGGAATAATTTAGCTTTCTACTGGTGAAAGAATTTTCAAAATCGGTTTAGTAGTTCCAGAGATTACTGCTTACAAACAAACTTTATCTCTTTATAATACAACTAGCTTCTGCCAGCGGCTTCGCTCGCGTGAATGTTAAAAATTAGCCCAAATAAGTAAATAATTAAGTAGTAGTAATACTTAAGTCAGTGGGGAGTTATAATGTAATCATATCATAAGCATTAAAGTATAGAATAAGCATAATTTCTAAAATGTTCCCACTGCTGGGACACAGGAAGTGGTGTAAATAAACGTTTTATAAAGAAAGTACACATAGAATGGACAAACCTGTAGGATCTAATCTCATAAATGTTGCTGGACGAGCGGGGCTCTCCATTGGGCCAGAAGCTGAATGCCAACAAGTACTGTAAGTGCCGCGACCTCACGAAGTTGCCGCGCTCCACCTCAAGCGCCCGGTAATCCTGCATCAGAGTTAACAAACCTGATAGAAGTTCAAATCACAGGATTAAAAAAATTGTATTAGTATTATTATAAAATATTTTAGTATTTGGATGGTTTTTGATTGGCAACGTCCGGCGGGCAATGTCCCTGGTACTCTGGTTTGGGTTGGAATTCCAGTTTGGACATTGTCAGTGATTGGAACAGTCAATATGATAATTCCGTAAATTTGTGACAATTAAAAAAAAAGAACTTGAAAAACTAAATTAATTAGCTTTACTTGTGTATCTAGACTTCCAGGTCTGGTAATCCTTTGATAAGCTTAACTTTCTGGCCAACATAAACCATAATTATAGCATCAACTTTGCCTGATCAGAATGCAACAAAAGGGCCACATTGTCTTGGACAATTTCCTAATGAATATCATCAAATATGTTTGATACCACCATCTAGAGTATGACCTGACCTATCAATTATCCCATTGTAACAAGACTGACAACAGCTAATCAGCATATTGTAGACAATTAGCAATCATAATATCTTACAGCATTCTCTTTGAACAAGATCTTTGCTTTGTCAATCTTCTCGAAGCCTCCAACGTATCTCCACAAGTGTAGGGCCTGGTCCATGTCTCCCACAGACACGGTCCATGATCCCACCAGTTCACAGCCAAGGTCCGCTTTGTGAGAATGCACAAACTCCACAGAGGTTTTGCTAAAAGTTGATGAAATGTTACTATAGTGACAAGATCACAAGAGTACAAGAAGGATTGAATGCAGTTTTTTTCTGATAGTGGCATGTTGATCATTCGATTCTTACAAGATTCCAGTTCGAAAGATACTAGAAGCTTGGTTTCTAAACGTTAGGTAATCTTTTCACATTTTTCTACATGAAATAGTTAGTTAAAAGTTTTGAAACATGGGTTTAATTTAACCTGATCCAGAGTAGTATGTTAAAAACAATACTAATGCTCAGTCAAATGACTGATGTAAAAGGTCAAGGTTTAATGCTGATAACATTTACTAAGTAGGAATTCTAATGATTTGTTACTGTAGGTAATATGCAGTGCATTTTAGCATTCTATTTACAGAATGTTGCATAATAGCCAGTCTTTGCTCAATGCTAGCTCATACGCTAGTGTTTATGCATCTAGATTATGTACTTATGTAAGAATATTATTATGCAAACACATACTAATTTTGCAAGTATTTCTCCGTGGAGTCCGGCCTTATGTTATGTGTGTGGAGTGCATAAATTATCTCCTTGTCGCTAAGCATCCGACTGTGGGACTCCTTCGTCGGCTCTATCCTCCGCACCAGCAGCTTCGAAAGCCAGCCATCGTCGGCGTTCGATAATCGTCCACTTGTTGAAATCAACCTACAAAAATAACATCATTTACGCAAAAGTTCCAAATTTAAAACCGGACACTGTACAAAACAACAATACGAAAAGTACCTCGCATTCTTCGGTATAGCAGAACTTAAACTTAACAATCTATTTAGAGAATTCATATTGAGAACAAAACACGCTTGAATACGAGTCTAAACTACTAAATAAAGATTGATAAAAAGTAATTCTTGTTATCAATAATTGACAAAATCACTTGAAGGTTATCTTGAAAATAGATTTTGCATACGTAGTGACACCTATTATGAGTGACCGAAACTATCATAGTATTTTTCTTTTCTCCAAGTGCCAACCCGCGTAAGGCCACTTTCTTTGTAAATATTATGAAATCATTGATAATTTTGTGCTTCTGACTCTTTCTGGCAGTATGAATTTGTATAGAGCCATTTCATTCGCATGCTTTGCAAACGTTTCGTAGTATTCGTACTGGACCATTTTAGAATCTGTCAAAATGTCATGATGAGTAATTCTTTACACGCAACAAGTTTTCGAACGGGAATGAAGTAATATTCCTTCATTTCCTTCTGTACATTATTTTGACATCCCAATAAAATTATATTAATGATTTAAAATTTACTTATAAAATATAATATCTAATAAAATGCTAATGCTACTCACTCATTTTTGCCTTACAGATTCATTACAATGCGTTATCGTAAAAAGAAGCGTTATGTTTATTGACTGATGGCCGACAATTTGCTGACAATAGATAAATTGTCATTTCTTAATTTACGAATAAATATTTTTTTATTCAGACAAGAGAATTCAAGGCTTTTTTTTAGATTCTGCATTACACATAAAAAAGCTCGTCATGGGTGAGTAGTCACTGCAAATTGAATGTTTTTTTTGCGAGCAAAACTTGTTTGTAATAGTGGGCGGTGTTGTCGGTGGCAGTCTTGTGACCATGTTGGTTTGTGCAGCTTCCAGCGAGGTGACGAAGCTTCAGCAGCACCTTTCGCTGCTAAAGGAGGAGTATGGGAAGCTGCAGAGCCACTGCGCGGAGGTGGAGCGCAAGTACACGCTGGCGGCGGCGTCTGCCGGCGACCTGAGTGAGACGAGCTTTGTGGCGCGCCTGCTTATGACCGTGGCCACTCTGTACGGCAGGGAGACGTACTCCGACATCGTCATCAAGCTGCAGAGCAAGTCTATGCCTGGGCACAAGTTCGTGCTCAGTGCACGCTCCGATGACTGGAATGAGGAAGCCCTCAAAAATCTCGAGGAATTAGGTGAGGTTTGCTTTATAAATGATGATTAGTCGTGATATCAATGCCTTTATCTATATGATAAGTCTATTTTTAATCTATTTTATGTTGTGTTTCACAAGTTCATAATATGCCAATACTTATGAATCATCATCATCACATCATCAGCCTTATAATGTTCCCACTGCTGGGACACAGGCATCCTCTCTGTGAGAGAGGCTTTAATCCACCACGCGGGCCCAGTGTGGGTTGGTGAATGTCACATATCTTCGAATTTTTGGTTCTAGGACATGCCGGTTTCCTCACTATGTTTTCCATCACCGTTTTAAGAGCAATGGTGTTGAAATAATTTACACAAAGTAAAGCACCTGCCTGGGTTCAAACTCACAACCTACGATACATAAGCCGCGGCCGTTACCACTGGGCCACCACTGCTCTTATGAATACCAATTTTTATTTCAGACTGGACTACTCTACCAGATGACATTGGCGCTGCGCTCCTGAAATGGTTGTACACAGATGTGGTGGATTTGTCCCGAGGAGACTCATTTGCTCTGCAGCTGATGAAATCTGCTGCCAGCTTCAAGCTGCATGGATTAGTTGGAAAGTGTGAACAAGCACTCATAGCATCTGTTGGAGTTAGGTACGGAATATTAATTATTTTACGTACATCATACAAATTTTGCAAAATTTCAGATAAGGCACAGATAATATAATACTAGCATACAGATGCCTCATCCCATACAAAGAAACCGTGCCGACGTAACTAGCGTTTTTCATCTGATTAATCTTGTTATTTTTGTAAGTACCTCAATCGCGTTTGATCCCGTTTCACGGCAATAGATGGTGTTAGCAGCGACTTGCAAGTAAAAGGGTTTTTTTTTTTTTTTTTTTTTTATTATCTATAGGCTTGCGCTTGACCACTATCTCACCTGATGGTAAGCGATGATGTGGTCGACGATAGAGCACGCTTGCCTAGAAGAAACCTATTCACTCTTGACTTAAAGACCCCTAGATTGTAGCTATCGGGAAACACAGATTCCGGCAGGGAATTCCACTCTTTAGCTGTACGCATAATAAAAGTGTCCCCAAAACGTTTTGTGCGTATGGGTGGGATGTCCACCATGTACCGATGACGCATCGCCGTACGTCTGGTAGTCCGATGATGGAACGGGCTGGGCGGAATTAAATCATGTAATTCCATCGCACACTCCCCGAAATGTAACCGATAAAATACCGACAAACTGGCAACTCGGCGACGATGTTCAAGGCTCTGGAGCTTTGACTTGACCAGTGCCTCATTACCGATGAGTTTCTTGGCCCGCTTTTCGATCGACTCTAGTGCATCAAGCTGGTATTTGGCAGATCCATCCCAGAGATGACAACAGTACTCCATGCACGATCGAACTTGCGCTTGATACAAGTTGAGCAGCTGTTCCGGCGTGAAGTACCTTCTCACCTTCGCAAGGATCCCCAACTTTTTGGCAGCCAGCTGAGCCTTTGCCTCAATGTATGGTCCAAAATTGAGAGTCGATGTCAACGTAACGCCAAGAAGCTCAAGATGGTCCGTTATTGGCACGGTTACATCACGGAAAGTAGGAGCCGGGTGGAATTGACTCCTTTTAGCGGAAAAAAGACACGCCTGGGTTTTAGCAGCATTAAACCTGACCAGATTGGCATCGCCCCATTCGGAAACTGCCTGCAAGGACAAGTTCAAGCGCTCCACCATGGCCTCCCGGAGAGACCGGACCTGAGGCCCGGTAGCACGCGCGTTGGACAAGTATCTCTCAGCAACAGTGCTGTCGTCTGCATACCCAAAGGTGCCGGGCTTCAGCAGATCGTTAATGTGCAACAAGAACAATGTTGCTGAGAGTACGGACCCCTGAGGGACCCCGGCATTAATATCCAATTGGTCCGACGAGCAGCCATCGATAACCACTCGAATGGACCGATCTCTCAGGAAGTCTGCAATCCAATCACACAGACCACCGGGCAAACCGAATGAAGGAAGCTTACCAATAAGGCTTTCGTGCCAGACCCTATCGAAAGCCTTCGAGATGTCGAGGGAGACGGCAAGCGCTTCCCCATGCCTCTCGATGGCCTCACTCCATATGTGAATGGCATACGCTAGAAGATCCCCAGTAGACCGATTTCGGCGAAAGCCGTATTGGCGGTCGCTAAGGATATCGTTAGTTTCTAGGTATGCCAGGAGCTTAGTGTTGAGTACACGCTCCATACTCTTACAGAGTATGGACGTTACAGAGATGGGTCTGTAGTTGGCCGGGTCAGCTCTACTGCCCTTCTTGGGCACGGGCTGTACGTTGGCTTGCTTCCAAGCATTCGGCACTGAAATGAAAGGCGACTCATATGAAAGGCGGAATAGGCGTGTCAAGATCGGAGACAGTTCAGGCGCACAGGTTCTAAGAACTATAGCTGGGATGCCGTCAGGGCCGCTAGCCTTGTTTACGTCGAGGTTGCGCAGCACCCTACGGACGTCCTTTTGATGAATGCGAATGTCCGACATACTCGTCTCGCACCCATCAGGAGAAGGAGGGGGCCGCGAATCACCAGGATTCAGACGTGAAGATTCCGCAAAAAGAGAGGCAAACAAATTTGCCTTCTCCTCAGCGGTGTGAGCCAGTGACCCATCGGGTTTCAGCAGTGGTGGTAGTGAGGGACGGCAGAAGTTCGACTCGACCGACTTAGCCAGGGACCAGAACGCTTTACTACCTGCTGGGTAAGAAGCAAGTTTGGCCCCCATTCGGCCAATGTGGTCGAATCTAGCCCCACGCAACACCTTCTTGCAGGACTTGGCAGCCCTGTTGTAGGCTTTCTTCTTCTGACCCAAGTCACTCGCTTTACGCGATCGAGCGTCGACCCATGCCAGGTACGCCTCATGTTTAAGCGCGTCGGCGCCAAACCATGGCCGGTCAACGCTGGAAATCGTTATGTCAGAGAACGGAATGTAGTACTCCATTCCCTGACGCAACACATCAGTAACGGCGTCCGCGCACGACGAAGGATCAGCCGAGGAAAAGCAAGGGTTTACTAGGTTCATGAACATTTTTTTCTTTAAATACAGTGAAGGTTCTTTTTGTAGTATTTTATTGCACGTTTTTACAGTTTTTTTGCACCAAAATGTGTTACAATGCAAATTTTAACAAACGAGAGGAATGCCTCAGAAATTAAAAAATGCGCCATGCCTCTACTGATGCCAATAGCATCAGTTTTAAATGAACCGTTCAAATATTCTTTGAAATGTGAATTAAGAGCCTAATATTTTATAATTTTGTACTTAGGAGTGTTGATTAAACAAGAACATACAATTTTTATGTTCAATTCCAGAAAATTTTAATTTTACACACAATTATATTTAATTGTGTGCACATGTCGCGCCATCTAGTGAGATTTATTTGAACCAAATTTCCTTCCTTAGCAATGAGACCCCGTGGATAAGGTATTTTATCAATACCATATTATTATGTGAATATTATAAATCCTTTATACACAATTAGGGACTGCAAGCCCGCAAAACGGGATCATGCATTCCCGCGGGATACCGCTGCTTTAATTAATCTGCTGGATCCCGCACCTTCAAAACGCAGACTCCCAAATAAAAAATTTGGCGCCAAAATTATCCTGATGGTTCAACCTACTAGCATAGAAGCCGAGAGACCATTTTCAGCATCAGGATATATATTTGCAGTTCCCTCAGAAGCAAGCTTGGCAATAAAATACATGCCATTCAATAAACAAATGACATTTGCTTCTTAAGAGCGTATTTTCAAAAGTTATCACCATAGGTGGATATCAAAGTGCAATAGCATCTAAGACAAAGTTGTGATTTGATTATTATAAGGAGTAGGGGTAAAATTAAACAAAACTATTAAACTGTGCAAAACATTTAAAGACGAATCTAAGAAAACAGATTAATTACTTATACTTAATCATTTCTGTTGCTTAATGTAAGAAATTTTTATAAAAAATTTATTTTTACACATAAATCAATTTCAATTTGATTTTATAACATAATTTTAAAAAGTCGGGTTTGAGTAATCCCCCATATCAATCCCGTGGGATTAAATGAGCTGCGGGATTGCAATCCCTATACACAATCTCAACCCTCAGGAACTTACTACTAGATTAATCTGATACATTGCTTCACAATTTGTCACTTTAATTCTGCGATAATTTAAACGTGAGAAACTCAGCCTTAGACTCGCATTTGGTCCGTTATACGTGCAGGCCTCCTCCTCCTCTATCTGATACATATATTCAATAATATTTCTTATTATCTACCATATTTTTTGCATGTTTTTAAAACCTGATAGTTACATATTCTATGCAAGATTACTGAGTAATCAGAATATCTTTACCTAAATTTTCTGCTGTGTCACTGTACAGACCCATGCAAAAGGGTTTTCTTCAAATGATCATTTGTTTCATGTGGAGTTCAGGTCTAAAAGCTAAAAGAGTAGCCTGGATTTAGGAAACCTAGGCTTCTTCTGGGTAAGCTCACTCCATCGTCGACTCTGTCTCTGTCATCTCTGACCTAGACTAGAGTCAAGAGTACTCAAGAGCAAATGCTTCTCAAATAAAAAAAATATTGCACAATGAGACATTTGATTACAATCCGCCTTATTTTCAGGTCCTGTGTAAAGTTTTACTCGGCAGCTGATGAGATTGGTGCGTCAGCTCTCAAAGAACACTGCTCAGGACTTATATCTGCACATTGGGATGATCTGACCGGTAAGATATCTTTTAGACTACTCCTTATGATGATGCTTGTTATGAGTAGAAAATGTTGATATGATCAAGTCAAGAGCAAACCCATCAAATAAGTACAATTTTGTGTTAATTATAAGTAATTTAATTAGAAGTGTAATGTAACATTTTGTGTGGATATTCTACTGCTATAGAATGTTTTACCTTGATTATGCAGAAGGTATTTTAAAATCAATTTAAACCATACAAATGAATTTATTGTTTCAAAATTAAGTTGATTTTATCCTCAAAAACAAATAAATAAGTAAGGCATATAGGTATAGTATAACGTTTCATGGAAAGAGATAAGCAGAATACATATTATTTGTTCAGGTTTCCCATTAGCTATTGTTTAGTACCACTTTGATAAATTACATTCATTGTAAAGTAAATTAAATAGCAGTTGTATCAAGGACGGCTTCATTTATTTATTATTTATTATAAACTTTATTGTACACCACAAAATAAAAAACACACAGGACAAACATTTTCAAAAACAAAGTGTACAATGGGCGGTCTTATCGCACAGGGCAATCTCTTACAGACAACCTTTGGATGGACTGAACGATAGGAGAAGAATTTAGGGCTGTCAGTGTACAATAGATCATAAATAATATTACTTACTTATACATAATAACATAAAATACATACATACTACATATCTAATATACTAATAAATATCGAATATATGACAGATAAAGGAAAAGGCAAAAAATTATAGTGAAAGATAATGCTCCTTTACCATTTTCTTAAACGTTGGCAGTGTTTGAGCACGTCTTATTTCTATAGGTAATGCATTCCACAACCGAACTGCTTGAATGGTAAAAGATTTGTCAAAGAAGGAAGTGGAATGCATACGAACACTCAAATTTAAATTTTCCGATGATCTCAAGGACTTAGAATGGGTGTCACAGAGGAACTGTAAACGTTCTTTAAGATAAAAAGGAGTAAAAGGATTAAAGAGCACATTATAAAGCAAAGAGAGTATGTGGGCATTCCGGCGAAGGCGAATAGGAAGCCATCTGAGCTTAGTACGAAATTCAGAAACGTGATCATATTTGCGCAAGCCAAATATAAACCTAATACAGAGATTTTGAAGTCGCTCAAGCTTATCTAATTGGTCTTGGGTTAGATCAAGATAGCTGGCATCAGCATAGTCCAGGATAGGGAGAAGAAGAGATTGTGCTAAAGCAATTTTAGTGGTGATGGGAAGAAAATTACGAAGACGTCTCAGGGAGCCCGCAGAAGCAAACAGTTTACGACTGACTTCCTGCAGTTGTTTGGTCCAGGCGAGAGTGCTGTCGATATAAATCCCCAAGTTCTTCACAGTGTTAGCTATAGGAATAATGGTGTTGTTGAAAGAAACCTGGGGAAGTGTCGACCAATCAATCCTAGGGACAGTCCGGGAACTACCAACAATAGTCACCTGAGTCTTCGTCGGATTAATCTTCAGCCCAAACTCAGCACTCCAGTCACCTATTCGAGCAAGGTCTATATTGATCGTCTCAATGGCATCTTTTAACTCTCCAAGAGGGGCTTGGGTATAAATCTGGAGATCATCAGCATACAGGTGGTAGAAAGAAGAAAGCCGTTGAGTGATAGCATTAATAAAGAGTGCGAAGAGAAGAGGAGATAAAACGCCACCCTGCGGCACACCGGCAGAGGTGTGACACCAAGAAGAGAAAGATTCATCAGTGCAAATACGCTGCCGGCGGCCAAACAGGTAACTACGAATCCAGTCAATTACCGGAGGAGATATGTTAAAAGAGCTTAGGACGCCAAGCAAAATGTCGAAGTCAACGGTATTGAAAGCATTGCTAAAATCAAGCAGAGCAAGTACCGTTAACTTTCCCACCTCCATGCCCGACCTGATATCGTCCGTAATGTGCACAAGTGCTGAGGTAGTGCTGTGTCCGCGTCGAAAGCCAGATTGGAAAGGATTTAGCAGATTGTGTTTGGTAAGGAACGTGCTGAGTTGATGGTGGACAAGTTTTTCAAGCACTTTTGATAGGAAAGGAAGAATAGAAATGGGACGATAGTCAGAAAAAGATGCAGGATGAGGTTTTTTGGGTAAGGGAATAATTTGGGCATCTTTCTAGGATTGTGGGAAGACACCACTGGAAATAGAGAAATTGACGATATAAAGGATGACAGGGATAATGTTATCAAGGATGGGGATAATCATCTTACGGCTGACACAGTCACTACCAACAGCGTTGGATGTAATCGATACAATACTCTTTTTAACATCACAGGCAGTGAATTGACTTAAGACAAAAGTGGAATAATCAGGTATCGGAAGTTTTGAAAGATTGCTAAGCGTAGTTGCTTTGGTGGCCCTATCCAATACAGGCGAAGTAGAAAAATGACTGTTAAGTAAGTTGAAGTCCAAGTCTTTAGGAACCGTGTCATGAGACTTTTTTCCCTATGATTTGAGAAATTTCCAGACTTTGGCTGGGTCACCGTTTTGAACAGAATTATGGATATGTTGGCGTTGTGCGTTCCTACACACCTTGTTGCATTGGTTTCTTATTGAGACGTATTTTTCCCTGTTGACGTCGTTGGGCCGAATTTTAAGCTTAAACTTCGCAGCCGCCTTTTTGCCTAATAAAACTTTAATTTCATTAGTCAGCCATGGCGCTGGAAGTTGTTTAACTCTTACAGCTCGAACAGGTGCATGTGCGTCGTAAAGCCGAATGAGGGTAGACGTCAAGATATCAACTTGTTCGTCGACGGACGAGGATGTGACTAGCGGAGTCCAGTCAATGTTACTGGCGTCCTCACGCAGACGATCACCGTCCATGCCATCAAAATTGCGAAGCAGAAGAGTTTTGAACTTATGCTTAGGAGGTCGAATTTTATAGGAAGTGTAAATAAGATCATGATAGGAAAATGCGTCGGCAGAACATTGACCATGTTTAGCGACGTGATCGAAGGATGAGACAATAATAAGATCAAGAAGCGAGGGAACAGAGTTAGGAAAATGGTGAGTGGCACCAAGATCAAGAATGGAAAGATTGGTAGATTCGACAATATGACGAAGAGAAGAAGAGCGGGAATCTTTTTTTATAAGACATGTATTAAAGTCGCCCATTATAATACTGTGACTGTAAGAGGGGACTAAATTTTCTAAAATACGTTCAAAAGAAGAGAAGAAATTAATCCGAAGAGAAGGACAGTCTCAGTACTTCATTTAATTTGTTTAAAAAAAGATCACCTTGACATTCTAGCATAATAATTATTATAATATCTCTTTAATTATGTACCTATATGCCTTGCGAAATATGCAACAAGATTAGTAGAAAAACAACATGGCGGGCGAACATGGCCTACTCTGACAGGCTTGAGGCACACATTTTTATCACAAGCCCAAATTGTGATAAAATATATGACTCAACCCTTTAACAGAGGTTGTGCTCGCCCGGCTGTATTGCCGAAAGAGTAAGGCTGAGGCCCATAGTGCCCACATTCCGTCAGTCATGTTGTCCCTATCCCTATCATCAGAATGATTCCAAATTATTAGGTCTGCAGGGGTCACTAATTACTTTCATTTGGGGCCCGTTTTTAGGGTTCCGTACCCAAAGGGTAAAAACGGGACCCTATTACTAAGACTCCGCGGTCCGTCTGTCTGTCTGTCATCAGGCTGTATCTGATGAACCGTGATAGCTAGACAGTTGAAATTTTCACAGATGATGTATATCTGTTGCTGCTATAACAACAAATACTAAAAACGGAATAAATAGTATATTATGCAACTAGTGAATAAAGGACGGTTTTAAAGCGAGGGTCATAAATGAATCACGAACAAGTGAAGGATCAACTGAATCACGAGCATAGCGAGTGATTCAAGTGTTAGAATCCCGAGCGACGTGAGCGATCCATGGCCCTCGATATAAATCCGTTTTATTCAAGAGTTGCATACTATATTTTATACCATGACTACGAGAAAAAGAAAGATTTAAGCGAAAAGCACAAGGAATAATAATAAATAAGTGTTTTATTACCTTTAAAATTTACAAAAAAAAAAAAATACTCAGGGGTTTCACATTTTTTGTAAATTGAAGCTGAGCTAGGTAACAGCATCTGTGTTTCAGGGGCCAGTGACCACCTCCGTTACGTTACATAATTATTATAAATTAAACACCAATGCAATTAATATTAGAATTACAATCCAAATAAGTATTCACTAAACATCCCAGACAAAAATCAAGATCATGAAAATCATTATTGAAATCCTAAATATTAACAAACTGAAAATTAAATCGATGAAGAAGTTTGAAAGTCGAATATAAAGAATATATAACACAAGGAGTTTGTATCGAGTATTTTTTGCGCAAGGAGGTTGTATAGCATTGAGATGGACGTCGAATATAATATATTGGTGTGTTCTAAATTCAAACACCAAAACAGTGAGTAAAAGTGCTTTTTATTCACTGTTTTCAGTGAATAAAATAAGCTTTTTAGAGGGGGAATGGTATAAATAAATATTTAAGTAGGGTTCCCATACTTCAAACGTGATTTTTTTGCCGTTTTTTGTGATAATGGTACGGCGCGATAATGGTACCCTTCGTGCGCGAGTCCGACTCGCACTTGGCCGGTTTTTTTAAATAATATGACCATCGCGGTCCGTAAGGTTTGAAGCCACCTACACCCCACCCCGGCCTTTAAATCGTCACATGTATTATCTTTGTTAAAATTGAAATAATAAACTTAAATATGTACCTAAATATAAATATAACATCAAAGTATATAATAAAATACTGTTGTTTAGGTGAGGACTTCGCGCACATGTCATCTGCTCTCCTATACCGGATGTTGAAGAGTAAGACGTCACAGCCGCTACACGGCGCCGTGCGTCTGCTGCGAGAAGACGTGGTGTTCCTGTGCCTGGTCGAGAACCACGCCAATGTGAGTATGCGCATGCCTTTACACTTACACTATGGACCATGCTGGCGCTTTTTTTTTACTTCCGTATGTACCGTCGTTTAGTTCTGTAAGCGTTGTCACAGATAATATAATACTAGCATACATAGATGCCTCATCCCATACACAGAAACCGTGTCGACGTAACTAGCGTTTTTCATCTGATTAAGATGATTATTTTTATAAGTACTTCGATCGCGTTCGGGTCCGTTCCACGGCTATAGATGGTGTTAGCAGCGATTTGCAAGTAAAAAGGTTTTCTCGGTTCGTGACTATTTTTTTCTTTAAATACAGTGACGATTTGTTTTATAGTACTTTTTTTGCACGTTTAAAAAATCGAGTGGCATGCCTCAGAAATTTACAACCGCGCCATCATTGGAATCAGTTCTAAATTATCCGTTCAAATAATCTTTGAAATGTGAACTAAGAGCCCAATATTCCATAATTATGTGCTTAAGAGAGTTGATTAAAAAAAGAACATACAATTTTTATGAACAATTCTATAAAATGTTAATTTTACACACAATTCAATCACGAATCGATGCATATCGCGCCATCTAGTGACATTTATTTGAACCAAATTTTCTTTGTTAGCTCTGGGACCCCCTGGCGTTGTTTTAAAACTACAGTTAACTTCACTTATTACCACCGAATGGTTTAACCACAGAAAATTTTAATATAAAAACTGACCTTTTGACGACATACCTTGCGACATATTATGCTAAACCATTAATCGACGCCTCACAAATTTAAATCAAGTGGTGAAATTGATTATTGGAAATTGATTCTACCTATCACAGCAGCGTATGTAAAGGCAATTTGTCAGATTCATTTTCGTTAAGGAAACTGGCCCATAGTTTCTGTCAGTGCTAAATTGTGAGCAAAGACGTGCGGTTGATTGTACATTTATGATGATAGGCTCTAAAGTGAAAATGAAAGTTCAAATACAATACGTTACTCCAATGTGAACCTTTAACACGTAACGACTAAGTTAATTTTAGTGTGACAAAAGATATTAAAATGGTCGTAAAGCTATTTAATTGTCATTTCTTATGGCATGACAACTAAATTTTATTAAGTACTACAACAATAGATAATTTCTAATCCTAAGTAGATAAATCGTTTCCATTAAAATCGCGCAATTGATTGATGTAAAGATTTCTTTGAAAAGAAAGTTACACGGAGAAGTTAGCAAATGGAGTCGTCATTACGAATGGACAGCATTATCAAAGTCTTCTTAATACAGTACCACTTTTGTTACCACGTCAATCGTCCATAATAATAATAAATTATAACGGAGGGACAAATAAGGCCGGTGAACTTCTTAGGACATGAGATTTCTTTTCTAAGCAAAGTCGTAGAGGTTTCACGTGCAATCCAGCTATAAGCTGGATAGGCAGTGTCAGTTACTCGACGAGGACTATGTATCAGTTGAAAACCCCCTTGTGCAATCGTCTTATCGACCATGATCAGAACCTTCGATTATAGCCGTAACACACGTTCGGATATGGTACGGGCGGACTAACTCCGCCCACAAATCCGTTCTATCTTACACACGAACAGATCTGGTTCGGCGGCAACTCCGCCTACCAAAACCTAAACTCCATTTGCGATAACATTAGACGTTTAAATGAGCCCATTTTACAGCCCGTTCAACCGATTTTGACTTCTATTGCGTTGGTGATACGACATAAGGTAGCTGTAGTAAACAGTTTTTTTGGTAACAGGTTAATGCTTTTTATGTCATCCTTATGTTTACGGGATAGAACTCAAAATCTGCTGAACGGACTGTAAAAAGATTTAGAAACATGTCTAATGTTATTTCAAATGGAGTATAGTATTGTCGTGTTTAGAATATTATTTTCTATTTTTATTTATGACTATTAGTTGAATGTACAAAATATCGGGATATCGGGAGACAATAACCAAAATCAGTAGATCGCCCATAAATCGGGGACTTTTTCAATCGCAGTTGGTACGGCCCAACCAACCGGCAACCGTACATACGTTCGGATTTGGTACGGAGCAGACCATATCCGATGTCCAAACAAGCGGACCTAGGAGCACTCAATTAATATTAATAATGTCCGGCGGATCACTCTACACACGGTCGCATATGGTACGGCTGCAGTGGTCCGCCCGTACGAAATCCGAGCGTGTGTTACGGCTATTGAGTCCAACAATGGTCTGGCAATCATGCAACTAAACCTGTCTACTGTCTATCTACTCTTCAACTCGTAGAACTGTACCCGGTCACGATTTTGGTACAGATGTTGTTTGGTTATTTTCAGAAAAGTTCAGGATAGTAAAGCGTAGTGTCCATCACATATACTATACGCAGCGTACGTAATTTATGGTGTTTATTTTTGTATGATGCTACATACATTACAAAGGCACGTTGTACGAACTACTACTCACCGTCGTCTTCGGTTTCATATCGCGTGTAGTTATATAAACGACCTCGTTGGAATCTGCTGCACATAATGCGTCATTTCATGGTGCGTGCGTATTCTTCAAAAATGCAATAAATGCTCCTTTGGGCCTAGGAATATCGAGTAAGCTATCTACCCTACCCTACCTACCTACCCAATTCGTTTTTTTTTGGTGTAACCCTCTTCGCACTACTGCCTTTCTAATAAAGCTGGTTTGGGGCACGTCGTTTGGTTGGTTTCAGTCTATGACGGACATAAGTAGAAACATTTTAGGATAAATTATTTGACCCAAAATGTCTTAATGTGGCTTATTTATAAGAGATAGATATATAGTGTCGTGGACATTTTGTTAGATCTACTAAAACCAATATACTTGTAGTAAATGGTACTGACGTATAATTAGCTACTACCCTAGCCCACGCGGATAAAGCAGTTCGATAGCGCTTTTTCTACTGAAACCGACTGGTTCTAGAGATTAACGCGTTCAAACAAACAGACAACCAATCAAACTCTTCCGCTTTATTAAATTAGTATAGCTTACTGGACTGCTTCGTTGGTCTTGTGTGCGCAAGTGCTACTGCTGAACAGGAGTTACTTGGTTCGATGCCCAGGTCGGGCAAAGTGTTATTTAGTTTTTCCATCTGGATTTTTTCAGTAGCAGCCCGAGGTCTGGACTTGTGCCCTGTTGATGGCAATAGGCTCCCTATTTCATGGGACTTAAAAGCCAAAGATTGCATTGACTATAAAAAGTAATCCGGCTCGAAGGACCATTTGAGAAAGAAAAGTAAAAAGGATCATTTCAAACATAATTGGCGAAACGGGGGTGCATAGTAGTCACAGCGGATCTTTGTCTCTCTGAAGTTGGCTCTAAGAACCATTGCGCAAGAAACAGTTTGTCATCGAGTATACTGCATAGAGTGAGCGAGATAGAACGATGCGACAAACGTAAGCGAGTGAAAGAAGCAGTTATATAATGCTGTCTTCTACTTCAACATTGACACAAAAATAGCAACTGCGCAGGGTCTTGCAGCCAACTTCAGAGACACAAAGATCTAACTGTGACTATTATTAGGTTAACCTCTGCCCTATGCTTTGGT
This sequence comes from Orthosia incerta, assembly GCA_948252205.1. NCBI lineage: Eukaryota > Metazoa > Arthropoda > Insecta > Lepidoptera > Noctuidae > Orthosia > Orthosia incerta. The sequence continues at coordinate 10,703,591 of OX411756.1, read as the reverse complement.
AAAATAGGCGTGATGTTATGGTATTTTTGAAAGTTATTTAAAAATGTAAATAAAACAAAACTGAAATTATTCTACTATAATTCTTGCCAAACTTCTGGGCCGCCCTGAAGTAGACTTTCCGATGCGCAAGGTACGGATCGGTGCTGTTTTTTTATAAGATTTACTACTGCGTAGCCATTTTAGCTAACTTCAGGGCGGCCAAGATCTTTGGCAAGAACCAGACGCTAAGCAAAAACACGTAATCTAATCACATATTCAAATGCAAAAGCATAGCGCTACGTAATAAAACATACGGGCATGGTACGAGTATCGGTTAGCGGCATTACTTAATGTGGTAGTCGCTGAACTACTTCCAACAGTTGAATTTACATAATTATTGATTTAAGTCAATCGAAGACAAGATAAAGTGTAAGCTTTAAAAGCTATTTGCAGATTAGAATGAATTAAGCTATCTGAGTCTTATCCGGTAGTGGTCAAATAAGCCTAGGAAATATGTTTACGTACGGTAAAACAGAATTAATACAGGAATGATTTATTTAATTATTACAGTACATATAATAATGAGTATCATGTAGAAATATTACAAAACAGTACCTAAATGCTGAAATAAAATAAAATACAATGTAACATTATCAACTTCCTGGCCTTAATTCGTAATAATCAGGCGAACATTAAGTACGTAGGTATACAAAACGAATATAATATTAAAACAAAAAATGACTACTTACCTAACATTTGTGATGAAAATCACAGACTTGCAATTTTTAAGTGCATTTTACTCACTTGTTCTATTTGGTGAACAAACGGTCATCCCAAGGAGTCTTTCCGAACGTGTTGATCTTTGTAAGAGATATCATCATCATCAGCCTTTTAATGTTCCCACTGCTGGGGCACAGGCCTCCTCTCTGTGAGAGTGGGAATAGGCCTTAATCCACCACGCGGGCCCAGTGCGGGTTGGTGGATGTCACATGTATTCGATTTTTTCATTCTAGGACATGTCGGTTGCCTCACGATGTTTTCTTTCACCGTTTTAGAGCAGTGTTGATGAAATAATTTACACAAAGTAAAGGGCCTGCCTGGAGTGCCTGGGTTCGAACCCAAGAGAGTAAGAGATATATGCGACATGAATTACATAAAAAAACTGCTTAAAAGTAACCGTTGTTACTCATTTTTCTGTAATTTGAAATCTCAGTATGTCATTATTGGTTTATAAAATAAGACAAGTAAAGAAAAACACACTTTTCATAACATTGACTAGCAATAATGCGTATTTAAATAAAGCACCACTGTTGAAGCTCTTTGGATTATTCGTAACTTTGTTCAAGACGTAACTATTAGTAACTAAACATTATTGGCAGTATTCATAGACCCGTATGGAGGTATTAGGATCTTACAAAGTAGCCTTAACTAAATATTATAGAGAAAATCACCGTTATTTTATAGCGGTGAATAAGCATATTTTAAATTACCTTACCTATATACCATTTGAAATAGCATAAGAAATTTAAATAATCCTTATTACAGCCTGTTCAACCAATTTTGACTCCTATTGCGTCGGTGACAAGGCAGCTGTAGTAAACAGTGGGTATTGGTAATATGTTTATATTTGTATGCCAACCTTATGTCTACGGAATAGAACTCAAAATCTATTGAACAAACTGAAAAAAGGGATTGTTTAAATGTCTAAATACTACAGTGTTTTAAATTAACATTTACAATTTAAAATGTAATATCTGTGAATGATTCTGCATACTAGCCTTTTCTAACAAAAACAATGTTATTCTGGTCTCACCAGTAACATTAAGAAAGTTCCTTCTTACAAGATCTACTTATATATATATACATTTTATATAAACACCATTTCTCACATACTCTGTGTGTGACGCGATACTTGAATCTCCTCCTAACCTTTTATTAAGGTGAAGTTGCATATAAAATAAAAACATAAAATAATATAGGATCGTAGCAGGTGGCGTTTTGTAGTTTCTGCCTACCCCCATGGGAAAAAAGGCGTGAGTTTATGTATGTATGTAAATATAAAATAATATCTACAAAATACACTAAGGCAGTATTTAACAAGCCTTTGACTAGACTGTTAAGCACCTCGTAGACGATAGTTGATAGACTCGAATTTGCCTGGATTTCCAAGCTAGAGAGTTATGATAGTGACAAGAAATAGACAGTGTCAGCACGGGACCTGTGGAAAATTCCACTTTCGGGATTGGTTCTGACTCATATTTAAATGCTGGTGCCAGCAATGAAGAGCTCGGATTCATTAGTACCTACTTCGGGCAAGTTAGATGAAGTTGAAGTTCAGAGCATACATAATATTCCTTTGAACCTTCTGGTGACATAAAAGTTACAAAGGCTTTTTCTGTTTGTCTAAGCTAACAGCCTCCAGAGAGTTGGGGCTACAGGTGTAGCAACCTGCTACGTGGCCAATCTGGCACTAGATAGAGATTGTTTTAGAATAGTCTTTGAGTGGAAATCTGAGTGTGTACGAGACGCTTCATAATCATGATTAGCCAGTCAATGCCAGCTTAAAACACATACAATTACTACCATAGCGAGTACTGCTAAAACATTTCTGGTTATTTTCTGGGCGTCATTGCACAGGTCCCCCCTGCAGTAGCAATGTGTAGTCTTCGTGGACTTTGCGTCATTGCGCGGGTCTTCGGAACACGATTCGTCGTACACCTCATAGATGTCAGTGACAGGATACCATTTGCCGTTGGTCTTCTTTTGTTCGCCTTTCGATGTTTGAGGCGCGCAACCGCGAGCTATGCTCTTCGAAGTTACTGTAACAAAATGTTTTAAATTAGCTATTTTTCTTTTAGTGTCTGTTGACTAACTACTCATATTTTGTCTGACCAGTATGCTACCTGGACAGCTTATTAGGTAATTTGATGCATTACAGAAAGGATTTTTTTGACTAATTGTAAAGGTAACTACCGAGCTTCTAATTAATTTAAAAATATATTTTGCGGATGAGGAAATGTTTTTAGCACAAATTATATTTTTTTTTCGTTAAATATCGAACAGTTTCCTTATTCGAATTTCACTTAATACCTAAAAAAAACTTTTTTACAAAATAATACTACCGACTTCCAAATAAGAAAACTACAAAGTGAAAAATAACTTTATTTTTGGAAGTCGGTGTCTTTCGTAGGTACCATTTTTTTTCGTTATGGACACCGACTTCCAAAAATAAAGTTATTTTTCACTTTGTAGTTTTCTTATTTGGAAGTCGGTAGTATTATTTTGTAAAAAAGTTTTTTTATTTTTCACTTTTTAGTTTTACCTACCTAATAGGCAAGTTGTTTAGTAAGTTTCCTATAACGCCAGAATACATTACCCGAATATCATGAAACTTGAACAAAACCGATCAAATGAGAGATCTGCTTACCCCTTAAGAGCATACTGGCGTGATGTTATGTTATGAAATGGTATAAACAATAAACAGACATGCGATTTCAGCAGTCCCGAGAGATTTGCCGTTATTTATTGAAGAGTTCTGTTGTATATCTTCGAAGTTCTTCATCAGATCTTCACCAAATTGAAATGGGACCAATTTCGGAACATACTCTTTCAAACAAAAAAAGAATTTTCAAAATCGGTCCACAATTGACGGAGATATCGGTGAACATACACAAAAAAAAAAAAAAAAAAAAACATACCTCCTCCTTTTTCGAAAGTCGGTTAAAAATGCTATCGATAACGATGCTATTAAGTTCCCTTTTTTTGTACCTACATTGTGTGTATCTGTGTGTGCCAAATAAACTAGTTTCTTTCTTTATTATCGACATTAATTATCGACATATAATCATACTCATGAAATCATGATTTAGTAATTTTCACTATAGCTACCTTTAATAGATGCAGTTTGGTAAGGAAACAAAACAATTTTTTTTTTTTTTTTAAACGTTGCCCCACACTAGGAATTTCTTCCTGTATCGTGGGTGCGTTTACAAACATATAAACTCACATACAAAAACACCCAGAGACAAAAATGCAAAAAGTAATAATTTCACCTGACTACAAAATTTTTCATTAAAAAGAAATGCCATTAAAGCTTGAAACAAATTATGTATTGTGTTGGGTACGTTGTAATTTGCAATGTAACATAAATTACACAGGAGGTGACAATGGCTGTCAATGGTTCTTACATAAAATACAACAAATGATGCAATTAGACGCGACTTGCTATTCCCGACACGATTGTGAAAGTTATGTCACACCAATCAATGCATCGTCCCGTAACACATGTGATTAGAATCCAACCCGCGCCTTTTACCGAGACTTTTTACAGTGTTATTGAAAAACTTTTTAACAAAAATATCAAACCGACTTCCAAACACCGACTTCGACAAAGAAAGTTATTTTTCGCTTTGTAGTGTTTTGTTTTGGAAGTCGGTTTGATATTTTATTAATAAGTTTTCTATTTATCTCTTTTTAGTTTTGGTAGGTAATGCCAATTGCCATGAAAACCATTTATAGACAAAGTTCATCTCATGACAATGAATTGAAAACCTCCTCCTTTTTTGAAGTCGGTTAAAAAAGCTGCGATTTTTGCAGCAGTCTTCAAGGAACAGTTCGAAGCCTCAGAAGCTGTGCATGTTGCTAAAAGTAGAAGAAAGTGAAGAAACATAATAAAGATTTCTACTTTTTGAAAACATGAAGTGGTCACGATCCCCAGCAAGGAGTATGAGTCTTTTTGGTTTTCATAAGCCATTTTTAGGGTTCTGTACCCGCTTGTTAAAAAACTGGACCCTATTACTAAGATTCCACTGTCCGTCTGTCTGTCACCAGGCTGTATCTCATGAACCGTGATAGCTAGACAGTTGAAATTTTCACAGGTGATGTATTTATGTTGCCGCTATAACAGCAAATACTAAAAACAAAATAAAATAAATATTTAAGTCGGGCTCCTATAAAACAAATGTGACTTTTTTACGTGGTATTTTGGTACTTTGGTACGGAACCCTTCGTGCGCGAGTCCGTATCGCACTTGGCCGGTTTTTTTTTCAATATTTATCCACCCATCTAAACATAGTCTGTGCAGCAGTCGTATTATACTTTATCCGATACAAAATTCTTTGAGCAGCTCATTATGCCTCTACATTTACTTGGCCCTTACGTCTTCAAACAGAGGTGATAATTGCTTATTTACATGTGCCTATGTAAACATAAGATAAATTCATGTTGTTTGGTAAGCCTATCGCAGACTGTTTTTATTATAATCTTTAATTTCTTTTCCTAACATTAAGAGTCCCTTTAATATTGTAGTATTACAATGTGCAGTACTGTACGCTTATGATGCAATCTGCACGCTTAACCCTGCCGGTGCGGTGAGCGTGCAGTCCTCATTAGCATCGCCGGGTTACAAGAGGAACTGATAATTCGTGACTCACATGTCGATTCACAATATGTATATGATACACGGGAACTACGATGACAATGTGAATTCTAAATTCCAAAGAGCTATTTGTCTTTTATTGCCCTGGAATTTAGAATTCCCAGAATCGTTTTTGCACGTTTCCAATATTCGTTTTTGCTCGTTTTCAATATGCTTTCCTTATATTATTACTGACGTGCAAAAAGGGATTCCATTTGCACAAATTTTATGATGACCTCATGTAAACCGGAAAATGTGGTTTTTCGAATGATATTTTGTGGCTGATTTTACCTTCTGTCTGTCAATATTATACCTACATTCGCATTTATTGCCTGATGTCTGAAAATATGGACAATGTTTTTACCATAAAATGTTTCCACTTTCAAGTAAATCTGCTACGTAATATTTAAAAACATGTTTTATTTCATAACTAGCCCGCACTAGCCCTGGATAGAAACTGCTGGAAATAATGGAGGGAAGTCTTTGGCCATGAGTGGGAAGACTGCATTATAAGCTAACAGTAACCAGCTTATTTTGTCATCCGTACTAGATGTAAATTCAAATATTTTTATTTGTGAAACGTAAGTAAACAAAAGGTACAGATTTGAATATTAATAAAATTAACGCTATGTCTTGCCGTCAACGGCGTACAAATATTCTAATTATAATTTATTAATTCATAATTGGTAAAAAATAATAAGACATTCAAAATTGTCATAAGATTACAATATGTCTTACTCGTTGACACGTTGTAGTAAGCTTTCTCGCCCTATAAATTAAGAAGAGCTTTTTTGAAGTGATTTATGTAGATGACGCATTTTACTTTGTAGCAAGATAATCAAAGTCTGTTGGCTTAGCCTAGATAGAGTCAAGACAACACAAAGGGCACTTTCTTAAGGCTTTTAATGGTTAAGCAAGCCTTGCTACGTACCTTTTAAATGTTAAGTGACATTTTACCGTGCCACATAAAGTTGCGCCACGAGCGGGCCACACATGACACATATTCCTTTAAAGGAGCATTTCGTAAGGAAGCCGCCTTAACGGTACCATATCAACAAGTTATTTTTATTGTCCTCCACTTCCTTTATGCACTTGTTTAACGATTCCTATAAACAGTGGATTGATTGTCTGATTAATCACTCTTGCTACTAAGGTTCCCATCCCGCGGTTCCATTGAGAGCTATTAGTTAGCTTTCCCTGCTTCCCAACTAGAGAACTACTTGTAAATTATTTTATTATCATTTCTGTCTAACCTTGTAGATCTAATAGCCGCTCTTCTTGAACGACAAAACTATTAAATAGCTCTCAATGGTATCTCGAACTAAACACTGTTCTTAAGTCCTCTAAAAATACAAGGTAAACAAAAGAATGAATAAACTCAATTACTTATTGGTAGCATCAAAAAGCGTGTATAAAAACAATGACGAACTAATCCGAGGCAGTAAATCTTCGGCAAATGATAAATGAGTTTTTTCGCTCGACGGCTAGCAAGGAACAGAGGTGTCGGTCACGGGTCATTGCCACTTAGCTTCAAGCCAGCTGCCTAGCTCTATTAATAACCTTACCTTAGCGAATTTACATTTTGCGGACGTTACCATATAATTTTTATCTTAATAACGTAAGTGCTTGATACGTTGTGAGCTTTCATATACGTAAAGCTAAATATGGAAGTAACTGGTGCTTTAACACAGGCTTTTCTACTAGTTTACTCGTAAGCCCAGTTGCGCCGTTTCTTATAACTTGCCGCTAACTTGACTATTATCACTACATATTATAAAATCAAAGTCCCCCGCCGCGTCGGTTCGCGGTAAACTCAAAAACCGGCCAAGTGCGAGTCGGACTCGCGCACGAAGCGTTCCGTACCATTATCGCAAAAAGTGGCAAAAAATTCACGTTTGTTGTATGGGAGCCCCACTTAAATGTTTATTTTATTCTGTTTTTACTATTTGTTGTTATAGCGGAAACAGAAATACATCATCTGTGAAAATTTCAACTGTCTAGCTATCACGGTTCATGAGAAACAGCTTGGTGACAGACAGACAGCCAGACGGACCGCGGAGTCTTAGTAATAGGGACCCGTTTTTACCCTTGTGGTACGGAACCCTAAAAACTACAGAACGGATCGTCATGCAGTTTTCACCAATAGTGGGATGAAAAACGAGGAAGAATTTTGTATATAACTTTTCACGGGCGAAACCGGGGCGGGTCGCTAGTCTTGTTATAAAGTGAGTTTGAGTCTTGGATGAAAATATATTTAAAGCTAAAATCACTTATAGTGATGCTGCAGAGTGTAGATGATAGTAAAACATATTTGTGACTTGACTCAGACACATCACATAACAAGCTTTCAACAGGATGACTGGTATGTGATTAAGACAATCTGTCTTTGAAGTGTAAAGTGTAGTCATTTTATAAATGTCGATATTATGATTCAGAACTTCAAATAGGAACCGTCTTTTACAACAAAATCCTGGTAGGCAGTCTTATGTTTGTTGTAGGCACTTGTCTTGAAATATTTATTGTTTTGACGGGCTTGCGTGTGTGGGTAACGGTTCATAAATGAAATATTAGTTAAAACTCGTTCCTGGGTTCGAAAATATTTTTATCTAAATCTAATTCTGACGCACGTTCATAAACGTTCATATGAAGTTTCAACCTTTTTAGAGTACAGAGTTATTCTTTAAAACTTATCTGAATACATCGACCATCGTTCAACGTTATGATGATGGCCATAATTTACGAGTGGACACTGCTGCTTCCAGAAGGCCAGCTTTTTGAAAGAAGAAAGAAAGGAAAAATATTTATTATGAACGGCACAGGAGACACAAGAAAAAATGAAAAAAAAAACATTCACTATAATAAAAAAATTATAAAACCCCTTGCGAGACCAAAAAGGCTATCTCAGCATGTGTTGCTATATCCAAAAAGAAAAAATAACGCTGCGCTGATATTCTGGTAAGGCCCTCTGTTGATGCCACGGACACACTCACGGAAACGGAAAATACTTAAAAAATTAAATAGAATAAATAAATAACAAACAAAATAGTGTAAACTCAGAAGGTGTGTCAATATTTTTCTTGTTGTTCAAAACTTAGTTAATAAGAAGCATTGAATACCAAAGCGGTTGTTTAAAATTTCTTTAGTGATCATTGTTTTGCAGAATGCTCTATCAATTATACTACTTATGTAGGTCACATAAGAGTCAAAAGAGTGCAGTCAGCATCACCCAAAGCTAAGGTGCCTTAAATTTATTTGATGAAGGCGTTTAAAGGTCCACAAGTGGTTTAATCTATAGTATTTATTTATTCGTTTATCGTCGCACTGGAAACCCTTGCAGCATTTACACCAATGGAGCACAAACTTATATCTAACTATAAGTCCATGTTTCCACCCGATTTCACTTTAACGTTATCAGCGATGTCCAAGATAACATTAGCAAGTATATTATATGAATTCTTCTTTTTCTTTTCGTGAGAGGATGTGGCCACCTCTGGTGTCAGAGTTAAGCCGCCTCTGGAACCCCACAGGCTTCTGACTTGGCTTTTTCAGACTTACATTAACTATATAAGTCCAGGTTTCCTCACGATGTTTTCCTTCACCGTTGCCTGTGATGTCCAAGGTAAACTTATAAAGTACATATGAATTTGACACTTACATTGGTACTTGCTTGATTTGAACCCACGAACTCATGCACGAGAGGCGAGGTCTAAGCCACAACATATACCTGACCTAGTATATAATCTAAAGCATAAATTAATTAAAACTGATCGTGGAACATGAATGTTCTTCTATAATGATTCTTGGCGCTTCAACTTTGGGTGATTCCAATTGCACTCTTGACCCTTGAATGTTTTGAAGGTATAGCATACTTACAACCGTCGCCGAACTCGAGCGTCGTTATTCTCTTGAAGCACATGGTGGACTTTTCGCACTCCACCACGTATTTGTTGCTGTAGTCGAACTGCGTGCATGGACATGGTTGCGCGGCTGTCAATGGCTGACAGCATGTGTAACATTGTAGACTATATGATACTGAAAATAAAGAGGCATATTGCTTGATCAAGAAATGGCGTTAGGTTCCGGCTTCTTTTGATAAAGTCACCGCCAGATAACAAAAAAAAAATCAAATTCCTGTCTACCAATGTATTCCAATATTTCAAACTAATACGAAAAAAAAATAAAGTCAATATCGCTGACACGATCAAAACAAACGTATCGCGGTAAGGGGCGTCCGTGACTCTTTAACTTGGCATTCAGTTATGAATTAATATCTCATAAACGCGTGGACCGCATTTAAACGGATATAATGGTTCTACGCCTATGCACCAACCTTATTGAGACCTTATTTGAGACCAAAATATCTCAATAAACAAAAAACTGGCCAAGTGCGAGTCGGACTCGCACACGAAAGGTTTCGTACCATTATCGTACAAATCGGCAAAAAAATCACGTTTGTTGTATGGGAGCCCCACTTAAATATTTATTTCATTCTGTTTTTAGTATTTGTTGTTATAGCGGCAACAGAAATACATCAGCTGTGAAAATTTCAACTGTCTAGCTATCACGGTTCATGAGATACAGCCTGGTGACAGACAGACAGACGGACCGCGGAGTCTTAGTAATAGGGTCCCGTTTTTACCCTTTGGGTACGGAACCCTAAAAATCATGTTTTCAAGTTACGTAAGGTACAAATCGGTTCAATGACTTTTCTTTTTTTATTATGTAGCGGAGACTTTAGTTCTTCTTCTTTTCGTGTGAGGATGTGGCCACCTCTGGTGTCAGAGTTAACTAAGCCGCCTCTGGGCCTGGCGCTACAGGCCGACTTCAGTTGGGAGACTTTAGTTAGACTGATCGAAAGACAGCGCCAGCGTTCACATTATCAACAACTAACATAATATTGGGGTTTACTGTGGTTCGTATAATGTTTGGATCTTCTTAGTAATATTTGTCATGATATTTATATATTGCTTGTGCTGCTGCTGTTATATCTATTAAATGAGGTAGTATGGGAAGATTATGGGCGGCCTTTGACCAGCAGCGGGACATTTTCTAATAAGTAACAAAAAAATAGATTTTATAAACATGACTGCTACTAACATTACTTATCACATTTTTGTAATCCAACTTATCTGTATAAGTATCTGGTTTATTGTTATTGTGATCAGCTGGCTTACTACCACTACGCTTGATATTGTATAGTATCTATAGTAGATCCTGTGGAGACTAAACTATAGCCTCCAGCCAGGCAAGCACCTAGTAGTTATCGACACCTTTTTAAGGATTGGTGAATTGACTTTTATTGAGCGGATTTTTTGTTAAATTCCCTGACAGATGGTTGTCTTCTACAGAACCAAAATCAACCTACACTCGACTAACTTCTTCAACGAAAACTCCACTGACTATTTTTTGAGATATGAATTGCATTCCACACGAACTGCGCCGTTAGAAATTAACAACTTTAACGGTGCTAAATGCAACCTCATAATTGTGGTTCCCATACTTACTATTAATTTCCTTATGAACTGCAGTTATTTCAATATTTTCTGAGAAATTAATATACGAGTGTATTCTTTCAAATCTGATTCTGTCTTTGACGTAGTAAAGCCATGTATCAAGCTTTAAAATGACAGGATATACCAAATATAAAGTCCATTGTCTGTACCTAAAATCCTTGTGGTTTACTTTAATTAATCGCAAACAATGTTTTAGGCACGTGAATACTTTGTAGATGACGTCATAGTATATTTTGTAAATTCTACTCCTTCAATTAAGCATAATTATTATCTTTGCTTTAGTAATACTTACATTAGAACCTATTGTAATGTATTTTCTACTACAGTTTGTAGGTACTTAATCTCTATCAACGCTTATTCATAAATTTTCATTGTTTAGGTGAAGGTGACTCTCGTGTGACCTTTACTAAATTCACTAGTTTGTCTAGTTTTGTCCTAATCTTATGTATGTTGTCTCGGTCGGTCTTTAGCGATTTCATCGGGCGTATATCGTTGGAAAAGCCTAAAATCTTATTTCTGTCACATTTCAAAGACTACAGGACAATCACCGCACACCAGAGTAAAGTTTTCTCTAATAAATGTAATGTCTATATATACTAGGAAGTGGTGACACAAATATCCAGACTATTAATACGTACAAAGCTTTAGAACAAACTCTGAAATTCTTGCAAATCTTTGAGTGACCCCGCGTTAGATTAACGAACATCGTTTTAAACAATTAAAGAGCAATTTGGAGAAATATTTTTATTAGTCTGTCTGTATTGTGTTATCTGTAATTAAAGTTAGCTCTTATCTTGTTGATTCAGCTTGTTAAGAAACAGCAGGATTGGCAAATGTCAAAGTATTCCTTTTGGCAGTCGTAAAAACGATAATACAATTTGAATTTAAAGATGGTCGTGTTCTTCTCGATGAAGGACCACGTCTAACAAGTTGTCGAATATGTTAATATTGAATGCGGTTTGATCTTGACCTACTATTTCTATTCGCTAACCGTGTATGTTCATTTAGTAAATGAACTTTTTATCCTCGTCTCTTGTTAGATGTTGCAAACAAATTAACATGCAGATTTAGGTGCATTCAGGCGTTGTTAGTCTGTTTTTCTTTCCTTGTTTGTTACATTGTGGTTCTTATTTTTAGTCTTTTATCCACTTCAGTGCCACTATTATTAGTATTATTATCTATCTAAGCTTCCTCCACCTCCTTCACCGCAAGGAGTGCATGCAGGGCTTTGCTCTAATTCTGAACACAATACAAGAACACTGCCGAGTCGCCTTCGTTTTTAACGGTCAAGTTGAATGAGAATTTTATCGCTCCATCTTTTATGCGTCAGAACCTTGTTGATCTGCAGTTGAATGTAATTCGCTTCCACACCCCATGTCCATTAATTTAAGACTCCTATTTTAGGGCACCATAAGACGTGACATAAAAATCAGGGTGCATTAGCGTTACCAACTTTTACTGCTCGTAATCAGTGAAATACTTCGATGTAGTCTTCTTTCTCGAGTGTGACTAACAAATGCATACTTTTAATCAGGTTCTTGGTAGTCAAGCCACCGGTATAAACTGCATCACAAATAACAATTGACATCCGGGATCCGGGCACTTGAAAGGGACATCCTAGACTTATATTTCCTATTCTTAGCCCGACAGACGCACCGCTGTATTTTTATAACCCAATAGATACAACCTTTGAATAGTTAAATTTGATAGAGCCTTCATTACGCCTACCGCGAGGTGACAGACTAAACCATATGGGAATGAATAATGAGGTCCGATGCCTACACGATATTAATTTACTGATAAATATATCCATACATGGCCACCTCGCATTTTATCACCTATTGTTTTTTACTTTTATATGTCACGAATATTTTTTTAAATGTTTTTTTATTAGTGTTAAACGTTTTATTTATTTTTCAAGGATTTTTCCATGTTCATGCTCGTTCTAAGTAGTCATGTCACTTTGTAAGTCTTTTCATGTATTCAATTCTCAAATATTTGTTTTAGTGATTATATTGAAGGAGTTAGTTACCGAAGACTATACTTAAAAATTTTCAAGAGACGTCTTAACATTCAAATATAAATTAAAGATAAGGAAAATACATTCAATATTGACATAGATATGGTAAGGAAGAATGTTAGTAAACAATTCAAATGTAAAACAATAATACTAGTATTGAATACATAAATTATTCTTGATAAATAACCATGTGTCTGGTCTGGTGGTGTTGCTCTACAATCAATATAAATTGCAATAAAATAATAATATCTAAAATAAAAATATTATCAAAACACTTTCACTTACATTTCCAAAACATTGTAAAAGTCAATAACGAAGCCGCTAAATCCATGTTTATTAATAAAACACCACTTAAAATTACACTAAAACTACGAACTGTTATTTTTTAATTACATTTACGTGTTATGTATTTACAATGTTGCGATTGCGGCGCATGTGGCCGGCAGGGCTTTACACTGAACTGAAATTGGCACCTCCGTACTCAACTCCATGATTCACAGGAAGGAAGCTCGGTGGCAAAACGGGACATGTCCAAAAGCTAACAAATAGCACTCTTATGTTCGCGGTAATAACGCTGATTCATGCGATCGATTCTGGCGCCGGCGCGACACTGACCAACATTTGGCGGTCCCGCTCTGTGTTCGTTTTGTTTGTCGCTTTGTCCCCGGATTCCGGTGTTTAGTTTTTATTTTAGAACTCCAGTAATAAAATTTGCAAAATTTTTATTCAGTCCACGACCGTCTTTTATTATTTGATGGGTCTAAATACTTTAGGGACATGTAGAATTAGTCAAATACCGTTATTCAGTGTACATGTGGGGACAACTTTAATAACCATTGTGTTACAACAGAAGTTATAATTAAAACCGTATTCAAATTAATTCATAGACTGTGTGGGGTTTAATTAAATAGATAAAATAGGATTTTATTGTTAGAATAGTCGACTACTGAACAAACAGTAACAATAAAGTAAATCAATTAGTTTTGGTTGCCAGTATTTTTTGTCTGTTGTTTTTACCAATTGTGTTTTGACATTGTCTTGTCGTGAGTGTGTAATTAACTCGATGAGAGATTTATCTCAAACTTGGCCCATTTTGACCGCACAATATCTGTAAAATTGTTTAGTTATTATAATGTTAAGCGGTGTAGATAACCATGTTCATATTTCGAATATTTTGCGCTTGGAATTTTCGCGTACATTAGTTTGGCGAATACAAAAACGTTAACATAACACTACTCACCTTTGTTTATTATTCTGTACTAAACGGATGTTGCACCTGCTTTCTGTATAGTTTTTAGGGTTCCGTACCCAAAGGGAAAAAACGTAGCCTATTACTAAGACTCCGCGGTCCGTCTGTCTGTCTGTCTGTCCATCTGTCACCAGGCTGTATCTCATGAACCAGGATAGCTAGAAAGTTGAAATTTTCAACAAACACTCTATTTCTGTTGCCGCTATAACAACAAATACTAAAAGCAGAATGAAATAAATATTAAAGTGGGGCTCCCATACAACAAACGTGAATTTTTTGCCGTTTTTTGCGATAATGGTACGGAACCCTTCGTGCGCGAGTCCGACTCGCACTTAACTGGTTTTTTAAGAATTAAAACGTTTTGTTTAGACCTGTTGACTGGTAAATCTCTTTTCTCGACGTATGTATGTTTCTTTACACAACAGCATTGATAAGGAGATTTTAATATCTTATATCTACGGTATCAGTTGTTTTGACATTGACTTTCATATCAGGTTTATGCACCTGATATGAAAGTCAATATGCCATGTATCTGAAAATATGAAGTTTGTGACTTAGCCGCATTCGCTTTAGGTCCCGTTGTGAAACACTTTACTATTGATATGGTCGCCTCGCAACATCCTTTGTTATTGGCGATAAAAATAACATGTGTTGGCAATTTTTATAAGGCCTTATGTCAATGTATCACTTGCGCTTTTATCTTTTATGAGGTCAGCACTTGGCAACGATTGGCTACTGGTTTCTTTAATCTGTTAGGAGAAAAATGCGATCAAAAGGTTAGGCGACAATATACCAGTTTTAATGATCAATGAGATGGGGTCTCTGAAGGTCACCCTGTAAGCCATTCAAAATAAAACTTCATTGTTGTTATCAACGACACATAAAGCATTGCCATAGAGCTGTGACATTATCATAATTATGTTCAGTACTAGAGTAGTTTTCGAGGTTATCACGAATTTTGTCCACAATTTAGGTCGATGATAGCACGACAGGCGACATTTATTCTATTGATTGTATGATCGAGACGTGGGTGTGTCTCGTGCCGACTGCCGTGTTCTGTCACTATTTGTCTCGCCTGGCTAGACTAGGATTAATTTTTAGGTCGTGGGAAATGTTGAGCATCCACCTATATATTTCTAAAAGAGCATTCATAATCGTTTATTGAAATTAGGTTGCGAATCAGCTTTCTAAATGAATCAATTTACAAAAGGCAGCCCCCAAAACGAAACTTGATGAAAAACCTAACCTGTTGGCTATTCAGTACAGCTTGTTCCACCCAATACATCCATCAATAATTGCAGTGAATAAAGGTTTGAATAAAAATAACTATGATTTCTTATTGAAAGCTGCCAATCATACCACAGACAAGACAATCGTCATAATATTATGATTGGATGCACTGGCACAGATAATATAATACTGGCATACATATGCCATACAAAGAAACCGTGCCGATGTAACTAGCGTTTTTCATCTGATTATAGCGATAATTTTTTTGTAAATCGATCGCGTTTGGTTCCGTTCCACGGCGATGATAGATCACCATCTATATCCGTGGAACGGAACCGAACACGATCGATGTACAAAAAATAATCAGTATAATCAGTACAGTACGTCGGCACGGTTTCTTTGTATGGTTAGCCATTTCTGGCGAGATTCAATAGGTATGACGTATTGTAGACAGAACTTTGCTATTTATGGACAAAAGTATTAACATCGGAGAAATATATCACCATGAAAGACACGCTATATTTCAAATTAAGACTGTTTCCTTTCATGCCTAGCATGGATCATGAAAGTTCCAGTTCTTGGATGGCATGGTTGATTTCCAATATGACTGTGTCTTTAGCGACCCGAGAAAGAGATTTAGACATTGTATTGTATTTGAGGCGTTATCGTGAATTTTTAGGGTTCCGTACCCAAAGTATAACCTGCCTCTCTGTTTAGCGTTTGTGGACTACGAGAAAGCCTTCGATTCGATCGAGACTTGGGCTGTACTGCAGTCTCTCCAACGGTGCCAGATCGACTACCGGTACATTGAAGTGTTGAAGTGTTTGTACAAGAACGCCACTATGTCAGTCCGTCTTCAGGATCAGACCTCGAAACCAATTCTTCTCCGGCGCGGCGTGAGACAGGGAGACGTCATTTCTCCGAAACTGTTCACTGCTGCGCTGGAGGATGTCTTCAAGGTTCTGGATTGGAAAGGGCTTGGCATCAACGTTAATGGCGAGTACATCACTCACCTTCGGTTTGCCGACGACATAGTGGTCATGGCTGAGACCATGGAGAGCCTCAGTAAAATGCTCGATGACCTCAGTAGAGCTTCCGAAAGAGTGGGTCTTAAAATGAACATGGACAAAACCAAGGTCATGGTGAATGCCCATGTTACACGCACTCCTATCAAGGTCGGAGACTCTACACTCGAAGTTGTGGGCGACTATGTCTACCTGGGACAAACGATCCAATTGGGTAGGGCCAGGAGCGGCTGTACTTTAAGTTCACTCGTGCGCTGAACTGCCAGATTTTAATAGGTTTAGAAAAAAAATTAAAATGTTTAATAATATCTGATTAACGATCTATTCAATATTCACGAAATTATGACGAACCAATTTAAGCTCTTTGCTAAAGTCATAAGACGTATATTGCTGTAAAAAATATTCCCCGCGCGGTAGGCTAAAGCGCACGGCGAGAGGTCATACAACTTCTACGAGAAACAAGCGAAAACGCCTGGCGCGTGATACAGAGATAGTTCAATAGAAAATGTACGGCAAAATATGACCACTCTCGTGCGCCGCCCCAGCGAACCGAAGATTACCGAGAGCGGGCGAGGTTTGACGAACGAAATTTATCTTCGGGTCGAGTACCAACATTACAAGTTGTACAACGACGTAACTAGATGGCGTTGGCGTCGAATTAGAAGTTGCTAGCGAGATGGTTTGCCGATTCACATAGGCTTCTGTGAATTTTAGTAAATCTTGCACAGTTACCCAGTGAAAAGGCAAAGTGGACTACTACTTTTATGATCCACCAGCCGCCACTGGGTAGGGCCAACTTCGAGAAAGAGGTCAACCGTCGAATCCGACTCGGCTGGGCAGCGTTTGGGAAGTGGCGCGGTATTTTCTCGTCCAACTTACCACAGTGTCTCAAGACGAAAGTCTATGACCAGTGTGTGTTGCCAGTGATGACATATGGCTCTGAGACGTGGTCGCTTACAATGGGCCTTATCAGGAAGCTTACAGTCACTCAAAGGGCAATGGAGAGGGCTATGCTCGGAGTTTCCTTGCGTGATCGAATCAGAAATGTGGTGATCCGCAAGAGAACCAGGGTTACCGACATAGCCCGAAGAATTGCCAAACTTAAGTGGCAGTGGGCAGGGCACATTGCTCGCAGAACGGATGGCCGATGGGGCCGAAAAGTTCTGGAATGGCGACCGCGAACTGGAAGACGATACGTTGGAAGGCCGCCCACTAGGTGGACCGATGACCTGGTTAAGGTTGCGGGAAGACGCTGGATGCGAGACGCACGGGATCGGTCAATGTGGCGACGCCTGGGGGAGGCCTATGTCCAGCAGTGGACGTCTTTCGGCTGAAATGATGATGATGATGTACCCAAAGGGTAAAAACGGGACCCTATTACTAAGACTGCACGATCCGTCTGTCTGTCTGTCCGTCTGTCACCAGGCTGTATCTCATGAACCGTGATAGCTAGGCAGTTGAATTTCTCACAGATGATGTGTTTCTTTTGCCGCTATAAACAAATACTAAAAACCGAATACAGTAAATATTAAGTGGGGCTCCCATACAACAAACGTGTTTTTTTGCCGTTTTTGCGATAATGGTACGGAACCCTTCATGCGCGAGTACGACTCGCACTTGGCCGGTTTTTTTTTAATATCTGTTATCACAGGCTATTTTCACAAGCTTTCATTTAACTTGCAATGTATGTGTGTAAGTGTATTCGGGTCAAATCTTGCAACTGAATTTTAAAGCAGTTATCCTCAACCATAGAGCAACACGGACTCTGGTCCGTGTTGCTCTATGTCCTCAACCGATTAAGATGAAATTTTGCATAAATATTTGGTTTGTATGGCAATGTACGGTAAGCTAAAAAAATTTGCTTATAAAAAAAATATTGTGCATATTGCCAACATTTTATTACACATAAGTACGACATAAAAGAGTAGAAATTAAATATTTGGGAACTAAAAGTTTTCATTTTCTGGCAACATCTAAAATGAGTACTTGAGCTGTCAATTTTTCTCGATCGGTTTCGATTTTCGTAAGAATTTTGGTTTTTGTGTGATATTTCTGAGTGTGGACAGAAAAACAGTGGCAAATCATGAATAAGGTAATTCGTGGAGGTGCCCGTGATATATTTTACAAAGTTTATATGTGGTGTACAGCCGAATTTCAAGCTGGGAAGCTTCTATGCAACTTAGAAGATGTTTACCATCGTACAGCAGATTTTACTGGTAAGTAACTATTGAAAGTTACGCTAAACGTTAATTACAAACGATTAATACATTCAGGGAGCTAAATTTTCGAACCACATATCATTTACAAATTATTTGTCTAAAATTTTTGAGGTTATGCTAACGTAAACAAATACCGTTGTAGTTATAGCGCGACTTAACAACGTTGATAGTAAGGCAAAAACAATTAATGTAATTTATTGCGGATACGAAATATTTTTTTTGCTATGCCATATTTGTTGATGCAATCGACTAAATGGAAAGAAACAATTTTAAAATATATTCACATTTATTTACCGCGGAACTTCTTTCGTCGGACTGACAGTGATTCTTTTATATGCTTGTTTTAGGTGTTTCTGTAAGCACAGTGCGCAGAATCGTGCAACATGGCATTGAAAACGGTGGGCAATTCTCAACACCAGCTAAACACATGAAGGGTCGTCCCATGGTGCAGACAGCAGTGACGATGAGAGTGGTTCAGAAAACAGTGACGAATCAATACCAGAGCTTAAAATAGACTACACGAACTTAAGTCATCCCATGGAAGGTGTAGAGTATTAGATTAGTTTATTTTATTAATTTTAGTTTATATCTGAGTTTATAAGGAAAGCAATTGATTATTAAAAATACTTATTTTTTGTGAAATTGTTGTTTTATTACTACTACATATTAAATATTTAATAAATATACTTATTTAATATATTTACTCATTTTTTATACCCAATAAATAAATAATACTATTCAAGTATCAAAATCAGCTCGGTCGTACTAACTGGGTTGCTATCTGAGCGATTGTGGCGCCCTCATTTAATTTCTACTCTTTTATGTTGCACTGTATATTATTATCTTACTAATATCTTAAATGCAAGAGTTTGGATGTTAGGATACATCCATGTTTGTAACTCAATCACGCCAGAACGGCTGAACGGACCTGCATGAAATTTGCCACAGAGGTAGATGATAGTCTGGAATAGTAAATAGGCTACTTTTCATCCAGGTATAATGTTCCCTTGAGATAAGAATAAACATTTCACGCGGGCGAAGCTGCTGACAGAAGCTAGTTAATAATAATAATATGAATAACTTTATTTGCATCATAAAAGAGTACAACCATATAATTAGGTGTTTTTGACATTTTGTATGTAGACATTACATACGTAAACAAAGAGATTCCTGTATTTAAATACTAGCTTTTAATGTGATATTTCTCACTTTTCGAACATAGTTAGATATAATTATCTGGGTTTTTCGATGATTCACTACATTGCATCCGCAGTCACATTAATCAGTATATTTATTGGGGTTTTTTGCAGTTTCCTCCTAACTATGCTGATTATAAATTTCCTCCTAACTACGCTAATCAATACATATAATAAATCTGTAGAAAAGTTATTTTTGTACAACGAAAATTTTCCGTAAAAAATAGCCAGGGTGTTAAAGGATAACCAACAGAACCAATTGCCAGCATTTTTGGAAATTTTGTCTGTTTGTCTGTTTATTTGTGCACGCATCACGTGAAATCTACGAAACCAATGTAGATATTTATACATAAAAATTGTGCGTAACTTGAAGAATTACTTAGTTTTTGTTGCATCGCAATCGGTTCACTCTATCAAAAGTTACATGAATTTAAAGTGTTCAAGAAGTAAAATTACCACAACACGCGCAATGCAGATACTCGGACAGTTGAACTCGATATTCGATAGATGGCGTTGCGCATTTGAAGTCATTTTCTGAATGGCGGTATTAAGATTTAAACCGGCCAAGTGCGAGTCGGACTCGCGCGCGAAGGGTTCCGTACCATTATCGCAAAAAACGGCAAAAAAATCACGTTTGTTGTATGGGAGCCCCACTCAAATATTAATTTTATTCTGTTTTTAGTATTTGTTGTTATAGCGGCAACAGAAATACATCATCTGTGTCACAATTTCAGCTGTCTAGCTATCACGGTTCATGAGATACAGCCTGGTGACAGACGGACAGATAGACAGACGGATCGCGGAGTCTTAGTAATAGGGTCCCGTTTTTACCCTTGGGGTACGGAACCCTAAAAAAATGGTAGGTGGGTAAGTAGGGTAGGCAGAAAAATGGTAGGGTAAAATAAATAAATGGTTATAAATAAAAATTTATAAAAACCGGCCAAGTGCGAGTCGTACTCGCGCATGAAGGGTTCCGTACCATTATCGCAAAAACGGCAAAAATACACGATTGTTGTATGGGATCCCCATTTAAATATTTATATTTTATTCGGTTTTTAGTATTTGTTTATAGCGGCAAAAGAAACACATCATCTGTGAAAAATTCAACTGCCTAGCTATCACGGTTCATGAGATACAGCCTGGTGACAGACGGACAGACAGACAGACGGACCGCGGAGTCTTAGTAATAGGGTTCCATTTTTACCATTTGGGTTCGGAACCCTAAAAATGGTGGCATGATTATTTTTATCTATTTTGAAATTACCCGAGTGATTATATTAGTTGATCAAGAGATTGAGTTAAGTTGTTGTACAGACAAGTGTTAAAAGGTAGAGAAATTCAGCAATGATATTTCAAATTATAAGGAATTTTGTGGTCAAAAATCTGTGGTTAAAAACCACATTTCTAATCGATACTTCATACAAAAACTCTGGGTATATGTTGCATTTTTAACCGACTTTCGAAAAAGGAGGAGGTTCTATGTTCGACTTCTTGTATGTTTTTTTTTTATGTGTGTGCACCGATATCTCCGTCAATTGTGGACCGATTTTGAATATTATTTTTTTGTTTGAAAGAGTATGTTTCGAAATTGGTCCCATTTTAATTTGGTGAAGATCTGATGAAGAACTTCGAAGATATACAACGGAACTCTTCAATAAATAACGGCAAATTTCTCGGGACTGCTGCAATCGCATACCTGTTTATTGTTTATATCATTTCATAACATAACATCACGCTAGTACGCTCTTAAGGGGTAAGCAGATCTCTCATTTGATCGGTTTTGTTCAAGTTTCATGATATTCGGATAATCTATTCTGGCGTTATAGGAAACTTACTTAATAACTTGCCTATTAGGTAGGTACAACTAAAAAGTGAAAAATAAACAACTTTTTAGTCGGTTGTATTTTTTTGTAAAAAGTTTTTTATAGGTACATATTTTCTACGTAACTCTGTAATTTGTGGGTACAAAGGTATTAACCTACATAATTAAAGTGTTTAAAACGAAAAATATTGTGCTATGTCCTTCACATTTACCTGTTTTTGGTACCTACTTTGAGATATTTCCTATGGGCTGAACTCTGAAGGTTCAATTTATATAAGGAAAATATTGCCTGCAATTAAACATGTATATATTAATTACCTTATTAAAATAAATTGCATTAATTTAGTCATCATAATATTGCACACAGGTAATGGAGATGGCTAAACAACTGCGCTTAGCATGTATAGAAACTTCACAATAGCTCTTAACATTCAAATATTCATTAATTTATTATTACGGATTTATTATTCTCCTAGAACTTTCGTGAATTAATCAAATAACTAAAATATTTTTTCATGTTGTTGTTTGACAAAGAGAACATAAGATTATAAGACTAAGTATGGACGACGCAATGTATAACCATTTTAGGTGTCAATTAAGACATAAAGGGTGAATTTTGGAGTTTGGGTTTCTTCAATGATTACTATGAAATTTTGGCAGTTACTTGTTTACTTATAGATATTACAGACAGAAAAATATTTCGATCGCTCGCGCGATTGGCAAGATGCGAAGTGGTACATAGATTAAAAACATTTTCACTCACACCGCCACGATAATTGCGCCTAGTCGAAAGCTGAAGGCAACGTATCTTAGTAGCACAGCATGGTGCTGATAGACAGTAAGCAGGTGAGCCTAAACAGTAGGTGCCTAATAATATGTAATGCTGAATAGCTGCATTAAGTATTTCGTATGAAAAAAGTATCAGAAACTTTTTATATCGTTAAAATCCTGAAAATAAAATAGTGTAACCCCGAGTATCCCACCTTAAAATTATCGCAGAATTAATGTGACAAATTGTCGAGCACGCGTTATCTGCTGTAATTGGTTGAATGAATTTTCAACCGCCAATCACAGCAGATAACGCGTGCTTGATAATTTGTCACATTAATTCTTCGATATTTTTAAGGTGGGCAACTCGGGTTTAGTCTCTTTGTTTAATCGGTGCGTATAATATGCATTCGTAGGGTGATTTACCTAATTAAATATTTTTCTTTACTTATTTGTTGAAGTTTGTAATCAAACGCCTATCTAAAGTTCATAGCAAAATCTTATTATTTTACAATTTTGTTTACTTATTGATGTAGATGTTTCTACGATATTTGTTTTTTTTATGTTCCCCTTTTTGGAAAGTCAGTTAAAAACTTATATGAAAAACAGGCAAATGAATACCTTGTCACATTAATATAATTATAAAATAATTAACGAGAAGAGAGACGATAATAAATAGATTATTTTTAGTTTGTTTACAATCGATAGCTTCTATAGTGTCATCGTAGTGTCATTGTGTTACATGTCTCCTTACAGTCGACAGCATGACTGATTTTGGTACTAGTGTTAAAAAAAATCCTTAGTAGATAATGATATTTTATGCATACTTTGTCAGCGTTTTGCTCCGATACCCCATGGATTTGGTCTATGTGACTTGGGTATGGTTACTTCACTCGTTAAGAGCAATCGATTTCATCAATTGTGATATCGTCTACTTTGTTCGAATTATCATATTTCGACAGACATCATCATAAGTTGGTATCTCTCATAAAATAGACTGGTAATAGTTACTAAAAAAAAAACTGCAAAAAAACTAAAACTGCAGCAATTCATCACTGGATTAAAGCCTAGTCTAACGTTTTAATAGTGAAGAAAGTTATTTTTTTAATTAAAGTTACAAAGAAGTGAAAGAAGGTCAGGTCAAAAAGATGTCGTCAATATTTCTTAACATTATGACTTTGTGAATATCAATAACACATCACGCGATTTCATAAATGCGTCTACGGTCTACGCATGTTCTTATATATTGTACAACTTCCACACACATTTGATCAATAAATAACTTCTGTACAGTAACAAAATTCATTTATTAATTAAATACAGATATACATAGATTATTTTAATATCTTAAATTAAAAAGTCACTATACCCTTTCATTTATATCACAAAACATCGCGAGCAGTTGCGTGGCACGGAGTAGTAAGTTTTATGGAGAGTTCACAGATAAATTATTTCATCGGATGCTTCCTATGTGGGATCATTGAAGGAACACTAGTTAAGGCTACGATCTACGTTCAGTTCTGCTTTGGAATCCGCCTGACCTTGCCAAAATCGGCACCTTTTGCTTTGTGGCTGTAACCGCCTCAAGGTCTGCATATGATGACGATGACTGTAGTAATTTCTATACTTAAACCATATATTAAAGTCTATCATTGCATGTATTTGCTGTTTTCTTGTTGGATCGTGCTACTAGCGTGGGATCCTACGTTCAGATTGATCTCTCCATACATGGTAACCTTAATCGTTGCCATATTACAGTTCAACGATTCTCGCAGTTGAATGTCCTTCGTTCTTCTGCCGTTAGCTCACAGCCCACACATATATCACATCTTTGCTTACTACTCTGTTTTTCGAAGCAACTTTTCGTAACATAATTAATTCCTACGCGTTCCTCCGACAACTACCTAAGGCTGTTGATGTATTTCATTAGGTTGAACACTACTATGACGCCCATGATGTCCGTGTAACCCTCATGGCTTGTAGTCGGTGAGGCGTTGCAGAGGTTGTTGCGGCAGTAGCAGTATCTGCAATTGATTACATATATTTTTAACTAAATGGGTATAAATGTTTAGACGAATATTAATGATAGGAAGTGTGAACGGTAGGCGTTTTGACAGTACGCCCCCTTTTGCGATGTCTAAAATGTGGCCACTTATACATAAATAACTATAAAACTAACGAATGAATTGGTTAACTTATATATATGGATAGTAATGATATTTAAAAGGAAAAGCGTTAACTTCAAAATAGGTAATACAGATTTATTACCAGGTGTTAAACACTTACCCTCTTACTAATAAACGCGGAATAAAGTTATACCAGGAATAACAAAGGAATAACCATACATTTTCCTAAGTTTATACTTGCTATAACTTTATTCCGCGTTTATTAGTAAGAGGGTTAGACAATTTGTACAAATTGTAATATAGGAACAGAATATACAATAGTATATACGTTAAAGAGTAAATTGCGGAAAGTGGCTCGTAATATCGGTGGCGTGTTATTATTGCACTACGCAGTAAATCGAACGAGTTATTGCTGGTTTAGTACAATTTTATGTACCACATGTATTTGACGACTGTAAACAGCATTCACTTTGTTGCTCTCTGTATTTTCCTTTAGTTCTCGTATCAAGTTTATTTTTGCCTCTACAAGGTTTTTGTTCTTGTCAATAAAGTGTCTATAAATGGCTATAACCTTAAGTAATGCCCTTTCTTTCTTTTCCCTTTTCGATTTCGACGCCCGCTGCAAATCTCTTTTTTTTTTCGTTTGTTTTTGGTCAACCAACCACGACCTATTTTCTGATTAGAGATTCTGGCTTTCAAGAACTAGAGGCAAGAATCGTATTCCGTTCCGTCTACAGCTGGACACGCTTTTAATACTTACTTATTAGGTGTACTCCTCTCTCCCTTGTCATCAGAGTTGATGCAGCCCTCTGTGTAAGGCTCCAATACTTCCATCTTCGGCGACCACCTCCCGTTTTTGTAGTCCTGGTACTCGTGCTTCTGCGGCGCACAGTCTCGGAGTACGCCGTTTATTCTTACTGAAAATGTGAACAAGAACATTTATTATAACTACAGTTTGTAGCTTAGCTTTACTATGGCAACTGAAAATTCTCTTGCAGATGTTCGATATTGCAGTCGATACAATTGGTTGCAATAGACACAGACGGTTCATGTAATGTTGTGTCCATTGTGTAGTCGTAATTACTTACTAAACAAGTTACTAGTATCGCTGCTTTATGCAATATTGCGAATTATAAACATTTGCAGTTTCTTGCAATGGCCATGCATACAATCAGTATGGGCTAATTGCAAGTTGAATGTTTAAAGAAGTAATTAAATCGCGTGACACGTTTGGTGTTATGCTCTGTAGAGTTTAATTCGTTACGACTTTTATGATTTGCACTGATTACTTCATATACAAAAACCTTGAAAGTTAAACTCTTAAGTGAAACATTACATAGATTGCTTCACCAGAATTGGTTTAAACGCATAGCAAATATTTTTGGGGAACAACTCGTGTATCAGTGGTATAGATAACAACTAATTACACTTAATTTTAATTCAAGTGCACACTGTCCCATTTGTCGGCGTCACAACCATGTAATGATGGTTTACTCGTGAGAGTATTTCTTGACATCTCCGTAGTTGTATTTTATAGTGACGGTGCTGTTTTATCCAGCAAATTGTCTTCTGTCTAAAACGCCTTAACCTTGAACTGTCTATCACAGCACGGTCATACTTCGCCACCTTGACCGCATATCATGTTGTTATCGACAACACTTAGCCCTTCGCCGTGTGTTAACATTCGATCGCTAATGACAAGTGTAAATATGACTTTTACATTGACTTAAATATTTGCCTACTACTTATCACCATTATGTATAGGAGATTCGACTCAGTTCGTTGTATTGTATACTATGTCTTTTCCAGTAAAACTGGCTTCTAGAAGCCTCACTGATAGCAGGTTTAACAGAAACGACTCAATTCCTGAAAAGAGTCACTGTACCTACTCATAATTATGAACAACTTTTTCTATGGGACCATCAATGACAATATTTACTGAACAGTTGATATTTTTTCATGTTTTCTGTTATTCCTTTTCAAGAATGGTGTCTGTTCTTTTACACCTTGTTGATAAAGTGTAAAGTTCATACGATTTTGTGCCATGTGCCACCCAACTGTTAATAACTATACTATCACATTGTCCTGATGTTTTGTTTTTGTTAACGGCGAGCTTTTTAACTCACTAAAACCACCCCTGATCAAGTGATCACCATCACCACGTAGAAGGCTACCCCGGGGCTCAAATAATGAACCTAGTAACAAATCTCTTAACACGTACCTCCATTCTGTATATCAAGATAGAATTCCTGCTTCATACACATGGTGGAGTGGGGACACTCCACTATGAACTTGTCGGAATGGTCGAAGTGCACGCAGAGGCGCTTGGTGGTGTTGTAGTACTGGCCCGGTAGTGGGTTGATGAGGCAGTGGTAACACTGCAGCGATGATACTCCTGGAAATAGAATGAAGCACAACGTTAATATTTTACTCTCAAATTCTATTTACACAACATCTATTTATTCAAAATCTGTACTTCTATCTATGAACTCTTGATCAGTGCAATTCCATTCAATTTCATTTCAGACAGAGAATTGGTTTAATTCAGGATCCCAAGAGTAGTCTTACTGCTTTTGAGATCCCTAATCATTCTTATTCGAAATATTCACACTATTTTTGTTTCATTATGCTAAACTCAAATTATTTTCTACATTGCAGCCATTCCTATCTATATTAATTTGCACTGTGACTGACCTTTATTACACGTCGCGTGTTTTAAGCCAAGTATTTCCTGCCCCTTCAAGAGCTAAACCCAGACAAGTACACTCAGGACTTGAACGCAAATTCTTACTAATACTAGCATTTACATAGAAAATTAGTCTTTAAGGTAATAATTCTTGTATTCGTGTTTGCCGAATACGTTTCCTTTACAATAGACTGTGCTTGTAAGATGCAACTGTATTTCGTATTTACTGTTCTCAAAATGGAGCGGTATTGTGATCTCTACAGTTTTTGTTCACTCTGATGTGTCTTGTTTTCTTCTGCATCTCCAAGGTCGCCGCCTACTGCAGTTTTTATTGAATGGTTACCTGGCTGACATTATAAAGCATTGCTACTAATATGTGGGACGTTTCGATGATATCGTACAATTAACCTTGATGCTACATTCTGGATACATTAATAGAACTTACACTATCTCTGATTCTCTAAGCTGTTTTATATTATTCAGAATTGTCGGCTTGTGTCGGTTTTTTAGTTTGTGTTTATTCTTAATTGGAAAGGTGATTAATAGCTAGTATTGTGGGTAGATTAGTCAGTATGAATTATAGTTTATTTATTTTTATTTATATTTTCAAATGAAATTTTATTGCTTTTTGAGTTATTGCATTCATTTAAATGGCTGTGCCAACCGTATAATGAACAAGCTCGAGATGTTAATGTTTTGTTTTATTATGTGCTGTTTGACCTTTGAAAACGTCTTGTTATACTGATGTGGCGTTTGCAAAGGTTAATTCAATTATTGATTGAAAAAAATATCACACGTGGTCATGTTTTGGTATATCTTAACTTGTTTGCAAAACAATCCTTTGTGCTCCCTGAATATTAAACGAGAACATAGCAATTACTCGCTAATTTTAACGGATACCTAAGCAAATGTTTTCAAAACATTGATTGGTATTGAAGTGTTTTGCTAAACAGGCACAAGACTGTGTTTGCAGTGTGTCGTCTGCTTAGGAATGCACTTAATGCAGTGCATTCGGCAAATATGTTGCGTCACCGCGGGTGGTTCATAGTGATGGTGAGTTGGTGACTCATCTTCATGTGTGGCTCGCGTTACTTCAACTTAGCCTGTAACAAGCCTGTAGTTTTTATCAAATTTCTATTAAGTACTATATTCTCCTCCCTGCTGATAAACCTTTTCTTTAGTAGTAGTAGCGGGTATTTGTCGTTATATTTTCATGGCAAGATATATGGGAAAAACGCATTTCAATTCCTTGCGCCTTTTAGATTTTTATAAACTGTTTTATTTAGCTTGCCCTATTTTTGTTTGTTTGGGTCAAATTTTGTAATTGAAATTTTACCCCTTTCCTGTTGACATATTGATCTGATATTTGTTATACACCTTTAGTTCTGATGACAATACAATTGAAAATATTCAGTATCATTTAAATCCAAGATGGCCACTGCCACAAAATGGCGGAGTATATTTTTTTCATAATTATGATAAAGGGCAATGAACCAAATTGGTATAGTCACCTATCGGCATCTCCATTTTGATTTTCGTGCAAAGAGGTAGATCCATATACCTGTAGCTTAATCGTGCGCCGCATTTTTGCACAAAATGCAAGAAATACCAGGCAAGCTTTGACAAAAAAAGTTTAAACCCGTTACCTAATTGAATTCATTTTATTCTAAATGGCTACATGTAAGTAATGGTAGCATATAGACATTTTATCAAACGGAACATGCTAGTCACGATCTCAATACTGATCCGTTCGGGTCGTTGACACCAACACATGCCTCGATTTGGAAATTACGCCTGAAATCATACCTAGTAGAATTCTACAAAGTTGAAAACGTCATCATGTAACTTTATTAAAAAGTTATTTGTATGTGTTATGATTCTATTTTAATAAGACCAAATCAGTTATACGGATGTTTTTCTTGATTTAAACAAAGTACATTTTATATCATTTTGTTTGTATTTTGAGTGAGTCAGAGAGTTTTGTTATGTCAACTCCCACGCAAGTTCACATTACGCATGCGCCGCCGGTGAATTCTCGTTCTGAGAATTGCCTGGTTTGGCCGTCAACTATGTTTGTAAAAGTATCATGTTTTTCATTTTCGAAGCCTTAATAGTGATTTACGGCAATTAAGAATGAATCATTCTAATCTGTAACGTAGTTTTTAGTCTTTGTATAAGTAAGAAATAAATCTTTTCGTAATTAAATGGACTAACTGTAATGCTAAAATATCCACCAGTGAATCTTAGGACAACGAACTCGCGATTTATATTGTAGTAATACCTACAGATTATAATGTAGCACCACACTACTGAAGTCGTAATAGATAATTATGTACACTTAAGCTTAGCGCTTACGTAGGTATTATTATAAACTGGAGACATAACGTGCCATGCTGTAACTGAAACATGACATTTTCAGTACATTCCAATATACTATGATACATATTATAGTGGATATCTGGCCACTCTTACTAGCTAGAGCGTAATTGAAAAGAAAATAGTTTATTCTACTGTTACAACTTTTTATTTGTAAGCTATTTATCTCTCCCTGTACGACACCCCGATAAACGAATCTATATTAGCAACTATTAAGGGCCTACAACCGCTTTAGTACCGGAAAACGGTTACTTTCTAAAGCATACTCCTTCGTAACGGCTAGGTTAAAAGGTTTGAAAAATATATGTATTTATTATTGATTCATGTGCATTATTTTTGAAACAAGTTTTTTTCGTGTAAGTAATAAATTAGCTTTAAAAAAAAAATTAACGACACTATATTTTTTTGCAACTTTTGGAAACTCCTCCAAAACGACTTGGATGTTTAAAATACTTTTTACACAGAAAAATTGATGGCTGGAATTTCTTCATAACTAACATAGCATGTGTAAATCAAATAATATTTTGCAGGCAAAACTGTTCAAAAGGAGGTTCAATATTGATTTTTTGGCATCGAGCGGGCGCACGGCCAGTACTGCGTTAACATTGGGGCGTATAAATCGCCTTAAGACGTTGACATATTATGTTTATTACTGGTGACATATTATGTTTAAGTCCAGCCTTTATATTTTTTTAAAATCTAGTAGGTTTATTAATATGATTGTGATACAATTTCATAAAAATAGCGTAACGATCGACATGATGAAGTTAACGTGGGTCTTATTTATTTGGTTAATAGTGGGTTGTTACAGTGTCAGTGTGGACTACCTCGGTGGTAAGGAACCCGAGCGAGAAAATATAAACGATAATGCCAAAGTACCAGACAAACTTGAAAATGTATCATTAACAGCAAGACGAACAAATATGAACAAATCTTCTGCAGAAACCATTACAGAGAATAATGACGATTCAAATTATGAAAACTATGATGATCTATCCGAAATTGAAGAACAGATGATGGAAAAATCTTCTAAAATTAAAGCATCTAAAGGGCAAAACGATTTTGACTCTGATTCCAGGCAAGCAGAAATCGGTTACGATACAAGTGCTAATTTGCGACAAGGTGTTGAATACGTATCAAAACCAAAGTCTATTACAGATATTATTAAAGATTATAGTTACCACGATGATACCGTAGGGACATCATACCCAATACTACGCATTCATAATAAATCAACAGTAGTAAAAGGGTTCGATTCTACTAAAGTTGTGATCGTTAAAAATGGTACCGAAGATGAAAATAAATCTAAGAAGTTATCAATAGACTTTTATAATGTAATTCCGGCAACAAGTGCAACGAAACAGGATGAGTATTTTGGCACTAATAATTTCTTAAAGACCGACATTTGGTATGTACCAGAAAATAGCCCATGTTGGGATTTGCCTATGCTATACGGCGAATTAGGAGTATTACCTTCGACTTCTTCGGTTTTTCTTATGTATCCAGGCACTTTAAAGAACGTTGCAGAAACAGAAGAAGAGCAGATTAAGCCTTCCAGGCCTCTTTACATTCCCTTCGCTCAAACTATGAACAAATGGTGTGCGGCGGGCCCTTGTTACGGCGATCACACCATGTGTCTCTTCTCAGATGGGATTAATTCTAAGTTATGCAAAAAGGGTTATACAGTTTCAAATCCAACCATGGTTGAACAGATCGGATTAGTGAATACTGTAAATTCAATGCGAAACCGCATCGCCAATGGAGATATAGAAAGATATGCACATTTACCTAAAGCTGCAGATATGAATCAACTCATATATGACTTTGACCTTGAAAGTATGGCCGTGGCGTGGCTTCATCAGTGCCTGCCCGGTCCCGCAGCTTGTTCTGCACTTGATGGAAACTATGTAACGCAACTTGAATGCACCAAATACGCAAAATATTGTTGCGTAGATTCTTTCAGAAATGAGAGAGCTTCAAAATGGTATGCTTTTACTTTAGGCATTTATCGATTTTGGTTAACATAAATTATCTCGTTGAAATTGATTGAACATTAATTTTTTTTACAGCGTACCACACCATGAATGCTATGTAGATGCTATTATTGGCTGTATTTACGTGTGGTTTTGGAAAGCTGGAAAATCACTTACCGCGACAGATGTCGAGTGCGGTCATATAACGCCAGAGACGTTCTATACCGTACAGTTAATATGGGCGGAAACAACTAAAATAGGTTGTGCATATGGGAAACAACCAAATGGTAATGTACGAGTTGTGTGCAACTTCGCTCCTGGTGCGCCATTTTACATTGACTCCAAATACTACTGCGGTTTCATTAAACAAGAAAGTAGGCAAAATAGGCCGGAAAACCAGGTGGATTTCACGTCTTCACGATTCTTGGATTCACTTGGTATTAATTTAACTCCGGCGAAAAAGTATAACACTTCTGAAACTGATACCCATGATATCGTTAATTACTCTATAAGATTCTCAGATGTAGATATTCTAGGTAAGATTTATAAGAGAAAATGGATACGAGAGAATATGAATCAAAATATTAACGGCACTGTAGGTCTGATAGCTCGTTTGGTGACTAAGTACACGTTTGGCGAAGATACAGGCTCTCAGTGTGATATGAATGAAGCGATTTATGAGAGCGGTGAACCTGGCTCGAAGTGCATGGAGCGAGGGAGGCGCTTCCACGCCCTGTGCTACGACTTCCGCGACCCCACGCCCGGCTACAGGCTGGTGGCTGTGCTGGCTCCGGTCGCCTTGTTCTCGCTCATACTCTACGATTTGTTCAATGGTGTAGTGCGACAAACTAATTATTGATTACGATTATGTAGTTAATGTCAATTTCTGGTTAAGATTCTTTTCTTTAGTGTAGCGTTTTAAATATTATAGTCACTTGCATCTTTTTTTTATGTTTTTATAATAGTTTAACTGTCGTGCATGAACAGCTTACCTCCCATTCAGATATCTGTGAACGGCGCTGTGGACTATATTATTTCTTAATTCATGTATGTTTTCCTGTTTGTTAAGTATATTACATAATCCAGCTGTTTGCTGGCGCCTCCCCGAGCAAAACGCCGAGCCTAGTCGTTTTTGTGCAGTTTTTAAGAACTATCTACGAGTACTCTTTATTTAAAAAGAAATATCAATTAATAAAAATACATTAAATTTCTACATAATGTTGATTCTAAAATGGTAGTACACTTTTTTTAGGGTTCCGTACCCAAAGGGTAAAAACGGGACCCTATTACTAAGACTTCACGATCCGTCTGTCTGTCTGTCTGTCCGTCTGTCACCAGGCTGTATCTCATGAACCGTGATAGCTAGACAGTTTAAATTTTCACAGATGATGTATTTCTATCGCCGCTATAACAACAAATACTAAAAACATAATAAAATTAATATTTAAGGGGGGCTCCCATACAACAAACGTGTTTTTTTTGCTGTTTTTTGCTCGATATTAATAACGGCAACAGGTAGACGCTTGAAATATCCACAAAATATTTAGTTGTATAATCACTTCAAAAAATTAATAATTATTAAATTAAAATAAAATAAATTAAGGGGGGCTCCCATACAACAAACGTGATTTTTTTGCCGTTTTTTGCGATAATGGTACGGAACCCTTCATGCGCGAATCCGACTCGCACTTGGCCAGATTTTTTTAAAGTGGTATATGTTTCACTAATCTCCTTCCAACAAAACCGTAAAAATGAGAAATAATTATTGGTAGCATGCATCTCCTCGTAAAGTGTTCATTAATTATTTTTTATACTAACACTAATGGAAGTTTAATTTTTTTCAAAAGACCTATAATCGATTTTATTAATATTTTATTCTAAAATCTGGGCGTATTCACTACCGTAATTCATGCGCCACTAGTGCCACTAGGCCAATAGGAATGCTCATATCACATGCTGATTTTTTGGTCAGGGTACGGTCTTAAGTTTTATCCAAATGTGTTATTTCATTATTTATAGTAGCAAATAAAAACTTGTAGTAGTGCTTTATTGAATATTATTTATTTTTATAAGTAGATAAAATACATGAAATCCAAGTCTTTACGATAGCTGCAAGTGCATGAATTTATAAAATCTTTTTTATTTTAAATAACGGTCCCATAATGATAAGTCCTGTCTACAAATTCGTAAGGTTTTCAGGTTACAACAACGTGTTGTCTCTCATGCCAGGCAATCTTATGGATTTTACATACCAGTTAAAATTATTTGCCGTTCAGTACGTTTGCATTTCATAATAAACATTCCTTTTTAGGGTTCCGTAGTAAAAAAGGAATTGTTTATATACACCCTTATATACCCTTATAGTTTCGGTATGTCCGTCTGTCCGTCCGCGGCTTAGCTCACAGACTCTTAGTACTAGAAAGCTATAATTTGGCTTGGATATACATATTAATCACGCCGACAAAGTGGTAAAATAAAGTCATGTTTTTTTTTTGTTTTATCTCCTGTATTTTTTTTACTGTTCACGTAAAATAGGGATGTTTTTTATCGTGTCTATCCCAAGGTGTGGTATATCGTTGGATGGATTCCATTTGAAAATCTTATGTGTCTGTGAAAACCATTTTTCGATTCAGGGATCCGTTTGTGGAAAATTAAGCTTTAAATTGCAAATTTTTGTTAGAGCTAAATGTTTGGTTTAGGATATGTGAAAAAATTAACGGCAGTAGTATAATAATATAACGAAATTAAAAGGAAAACTATCGCAGCTAAGTAGGCTTTACAAGTTTACGAGTAATAGTCGACCAACTTATGAAATGTATGTACGAGCGGCCGAAACCGTTTAAATATTCATGAAACAACAAAAAGCTCTCTTCTTTGTCCGCATTATTGTGCAACTATGGAACCCTATTATAGCGCGTGGCCCGATACGCACTTGGCCGGTTTTTCAATATTTATTTATCATTTAATCATCATTTAGGGGGGTGACAATTAAGTTCTTAAAGTAGGGTTATTTTGAGTGTGTGTAAGGGACAGATGTATATGACTTGTATACATCTGTCCCTATTTTATAGTCGAACTATGATAGTTTTGGCACGTCAGGGTACGGGGGCAGATCAGAATGACAATCAAAGACAAAAGAAGCAAAGCAAAAGCAATGCATATCATGAACACAGACTAGAATAGGTATGTTTAAGAACTCTCCCACACAGACAAACAAAAAACCGCTTGGTCATCCAAGGATTGCGAATGTCTTGACGACCTCAGCGTAGTTTCTTATTTGTATATCTTTACACACCAAGTGCCTTTGAAGCGTGCAACGCCATTGACATAATAACCTAACTAAAAATGAGACATTAATTTGGGTTTATCATCCTAAATAACACGAAAGTACCTTTAACTTGCAAGCCTTCGCAAGCCGCAGTTATACAAGATTCAATCGAGCGTAGAAGTAAAATTCATTATTTCCTTAATAGCACAGTACATAATCACTGACGAGCTAATTATAATACTTATATCCGTGCGAATACCTTCTACATTTCCCGAATATTCCGAACTTTGTAACACTCAGGGGGGTGACCAGCTGACCATAAGCTCTTAGAGCGGTATCAATTTGAAATCGAATAAGGGACAGATTGACAGATGTATCTGACGTGTATACATCTGTCACTTACTCGATCTCAAATTGATACCGCTCTAAGAGCTCATAGTCATCCCCAGATCACTTTGTTTCCCGACAGCTACAATCTAGGGGTCTTTAAGTCAAGAGTGAATAGGCTTTTTCTAGGCAAGCGTGATTCACCGTCGACCACGTCATCGCTCACCATCAGGTGAGATAGTGGTCAAGCGCGAGCGTAAAGTGTATAAAAATAAAACTTTTTACACTGCAACAGGGATCCATCCTACTAATATTATAAATTTACTCTTTATTAGTGTAGATGCGAAAGTATAGAACTTTAAATGGATGGATGGATGGATTCTTCCATCCATCCATTTAAATCGATGATTCCTCAATTATATACGTTTTGACCAGAATTCAGCCACGGCAATAGCGTTTTCATTTGACTCTTTTAGTTTCTTGCCCGTTCTTCTCCATAGAGATCTACGCCTTGGAATGGGCATCTACGGTACTTTCACAGTTATTATGTCTTGTGACTGGGACTGTAGCACCATAATTTTGTAATATTTTATTTTGTCTTTTGACAATTCAAAAGTGCCTGTAACTGGCCTACTTGAAATAAAGTGCTTTGACTTTGACTTTGACTCACAAAGGTCCTTCAGGGTGCAGGTGTTTTTGCACAAAGAACACGATAGGAGGTGAGGCATTGTTTGGGACGCGGCTCCTCAATCGCACTGCGGGTCATTGGAGTACCCCCATCTAACTAAGTTGTGCCTGCAGCGACCCACTTGGCTTCGGAGTCGGTTTTAAGATTTCCAGGTGGGCCATGGAAGTTGGTAGCCTGCAGGCAGCTTTTCTGCAGGCTCAACATAGTCAGTCAGAGGAGGATGTTTGAGGAGCCACAGTCTCTTCTTTGCCCCACCAGAACTGCTGTCATCAATTGGTTTGGTTTTTCACGCCAAAACGGCTGAACGGAGCTGGATGGAATCTGGCACAGAGATAGATTATTGTCTGGAATAGCACATAGGCTACTTTTCATCCCGGTGTAATGTTCCCTGGGATAAGAAAACACTTTTCACGCGGGTGAAGTCGCTGACAGAAGATAGTCAGCATAGATGCATATTCCTGCACAGTACTTATCACTTATTTGGATTGCTTTCATATAGAAAATCTCTCATACATTAATTCACCTCGACATGATACCCAAATTTATTTGGGTTCGACGCAGTAGATAGTCACCCAAATGGCAATGGAGAGGGCTATGCTTGGAATTTCCTTGCGTGATCACGTCAGAAATCATGATATCCACAGGAGAAGCAAAGTTCGAAGCCCGAAGTTATTGCCAAACTTAAGTGGCAGTGGGCAGGGCACATTGCTCGCAGAACGGATGGCCGATGGAGCAGAAAGGTTCTTTAGTGGCGACCACGAACCGGAAGACGATACGTTGGAAGGCCTCCCACTAGGTGGACCGATGACCTCGTTAAGTTTGCGGAAAGGCGCTGGATGCGAGACGCACGGGATTGGTCAATGTGCCGCCTGGGGGAGGCCTATGTCCAGCAGTGGACGTCTTTCGGCTGAAATGATGATGATGCAGTAGATAGTGCTTTCAAGAGTAAAAATGTATTAATCTGATGAGTGAACAATCGATCGAACAGCACACAAACCATGGATCAGCTGTTAGTGGCTTCCGTGTAATTTTTATAGCTGGATTGATGACCAGCTGACCTCCTGGTTAAATACCAAATACGTCAATACTCGGACTTGTTTTCTCGTAAGAAACATATCAGTTAGCTTGAAGGACAATAAATAAACACGTTTTTAGGCTTATAGGCTGTATGAAAATATTAACTGAACTTGATAAATGCTGGTTATAGTTGATTTATTGCTTTAATAGACCCAAATACGCAATCGTGTATCGTGTCTACGTGAGGATTTATTTGAGGTTAATATAATATTAGTGCATTAATTACATGCTGTCAGCAGATTTTGCTTTCGTAATATATTTTATAGCGAACTTCTTGAGGCATCTTTTTTAAATAAAAATCGATGCTACAAACCTGTTGTTATCAAGGACAGGATAGTGTACACCACGGCTAGCATGCAATACTCCATACTCGTTCCTTTTGCAGTGAAGATTCACTGTCGCGATTTTTCTTAAAATCGCACTATCTTAAGCATCCGTTGTCTTTGTCCGTGCCCCCCTTGTTGTTATCGTTGCTGCCATTAAAAAACCTGAAAATAATAAATGGGCTAAATTACAATTTGACACTGATCCAAATCTATGATTTATAAGTAGTTTTTTTGCTTGTCCTTCATTGGAACACAAAAACTAAGGATTATACTTTAAAATTGTAGAATAGTTATATGAATTAGAATACGATTTGTGTCGTCATGTAACACGTTTGCCGTACCAATAGAGATCTCCAACAAGATTTTAAAATGAAGCAGACCCAGATAGCTGATAGTTAAAGACTGTGACTGAACTGTTCACGTTAGGTTCAATATCGTTTGATACATAATAAAAGTATTATACACCCGGCAACGCATTCAGTACTGTAGCGGCGAATTGGCGCACTTGTGTTGTTTTCAAGGTCCTGACACGCTTGTTTAAGGCCTTTCCCCCGTCTGGGGTTGGCTTTCGAGTCTTTCGACCAATGAAATTATTACATGTATAAATTGTTGTTTTGAGTTGAGTCCTTCTGGTTTTCCTCATATTGTCGCATAATAAGGAAGGATTTAATAGGACTACACTCGTGAGCAAATCGACTCAACCCATAAGCGTGTATAAATGTACATACATTTTTTCGAAAAATACATTTTTTATTAACAAAAATTATGTAGGGTTTAAAAGCTTTCATTTGGTACCATTATTGTCAACATTCCAACAATGGGATTTTAAGAAAATGTGTTGTGGACGTGGTCAGACAAAAACTGTTAAAAAATACATTAAAATATTGTTGTGTCAGTACTTGTTGCCCCCTATCTCTAATCACAGTTTGCAGTCTGATTCACTCTGAATTTTCATTGATCTGATCGATTTTTTAGTGTGTCTTAAGGAATTCCATCCCACTCCTCTAATGACGCTCCCTTCAATTTTTCTATGGTCGAAGGGACTGGATTTCTGCCCCGAACCATTCTCTAGAGCTCGTTCCATAAGTGCTCGATGGGATTCATTTCTGGACTGATTGCAGGCCAGTTCATGTAACACCTCGTCATACTTTTCATACAAACGCTCGTACGTGATTATGCCGCTGTAAAACATCTATCTTTGAAGTTTTTTGAACTAATATATATCTTGGTTTCTATGAATAACAAATGAGCAAAAAATAAAAAATTGTTCTATCAAATTCAAAGTAATAAACACAAAATAGAAAGTAGCACCGCCGCTTACGTACTTTGTGGTATAAGCCTCCAAAAATCTGCTGTTTTGCACAAATTTTACCTGAACTTTGGCCGTTCATAATGTATTCATAAATTGTAAAAGTAAAGAAAACATCGTGATAGAAATCTTGCACATGCAATGGAGATTCTAAATGACAAATATGTATTTCACAAACTTGTAAGGCGATAAAGTATTCAAAATCACGTATTTTCCTGGTACAAGTTTTATGAAATTTTCGAAGACTATTTTTCACTATATCTCTATTTTCGCTTTGCCTCTTATTTAAATATTGCGCTGGATGAAACAAGCTTTTCGACAATTGCTGGCGTTGACGATAGATGGACCGAAGACCTTAAGACGAACTTCTCACCGACAAATCCTGCGTAGGGAACAATGTGTTCCTGAAGCATGTCGGTAATGTAGTGATCATCTGTCAGCCCTAAAACTCGGCCTCCCCCGTGCACGAAACCGAGCTCGGTTTTCCGTCTTAAGAGATACCAGCCTACATCATGTAGGGTAGAAGCCGCCGCCGTATGCAAGTCAGCAAAACAGCACTGTGAAAATCTCTCGTCCGGATGCCTGTAGACCAGGCCTCTCCTGTCACTGCCACGCAATTCTGCACTCGTCAGTGAACAGGACCGACTGCCATTGCACGACGCTCCTATTAAGATGTTCTCAAGCAAATTGAAGATGCGCTTGTTGGTGGCCTGCAGTTAATTTTGGGCCCGTGGTAGGCCGTTTTGATGTAAGATTGCCTTCTCTGAATCGTCTCGTCTTCTTAGTGTCCACTCGCTGACAGTCACCCCTCGAACACGCCTCAGTTCCTACATAACTTTAACACCCATTCCGCCGATCCCGCAGCGTGTTGTAACTATGAAACAGTCGTCTCTCTCTGAAGTGCACCGGTGGAGGCTGCTTTTTGGTCTCCAATTAAAGGCACCAGTCTCATGAAATCTTCTGAATACCCTTGGTACAGCAGACTGGCTCAAGATGTGTACCAGGTCAACTTCTGATAAATGACCGATAACGTAAATCGATAGTGGGGGTATCTATAGGGGTAGTTAGTAGCGCCACTCGTGGATACCGTAAAGAGTGTATTTTCCTTTACGCCCGTTTATATTGCTAAAATGAAAAAAATACCAAATAGTTATTTATGGTAAAGGTTTATCTCTCAAGCTTATAATGGATATAAATGGTTTTAATATATGAATATGTATTTTCCGAAATAGTAGTTTATGCAATGGTCATATAATAGGGGTTATTAAAACACGAGCGCGGGTGATAATATTAACACGCGAGTGTTTTAATACTTAATTTTATGCCGTTGCATACACTATTTTATCTTCACTCATACAGTTGAAATAAAATAAAAGTGAAAACAAAAAAATATGCGGTATGGCGGGCAAGTTAGATTTTCATTGCACCATGACTGGACAGCGCGCGCATCCATAGACAGTGACACTACTTTTCTACATTAACTGCCACACTCAGAGACTTTAACGATTACTTAAAGCTCTCCTAAGTAAAGATTTTTAATACAAAATCTACACTAAGGAGCGCCTTAAGTAACCGTTAAATGTCTCTGAGTGCGGCAGTAAGTCAATGAGCTCATAAGCGCCAATAAATTAAAAAGTAAAAGTGTGCTATAAAAATTAAAAAGTTATTTTATGTTGCAGTTGTTTGAAAATCGAAGGAAAATGTTGCACTGCAATGGTATTTTTTTTAATTTTACCTATCCACGAATATAAAGTACGTGTTTATGCAATATTTTTTGAATTCATATTTGGAACATTACGTTGTGAGTGTAGATAAAATTCATTATTTATGCGAGTTTATGGTTTGAGTCGATTTGGTTGCTCGCGAGTGTAGTTTAACTAAGTTTCCTGTTTTACTCTTGATATTTTTCCCTATTTTCAAGCTTGTTACGCGGGCTATCGATATTTTTTACGATTATTTTATGTTGATCATGTAGAGCAATAGAGCATGTTGTTTTTACGTAATTAACAGATTGCATAATCTATGATCCCTATATTCAATTAAATGTGTTGTATTTAGTAGGACACACCATAATAATACTTGAACTTACATAACTAGAGTGGTACAAAATTGGTTCATTTAAACGAGTTCGGCCATAGCAAAGAAAAGCGATACAAAAGCCGAAAGAGTTTCAACATTCGGCTGAGTGTTGCGTATGGGCACTGGTTCAGTGTTCAACCATGAAATAGAATTATCAGAACATTTTGTCTCACCATTGCAAGGATTTCGCAATTGTTGAACTGCTTTTCTGTTATAATTGATTCTCCTTGGAATGGTATCGTGTATATTGCAAGGATGAACTAGACACGATATTAGAGTTTGATTCATTTTAGATTTGAACGATTGAACTTCAATCAATCATAGATTAAAATAATATTCAAACGTTTAATTGCGAGTGTTTCTATATACGATCTAATACATATTTCAAGTCCATCCATCCAGCCTTCAAGTGCTTATTCAAGGCATCGGAATATAGAGCTACTTGCATGTTCTTATTTGTGTGTTTAAGATCAGGTTTTTAATTTATTAAACACTATCTTCTGCCAGCGGCTTCGCCCACGTAAATATCGAAAATGATACCAAGGGAACATATAAAAAGTATCTCAATGCCAAATTTCATCCAGATCCGTTCAGTAGTTTTTGCGTGAAAGAGCCCACATACAAATACACACACGCTCATAAATTTTCGCCTTTATAATATTAGTGTGATGTGACTAGCTTCTGCCAGCGGCTTCGCCCGCGTGCTGTTTTATCATCCCAAGGGAACATTATCTATACTAATATTATTAAGAGGTAAAGTTTGTGAGGTTGTAGGGGGTAATCTCTGGATCTACTGAACCGATTTTGAAAATTCTTTCACCATTAGAAAGCTACATTATGCCTAAATGTCATAGGCTATAATATATTCTAAAAAAAATAGAGATCTTTATGCAAATTGCAATAATGTAACCCAAAGTAGCAAAATGTTGCCTGTAAAATCATTCTTTGGCGTGCGCTGAGAAAACTATTGATGATACATACAAATTATTAGGTGGGTAGGCAGGGTAGGCTGGGTAGGAAGAGTTGGCAGGGTAGGCAAGGTTGGCAAGGGTAGGTAGGGTAGACTGGGTAGGCAGGGTAGCCAGTTGACGGGAGCGAAGCCTCTGGGGTCAGCTAGTACTGACATAAAAATAAGACTATAATCTAACTCTATGCCAAATTTCATCCGTTTTGGCGTAATCGTTTAACAAACATACATTCACAAACACATCCATGCAAGCTTTCACATTTATATATACCTAACAAGTGCAATTTATTGTATCTAGCGTGACCTTTCGGCATAGCTTACAATAAATTATGAATCATTAGTCGTATTTACAACTATGTATAGTTCTCGCCAAACTTCTTGGCCGCCCTGATGTTAGCTACAATGGCTGCGTAGTAGTACATCTCAAACAAAAACAACACCGTTGCCTATAATCCACGCAACATTTTCGAATTTATTAAAATATAGGCCAGCACTTTTCGTTTCACAAGGTGAACCACACTATCAAGCTGTTGAGCCGTGTGCCTACCAATCAGCGGAGTATAAAGTTTAAAGTGACAGTTTGGTATTTCAGACCTGGTGGGTGACCATAAGCTCTTAGAGCGGTATCAATTTGATATCGAGTAAGTGACAGATGTATACAAGTCAGATATATCTGTCCCTTATTCGATTTCAAATTGTTACCGCTCTAAGAGCTTATGGTCACCCCCCTGTTCTCATTACATTTTAGCCTCACACCAGTGATGCACAGAACCAGAAGTAATATTTCATAATGCTTACTTAAAAGTATTTCAAGATCACGATGCAAAAACAAAGAAATCATTATATCATCGAAGTAGAGCAAGGTAGACAGAAATTCTTAAAAAGAAAACCTCTTAATATAATTAGTCCGTAAACGCTTCTTTTTTTAAAATTATAAATGTATTAAAAAGTTAAATTGGTAATTAATGTTGGTTGAACTAGCAGCGAATAATATTTGCACAATTTTTTATTGTTTTAATTTACAAGTTCTCTTAATATTCCGGTTTTGGATCTCGTAACTTTCGACATTGCATCTCGGCACCTTAGCCGGTGACCCGGTGTGACCGTTACATAACTCTTTTTTTTTGTCTGTAGCAGGTTAAGGACATTTAAAATGCTGGTGCAAATAAGGTAGGTAGGTACTACTTAAAACGTCTTAGATATTATTGTACAACATTATAAACATCTTTTACCAACGGACCGAACCAAAACAAAAAGGCAAATCAGCATCTCTATACGTCAAGTTATGGAAACATTTTGCTTAAGGTTACACTAGTCGATAATTCTTCCATACAAACGTAGTCTAGGGATTACTCCACTGTTTGACGATGTACGTTCAAAATAAAAAATGATATCAATTTGTCTCATCATTATCTAGTCCTGTATGGAAGCAAAAAAGTAAAAAAGAAATATATTCGAAAGTTATGAGCGTCGAAAGTTCCATATTTCAACACTAATTTTAACGCATCTTTGGACGGCAATAAATTCCATAAGAAGAAGGAAAATTACAAAACGGCCACCATACAGGGATAGATTAGTAGTTCAACAATGCAAATAATTTTATTTTGAAAATATACATTTAGTCGTTTTGTCATGATATCTAGACGCCCAAAGGTCTGTTTATAAAATTTCGCGCGCTCGTTTTCGTCCTAAATTATAATCCATTTCGCTAAAAACTTGCAAAAGTGCTAATTCGTACGCCAACTAGCTTCCTACTGCTCATCACAGCATCTATCTCTTACGCACGAGTTGTCGGATGAGATAGCGTGCATTTTAACCCCGCGCACAAAATAGTTCATGCCGTCGACTAGTGTAACCTTAATTCGACATTTTTTACTGAGCATTGTTTTTTTTTTTTACGGATTCGGCGTTTGTTCCATGTTCATAATGATGTGTACTCTTAGGTAATAAGATAATACAAATCTAAGTTAAAAACACTTTTATTTCAACTTTATAGCTTTGCAACCGAATGTACTTGATGTAGTTTTGACATTGAATTTGTTTACAAATTTCTATCACCGGTCCTTTGGAACGTAGACGATTTATATTTACGGTCGAATGCGGTTTGGTCCGTTCAAACTAATATCCCCTGGAATGACCAATATAACCTTGTACAAAATCAAGAACATCTAAAATAAATAAATTTGCACTTGAAATCGTAGGTACTGGTTTAAAATTAATTAACTTTGATGATGCTTAATTGAATTAATACAGATGTAACTTCTATATACGTCATTGCTTTGAATAAAACAGCGTATAAATACGGTTA
Organism: Orthosia incerta; assembly: GCA_948252205.1. Lineage (NCBI taxonomy): Eukaryota > Metazoa > Arthropoda > Insecta > Lepidoptera > Noctuidae > Orthosia > Orthosia incerta. Next base: position 10,659,644 of record OX411756.1, on the reverse strand, counting down.
ACAGAAACAATTTAAAGTGAATTGAATCGCAATAACATATATAATATATTGTATACTGTCACTATACATAATTTGCGTTAATTTACGTAGCGTAAATAATTCCTTGAATATTGATTAAATGTTATAACATTATTTGCAAAACACGTCTAACATTGTGTACTAAACCTTAATCAGGCATAACCGAAGTTATAACATACTAGCTGTTGCCCGCGGCTTCGCTTCCGTGGACCACCCCTCAGGACCCGTTTTCGGGATTAAAAAATAGCCTATGCCACTCAGAAATAAAAAAGTAGCTCTCTGTTAGTGAAATAGTTTTTAAATCGGTCCAGTAATTTCGGAGCCTATTCGGTAAAAACAAACAAACAAAAAAATATTTCTGCTTTATAATATCACTAGCTGTTCCCCGTGGCTTCGCTCCCGTGGACCACCCCACAGGACCCGCTTTTGAGATTAAAAAATAGCCTATGTCACTCAGGAATAAAGTAGCTTTCTATTGGTGAAAGAATTTTTAAATCGGTCCAGTACTTTCGGAGCCTACTCGGTACAAACAAACAAACAAAAATCTTTCCTCTTTATAATATTAGTATAGATGAATCTAGTGTTGAAATTTTCGGCCTAAATATGCAAAATTTTTCACAAACTTGTGTTACAAGGCCTTGATATACAAGGCTTGGCGAAAAAAATATTTCATCATAAGGTCAGATTTAGCAACGCATTCTGTTGCACCGTGACAAAATCATTGGGAATTGGTTAATATTTCATTGCCTGCGACCAGTGCAAAATAATTAAAGAATTTCATTTTGGGGCTTTTTCAGTACGCATAAAATTCATGCATCGGTCGACGTTATGTACATAACTAGCTTCTACCAGCGGCTTCGCCCGCGTGAAATTCGTAAATTATACCGAGGGTACATATTCTCGGGTTACAAAGTATCCTATAGATGTTCGATTCCTGAATATAATTTATCTCTGTGCCAAAGGACATGGCCAGATTCTGCCCTACAATCAATTCAGAATACGTTAAAGTACAGTAATTATTAATATGTGAAAATTACTTGTAAAAGAAATTAAAATTAAACGCAACAATTGCATTTCTCTAGAACAGACGACAAAAAAAGCCAAAAAATATGTATGTTAATTGTTTTTGAGCGGTTTCTATGCAGTGCATTTGCGTTTGAGAGTGATTGTCTAATGTCACTGTCATTGTCAAATGCCAACTGTCACTGTCAATTGTCACTTAAACGCGACATCATTGCTATTCAAAATGATTTGGCATTTTTTTTGTTTACATAAACAGTGTCTCTCGCTTCTTCTCTGATCATAAAACAAAAACTATTGGAAAGCCATACCTCTTAAGCTTTAATACGACGTACTGTATGTCAATGTACATGAATATTTTTTGTTAGGGCACAGCTCCATACAAATTCTGGCCATGTCCTATCATCCAGATCCGTCCAACCGTATGAGCGTGAAGATGTAACAAACATACAAACACACACACACACACTCACACTCACAAACTATTGTCTTTATAATATTAGTGTGATAAGTCCGTCCTAATCTCTTAGTCCTGTTTCTATACAAAACAATTTTATTCCCGCCATAATGCTTTGGCAATTAAAAAATAATCATTTTCGCAAGCTCTAAATTGAGATGTCAAGCAAGATTATAGACATATCTAGGACATGGCTGACTTTCCACGCACGACTAAGTAAGTTATTAAAGGTCCTAAAACAAGTTATGTAACTTATGTCATTATTTATAGTACCTGACCTGGGCAACTGAGCTCTGTTCAGAAAAATAGAGAATACAATGTTTTCGTTCTTCTTTTTTATAGTTTTCCCAGATATGAGACCTAAACTCCATTTGCGATAACATTAGACGTTTAAATTAGCCCATTTTACAGCCCGTTCAACCGATTTTGACTTCTATTGCGTTGGCGGTACGACAAATGGTAGCTGTAGTAAACAGTTGGTTTTGGTAACAGGTTTATGCTTTTTATATCATCCTTATGTTTACGGAATAGAACTCAAAATCGGTTGAAAGGACTGTAAAAAGATTTGGAAACGTGTCTAATGTTATTTCAAATGGAGCTAGATCGATTTGTCGACCCCGAAAACCCCTATATTGCAAATTTTATCGAAACCGTTAAGAGCCGTTTTCGAGAACGTGATTATACTCGTATTATAAAATATAATTATACAAATATGTTTGTTTAATAGTATATGAATTACAAAACTCCCACTTACCTAGTCTGCTCTATTTACCTTGTATGTACACAAATAATCATGACGAAGGACACATCGAACAATGCAGCATCAGGTCATCTCTAATACTCAAATAAATGTAGGCCAAGAGCACCTATCTTGAAAGAAGGAAGGAGTGGAGGGAGGCCTTTGCCCAGACGGGCACAATAGGTTAACAAAAATAAAAACCGGCCAAGTGCGAGTCTGACTCGCGCACAGAGGGTTCCGTAAAAACAGCTACAATCACCAAAATAAAATAACATTACTCTAACGAAGGGACAAAATTAACTTTGCCATTCGAAAACGATAGTTTTCCTTTTAATTTCGTTATGTATATTACTGCCGTTAATTTTTTCACATATCCAATAGCAACCATTTAGCTGGCGGGGAAGGGGGTAGACAACTTGACATGGTGAAACTAAAAGGGTTCCTTTTTGACTACGGAACCCTAAAAATCAAGGAAATCTTGATGAGGCTATATATTGTTCCGAAATGATATCCTACTAAAAGACGGATACATACATACGGTAACAACAGTAAATACTGAACTAAGCGCATGCTCTACTTCCCGACAATTAACTTCAAGTTCAGGGCATTTGATTGGATAATAGTTAAGCAATTCAGTTCCATTGCTGACCTTACTGACACTACATACAATTAGGGTTAGAGTTTATACCGGACTGTTGTCGCAAGTATGCTATTTATAGATACGCACGGGTAAGTAACACGCGTAATAGGATACTCCAGAATTTATCAGTACATTCCATTCTATGCGTATTTGTATGGGTACAGCAACTTGCTTCTCAAGTTCACTCGGACGTATCTCGCACATTTGAGATGTTATCAGTTCTACTAATTAGCACGTTGGCGATTTTTGAGACCTTAGAAGTTTTTTAGTCTTATGTTTTAATTAGTTTCCGACCGAAAGTTAAATTTCGGCAAAAAAACGAGTTTCGGTTTCGGTGGCAAACCTGCCGAAACAACGACCGAAACCGTATATGCATTCGGAAATTCTCGCGCTGTGATCGGCCATGTTCGGCGCGTTAAATTTTATCCAAGCGAGTATTTTTCTGCGAATATTTTTTTCTTAAATGAGAGGTTGTTAGGTTAGGTTATATTGATTGGTATGGCAATAAGTGAAAATGTCGAGGACTGCATAGCTATGTGATTTAAAGATAAAAAATAAAGACTGACTGATTATAATAACGTTTTCTTTAATTTTCCCTCAAAACGTGATCCTTGTAAGGAAGTTTCGGTTTCGGTCGTAAAAACCAGTTTCGGTCGGACACTAGTTAGGATCCTGGTGATTAAATAATTTAAACAGTTAAATGTAAAAGGAAATTCCTTGGTTATTTCCCGTCAGTCTATTTCCCCAGGAAACGATCCAGACCGATTCGCACATTTCCGTATCAGAATGCAATGTCATTCAGATATCAATCGAAACCTGAACTAATAACAGTGCATTCTAAGCTGGAAGTAATTGGAACCTGACCTTCATTGTGACCGATCAGTAGTAAAGGCCAAGCAATATTAATTTTACAAAGCTTACTAGCTAAACCATAATATTTGATAACGCAATAACAATCGCAGTTCTCGAAACGGTCGTTAAAACCGAAGAGTGAATATAAAACTGGAATTCTGAGGCATTTGCATAATACTGACCCAAGAATTTCTTCGGCAGCCAATTTATTTTTATTATTCCGATTATTGTCCGGCGCAGTGTCAAGGACTAACGGAAAGAATCGGTTACTATGTTATGGACAAAATATTTAGCTAATGTTACATCAGCGTTTATTGTAATTAGCCGTTCTAAATGACGAAAACACAACCAGACGAATTTGTGTTAATGGCCACAACGTGAGAGCAGTTTATTAAATAAACATAATAGGCAAGTGATTCTCCAAGATTAAGAGAATACGCAATATTAGTACAGCTGACCCTGAATTCGAGACTTTACACAATAATGAATTATGGCATTCTTTATATGGGCAAAACCGGATTGATCATCGATATTTGTAACTTAAACTTGTCCTCACTTTAGTTGCTTTAACTGTCAAACCAGATTTAGACTTGAAAAGATGTTGAATCACAAAGAAACTTATTCGTCAGTTGCTATGGCAAAGAGAAAATGATAATATTGGTAATATAATAAAAAGTGGGAAACATCGGCAAAACAAACATTTTAATTACATTTTATACTAATATACATTGTAAATTAACTGTAGAATTACTACGCTTTATGTAATCGAACAAAACAATAATGAAGTATATAATGTCAGGGAAAGTCAACATTAATTAAGCGCCCTACGACATGAGCCCTGAATGCGTAGATGTTATGTACAGAAACAGTTAGGAGGAAATATGGGCAGAGAGCGCCGACTGAATTTCCTTAGTAAAAAGTCATAATTCGTGGTTTGGCTCTCGTCTCTTTTCTCCTCCAATATTGGACCAATTTAAAAGATATTCCATAAACCGGTGAAGTAAGATATATACTATGTCCCTATGTTTTTCTTTATATTTGTCAAATTTGTACACCAAGCATTATTATAACAGCGCAATTTTGAACATTTTTTGAGGGTTCTAGTGCTTCTTATGATAATTTATCATCAAAAAGGAAAACATAGGGACATATTATAAATCTTAAATTTTCAGTTTATGGAATGTCTTTTAAATTGGTCCAATATTGGAAGAGGAAACAGGCGAGAGCCAAACCTCGAATTATGACTTTTTACTAAGGAAATTCAGTCGGCGCTCTCTGTCCCCGTTTCCTCTTAACTAAGCTATGATTATTCGTATGGCCTTTAGTTTGGTATCCTTATTCATAATATTTCGTATGACTGCATCTCGAAGGCCATGCTCGATGAATGAACTATCATCTTCTGCATAACACTCTGTAACTGATCTCGTAAGATTTATGTAAGTATCCTTGACCTTCCCTGCATAATCTATGCATGCATAGCCATTATTTACGTTTTCAATTGCTAAGTTTTGCAATTTCTACTTGGCATTGACTTTAATTCTTCAATGAAATTATTGGGTGCCTTAGTGACATAGAGTTTCATCTATCTCAAGCTTGATTCTGGAATTCACGGGGCTTTTATTGTTAGTGTGGAATTAGGATTCTGGATATTTGCGTGTGTGCTTGCTTTATGGCAATCCAGTATTAATCAATATGATCCCAAACAAACTTTTGAAATTGTTACAAATTGCAGGCGCTCTATTTGTAAACAGAGTAATGATTGTGCACTACAAACCATTTCATTTGACGTCGAACCAAAGAACACCGTACCTATTAAGACCTAAAATTAGATTTTGTTTACAAGTTTTCAACTTGACAGACCGACTTCGGGGGCAGTGCAAAATTTGAAAAATATTTTAATTTGCATACGAGTACACTTTACTTACTGTTTAATATGTCCACCTTTACGTAAATTCCACACTTAGAGCAAGGCCTTTCTCGAAAAAATTTATTTTATAATATTTCGCACTAGTTTTCACAGCTTCGATTTCGTAATTAAACACGTGTGTTCGTTTATGTTGCGAGGTTGATTAAGTATCTGCACGTGTGACTCCGCGCGGAGTCGGCGGCTGACTGGACGGACGTGGACTGGACTCTCATGGACTGGCTGGCCGGCCAATGCCAAGACAATAGTGCAGACATTTCTCGCGCAAGGACTTGTGCCATAGAACATAACGTAGGGCGCTGACTGCGCAGACGCACGTCGCACAGCTAATCAGATCTGCGTTTGTCGCGACTGCGTCGCGCGTCGGCAGCGGCGCTTGAGTTGAGCAAGATCAACGGAAAGTATCTCGAAACATGGTCGACGTATTGTTGTAAAACAGTCGTTGCATACTGAATGACCCTAAGATAACAGGTTTCTTTGTTGGTTTGGTTGTTTTAAGTTTGGCAAGAATTGTATAAATGAAGCATAAAATGTCTTTAATACTATATAAAATTGTCATCTTTAAAAACTTTGATTTCGCATTCTCATTATACCAAACAAACAATCATGCAAAAAATAACACCTTCCAAACCTTCCTTACGTGTGTGACATTTCGAAAAACCTGTTTACAAATCTGTATCAAGAATATAAACGTGATTTTTGCCAATTGTTTGGTGATTGTGGATGACATTGAGTCCAGTAACGCAAGAAATAATAAAAACAGACAAAAACGAAGTGAAGCATCCTGAAAACAAAAACTTAAATTTATCTAAAACTTAATCAAACGCAGTTACGCTAACGGAACAACGTGCGCGTTGACACGACACGTCATTAGATCATTACTCCAAGCGCTATCATCCGGCCGACATCGACAGTCGACCAATTGAATCGTCCCTGACACTGCTCTACCTAACTAATACATCACGGAAATACCCAAAGGAATAGGGCAGAGGAACAGTCGCAGCACAAAACTTTTGAAAGCCCCGAAAATTCCTTATGGTCTTGCTTCCATATCATTCGAATTCGAACTTAATGAATTTTGTAAGCAATGCGCAAATTTTATCTCTCGATCTTAAAGAGTCGCTTGATCGAGGTTTTTGATTAAAGTACTTCTGATTGTTAAGAATTTTCTGCACGTTCATAAGACATCTGCTTGCTCTACATTGTACGTGTCAATACAATGAATTCAAAGAACTACTATAATTGGAAATTCTTCATACAGTTGCTCCCTATTTCTCTGCATTCCATCTTACGTCATGCTGATAACATTCTAGATAAATTCATTCACGTCCTTATAAATCTGACTGACGACACAGAGATGCTGTCGCTTGTCTAAAAAAACTAAGTGTCTTTGTTTAATATAAGGATGGTTTCTGATCAGTTTTATATCAGACGGATACTCGTACGTGATAGTTTCTGCCTCGTGATGAAACTGTCAGGTAGGTACGCAATGCTTTTTAATGGTTGTAAGGATAATAATAGAATAGAATAGAATAGAATAGAATACTCTTTATTATGTACACCATATAAGTTACAGAAAGTATAGACAAAGAAAACATTGCACTGGGTGACACAATGGGCGGCCTTATCGCTAAAAGCGATCTTTACAAGACAACCTTTGGATGGATTTAAAAAAAAAAATGGAAGGAATGACAGTACTAAAAAAAAGTAAAATTAAAAAACCCTGAACTATTTTTATTACTACATAATCATCTAGTAGTAGACACGTTTCGATCGACAGTCTATTGAACACGTAATTATGACACGATATCTTGCGGGAGCAGCCCGATTCAAACAGTAAATCGCCAACAACTTATGAATGGCTGAACCGATTTTCATCAAACATAACTAAGAACACTCTCGATAAAGTCACTTTACAAACAAAACAATGAAATCAAAATCGTGTTATCCGTTTACGAGCTATGTTGCCACAGACAGATACACAAATACACGTACACAAACACACAGGTACACACATCAAACTTATAATACCCCTCTTTTGCCGTCAGGGTTAACAATGTAACTACATGGGTTGCAATTTCACTTTTCATAAACTGACATTGTCGTAAAAGGGAGGCCTAACTATATCACGTAATGTTTTCGGAGTAATGGTACATGAGTATGAATAAGTAATTTTAGTGTTATAGGTACATACGTATATCGCAATGATTGAGGTATTTCCGATGACATCGTCGATCGTAAAGATATAATCACACGGTCACTGCCTGATGCAGACGTGTATTGAATATAATTACACTTTTTGGCGACCAGTTTCTTCCATTAGCATATTACATCAACTAAAGAGTAGTAATTTATTGGGCACTTTTAAAATAATAAATGCAAGTTAAGTTAAAGGAAGGTAGGACCAGCCTATATCTAACAGTGAATGATTATTATCATTTCTTTAATTACTAGCTTCTGCCAGTGGCTTCGCCCGCATGAAAAGTGTTTTATTATCCCAGAGACCATTATACCGGGATGCCTATGTGCTATTCCAGACAATAATCTATCTCTGTGCCCCATTTCATCCAGATCCGTTCAGCCATACTGGCGTGATTGAGTAACAAACATACATCTACACATCCATCCAAACTTTCACATTTATAATGTTAGTAAGATCTACACAAAAAGTACTGGCCCGAAAATAAAGCCCTGTGGTACTCCAAATGTTACAATGATCGCAGAAGTGTCATTTACCATTAAAATGTCAATTTAGCTAGATACCAGAACAACAAAAAGAGAACTAGCATGCCTCAAACGATCACATGTCTAAGGTTTAGGTTTTTGTACATATGTGCGTGATCTACCTTGGCAAAGGCTTAAGGGTACACTAGTCGACGGCACGAACTATTTTGTGCGCGGGGTTAAAATGCATTTTATATCAACCGAAACACGTGCGGAAGAGATAGATGCTGTGATGAGTAGTAGGAAGCTAGTTCGCGTACGAATACACACTTTTGCGAATTTGTAGCGAAATGGATAATGATTTAGGACGAAACCGAGCACGCGAAATTTTATAAACAGACCTTTGGCAGTCTAGATATCATGAAAAAACGACTAAATCTATCTGTTCCAAATAAAATTATTTGCATTGTTGAACTACTAATCTATCCCTGTATGGAGGCCGTTTTGCAATTTTCCGTCTTCTTATGGTATTTATTCGCGCCCAAAAATGCGTGGTACTTTCGACGCTCATAACTTTCAAATATTTTATTTTTTTGCTTCCATACAGGGCTAGATAATAATGAGACAAATTGATATCACTTTTTATTTTGAACGTACATCGTCAAACAGTGGAATAATCCCTAGACTACGTTTGTATGGAAGTATTTCCGACTAGTATAACCTTAAGCAAAGATTGTGCTTGTAGTAAAGTAAAAGTTTATAGATTGTGCTTGTAATAAAGTAAACGTTTATAGATTGTGCTTGTAATAAAGTAAAATTTTATCATATTTTTATAAACTTATCCAATTAAGTCTGTAAGATAAACCTAAGCTTTTATTTTATTGTCTTTAAGCTTGGTAATCCACGTTATTTTCGATTTTTCGATAGTTACCAGGTAGGCAGTGTAGGTAGTTATTCATTAACATAATAGCCACTATACTAGTGTGGGAAAATCAGCAACTATTTGGTTTATTCATTCATAACACATAATGGAGCTATTTTCGTGTCTGATGTTATTCATCGCATCAAACAAATTCGGTGGTACATGGACAATGGGCAATAGTTGCGTAAATAATACTCGCTAACGAAGTTAAATACCTTGTACTATCAGGATGACAGAGTAGTCGGCAGTTATTAAGAGCATATAAAATGAGAGAAATGGAAAATGCGCTATTACATCCGAATAAGACTAGACTACCATGCTAGTACTATTAATAAAATAGCCGATATTTACTTTAATATTGTTATGAAATCTAGTATTTACTGTATAAATGGAATTTAGATGATAATTAAAAATCCTAACAAACATTGCGGAGCCGCGACTACTCCAAGTCCTTTACAAGGCATGGATCTGATAAGATACCAAAACGAATTCTCGATGCAGTCACTGCAGCCTGAAGTCAATTTTGTTTATATTTACAATCATTAGGTTTTCAGTACACCACAGGCATTACAGAATCGAATGTTCTACTATGTTACGAATTGGCACAGCGTTATGTAACCGTGAAAGTGTATTGTAATTCATCAAGTAATATTAGTGCGTGAATATGGGCCACGCATCACTAGCAAGGCACACTCGCTGTATTTTAATTCAGTTCCTCGAATGTGAAGGTTGGTTCAGATTCTTTTTGTAGGAAGGTGAAGGCCATACAGTGAGCGGACGAAGGATTTAGCACGCAGGTGTTCAGCCGTATCAGTCAATTACTTTTCTGATTTGCATATTGCGATATTATGACAGTCATTATACCGGCTACTAGGCCTGCTATTTTAAGGACAAACATATCCAAACCGTTTATTTTTGTTAAGATGATTAAAGTATTGACCCGAACTGTCAACAAATAATAATATGCTAATGATAGTAGACTAACATTAAAGTGACTCATTTCTCGGAATACACTGTAACATGAAGATAATTTAGAATATTGTTTTACCTCATACGTACATATAAGCGCTGTAGTCATGTTCGGATACATTACATTGATACAAAAAAACAGCATTCCTCCAGTATCTGTTCCTAAGTTTTATAGAAATGGTTGAGGACATACCTTCCTCTGCCCGACCTTGCAAATGGTATATCGTGTTTGAAGTTAGGCTTTGTATTGTCTACTCTGTCACTCATACCTATTTGACAGTTTATGCTCAATGTGTCACTGTTCACATGATTGGTGAATCACCTCGCGTCATCACATAACGTCTCGCCGCTGTCTTCGTAGCCCGACGACGGCTTAGAAATCAGTAATGAATGATGACAATTTGTTTAGATGCTTCCGCTACGTGATTGTTTTCCTTACATTGTTACTTAACAGCTGTTTAATGATTCCTGTTTATATATCGATATTGTGATCGATGTTAATTGACACAAGTAAGTAAGAAAGGAGGAAACGCCAGACATTTTACTTATCTGATATTAATCAATGAGGCTTGGATCCAATTTATCATATAGGTTTTTTTTTTATATATTTATTAGGCTCGCGTTTGACCACTATCTCACCTGTTGGTAAGCGATTATGTGGTCGACGATGAGACACGCTTGCCTAGAAATAATCTATTCACTCTTGACTTGAAAGACTCCTAGATTGTAGCTGTCGGGAAACACAGACTCCGGCAGGGAATTCCACTCCTTAGCTACGCACAATAAAAGTGTTTTGTGAGTATGGGTGGAATATTATGTCCACCATGAACCGATGGCGCATCGCCGTCCATCTGGTAGTCCGATGATGAAACGGGCTAGGTGGAATTAGATCGTCCAATTCCAACGTACACTCCCCGAAATGTAACCGATAAAAAACTGACAAGCTGGCAATTCGGCGACGGTGTTCAAGTCTCTTTAGCTTTGACTTGACCAGTGCCTCATCACCGATGAGCCTCTTGGCGCGTCTTTCGATCGACTCCAGTGCGTCGAACTGTGTATTAATATTAATATATATATATAGTATTTGGCAGATCCGTCCCAGAGATGAGAACAGTACTCCATGCATGATCGAACATGAAAGAGAGCTTCGGGAGAAAACATCAGATTAAAATTGGAAAGTTTGGCTTCTGAAAAACCTGCCTATAAATATTTTTATGCTGGACTATCGTTAAAAGACTAGTGACAATTTAAAATTGCCTGCATAACGTTAGTTACTGTTATCCTCTTGCTAGATAAATGTAGGCAACTGTCCTGTTTAGTCGGTTGTTGGCAATTATATCGGCTTTCACAATGTCATGCCAGCACTTGGGTGAGGTTTAGGTAAATGCATACCTTATGCCAGCGGTATTGTTTGTCATGTCATTTTAATGTATTCAGTTTAAAAATAGTGCCTTCATGGAATATATGACTAAAAGGACACTATGTTACGAGTATAACTAAGAATGACTAATATAGTAATTAATGTAGCTAACTGTAACTACATACACGGAATTGATCATCTTAACCCTTAAGAAGATATAGTCACAAATAATATAATACTAGCATACAGATGCCTCATCCCATACAAAGAAACCGTGCCGTCGGCGTCGTACTGTATTGATTATATGTATGTATGGGATGAGACATCTGTATGCTAGTATTATATTATCTGTGGTATAGTGCTTTATTTTGGACTAGCTTCTGCTCGCGGCTTCGCCCGCGTAAAAGTGTTTTATCATCCCAAAGGAATATACTATGTCCTTCCCTGGGTGTAAAACTATCTCCATGCCAAATTCTTCATATAAATCGGTTCAGTAGATCCAGATATTACCCCCTACAACCTAACAATCTTTACCTCTTTATAATATTAGTATAGATGACCGAAATCAAAACCACAAATCAAAATGCTGACTACTCCATTTTCTAATGTGTAAGAGGAAGTAGTTATGTACTATACAATTCTACAGTGCAGTGGTGGCCCAGTGGTATCGGCCGCGACTTACAAGTTGTAGGTTGTGGTTTCGAGCCCTGGCAGGCGCTTTACTTTGTGTAAATTATTTCATCAGCACTGCTCTCAAAACGGTGAAGGAAAACATCGTGAGTAAACCGGCATGTCCTAGAACCAAAAATTCGAAGACATGTGACATCCACCAACCCGCACTGGGCCCGCGTGGTGGATTACAGCCCATTCCCTCTCACAGAGAGGAGGCCTGTGTCCCAGCAATGGGAACATTAATAGGCTGGTGATGTGATGATGTGATACAATTCTACTACTTCTTTGTGTTGATGATTCCGTTTATTTATTTTATATGAGCAACCGCCTTAGCGTTGACTTTAGAAAACTCTACATAATAGACTCCGTAGTTGTACTTTACTTATAACTTATTCTCATTTCTTTGTTACAGTTAACAGACATAGTAAATGCAATGTCAACACGAGGCGAGCTGCCCTTAGAGCTAGCGCTTCGGGGACGAAGCTCCTCGATAGCCACGACGTTGCTGCAGCACTGCGCCGACGCAGACGCGAGAGGTCCGCGCGGCAGGACCCTGCTGCATCGAGCCGTTGATGCTAGAGACGCCTTCTCCGCCAAGTTCCTTGTTGACAATGGCGCCGATCCTAATTTAACAACAAAGTAAGTCAGGCTTGATTGGCGTTATGGTACGTTATAATTTATATACAAGGTTATAATACCTATATTAACAAAATAGTTTGGTTACTGCAGGCTTCCTCTAACCGTGAGTAACAGGCTAGTTGGTATTGATCGATTCAAACCTAATGATGTCTCATAAGTTCGCTTTTCACGGCGCAAAACGGTAATCAAGGTTGTTTTGGTGGTAGAAGGTGCATATCAAGATTTATGGCAGTCGCCTTGCATCCGTCAGACCTCTACGCCCAGGTTTTTGCACCACTTGCACGCCCGGGTAAAGACAGCCCAATTATAAGTCCTCAACCCACACATGAATGCTAACGCGTAGCGACTCGCGGACTACTCCGAGCCGCCATTAAATAAATTCGCTTTTCACGGCGCAGTACGCTAATGAAGGTTATTGTGGTGGTAGAAGGTGCCTATCAAGATTTGCGGCAGTCGCCTTGCATCCCCCAGGTCTCTGCGACCGGGTTTTTGCTTTGCATGCCCGGGTAAAAGACGGCTCAAATCTTCAATACCGCCTGTCGCATGCATGCTACTGCGCAGCGACTCGCCGACTACTCCGAGCCGCCATTAATCAAAACTTGTACTCAATAGAAGAACAATTACCTACGTACCTTACTCGCTACTAAAGCTGATTTGTATTTATTACTCTGCATAGAGCCAAAGCGATAAACTATTTATAGCTTGATTTATCATATTTAAATGTTTTTTTGATCTGAAATGCATCTATTTTTATGACAGCACATTTACGGCCAATACATTTAAACTACCTCATTGATATCATCTAATATGACTTCATCCTTCCGTGTAGAGAGGAGGGTGACACGGCGCTGCATCTGATAGCGGCTCTCACGTCCAGCTCCTGTGATGAGGAAACCATGGATCAGATGGCAGAGATAGCAGATATCATGGTCCAAAAGAGTGCTGATATCAACCGACAGAATAGAAAAGGATTGTAAGTATTGGGTTGGGACTAAGCTTTCCAGTTTCCAGGCGTTGTGTCATGATGGATTAATGGCATAATGATTCCAGTCCCGAAGAGGGATGGTCGATGCTCGAGCTCTAAAATGCTGGCATTCGAACTTCGTAGTATGGCACTTGATATTCTTTTATTTCATACTAGCTGACCCCCGCGGCTTCGCTCCCGTCAACTGGCTACCTACCACCTACCTACCTACTCTATCTACCCTACCCACCTACCCTACCCTATCTACCTACCTACCAATTTGTTAAATTACTCATATTTATTTGAATAAGAATTAATACTACAATACGAATGTAAACCACTTTTGTTTCTACCGGCGCCGGCGATCTTATTAAAAATTATAATATAAAATCTGCTATTGTGACTTAACCATGATAGTTAGATATATTCTCTCGCTTCGACTTTTTTGTAGGTAATAATGAGTACTTTAATCATGTAGTACATATTTTTTATGTATCATCAATAGTTTTCTCACCGCACGCCAAAGAATGAATTTTACAGGCAAAATTTTGCTACTTTTGGTTACATTATTGCAATTTTCTTCAGGATATCTAATTTTATTGAAAATAAGTTACAGCCTGTGCCACTCAGGAATAATGAAGCTTTCAACTGGTGAAAGAATTTTGAAAAAATTGACAAAATCGGTTCTGTAGATCCTGAGATTACCCCCTACAACCTCACAGACACACAAACTATTCACCTCTTTATAATATTAGTATAGATTGTTACATCACGTTATGCTTCGATTTGAAAGACTTTCTCGTTGGTCTAGTGGTCGCAAGTGCTACTGCTGGGCATGACGGCCTGGGTTCGATGCCCGGATCGGGCTAAGTGTTATTGGGTTTTTCCATCTGGGATTTCTCAGTAGCAGCCCGGAGTCTGGTTGATGGCAATAGGCTAGTCAGCTTTTATATGGGACTTAAACATATCTGGAGAAATGTGGGTGTTTTATAGCTGCACTTCTGCCCACCCCTTCGGGCAATACAGGCGTGATTATGTATGTTTATGTTTTATTTAAAAACTGTTCAAAGTGTTCTACACGCGTTCTTTTGTTTGTGAGGTCCTATGAGCTAATCTAGCAGGCTTATTACGTATCTTTTGCAAGAGCAAAACGATAGCGATCAAACGCTTTCTGTCATAAAAGTCGGCATTACCTGTAGTGTAGGTATGGTAAGTCCTACACAATCGTTTGCTAAAGCACTAATTTAAAAAAAAAACCGCCAACAACTCTAAACCTTTTGTATGGAAAGCAAGTATTGCGCTATCGTTTTGCTCTTGCAAAATATACGTAATAAACCTGTGGTTCTTTTCTTTCGCATTCAATGCGCGCAAACCAATTACGCGCTTATTTAGCGAACGTGTTGCGGACCTTAAGTACCGTTCGCCCTTATTTAACTTTAATTAATGGCCCTTCAATCCGAAACAAACAAATGTCAAACTTTATTGTATGGTCCTTCGAATCCGAATCAATTAGATTACACAAACATCTTCTCTTTATTATCTAACCTTTTATTATTGAAAAAGCCACTTTATACGAAGAACTTACCTTTTCTTTTAGCACACCTCTCCACCAAGCAGTAATAGCGAGAAACCAAAGGATATTCGACCTACTCCTCAAACAGTCGACAGTAGATACAAACCTAAGGACTCTAACAGACGAACACCCGCCCCTGTACTACGCACTAGTTGACGATAGGCGAGCATCGATATCATCTAGCGAAACCTTAGTCATGAACGGTTCCAATCCCTTCGATACACCGGTGACGAACAAAAACGCCTTTACTGAAGACCCAGTGGAAGGCAAAACTGAGAATGTTGTCGAAAGGAGTTTCGCTGCGAAGTTGTTAGAGAAAGGATGCCAGCCGAATCCGTTGTATTCAGGAGCAGGAGATAGCTTGCTACACATATTGGCACAAGGCTGGTTTGAGGTAAGAATGAATTTGCTGCGTTAGTAAATATGTTTTTCTTAGGTTTCAAGGGCGTCGCCAGCCGATGGCCCTGGGGGAGGCAAGTTGATATAATTATGGAGGATGGGCAAAGTATGAATATAAATACAGTATGAAGCACATGAAGCTTTACACTGGTTGTGCAAGGCGTACCCCTACGGCGATTGTAATAAAAACAGTGCTCTTGACTCTACAATAAAATTAAATAAAATTTGTAAATAATTGAATAAAAATAATTTGGGACAATATATAGGATAAAAAGGGATTTGGAGACAATCAAATGGTCCATTGAAAATTACAACATTTTAATAATAAAGGTTGATCGTTCAAGCAAGTCAAGTGACCACTCACTTACTTGCCTTGTCTTAGGAATATGATTTCTTTGCATTTGGCTATTTTTTTTTTTAATCTCTAGGGGTCAACTGTCCCCACCCTGCCCCCCCCCCCCCACCCCTCCCTTGGCGACGCTCTTGTTAGGTTTTCTTGTCACATCATCCCGTACAACTTATTTGGGTTTTTTCAGTGACTGCCTTCCTAACTAAATCATCTTCTTTTCACATAATCCACTCATCTTTTCTGTAGTCTGCCTCTCTTCTTAACCTACATTCTAACATGTCGCGTGTGTATTTTACCTCACCGGTTATATCATCCTCCTACCATTTTTTTTTCATAGGTACGCCTTATCAGCCGTTATCCTAATTTTCACTTTCTAAGCCATCTTTCACTAATCCATCAATATTTTTTCTTTAATATTGCACACTCTTACACTTTCCATGTTACTCCTGCACATTATGTTCCTCGGTCACATAGTTCTAATCTTGGTTATATTTGCAAGGAATCAGCGGTTTTCCTGGTGTCTCACCTGAATGGGGAACTGAACCACACCAACGAAGCTGGCATGAGTGCCTTACATGCAGCCTGTGCCAATGGACTGGCGAGATTGACTGCGGCCTTACTAGAACATGGAGCTAGACCTAACTTGCAGACTGCGTATGGTGAACAGGAGGATACGGTTTATAGGTGAGCACAATATTTGATTGTAGATGTCGCCTATGGAAGTCTACATCTTACGTTAAATAACTAAAATTAAAACAAGTCCTTTGTTTGTTCTATCTAGTGTACAATACAACCAGATTCAGAGTCAGATCTCTCTCGGATTCAGAGTCTTCAGCCTATTAAAAAATAGTACATTTTGATACAAGTGGTCAAAGTTTGTAATTGCAACCGAAGCGGAATAGACGAACGTGCCGAAGGCGATTCCGTTATGGAGCCGAGAAAATAGTTATTTATGCTACAAGTGCGGAAAGTAGGTGATTTCCGATGAGTGGATAAATCTACACGAGTCGGAAATCATCTTACGCACGTGTATCATACAACATTTTACTATGCATTGTGCGAGGAAATAAAAACATATATCTGAACCCAGCTAGAAATTAAAAAAATGGCGCTTATTTAAGGGCGCTCAGCATATCCACAGATTAACTAATAGTTCATAGTTCCTTGGGCATATCTACTGCGCATGTGCAAATAGCTGTCACGTCGTAACGCAAAAAGGCACGAGCAAAATATTCATCCTACCAAACATATTTAATGAATATTTAAAATTAATTTATTGATCAAAATCTAAATCTAGAGTAATTAAAAACGCCTTAAATGAAGTATTAGTTTTGTTTTACCTTTTATATGAATGATAATCTGTACTTAACTAATTTTTTAAACTTTTCTCAAATAATAAAAACTCTATGCGACGGGCTGACGTTGGAGTTAAAAATTTAAAAAGTACAGGCAAGTAAAAAGCACTAGTAAAAAAAAGTGACACTTTCCGCACAGTTTGGCTGCTTGGAAAACGCTCTTTTCGAGGACATGCATTGTAAAGATATTTTGTAATGTCTCATGAATAATAATTTCTGTACACACAGTATAATACATAGATGCACATCGTGACAATAAAGTACAAAGGTACTGCTTGAAATTTCTAACAGGAGGCAGCAGACGTACATAAAAAAAATCCTCTAGTCTTCTTATACGTTTTACAGCTATTTTACCATCCCCACCTTTAATACAAGTTAATTATTTAATTATGGGTAGGCATGAATCATTCAATATTGTCTGATTTTGACAATACATTCCGTTTCTACAGACAAACGCCTCTGCACTTGGCAGTACTCAACAACCACGAAGGCGCAGTCCTGGCTATCATCGAACACAAGAAGCTAGTAGACAAAGGCGACATGGCAGCTTCAGATCGCAGTAACGTCAGTCTCACTCCTAATCTTAACTTGAAGAATTCAGACGGAGATACGCCCGTCAGTCAGGCGCTCACTGAAGGTAAGAGTCATAAGCCAAGCGACTATAGACACAAGGAGCTGGTAGATAAAGGCGAAATTGCGTCTTCAGACCGTAGCAACACCAGTCTCACACCACCCATAACTACATCAAAAAAAGAAAGAATTTAAATATGAAATGGAGAGCAAAACACTTATGCTCAAACTGGCCGGTAATAGTGATTATAACAAAAAGAAAACTATTTAGTCCGTTAGTTAGATTACCTAAAAATATTGGACACCTGAGAGGAGGCCTGTGTCCCAGCAGTGGGAACATTCTCTTTTTTTTTTTTACAAAAACGTTGCCCCACACTAGGAATTTCTCCTGTATCGTGGGTGCGTTTACAAACATATAAACTCACATACACAAACACCCAGAGCCGGAACAACTATTTGTAGATCATACAAATATTTGTTCCGTGCGGGAATCGAACCCGCGACACGCAGCGCAGCAGTCAATCGCTTGACCACTGCGCCAACCGTGCGCCCACACATTAATAGGCTGATGATGATGATGATGATGATTGGACACCTATTTTTCTTTAACCACGTAGACAAAAAATTACGAAGACACAGTGCATTGCAATATCGTTGGTCGTCACGACACTTTATACTGACAAAGTGACGTCACAAGCCCATTCCTGTGCTTTGATGCTTTATCTTTGTCAATTTTTATTTATTTGACAAATCAAAAAATACGTGTCTAATATTATTTGATAATCTCACTATCGGACTAATTAGAATTATAATTTTACAATGCATGTCCTCGAAAAGAGCGTTTTCCAAGCAGCCAAACTGTGCGGAAAGTGTCACTTTTTTTCACTAGTGCTTTTTACTTTCCTGTACTTTTTTAATTTTTAACTCCAAGCCAATTCAGCCCGCCGCATAGAGTTTTTATTATTCGAGAAAAGTGTGAAAAATAGTTAAGTACAGATTATAGTTCAAATAAAAGGTAAAAAAAAGTAATACTTCATTTAAGGCGTTTTTATTTACTCTAGATTTAGATTTTGATCAATAAAATAATTTTAAATATTCATTAAATATGTTTGGCAGAATGAATATTTTGCTCGTGCCTTTTTGCGTTACGTTACGACGTGACAGCTATTTGTACATGCGCAGTAAAAGTTAATCTGTGGATATGCTGAGCGCCCTTGAATAAGTCCGCCATTTTATTAATTTCTTGCTTGGTTCAGATATATTTTTTTATTTCCTCGCACAATGCATAGTAAAATGTTGTATGATACACGTGCGTAAGATGATTTCCGACTCGTGTCTATTTATCCACTCATCGGAAATCATCTACCTTCCGCACTTGTAGCATAAATAACTATTTCTACGCAGAAAACATCCCTATTATGACGCAGATAATTAAAATAATAGATTGTGTTGTTTATTCATGCTGTGTCCTCCTGTAATAATTGAGGGAGTGCACTGGGTGGTGACCATAAGCTCTTCACAGATGTATATGACTTGTATACATCTGTCACTTACTCGATCTCAAATTGATACCGCTCTAAGAGCTTATGGTCACCCCCCTGGTCATTATATACATATTGATAATTCATTGTATTTTTTGTGTACGTCTTTCGTTGGAGGTCCTAAATAAATAGTGGCTTCGTTTGGAAGTTAACCCCCAATGATCTAAATGCAAAAAAGCCATTTCATTAAAAAAAAAGTGTGTAAAGGAAAATATATGGCCAATAATCTATTACTTTTTACATATTATTGCGTTGTCATGCGAACATCATTTAACACACACACACACACACATATATTTGACATTTCATTTTTGCCTCACTAAGTCATTATGAAAAAGCAACAACATTTCAGAACCACTTTCACCAAAACTTCAAATATATAATCGTAGTAGCTTCTGCCAGCGGCTTCGCCCGCGTGAATGTCGGTAATTATACATGAGAACATATTCCCGGGATAAAAAAAAGTATAAAGTATCCTATGTGCTATTCCAGACTATAATCTTTCTCTGTGCCAAATTTCATCCAGATCGTCCAGCCGTTTGAGCGTGAAGAAGTAACAATCATACAAACACACTCACAGAATTTCGCCTTTATAATATTAGTGTCATAGTGTGATTAACAGAACTTTCTCCTGTAATAGATTGTTATTTTATTATCTTAATACTACAGGACACAAGAATCTCGTGGCCCCACTAATCGAAGGCGGCGCGGACTCTAACATCCGCAACGGAAAGGGCTTCACGTTACTACATCAAGCTATTGTGGAGGAAGACTCGAGGACGGCCATCTATCTACTCGACCATGGAGCTGACATGAATGCACTGTAAGTACATGTTCAATAAGAAAAAAATGTAGTGAATGCATACTGAATCTAAAATTTTGAGTTGAAATCTAATTTCTTTTTAAATCAAGAGAAAAATTTACGATTTTTTACAAAAAATACTAAGCTAGATTTTTTTAAACAGTACTTGCCATTTTAAAACCAACTTAGTCCACATTGACATTAAGTTGATATTTGTTTAACTTTTAACCATCTACCATTTCATCTAGGACGGAAGCAGGTGAAACTCCCCTACAGCTGGCCATCCACTGCCGCCTGGGGCTGGTGGTGGAGGCACTGTGCGTACGCGGCGTGGACATGTCGCGTCTGGACGCCAACGGAGTGCCGCCGCTGTGGGCTGCGCTCGACTCCGCGCAGGAGGAAGTGGCTAGCGTATGTATGAGTGTACTACGTAGACATCCACTGCCGCCTGGGGCTGGTGGTGGAGGCGCGAGGGTGCCGGAGCGTGCCCCGCGCGGTGGGGGCGCGTATGCGACCGCCTAGTGGGAATCAATGCACTTGTGTACGCACTTTTTGTGTGCGTGCACCGCAAATTATGTGTGTGCTAACTGCTAAGGCTAACTGCTTCCTATCTAGGTTGTTGAACTGAATTATGCTGTTGTAATATCCACACGTTCGCTTTTTAGTGGTGGACAGAAATGAAACCTTACTAATAAAAAAGTTTTTTGTCATTAATTATATCGACAATATTATTGATAACTAACCCTGAGTAAAAACTGCACGATTCATACAAAACAAAAACACATAACCAAAACATTAGATGTTAGCCGTTTTGTATTTAAACCACGTGTGATCGTGATCCTTGATTTTGGACCTCAACTTCCAAAAAGTCGATTGTGTAATGAGACTTTTTATGTTCAGGTTTATCAAGTTTCTTTTCTTTTTTTTAGATCTTGGTAAGAAACGGCGCAGACGCAGACTGCTGGGGCTTAGGACCTGATGGATGTTTACAAACTTTATTACACAAGTAAGATATTTTTTACTATAATTTTGTTTATCGTTCCGTTTACCCACCTATCACCACAGACAGATACTCCTGGTTAAAAAAAATAGATATCCGTACTAGCAGCCACCCGCGGCTGCGCTCGCGTTTTCTTAGTATAAGTACTTCACCCAATATCTTTATAAACTATAGCCTGTATTATTTTGATGTATAAGCTATATTTCTGTAAAGTTTCATCAAAACCCCTTCAGTAGTTTTTGCGTGAAAGAGTAACAAACATCTATCCATCCATCCATCCTCACAAAATTTCACGTTTATGATGGTAGTAGAATTCATTGACTCTATATTTGCCGTTGCGTTCAGCACAAGAATCTTCGATCAATAATTCACTAGATACACAATCCCATACAAAATCCACTTTAAAACTGTCGCCAATTGTGTTTACGAAATTCTAAGAATTCTAGTTGAATCCAAAGTCAACCTTATATGCATTGCTTAAAGTTGCATTCACAAAGCTACAAAAAGCAATATATTTACTATGAATTTTTTCGCTGCTCAACATACATCAAAACAAATTTAATCTTAGACGCATGTTTTAAAGTCTAAATTACAAAGTGCCAGAACGGTCGATGTTTGTTGACGCAAATGTTGGTCAAACAATAATAATATTTGGTAATTGATTAATAATAACTATTTAATTCGATTTTTACTTTATTAAAAAACACAGCAACAACACGCAGGCTATAATGATATAAACTTACCAAAAATAGTTATTTATGCCACAAGTGCGGAAGGTAGGTGATTTCCGATGAGTGGTATTTTTATTCACGAGCGAGCGAAGCGAGTGAGTAGATAAATCGACACGAGTCGGAAATCATCTTACGTACGTGTATCATACAACATTTTACTATGCATTGTGCGAGGAAATAAAAAAAAATATCTGAACCAAGCAAGAAATTAATAAAATGGCGGGCTTATTCAAGCGCGCTCAGCATATCCACAGATTAACTAATAGTTCCTCGGGCATATCTACTGCGCATGTGCAAATAGCTGTCACGTCGTAACACAAAAAGGCACGAACAAAATATTCGTTGTGCCAAACATATTTAATGAATATTTAAAATTAATTTATTGATTAAAATCTAAATCTAGAGTAATTAAAAACGCCTTTAATGAAGTATTAAAATTCAAAAAAATTCAAAAGTCATTATTTCAAACTAGGCTGAGAATCAGCACTTTCCGAACGTCAAAATTACATAAGACAGTCCCCCAAAAACGCCCGCCCTTCACCACTTCCTAGTCCTTTTGCTGGGAAGAAGAAGTGGCGCAACAAACTCCCCAGCAGCACAGCTGTCTGTTCGGGTGTACTATGCCAAATCGAATGCCAAATAATCGAATATCAATTGATCGAACACTTTAAATCAAA
Source organism: Orthosia incerta (assembly GCA_948252205.1). Classification (NCBI taxonomy): domain Eukaryota; kingdom Metazoa; phylum Arthropoda; class Insecta; order Lepidoptera; family Noctuidae; genus Orthosia; species Orthosia incerta. The sequence continues at coordinate 10,636,807 of OX411756.1, read as the reverse complement.
AGCCTAAATACTCGAACGTTCATAATATCGAATGGTTAATAAATCGAACATTCAATATATCGTACACTCAATACATCGAGTGTTCAAAATATCGAATGTTTGTTTGATCGACCGTTCAACGCATCGCATATTCATTCTATAGAAATATCAATATACTGAATACTTTTTATAAAGAATATATATGTCACGTCGAAGTACCTATGAATTATAGGACCACCATCATCAACTCCAATTCTAGAGGCAATTCCTTCATTCTTCATAGGAACGGGTAAACTTCAATAACACACAGCACTGGATTGAAACTCGAAAGTATTTATTTGACTTAGTTACAGGTACTTTGAGTTTTCATTCGAACTTGAAGTTAAAACCACATGGTGGCTCGCTAGGTCGCAATCCCTCGTCGATCTCTAGAGAAGACCTAGCAAGAAACTCTAGGATACTCTTTTAAATCTTTTTATAGTTTACACAATCACTTTAAGACAATTGGTGTTACATGTTTATTAGGTTTTCAAACATCTAATCAATCAGATTTATTAAACAGTTATTATTTTACACACGGCATACGCGCGATGCGCGTTGCGAGTGGGCGGGACTTCCATATTGTTTTTGTTTAGACACTAATTACTTGGATAGTTGTATAAAGCTAACAAACAATACTAAAATGCTGCTCAGTTAATTATTTTAACATTAAACAATCCCAATACTCACAAATACAAAGTTGTTCGTAGATTATTACTAAAATAATCACCTCAACTCAAAACTATCCAAGTTTCCGGTGATCTGAATATCTTACTAACCAGAAGGTTTCTCATTATTACATAGCTGTGTAAAATAGTCTTATTACTTTATAGTATTTAATCAATTACTCAAATTTGTTTAGTTCTCGTATTAAATTATTAAATCTAGTTATTGGTCATTAAAATTATAACATCCGCCATTGTTGACAACTTTTCGTAGGGCCATAATAAAACATATTTACTTAGTCAAATGTGCAATAGTTAAAATGAGAACAAATCTAAAAGTCCTACAATAAATGTTCCCGTTTTATTTAAACATCTCGTATTAATTAAACATTGAAAATTAACTTATCAAATGATCTTCATTCAAACGAATCAATAACTAATTCCACAATAAGCCAATAGATGGCGCTGAACCATAAACCAACATAAACAGACATTTAATAGTTCTAGCGAAATCTCAGAGATGACAGGATTATAGAGTTTGTGTTAATTGACAATTGAAATTATTAATTTGGATAACGAATTAGCAAATCCACGCCTCCGCGGCGACACGGCCGTTCTGAACATCAGACGCGTGGTCTGCGGCTTCCTGTGTCCTCAGTCTCTGTTTCTTGGTTGTTATCTGTAATAGCAGACAGAAATTTGTCGGCAGATTATTGTTGTTTATCATCCTACAATATAAATTAAATTTGTGATCTGATAACAACTAGTTTTAATCATCATTGATAGCTTGTAAGAAATCTATGCTTAGTATGCCTTATTTTTGAAATTTTGAATGCATTTTAACACCCACAGCTATATGCTTTAGGTATTCAAATTGCAATTTGGTAAAGATCAATGTTGTTAGAAAACAACGAATTGCTACATGTCATGCCAATGAAGGCATACAATTTGTATTTCAGATTTTTGTTATTGAATAATCAGTTGCTAGCTTAATAGTCCATTTTGAATCTTGTTTGCAGAATGTTGTTGTTTGTATTATTTTACAATATTTATTGATTTGCAATAGGTAAGAGTCAGTTTAAGTTATCAGTTTATAACTGAAATACTTATTAGATTAGGTAACTACAAAGTTTATCTTAAATAAGAATATTTGATGCATTAATGAGCACACACCTACTTATAAGGCTTACACAGCACTCTTGTATTTGGTAAGTATAGTGTAGGTAGTGTAGGAGTATTGTGATCAGCTGTTTTTTGTTTAGTTTCATTCTCACGGGATGGTAATGCTCTGTGATAGACACAAAGTCTTTGATTTGACAGGATTAAAGGATAGGATCAGGAACACCGCTCTGTGATAGACACAAAGTCTTTGATTTGACAGGATTAAAGGTTAAGGAGTTTAGGACCATTGCTCCGTGACAGGCACGAAGTCTTTGATTTGACAGGATATAAGGAACCAGGCTCTGGGTGGTCTTGTACACCGTGGACCCAGCAGGATAACATGAGAGATTGTTCATTAGCGGCCTCCACGCCTAACCAATGGATATTAAATCATTCTTAGTTGCTTCCACAGCAAACTAAGAGATTGTTTGTTGTATTATCACTATTAGTTTCCTCCACGGATTACTAACAGACAGCTTATTGTGTTATCATTATTAGTTGCTTCCACAGCATACCAACAGTATAGTTTATTATGTTATCATTATTAGTTGCTTCCACAGCATACCAACAGTATAGTTTATTGTGTTATCATTATTAGTTGCTTCCACAGCATACAACAGGAAAGTTTCTTGTGTTCTCATTATTACCTCAAATGCACCTCCATGGATGCTGATAGAATGGTGTTGATATAAATGATTGTGTTATTAACTACCTCCAGAGCTCTAGGTTATGGGACACCTCTATAATTAGAGCTTGTTTTATTATTCATTTTTATAATTGCCTAAATTTGACAATAGAATACCATGAACTGTTACGAGTTACAAAAATATAATAATAACAGTAATCCTCCTGATTGAATTCGGCCATGACAGCCAATCTGATGAACCATCTACATAGGAAGATACTATAGCGCACAAGGCCAATGGCTTAACATGCTTTCCGAAGCATGGGGTTCACCAATTTCAAACTCTAGGCTGTCACAGAGGAATTCCTATTGGAAAAATCCCATAAACACATTTTGCCCGACCTAGGAATTGAACCCAGGGATAATAAATTAAAAGTACTTTGTTGCTAGGTAGTACCATGCACAAGCATCATGTAGAGTTATTTGGCATGGCTATTGAGTTGAGCCTTCTGATACAACAGCACTGTATCAGTTAGCAAGGTGAGTAGAAGATAGTGTGAAAACATCTCACCTTTTACTTTTGTTATGTTGTGCTTGAAGTCTTTACTAGCTGACCTCTATTTGGTGGCATGTATGTTGGTAGCATATAAGGTCCTGACCCGGCGACACGGTCACTTGCACCACCAGGTATTTTTAGTTTTGTTTCCATATCGTAGGTAACCATTTTGATTTTTGATATGACAATTACCAGGAATCTGGAATGTGAGAAGATATGCAGCTAAATAATAATGTATGTGACGAATTACCGTAAAACAAACCTGTCTTTTGATTGTTTTTATTTTGTGCAAATGCACCCAATAACGAGCTTTGAAATCTGTCAGAAATTACTAATCTATTTACACCCATGTACCACCATAACGAGTAAAATTCAACTAAACACATTGTGAGATTTAATTCATCAGGAAGTTTATCAAATATTGAATGATTAAAGAAACTTTGTTATAACAAACTTAACATGAATAAGTTTAAACTTAAGAGCTTATAGGAGGCCCTCCTATCAGTATCCAACTGACAGTCTGTACCAAGAATGTAGGATCAGACAATTTATCATTAGATCTAACTTATAGCGCTATCCCTGACAAGATCTCCATACTCAAAACAAATCTACCAGATCATGTAGACAGATAAGATGGAACACATTAAATTCACTCAAAGATGTCTTACATACACATGACCATTAATTTACCAAGAATTCACAAGTTCCATACATAATTGGTTACTCAAAGCTTAGGTACTTGTAAATTAAAAGTTACCAAGTGACTATCAGCTTATGACCATACACGGACCTAAGCTCTCCTTATAATTATTATAAAGTCCTCGTAATGAGTCACCCAGGTGTATCACATCCCTTTCATTCATACAAACACATTTATACTAGATGCACACTACAATCTAAACAAACCTCTTAATAATATTTTAAATGTTGTTAAGTCTTGTAACTAAACTATTTGTCTCACCCCTAAGTGCACTTAAACTATGACATTAAAGATAAGAAAACTAGATCACGACACAGGGTATCCTAGTGTGGAGCTACTTAAATGCAAATCATTGTACCTAGGTATTTTCTTAAGCATGTAATAATTTTAATTTTATTTGTTGTGCTTTTCATGTTTTCAGGAATGTGTTAATACATTTTCTTATCTTACTTTATTTAGTAAGTATGACATGCAACAGGTTCCACATTATTCAATAATGAGCCTTGTTGGCAGTTGGGTAAAAACCATAACTCATTGTAAAAATAACAACTACAGCGTCAACATGAACATGTCATGGCACTTTTTGCCAAATGTTTACTAATTCTGTTGCACATACATTCTGTTACTTACTTAACGTAGCTACCTACTAAACTATTGTTTTGTGTAAGCTACCTAAATGTAACAAATGCTATAAAAATAAGTGAAATTACCTTTTGTCTGGCACTAAACTCAAATTAAGTACTTTGAATTGTTTATCATTCATACACTCACACCTTGTCCCCATGGGGATAGGCAGCAACCACAGATCGCCACTTGCTACGATCCTTACATACTCCTCAAATAAAATTAAGTTTCTCAAATAATAACTGAGCCATTGTAATTCTTAAGAGAAAAGAAAGAACCATATTTAAGCAATAACATTGAGTTACTAGTAAGCCGTCTTATTTTATGAAGTAAATTAGGCTGTTTTCATTCATTTTATTTCCAACAATTGTCACACAAATACCAGCAGGCACTAGTCTTGCAAAGGGGTATCGTGTCACCCAGTTACTGGGTTTTGGTGACCCCATGTAAAACACTGGTACTCAGCTGAACCCCATCAGGTTAGACAAGAAGCCGACCCCGACTTAGTTGGGAAAAGTCTAGGCAGATTGATTAAAATTGTCACACAAAAGGTCACTGACCTTGCCTTGTATGATGAAAATAATTAAGAATGTTAGGTTACATAAATAAATAAAACAGAATACTCCCCTTAATGATGATGGAATCTATCAATGGACAGATCAAGTCTTTGTTTATTTAGCTGCTTCGGTCATTCTGTACTGTACAAAGTTTTGGTTCACTTCAATGATATTGTCTCCAGCTAGTTATGATCATAATGATGTAGGTCAGCATCCTCCCAGCATTATGCTGAGCGATGAACGTTTTGCGTAGTTGTGACGCATACTTTGTAATGATCTTATTATTATTATTTTTATTTATTTATTTTTGTTTTTTATGGTATGCGTCGTGCCTGGCGCAAATAAACAATTTTTCTTTCTTTCTTTCTTCATCAGCAGCTTAGACGAGACCATAGCCAATTCTTAGCTTCTTCTGACGTTTCAATAAAGTTCTATGCGTTCTTGGAAATTATCATAGGAAAATATTTTGCCATGCTCTCGGCGGTGGCGGTGATGTACGAAATTCTTCGGATGGCTTTCATAGCATGGGCAGAAGGCGGGAGCTGATCTCAATTCTGATGTCACGTCGAAGTACCTATGAATTATAGGACCACCATCATCAACTCCAATTCTAGAGGCAATTCCTTCATTCTTCATAGGAACGGGTAAACTTCAATAACACACAGCACTGGATTGAAACTCGAAAGTATTTATTTGACTTAGTTACAGGTACTTTGAGTTTTCATTCGAACTTGAAGTTAAAACCACATGGTGGCTCGCTAGGTCGCAATCCCTCGTCGATCTCTAGAGAAGACCTAGCAAGAAACTCTAGGATACTCTTTTAAATCTTTTTATAGTTTACACAATCACTTTAAGACAATTGGTGTTACATGTTTATTAGGTTTTCAAACATCTAATCAATCAGATTTATTAAACAGTTATTATTTTACACACGGCATACGCGCGATGCGCGTTGCGAGTGGGCGGGACTTCCATATTGTTTTTGTTTAGACACTAATTACTTGGATAGTTGTATAAAGCTAACAAACAATACTAAAATGCTGCTCAGTTAATTATTTTAACATTAAACAATCCCAATACTCACAAATACAAAGTTGTTCGTAGATTATTACTAAAATAATCACCTCAACTCAAAACTATCCAAGTTTCCGGTGATCTGAATATCTTACTAACCAGAAGGTTTCTCATTATTACATAGCTGTGTAAAATAGTCTTATTACTTTATAGTATTTAATCAATTACTCAAATTTGTTTAGTTCTCGTATTAAATTATTAAATCTAGTTATTGGTCATTAAAATTATAACATCCGCCATTGTTGACAACTTTTCGTAGGGCCATAATAAAACATATTTACTTAGTCAAATGTGCAATAGTTAAAATGAGAACAAATCTAAAAGTCCTACAATAAATGTTCCCGTTTTATTTAAACATCTCGTATTAATTAAACATTGAAAATTAACTTATAAAATGATCTTCATTCAAACGAATCAATAACTAATTCCACAATAAGCCAATAGATGGCGCTGAACCATAAACCAACATAAACAGACATTTAATAGTTCTAGCGAAATCTCAGAGATGACAGGATTATAGAGTTTGTGTTAATTGACAATTGAAATTATTAATTTGGATAACGAATTAGCAAATCCACGCCTCCGCGGCGACATATACCTTAGGAGGCCTAAAATAAGTAATTTGACAATTGCATGTGCCAATTTTGTCTCAGATACAAAAAACAGACTCTATGTAGTGCATTACAAGTGAATTTTGTGCAAAACATCTGTAGGGTCGTATTATAAGCTTGAATTGTCTCAAAAACGCAAGTTGGTCTTAGTTTTGGATGGCTAAGTACATACATAAACTCACGCTTTTTTCCCATGGGGGTAGGCAGAAACTACAGAACGGCAAGGCAGACGTGAATGGAAACGCCGGGAGGGGACGCCCTAGAAAGACATACATAGACCTTATAGGTGATGTTCTCCAGAAAGGCCAGGTGCGCAGTACTCATAACCGGCGTGTGTGTATGTAAGGATCGTAGCAGGTGGCGAGGGCGTTCTGTAGTTTCTGCCTACCCCCATGGGAAAAAGGCGTGAGTTTACATGTACTTAGCCATCCAAAACTAAGACCAACTTGCGTTTTTGAGACAATTCAAGCTTATAATACGACCCTACAGATATTTTCCTAAGGTTATTCTTTATAAAAAGTATTCAGTATATTGATATTTCCATAGAATGAATATGCGATGCGTTGAACGGTCGATCAAACAAACATTCGATATTTTGAACACTCGATGTATTGAGTGTACGATATATTGAATGTTCGATTTATTAACCATTCGATATTATGAACGTTCGAGTATTTAGGCTTTCGATTTAAAGTGTTCGATCAATTGATATTCGATTATTTGGCATTCGATTTGGCATAGTACACCCGTCTGTTCAGTTAGGAAAAAAACAAAAACTTGATTCTATACAATTATGCAAATAATTTACATTACTCAACACAAAAAATATAAATAAAATATATTTGCCATAATGACAGCTAGCACACGCCAATATACCAACAAAAACATCGAAATCTAAACTCAAGCGAAAATAAAAACTACAAATAAAAACGTAAACGGAACTTAGTACCCGAATTATAAAGCCTCCAGGCATAAAGGGCGTGCCCGCCTACATATAGCTAATACAGCTGTAACTCGAAGTCACATAATTATGATAAACTAGGACCATCGAAGTAAAAAATAAATCAACAGTTAGGCAAGAATAATATATGATCCACTGTCGAGGTCGCTAGCTAACCACATATTGCAATACAATTCATAAAAAAAAAAAACTATTTAGTGAGTCGATTATGTCAATAATATGACAATTAAATTAAAATAAATTGACATAAACTGTCAAAATAAAAAAAACAATTATATAACTCATATAACCTGTCAGTAGGTAAGCTAATTCTGGAGAAAGAACACAAACATTGTCTTGAGTTAATCACAGCGACCAACTATTTTCATCGTTTAAGTAGTCGTTAATAGAATAGTATGCCTTTGAACAAAGGTTTGATTTTACTTTAATGGTGCTCCCACACCGCTGTTCAAAAATGTTTACAAACATTTTCTAACACTACATTTACTGACAAATGTTAGGAAAATGTCTGTCTAGAAAAAGTTTACTAATGTTTGTAAACATTTTTGAACAGCGGTGTGGGAGCACCATAACTTTAAACGCATTAAAAGGCAAATCTAGAAGAGCAGAGGGTAGCTTGTTATAAAAGGTTATACCAAGCCCAACAAATGAGTTATGAACCTTATGAAGCCGGTGAAAAGGAGCTCGTAATTTGTCCTTATTTCTGGTGTTAATATTGTGAATATCACTGTTTTTAGTGTAAAAGTGTATATTTTGCCTAATATATAAGATATTGGCGAAGATGAATTGTGATGCCACTGTGAGAATACCAATATCTTTAAAAAAATCTCTTAGAGAAACTCTGGCACCTAGCTGGTAAATTGCTCGAACTGCTCGTTTTTGAAGAACAAATATATTTTGAATGTCAGCGGCTTTACCCCACAGCAGAATGCCATAGGACATAACGCTATGGAAATAACTAAAATAGACTAATCGAGCAGTATCAACGTCAGTGTATTGTCTTACTTTCCTGACAGCGTAGGCGGCCGAGCTAAGCCTTCCCGCTAGACTTGAAATATGTGGGCCCCACTGAAGTTTGGCATCTACTGTTATGCCCAGAAAAACTGCCGAGCCCACAGTTTCAAGCACCTCTTTATCTAACACGATGTTGGGTCCTAGATTTCTAACATTCGGTAAAGCGAATTTTATACATTTCGTTTTCTTGGAATTGAGAACTAAGTTATTTGTTGTAAACCAATCCGTAACCATTGAGAGTGCACTGTTTACATCGTCAAAATCATGTCTATTCCTGTCAACTTTTAAAATAAGAGAGGTATCATCTGCAAATAGTACAACTTCACAGATACCCTTTAAAAAGAACGGTAAGTCATTGATATACACTAAGAACAAGAATGGACCCAGTATTGAGCCTTGAGGTACACCTAACTGAACTGGTAACCCGGAAGATTTCTCACCATTAACATCTACACATTGGGACCTATTATGTAAGTAAGAATTTATAACATCGAGAGCTTCGTTTTGCACACCGTAATGACGCAGTTTACGCAATAGCGTGTCATGGTGCACGCAGTCAAAAGCTTTGGAGAGATCACAGAAAACCCCAATAGCATTTTGCGAGTTCTCCCATGCGTTAAATATGTGTTTCAGCAGAGCAACACCCGCATCTGTAGTCGAACGACCTTTTGTGAAGCCATATTGTTCATTATGAAGGAGCCTATTTAAATTAAAATGTTTTAGCAACTGCTTGAGTATTAACTTTTCAAATATTTTACTAAATGCTGGTAAAATGGAAATAGGCCGGAAATTGCCAACGTCATTTTTATTACCTGATTTAAATAATGGTATGACTTTACTATTCTTCACGAGGTCAGGTAAAGTTCCTAAGTCAACACATTTATTAAAAGTAACAGCTAGATAGGGGGCTACGATGTCTATTATATTACTTAAAAGTTTAATGGAGATGCCCCAGTAATCACCAGTGTTTTTGGATTTGAGTGTGTTAACAACATTAACTACATCACGAGGCGTTACATGTTCGAAGCTAAATAAACGAATACTTTTAGACACACTACTAAGCAAAAGGTTTTCAGCTTTAGACGGGGACGAATTTAAGGAACGAGTCGTAGTTATGGGTATGTTGGCAAAAAACTCATTAAACGCTTCAGCCACGTCAGCTGCTTCTTTATCTTGTTTAACCGACTTACCCGTTTCATTGATAATAATTTTCCAAGTGGTTTTTACTTTATTATTGGAATTTTTATTTTATCGCTTAAAAATTTTGATTTAAATAATTTTGAATAATTTTTGACATACTCCAGAAAAGGAGTATCAAACCTGTATTTTTTCAAACCATATAACTCGTATAGTCCCGCTCTACTTTTATAAATACCTGGAGTGGCCCATTGGTTAAAGCCAACGGTGGTGCCATTAATTTCAATATTTTTGGTCTTGAAAGTAGATTGGTACTCTTTTTGCACGACATCTAGTTTTATTTTACCTTGTATATGAATAATAATCTGTATTTAACAAATTTTTAAAGCTTTTCTCAAATAATAAAAACTCTATGCGGCGGGCTGACGTTGGAGTTAAAAATTAAAAAAATACAGGAAAGTAAAAAGCACTAGTAAAAAAAGTGACACTTTCCGCACAGTTTGTCTGCTTGAAAAACGCTCTTTTCGAGGACATGCATTGTAAAAGAAATTCCTTCCCTATTCTCGGTGTTACGTTGGTTATTTGCACAATTTTTTAAAGCACTTTGCAGCATTTTGGCGTCTTAATGTTTGTAGCGGCACCAACGCCGCCACTTACGAACCAATGACATGAAGTCACACAAATCCTGCATCGCGCAAGTAAAGTTTTCGGCGCGATTTGAACACATACAACATTCCGACAATTACCGTTGGGCAGTTGCCCGGACCAGACACAACACCCGTCTGGTCGGAGGATCCTCCCTTTTCTATGGAGGTTTGTGGGACTTTACACCCTGTTCCACATACCCCCAAACTGGTGACCCTCGAACATGAACGTCAGCGCAGCCTTCGAGCAGAACAACTACGTCGTGACGTCAGCATCACTTCCTCAAGCTTTGAGTCACACAGCCAGCCAGTACCCACGGCATCTACGGGGGTACCCTGACCACCAGCATGCAGCGGACGCGCATTCCTGGTCATCACCTCCAGCTTCTTTCATCACCGCTCCGTCCTACCGGAGCCAGCAGCACTGTCCCGACTCACTGGGACATCATCACCGCTCCGAACCACTGGAGCCAGCAAGACTATCCCGACTCACTGGGATATCAACACCCCGACTCACTGGGGCACAACCGCATACAGTTCCGACTCACCGCGAACTCTGCGACTTCCGGTTCCGAGTCACGGGAACCAACCTTCCACTGGCCAGGCACGCATCACAAGATGTACGGACGACTTAATCTGTTATCGACCTCCGGTCTCCGGAGGGGAGTGATGTAGCGGCACCAACGCCGCCACTTACGAACCAATGACATGAAGTCACACAAATCCTGCATCGCGCAAGTAAAGTTTTTGGCGCGATTTGAACACATACAACATTCCGACAATTACCGTTGGGCAGTTGCCCGGACCAGACACAACACCCGTCTGGTCGGAGGATCCTCCCTTTTCTATGGAGGTTTGTGGGACTTTACACCCTGTTCCGCATACCCCCAAATGTTGGCTATAATTGGACCATATTGTACACCAAGATAAAAATAGTTCAAAAAGACATCTTATAACAAAAACAAACATACAACAGGCGGCCTTATCGCGATCCGCGATCTCTTCCAGGCAACCAAGCTAATTTTAAATAAGACCACAACCGTATTTGTGCTCTTATGTTTTGCCCCGTTTTTGAAGCGCTTACCGGTCTTATAGTGTATTATTGATCAAAGACGAACTCTTATTTTCTTGTAAAAAAAGAATAATTATATAAAATGTTGCGCGATTTTACTGGCGCTAGGTAGCATTCACGATTTTTTTGAATAATATTATTCATTCTAAAATCTCTATTATTGTTCCACCAGGGCAATAGACGAGAACAAGGAATCCCTGGCCATGTTCCTGATTCGCTCGGGCTGCGACGTGGAGTCTCCGCGGCGCCTGGGTCCGGCGGGCGAGGGCGCCGACGTGGCCAACGAGAAGCACTCGCCGCTGCATCTGTGCTGTACCTGGGGGCTCACCGACGTCATACAGGTACTGAAGTGTCATATGGGAGGAAGTGACAACGTGGAGTCTCCGAGTTGCCTGGGCCCGGCGTGCGAGAGCGCCGACGTGGAACAAGAACAAGAAGCACTCGTCGTGTTGCAGCTGGGGGCGCACCGACGTCATACAGTTATTATACTCGTATCCAAGAAATCGCCATCTTGGATTTTAATATTGTCCTCATTTTCGGCATCAGCACCCCCAAAACAATGAATCTAAATTACACGATGATAAGGCGCTTTACTTGAATTTCTTTTTGGATATTGATCTCATTTTCGTTATTATACCGCTGCACCCCTTTTCTTTTTTTTTTTTTGTGTGGGAAATCACCCAATGACTTCTCCCGCTCTGGGTGAAGCGGGAGGGCGTGTCAGACTTTTGCAGACTAAAACCCACCCGTGTTCCTTCAGTTGCTTGAGCCAGGGCCGCGGTAACTGTTTTTAAATTTATCCGCGACCCAGACAGGCATCGGCCCTAGCGGACCCCGTCAATTTTGCTGACATCTCTTTGAGGCGCGCGTGGAACTCTACGCGCCGTCGACTCGGGCCTGGTCCTTATCGGGCGGCGAGCTACCCATTACTCGCCGTCCGCAGGCTCGCGCCTACAGTGGCCGGGCATCGGCATGCGACTCCCGACGCCCGGGGCGTCTCCTGCGGTGGCTTGGGGCGTGAGGGCGCCTCCGTTGCCTCTCCCTCACGCGTTCTGCCTCCTCCTCCGCGAGCATTACTGCTTCGCAGAAGGAGGTGACAGCTTCCCATGCCCTCTCGCTCCGTACCATGGCCTGAACCAGGGCCGGACGCGAAAGGTCGCCACCGCCGATCGCCTCTACGCTCCGCCCAAGCGGGTCAGACCTCCACCGTATGTTCTACCGTGTCCTCCGGGCGATCCGCACAATGGTGACACCCGGGCGTTTCCTCCCGCCTTATCCTGAACAGGAACCTCCCGAAACAGCCGTGTCCGGTGAGGACCTGCGTCAGGCGGAAGATGAGGACGCCGTGACGCCTCTCAAGCCACTCCTCAAAGAGGGCCTTATCGCCACTATTGTGGCGTGCCCAGCGCTGGGTTGCGACAGTCGCCCTCTCCATGTCGCCATGAGATCTTGCCGGAGCTCTGTCCGCCGAGCCATGATTTGTCGAGGCAGCGGAGTTTCGCCCCGGCATTTCTCCTCTTCGCGCCATGCCCATATTTGCGCGAGGACTTTTGCCTCCAGATCCCATTGCGGCAATCCAGCAAGGAGGCTCGCCGCCTCACCGGAGACCATGCGGTATCCCCGGACCAGCCGGATGGCCAAGACCCTTTGGGACGCGTTCAACCGGCGGGCTGGTCGCCGCCTCAGGGAACGCGCCCATACTGGTGCCCCGTAAAGGGCCATGGACCGCACGACCCCCGCGTAGAGCCTCCGGCAGGAGGCGTTTGGACCCCCTAGATTGGGAAGGAGCCGCTTGAGGGTAGCCCCGGTCCGCTCCAGTCTGGAAACCAAACGTCGCAAATGCTCCACGAAATTCCACTGGCTGTCGAGGACGAGTCCCAGGTACTTTATCGTCGATCCGACGCCGATTTGAACCCCTCCTACCGTTATTTGGGAACCCCGCGGAGGCGCGTTCCGAGGACCATGAAAACACATGGCTTCGGACTTGTGCAGGGCCACCTCGAGTCCCAATTGCTGGATCCTTTTGACGATTGTCGCAACCCCGCATGTCGTGTTTTCAGCCGCGCCGCCTGGTGCGATCTCCTCTTCGCCAGGACTAGCGTGTCGTCAGCGTAGCAAACCACGCTGACGCCACTAGGGAGATCGTCACCCCTAAAAACTACTATTATAGCATCGGCGGGTGAATGCAATAAGTTAGACTTACACAACTGAATTAAAATAAGTGAACGCTAACTATTCATTACTCCTTTTATCAACAGACACTTCTAGAACACGGCGCCAACATAAACTCAAAAGACGCAGAAGGCAAGACTCCTCTCCATATAGCCATAGAGAACCAACATGCGGGCATTATATCGCTGCTGCTGTCTCAACCGGGCATCGAACTGTCGGCCAGAGACAATAGAGGAGTGTCGCCCTTCGCCGCTGCGCTTACTGCGAGGAATAATAAGGCGGCGCAGGCTATACTGGAGAAGAACCCCTCGGCTGCTGAACAGGTCAGTTTTTAACCATAGTATTTTTAATTATTTTTAGGTTTTTTTATTATATCTTGTTTTTTGTATTTATGGCCAGTTTTTGGGCAGCGGTATCAAAACATAGTAATTGCATTTTTATCTAGGTCATAAAAAATCTAAAAATTAAGCTTTTTCGAGGTTGTAGATTTTTTTAATAAGATCTTTGAAGCCAATAGATTCAAGTAAATCAGTAATTGGATATATCAAATCAATTTCATAGAAAATTTTGATTTCGTTTTTCCAGCTTTGCAAAGAGACTTCTTTCCCACAATGGAATTTGCTATACACTATCCTATTTATCATCTGCAGGTTGACAGAAAAGGCCGCAACTTCCTCCACGTGGCGATCCAGACCTGCGACGTGGAAAGTGTGATGTTCTTACTATCAGTCGAAGTGGACGTTAACTCGCGCGTGCAAGACGCCTCACTAGCGCCGCCGTTACACCTAGCGGCCGCGGCGGGACATGAAGTGTTGCTTAGGAGTTTACTGCTCGCTGGAGCCAGACCCAACGATCGGGATGCACACAAGTATGTATTTTATTCTATAAGCCATAGTTTTTCAAATCAAGTGACCTTTCTCGTGAGGCATAGTGGACGTCAACTTGCGCCTGCTAGGTGCCTCACTAGCGCCGCCGTTACACCTGGCGGCCGCCGTGGGACTTAGTGTTATTGAGTAGTCTACTACTGGCCGACGTCAGACCCAATGACCGGGGTGTGCACATATATCTTATTCTTATGTTAAATATACGGTCGCAAATCATGTGATTTTTTTTTCTCTTTTAATTATACTTTTTACAATGTTTTCAATCATCTTTATAGCCCTTTGCTAAGAATAGTTACAGCACTGATAACAACATTTGTGCCACATGTTAAATTTAGTGTTGTTTTTTTTTTTACCTTTTGTAGAGTCCAGCCGCTGAGGTGCGATGTGTACCGGGATTTCTAATGTGTTATGTGGAAGAAAACACCGACATGTGTATTCACCAAGCAGCTTTATTGAACTGAAGTAATTGCGGTAATGCGCAAGTAATAATGAATAAAAGTAAATACATGTGATCGCGGGCGTCAGCATAAATTGTCGAGTGTGCTCGTACATGCTCCCAAATCACAAAAAAAAACAAACAAAATGTAGATAGCAGACCTTATGTAAAAATAATGTAAACACAGTAATAAGGAAATGTAAAGTTAACAGTAAATAAAACAATGTAAATAAAGAATATACAGTCCCAAGCTTATATCTAAATTATAATTATTTAGCTTGCCGGCGCAGCAAGTGTCATGGCTTGTCCGTGGTTGTGGTTCGCTGATGGCTCGCTCCAGGTCCGAGTTATCAGGTCTGTAGGTAACTGGGAGAACTGCCCGATAGCGTTTCTTTAGTTTGAGACTGATCCATAGACAACAGGCCCCAACAACAACGATGAGTATAAAGCTATACATGATATAGCGATGTATGTCGTGGGAAGTTGCCACCTCGTTTAGAGTCTCTTGGTGCATCTTCACCTCTTCAATCCTGGCCTTCAATGTCTTCATCATCACTTCATGATGCTCAGCTTCAAAAGTATAGTTGTTGTCTGTTATGAAGTGATTTATAGCCGATTCTCTCAAGTAAAGCTCGTCTTCAGTCACGCTTATCTCACTGTGGAAGTTGTTATGAGAGCGAAGTATAATGTTATCTCCTTTCAACATGCATCCAGGATCAAGTGTGATAATACCAGTAGCACTTAATCGTTTCATTAATGTGCCAGATGGACAGAAAATGCGAGTCAAGCATTGTTTACAACAGGTGTAGAGCCACGCGCCATCATTGTGTAACTGTATCCACTTGTCGCTGCAACTTGATACCGTCGCGTGGCACGCTGATAATTTCTTATTGTTTACTATAATTTGTGCCTCACACAATGTTGCGGCTTGCTTTATGTCATAAACCGGTAAACTCAGTGCACATAGTAACTGGTGTTTTCTCAGTTGTACACATGTGCTTAGGTCGTCGTAGGTTAGAGGCATCATCACATCCTTCTTGAGGTTTATTGCCAAATATTCAGATGTCGGTATGATATGCTTCTCAGTCTGTCCTTGTATAGTAGGAATAGGTATGACTCGGCTTAGCTCGTACTGTTCGATGTTCACCAAAGGCAGCTTGACTTCAAATAGGAATAAGTCTCTCGTCAGCTTGACGTGTACTCGTGACAATTTATACATCTGTCGAATGCATTGATAGCTGTTTGTACAGGGTAGCGACAGGTCACTAGGTAATTGTCCGGATATTATGTTTAATTGTTCTTGTAACTGATCTGGCTTCAGTAGATGTGCATCGACGCGTCCGTCCTTTACATCCGTCACTAAGTCGAGTAGTAATTGTTGAACTCTCCTTATGTTGGAAATTATTAAGTTAGCGGCTAATGCAGATGACATCACATTAAGTGCATTGCTACGTTCCAAGTGTATGCGCTCGTTTGTTTCTTGGAAGCGTTTGTTTATTAGCGTAAATTGCTTGTTCATGATGTCCTCGTTTCTCTTCAAAATATTGTACTCGCCTTCCACAATCGATGTTTGTTCCTTGTAGAGGTTGAGTAAATGGTTTTCGTTTGTCTGTATGAGGTTGATGTCACTGTCGTATTTTTTGGCAAAATCTTCGTCAAGGACTCCGAATAAATAATTTGCTGCATAACCAATTCCATTTATTAGACCCCTTTTCGTGCGCGTTCCGTGTTCCGATCGCAGAATTTCGTTATAGTGCTGTATTTCTTTGATTTCGTGTTCTAGTTGAGAGGCGATGGATATCAAGGTTGGCTCTTCCTTAGTCAGACTGTTCAAATGTGTGACGTAGTCTGCCACATTTTGTAAACTTCGCCAGTATGTTGTAATGTTGTAATACACAACCATTTTCCAGTCGTTTTGTCGAATTTTCACCTCAGCAATTTTGTCGAAGTACACTAATTTTGCTGACGATAATGTGGTGACGTTCACTGTAGTCTGTTGCAGTGACGTCGCTATGCATAAGGCAAACGTGAAAAATATGCAAACGTAATTGTTTAGGGATCTTTTAGCAGGTTTCTTGCGCTTCGTTCTTTCAGTTTTCTGTTGTTTGATAGGCGTTATGTCACCTTCACTCTCTACGCACCCTGTATCACTCTGTTCTACAGGTAGTCGTGATAGTTTGATGATAGGGCGTTTTAGAGTGCCATTTTTTGTTTTCAGGGTCACCACTCGTACGTGTCCATCCTTACCAGGATGTGTCTCCATAACCCTTCCTAAGAGCCATTTAGAGGGCGGCAAATGATCATCTTTTATCAATACGATATCGTTGATCTCAAGATTCTTTGTTGCGTAATGCCACTTGCTGCGTGTTTGAAGTGTTTGAAGATATTCAGATGACCATCTCTTCCAGAAATCTTTATGCATTTTTTCCAGTAGCTGCCATCTAGTTTTAATGTTTCTGATGTCCTCGTCCGGTGAGAGTGGGCTTGACAGTATATGCCCTCCCACTAAGAAATGTGCAGGAGTTAGGCAGTCTAGATCGTCAATTTCGTTTGTTAGAGGAACCAACGGCCTCGAGTTGAGGCACGCTTCAATCTGGGCTAACAGGGTGGTAAACTCCTCAAATGTCAGCTTTTGTTTGCCAATGACGCGTTTCAGGTGGTGCTTCATGCTTTTGACTGCGGCCTCCCACAATCCTCCTGCTGATGGCCAAACTGGAGCGTTGAACTGCCACTCAACTCCAATGTTCCCTAACTCACTCAATAGTTCTTCGTTGACGTAGTGCATTAACGCCTCTTCGTGTTCCTTTATGAGTGTTTTGGCTGCGCCTACAAAATTCGTACCGTTGTCAGAGTACATACACTTTGGTGTTCCTCTTCGGGCACAGAGACGTTTGAAAGCGCCGAGAAAGGCTGCAGTACTCAAGTCTGATACCAATTCTAAATGAATGGCCTTTGTTGCTAGGCAGACGAATATTGAAATATAGGCCTTGGACGTCTTAATCCCTCTGCCCTTGTTGGCCTTGACTTCCACTTGTCCCGTAAAATCAACGCCTGTATGCGTAAATGAACGCGATGGAGTGACTCGCGGCTTTGTTAAGTTTCCCATCAGCTGTTTGCTAGTAGATGTCTTGAAGCGATGACATTTGATGCACTTGAGAATGTGGCCTTTTACTGTCCTCACACCTCTGAGTATCCAGTATTTGTTTCGCAAATGTGTCAAGGTGAGCCTTGCTCCCCCGTGCAGTGTCGAAATATGTGATTTGTCGATCAGAAGTTCTGTGAGCCGTGCTTTGTGTGGCAAAATAATTGGATGTTTTTGTGAGATCTTCAAGGCTGATTCTGTTAACCGTCCCCCGACTCTCAAGAGGCCTTGTTTGTCCAATAATGGGTGTAAATTAAGTAAACAACTCTTCAAATGCACATTGCCATGTTTCTGTAAATGTACAATATCTTCGCCAAAGTGTTTATTTTGCACTGTCTTGATGACGACATTCAATGCGTTCTCAAGTTCCACTGTTGTTAAGTAAGGCGATCGTGCTTTGTCTTTGTTTGCCTTGACTCGCAAAATCCAACTTAGAATTCTGACGACACGTGTAATAGAGTTATGTCTGCATAGAAGCTCTTCGATAATCGATGACGATGTTAGAGATGCGCAGACTTGCTTCTTGTGCTTGTGTTCTAATGTAGGAGCTTCAAAGTCTGTCGAATGATCTGGGATGATGTTTTGTATCAGCCACGCAGGTCCCTCCCACCAAAGTTCATGTCTGACTAGTTGTGACGGAAGTAAGCCACGACTAGCGCAATCCGCCGGGTTTTCCTCGGATTTAATATGTCTCCAACATGATGGTGGCAAAATATTTGAAATTGCCGTAACCCTGTTTGCTACGAATGTCTTCCAGCGGGACACGTCGCCATGTAGCCATCCCAGAACGACCATTGAGTCAGTCCAAGCGTGTATTGTTACTGTCTGTTTGTTTAACGACTCTATGACCTTTTTCGCTAGTCTGGATAATAAGTGTGCGCCGCACAGTTCGAGTCTGGGCAGTGTCATCAATTTTTTAATCGGTGCGAGCTTCGTTTTCGCTGCAACTACTCGAGTCATGTATTGGCCATCGTCTTTGATGCTTCGACAATAGATCACACATGAGTATGCCTTCTCCGAGGCATCGCAGAATCCATGTAATTCAACTGAGGTGTTTTTAGGTCCCATCCATCGAGGAATAGCGAGCTGACCTATGTATTTGAGGTCGTTTCTGAACTCTTCCCATTGTTTTGTACATGTTGTGGTACGGGATCGTCCCAGTTGAGGTTTGTAGTCCACAGTTGTTGGAAAATAAGTTTTGCCTTTATTGTAGCTGGTGATAGCCAACCTAGTGGATCATATAGCTTCGACAGTTGAGATAGCAACGATCTTTTTGTAATGATAGCGCCAGTGATTGTTGTTGCCACTGGATAATGAAATGTAAATTGATCCGTAGAGGGATTCCACATAACTCCCAATGTCTTGTTTGTTTCAGCGTGCTTGAAGTCAATCATGTTTTGACTAATTTGATCGGGTGTAAGATCTTCTAATATGCGTCCGTCGTTGCTCGCCCATTTGCGCAGGTTGAAGCCACCTTGTTTGAGTAGGTCGATTAATTGCTGTTGAGTAGTTTTGGCTTGTTGGATATCATTACTTCCGCCGAGGAGATCGTCGACGTACAACTGACTGTCCAATGTTTCAGCGGCAAGCGGGTATTGAGCACCTTCGTCGTAAATTAGTTGTTTTATTGTGCGCATCGCTAAAAAGGGAGCAGCTTTAGTGCCGTATGTTACGGTGCACAGCTGATACTCCTGGATCTTGTCTTCCTTGCCATATCTCCACAGAATCTTCTGTAGATGCTGATCTTGTTCTTGTATTCCGACTTGTCTGTAAAACTTTTCAATGTCGGCGGAATAAACAAATTGGAACCCTCTCCACCGTAGGATTAATGCCTGTAAGTCCTGTTGTAGCTTTGGCCCACACTCCATTAGCTCGTTAAGACTGTGGCCCGAAGTTGTTTTGTTTGAAGCATTAAATACAACTCGGAGTTTTGTTGTAGTGGAGTCCAATTTCATGACACCGTGGTGTGGTAGATAGCAACTCGGTTCTTGTGGAATTAAACTTTGTTTCATGTGATTAAGACGTATGTAATCAGCCATGAAAGTCTTGTAACTTTCAGCAAGAGACTGGTCTCTGACTAGTCGTTTCTCCAATTGTCGGAATTGTGCTAATGTCTGCGACTTTGAAGAACCTAACTGATTCTCGAATCCCTGTTTCATGGGTATTCTGACTTCATATCTGCCGTCAGACTTCCTTGTAGTTGTTTTTGCGTATAAAGTTTCGCAATATTGTTCGCCTGACGTCAGCGTTGGAGACTGTTCAGTTACTTCTTCTATTTCCCAGAAACTCGAAATTTCTTCTAGGTTGTTAAGCACTGCATGGCATTGGAACGTTGTGGTGTTGCCCAATAGAACCCATCCTATCTTAGTCTGTTGAGCTATTGGCGCCTGTATAGGTCCTCGCTGAATCCCATCCATGATTATTTGAGCGTAAACTCCAGCGTCCAGTAAAATGTCAACTGGCCTGGAAATATTGTAGTTAGGATCCGCGAGGCTAATGTTTTCTAAATGTGGCCACTGTTGGCGCTCAAACGTATAATTGGGCAAATTACTCAGCATTTTTGTCATGACAAGGGCCTCAATAGTGAAGTTGTAATTTTGGTATATGGACTCGCAAGTAAGTAGTACGGTTCCATGGCTCTTCATGTTCGAGATGCCAACTCCTGAGACGACTGCATCTTGTTTACGCCTGTGAAGTCCCAATCGCTGAGCAGCTGATTCCGTAATCAAGTTGATTTGAGAACCTTGGTCAAGTAGAGCCCTAAGTTTTGTAGGCATTCCATCAACAGCCATAACATTTAGTTCAACTGTGGCAAGTAGAACTTCGTTCACATTCCCAGCAACGTGAGTTGTTTTATGTTGCGCTACTGTCGGAACGCTTTTAGGTGTTATGTTATTAGCGGGAATTGTAAGTTGAGCCCTTTGTTGTATAGCATCATGTAACGTCGTATGATGCTTGTTATTGCACACCTTACATGTTTTCGCGGAATTGCATTGTTTGTCGTTATGGCAGTACATACAATTCTCACAGACTTTCAATTCTGCAATTGTATTTATTTTAGCTTCTGACGCCATACTTTGGAACTTTTTACAAAAAACCAATATGTGGTCCGACTTGCATAACGGACATTTTCTTTCAGATCGAGCATGAAAAGTCTTTGCCCAGTTGTGGAACTTCTTAGGTGGGTGTTTGGAAGAAAATTCCTTGGCTTCACTGTTGTCCATGTTCTTGGCCTCATGCTTCGTGGAACCAGTCTTGTTGTTTTTTCTGTTGACGGGCTCGAGTGCTGTAAATTTGCTCTCCAAAAATGCCATAAGCTCGTCGAATGAAGGCAGATTTCGTGGTGCTTTTCGGCACTCCATGTACGAACTGTAAGTTTCTGCGTCCATTTTTTCTGTGAGTATGTGCACCAAAAACGGATCCCACGTAGTGGTATCGATGCCGAGATTGTGTATGGCGTGAATCGTTTCCAAGGTCGTGTCGTGGAGGTTTTTCAGTTCTTGAGCAGAATGTTTATGCACAATCGGCTGGCTTAAGAATATTTGTATTTGATTTGTAAACAGCAACTGTATGTTGTTGTACCTTCGGGTGAGTATCTCCCAGCACGAGTCGTAGTTTTCAGCTGAGACTTTGAGATGCTGAACTAGGCGCTCTGCCTCACCTTTCAGTTTGCCCTTGAGGTGCTGCATTTTTTGTGTCTTGCTCAGCATGGAATTGTTGTGGATGGCTTCTGAGTAAAGGTCCATGAAAGTTGGCCATTGAGCATAGTTGCCATAAAATGCCGGTATTTCCAATTTCGGCATAGTTTGTTGTTGGTGAGATGTATGGCTGAGTTTTTGGTTGAGTTGTCTCTTGATGCCTTCGTAATTATTTTCATGCTTTGCGTACTCCTGTTCATAATCCACCTCCGTGCCGATCAGTAGATTATCTATTTGCCAATGTAGATCGTCAATCGTTTTCCAGCGCGCTTGTATCATCTGCAGTTTGTCTTGTAGTTCCCATTTTTCAGAGATATTGTTAACGTCGATACCTCGCACGACTCTTGAAAACGCTCGAAAGTTGGTTCGTTGCTGATTAATCAGCTCATCAGATTTGGACAACATACCGTTCTCCTCCGTGCTAACATTGTTTTGTTCGTCACCTTGACCTTGACTACTTGTATCTTGTTTAGCCATGGCTTCGGTCTGTGTTATGTCCATCAGCAGAGCACATGTAGCTGTGTAGAGCTCTTTCACGGCGAGGTAAGCACCAGATTGAATGTATTCGTGTTTGTTATCACAAAGCACTGTTAGTTTTTTGTGATTGTTGTCGAACTCATCCCACAATTCTTCTAAAGTCACTAGCCGTTTTCTTGTGTACTCGGCAGTTTTCCGAATTGCAGAATCTTTCTTTATGTTTGTAGAAATCTTCTGTACAGCTTCAGCAATGATTTGTTGACGTTGTAGTAGCCCTTCCATTGTAGTGGATGTGTAGGTGAAACTAGTTGTCTGTTGTAATCACTGTCACTGGTAGAAGAATATGTAGTAGACTTGTATGTCCACTGGTTCTGTTAGTTCAGCGTGAGCAGATGCCCGTCACCAATATGTGCGATTTCTCAACTTGACTGGTGAGACCCGCTTGTGGGAGGCCAGCCGAGCCGATTCGCTATTGATGAAAACACCTTCTCTCACACTTCACTTAAAGTCGAAGGACCAAAAAGATGTAGAGTCCAGCCGCTGAGGTGCGATGTGTACCGGGATTTCTAATGTGTTATGTGGAAGAAAACACCGACATGTGTATTCACCAAGCAGCTTTATTGAACTGAAGTAATTGCGGTAATGCGCAAGTAATAATGAATAAAAGTAAATACATGTGATCGCGGGCGTCAGCATAAATTGTCGAGTGTGCTCGTACACCTTTCTTTAGATTCTTTTACTGATTGTTTTGTGAATGTGTGAACATTGTAGGCCTTCTAGATTTCTAGATGATTGTTAACATTTGTTACCTTTTTTTTTTTTCTTACGACTTATTGTCGGGCTTTCGTTGTCCCCCCATATCCAAGTACTAATGCTGTAATATGGAAATATTGTAAAACCAAACAAATTTTTAAAAGAGTAAACATGGAGTTTCTTGCCGGTTCTTCTCCATAGGAAACGACTAACCCGAACCGTGCACCTTTTGTCGACGTTTTATAAGTGCCACTGTAGGCCTTTGTAAAATAAAATTGATTTTGAATTCTTCAAACGAAATTTTTCCACGTCATCTATTATATTGTTTCAATTTGTCTCTTCCCTGCAGACGCACAGCCCTCCACGTGGCAGCGGGCGCAGGCCACGAGTCCATCGTGTCCGCACTAGTGTCGGGCGGCGCGGAGTACGGCGCCGTGGACGCGGCGGGCGACAACGCGCTGCACGTGGCGGCGCGCGAGGGCCACGCGGCCGCCGCACGCTCCTTGCTCGCCGACACCGATATAGATGCCGCTGCTACCAACCTCAAAGGTTACTTATGCTGGGAAATATGACACATTAAGCTTAAGAAACAGACTGACCCCCGAGTTCTGAATTAAGGGCGAATTTCTCACTTGGATATTTGGAATACTTGTAGCGGCATCTATGCTGCCACATACGAACGAATGACCTGACTTCGCACAAAATCCTGCATCGCGCAAGCAGAGTTTTCGGGGTGACTTGAACATATACATTCCGACAACAACCGTTGGGCATTTTGCCGGACCTGACACAACATCCGCCTGGTCAGTGGATCCTCCCTTTTCAATGGAGGTTGCCGAGGTTTGCGGGACTTTACACGCTGTTCCTCATGCCTCTAAATACTAATTCTGAATGAAATTCTTAAATAAGAAATGTCGATAACCAGCTCTGAGTGATTGACACACCAGGAAAGAGTGACAGAGACGACACTCTACAACTTTACTAAAATTCTTACGTCACTTTGTGGTTGTCTGAAAAGGCTATAAGTAAATATAAAATACAAATGCAGTTAAGCATATTATTTGTTTAGATACTCGAAACTGATCAACCTCTAGTGGCAAGTATTTTGTTAAGGAATATTATTAATTGCACATCAAATAAATAATTACCTATGAATTTATTTTCATAATTTATATACTTGCAAATTAACCATACCGTACTAATGTTATTCTCACACATATAACAAAATAAGTCCAAGAGCGAGCGAAGCGAGCTCGGCAGCTTAGGGCACCCCGGTTACTTTAGACCTTTATGTATTATGAAGATTGGGCTCTTGATTCACATTTCAAAGATTATTTGGGCGGACGCACTTAAAATTGATGCCAATAGATGGCGCATTTTTAAATTTCTGAGGCATTCCACTCGATTGCTAAAATTCGCATTGTTACACATTTTGGTGCAAAAAAAACTGTAAAAACGTGCCAAAAAATACTATAAAACGAACCTTTACTGTATTTAAAGAAAAACTATTCACGAAGAACCTAGAACCTAGTAAACCCTTTTACTTGCAAGCTGACAGATAGATGTTGTTAGCAGCGAGCTAACAACATCTGCCAACAACATCTATCTATCACCGGGAAACAGAACCGAACGCGTTCGATGTACAAAAAAATAACAAGATTAATCAGATGAAAAACGCTAGTTACGTCGGCACGGTTTCTTTGTATGGGATGAGGCATCTGTATGCTAGTATTATATTATCTGTGGCCATGGCTTTCTACAAGCACTACTAGCCAATTAGCCATCAAGCTTGCTGCTCTACAATTTTTAGATAAAGGTGCCACTGGTTACAAATAGATTCTTAATCTACTTAAGGTAACATTTTCGATCTCGCTCTTACAAAATTGCATTTCAAGCTTCCAGGGTAATGAGAGCAAAATATTTCTATACTTGTATGAACGATCAACAGAAAATCAAGTTAATCTTGTTTCTGTAAAAAATTACAAAACCTGAACTATTCCTGTCTATGAACCCTTAAAATTTTAGGTCCACATCCACATGGAGAAACATTCTCAAACCCAGAGACTTGATAAGTATAAATAGTTTGAAATTATGTTACTTCATCAGGTAGAAATCCGCTGCACGAGCTATGCTGGTGCAAAAAGGATAACGCGGCGACGATCTGCGAAGTATTCCTCGAGTTTATGCCGCAGTACCCGATCAATAGGACTGACTTACAGGTACGCTATTAAAACCTTTCTATCCTGTCTTGTATTTGATTTCAGACAGATTTTATTTAAATACTTTATTGCTCACCATAAAAAACAAAAAGAAATCTCCCATCAGGGGTACTAAATTTTGATCTTTCGCCAGTTTTTTCATACAAATAGATTGATGAAAGAAAATTTCAGTCTAAAATGTCAAACTTCTATTATATTCCATAGATCAAAGCTAAATCTGACAAAAATATCATCAAATTCTCAATCATGCTCTTACAATATTGATGTTTTTTTCGCAGGGTAACACTCCGCTCTTACTAGCATACATGAACGGCCAGGGCGCAATGTGCCGGGTACTAGTGAAGGCTGGCGCGTGTCTCGCTCAAGAAAATAAAGACGGAATATCTATATTTAATTATCAAGTAAGTAACCATTGCCCGTCCCTTTGTAGGTACAGGTCGATTAAAACTTAATAACTTTGTGAAGTTTGCTTTTCGCTGCGCAGTGTCCCAACGCTTATCCCACTGTCTCATGAATTTTCCACTGTGCAGCGAAAAGCGGAGCCAGGCACGGATACAAAGAGGGGGGAGGCAACGGGGCACATTACCTTTCCCCTGGGCCTCGACCAAACTGAGTTCCTCTGTTCCACTGAACCCACATCTTAACTTTTTCATTACGCAATAAGGCTGCTGGACTTTAAAACCGGCCTTACCTACGTATATTTCCAAAGTTACCGTGCGGGACAGCTTGTGAAACTTCTCACCGTAAATGAAATAATTTAATGATAATGACTGTTGTATAGGTTGCAACGAAACAATTACTGCATCGTCTCCTAGACGTCTTACCAGCGGAGGCGCCCTGGGCGGAGTCCGACCTGTGCCAGGAGTGCGGGACCAAGTTCACACTCACCATGAGAAAACACCACTGGTATGATACACTTTTACTACTTCATAACAGATGGAAGACTTGTAGGAATCATTGTGATGTAGGTTGTAAAGAAAGGTCATTATGGATGACAAATGTGTAGTTCATTCCCAAAAGGTCTTCTACCTCGTTGTTTCTTCCAAGCCCATATGTATAGTCGGAGGATAAAAGTTTAAACACATTGAAGGTAGACTTCCACCAAACCTGCTCCGACGTTACTAACGTAGCGAGACTGACGGAGCATCAGTGGCGCCGAATCCGCTTTGCTCGGCAGTCTACCTTTAGGCAAATTTTTACAAACAACTAGCCTCTGCCACCGGCTTCGCCCGCTTGAAAAGTGTTTTATTAGCCCAAGGGAACAATATGCCGGGATAAAAAGTAGCCTATGTGCTATTCCAGACTATACTCTATATCTGTGCACTAGTTTCATCCAGACCCGAACTGGCGGATAAAAAGTAGCCTATGTGCTATTCCAGACTATACTCTATATCTGTGCCATAGTTTCATCCAGACCCGATCTGGCGGGCGGATAAAAAGTAGCCTATGTGCTATTCCAGACTATACTCTATATCTGTGCCATAGTTTCATCCAGACCCGACCTGGCGGATAAAAAGTAGCCTATGTGCTATTCCAGACTATACTCTATATCTGTGCCATAGTTTCATCCAGACCCGTTCAGCCGTGATTGAGTAACAAACATACGTCCATCCATCCAAACTTTCTCATTTATAATATTAGTAAGATCGTATAGTATCTCGCTGATATTATCACGTGTATAGCAGATACGTAACAATATATATACAGAAAAGTTATGCATTTGAAAACTACTCCATTTGTTCGTTCCGTTACTGTACGTTTAGATTAGTGACTGTTTAATGAAATTATGGTTTCCCTTTTTAGATTATGTATCTTCTCTTTTTTCTGTTTCCCCAGTCGTCACTGCGGCCGCATGGTGTGCAACAAATGCTCGAGTCAAGACGTGCCGATCCTAAAGTTCGGCATGAACAAGCCGCAGCGCGTGTGCGAGATCTGCTTCAACGTCCTGCAAGTGGGCGCGAGTTAGTGACACAGTGCGCACTGTGTCGTGTTCGGTACTGGCGGAGTACGCTCTTTAGCCGAAGAATTGGAAAAACGTTGTGCACTGATCCGATTCGTATTCCTCCCCTACGGACCCAGTGCACAAAAACCCGACCCGAATTCAAACAACGCGTTTTCATTGGCTACATCTCATCACGTGATCAAATGTAGTCAATGAAAACGTACAGTCGCATCGGGTGTGATGTCACAAGTGTGTAAGGCTCTTAGATGCGACTCATACACACAATCCGCGGTTGTACGCGATTCTCAAACTCAGCTAGTCGTCCGACTAAACGTGAGATTTTATAGTTTTGTATTGCGTAAATAATACATCACATCCCAGTGACTAGAACAAGCAATAACTCTTAAAGAGCATGAGGCTAGATCATCTCTACCTGCGTCTTATATTATTTCCCATATTTTTTAATCTAAGTAGTATCTATAAAAATGCCTAGGCATTTTGTTTCTCATAAATTGACATTTTAACTTTAGGCACAGACTTGAAAGAAGTGACTCTTTGTCTGTTAAGGGCTAGCTAGCAATATGTTATTCTACTGCAGCATTGTTATGAGATACAATGTGATTTAGTTAAGCTTATAAGGTCACAGTTAACGTTTCGATGCGAAGTATACTCTACTATTTAATGCCTAGAATGTAATCTATACAAGCCAAGAGCGCGTCCATTAGATATTAAAATAAGAAACACAAAAAATTTGCTTAAATAGTGCCTCCACGTTTGTTACGACACATCTTGGTAAATATTTCTTTTCGTTTTACAAAATTATGCCAAAGTTTTCTGTGCTTTTGTTTCCGACAATTCTAGCTTTAAAATAAATTGGTTATTATATTGTGTTGTTAGATATTATTGTTGAAATTTTATAACGTTTATGATGTTCACACATTAAATATCCTTGGAAACATTCTTAGTGCGAAAATACACATGCCTGTAATGTAACTTGCATAAAAATGTGCAAATAGCTTGCATGCCATTGTAACATGAAAGTTAATTGCAAAACTGTTACACACATGTATATTTTCGCTCTAATGTAAAAATACATATTAGCGTATGCGCGTTATTATAAATGTTTACAACGTCCACACCTATTTTATTCCAAAGGTACCTATGTCCACAATGGTGAATAATGTGGTTTCGCAAATGTACCCGAACAAGAATGTTGTTTCTTTGCAACCTTTTCTGTGTGATCATTATAAACAAGTTCTTTTAAATAAAATATCAATGCATTTCGTACTTTTAAAGTCAATTTTCATTATTTTAGCTGTAGAGATTTTATAGAAACTGAAATGTATTCTTTTATCACTTAGAGGATAAGACGCCTATTATATAATGTTTACATTTTGTAAAGGTTAAATTTTATTTTTATTATGTATTTGGCATTTGTTTTGACATTCCGATTATTGTACACGGGTTTATGGAAATACACTCTGTATAATGTTATTAAAACATCTTTTTTATTAAGTGCCATTTTACTTGTGATGTTCCAGAGCTAAATTTCTTATTTGAGATTTTTTATTTTTATTACTACGAAATTATTATTTCTTTTCCAAAAATTTATATTTGCTGTAATAAAAAATATTATATGCAATGCAAAATGTTTTTTATTATTCGTTATAATTAATATTAAGGTTTATATTACATTTGGTAAATAAAACACGAATAATAACGGCGCTTATTTATTTACAAATAAACAGTAAACTTCAACTCTTCGATCTTCACATGTGGTACATAAATAATTTGCTAAAACTACGTCTACCCTTTGTACCAGCAAGTTCTACGAAAAACAATTATTACGTAAACATAAGATTGGGTATTTGGTATGGCAGTTCGGGGTAGGAAATTAAAATTAAGTTACTTTAGCCTCTTGAAGAGGTCCTTAGTTACACAGTGGTCGAGGACATGCAGGTAGTCAATGAGTTCCTCCTCGCAGGTCTCAGCGGTTTGGGAACGGGAGTTGACACGGTCATTGCACTCTTGGTATTTGGCCCAGTGGTTCTGGGCATCAGGCTTCTGTGCACACGACTCCTGTAATTACAAGTGTCATGTTAGCATTTGTGTTTCAAATATGTCATGAATTTATACAACTACATTTCTTCTATATAATGAGATACCCCTAAGAGAAATAAAACTTGTTGAAAATGGAGAATTACATAGGCACTATGATAAAAGCTACAATAGCTAACTAAAATGAATTAATTTACATCAACTTTAGTGAAATCAATCAAAGTAAAATAAAACCTTTACATTTCTTGTGAGCATGTTCTGAGCATTTAAACATTGTCTCTAAAAAAGAAAAACAATTGTTTTATATTCTGTATGACTATGGCATCCACCGTTGTTGTAATTTGGTAAACTAATAATATACCCTAAAACTGAGACATTTAAACAGAATGGAAAATAGATTTTTGGTGACTTTATAATTTTTATTCAAATTGAACTGTATTGCTATTACACACAAATACAAGCTCCAAAGTTCTCCTATATCCTTCTTCCCTACTTTCAAAGTAAATGTTTCCGGACTCAGGTGCAGAATAACAGATAGACAGCTGGTATCCTGTGTTTTAGTACGGATTTAGTTTACCCACATTGAAATAACAAGTCTTGATAAATTTATCAAACTGTTGCGTTGGGTTGGTGGGATTTTTTTTAAAGACTCAAATGTAAACCAGAATAATATCTGTGTCATTTATCAACCAGTTTAATAATAGATTGTAAAGCACAACACCAAAATAAATGACTTGGGCAATATAAACTGGTGGTATGGTAGTAGGATGAGTAAATGGTATTGTACAAGGCATGTCAAGAAAGTAAGAGTACCTCTAAGGTACTAAGGCCCTCACAGGCAAGAGATAATGTTTATTTGTAATGTTGGTCACACTGCCATGTAGGATAGCTCCTATATTTCCCACGAACCTGTTTTAGTCATATTGAGGAGATCTTGCTCCTCAATATGACTAAAACTGCGGTCACAGCATCGTGTCCCGTAAAACATGTCGACAGGATCTGCCGCCATGTGCAAAATTCGTAGCATTATCCGTTACTTTTTGGAGCAATATAAACTTGATGGTGGTGTTTTCTGTAAACTTTTGTCACAGTTTTAGGACTAGGTACAAAGGTATACTTTTGAATGAATTTTTACTTCAGGGTGAAACCATCAATTCCTCTGCTTTCTGCATATCATATTCATTGCTGCATTCACTGCTGCAGAAGAGTGCCTTTTCCTCGACAATGCTTGATCCCACACTTTTGGTATTGTTTGGATGGGATGTTTTGAACCACCCTGCGAATTACCCTGACCAGGCTGGTGCATTCAGATTGTCATCTTATGACCTCCCTGAAGTTGCACATTGGAAAACCATTAACTGAAGAAGAAATGAAGGGGGCGGCAAACAATTAAGCAATAAAGTTGGCGGGCGAGTTCTTTGATGAAGGCATACAAAAATTTACATCACAAAAGGAATGGTATTTCAAAAGGAATGGTGGCGATTATGTGGTAAAATAGTACACATAATGTACTGATAACCATGTCAATTTTATTCAAAAAATATTTATTTTGAGACCCACAAAAATCTTATTTTCTGGACATGCCTCATACATCCCATTAGATTTATTTCATAAGGGCTAACCATTGTTAATTATTCTCCTATGGAAATATAAATGCCAGATGAGTTAGGGGAGCAATATAGAAGGCTGCTCTTGAACTTTGTAGCTATGTATTAGCCGATAACCATGAAAGGGCTCTAAACTTTGGTAACTGGAGCAATTTATGAAAACCAAATAACAGCCAGGCCTGGCGTTCCACCCAAGATCTTAGACGCAGTTGTGCCATTATTGTAGCATTCTTTTTTTGTTGTGACCTATTCTTAAAGCTTTGTTTTACATGAATTATACAGGTCATGGTGGCCCAGTGGCTAAGAACTCTCATGATTGAGGTTGTGGGTTCAAATCCAGGCAAGTTATAATGTGGTATTTTCAATTCATATGTACTTTTTATGTATAACTTTAACATTGGTGAAAGAAAAGATTGTGTGGACACCTGGGCTTACAGTTAACATAAGTCTTAAATTGGCAACCTGCCTTCAATAACGGTGGTGATTAATGTTCAGGCCTTTGAACGAGAAGAACCGTTTGCCCTGAAGTGGCAAAGACAGGCCAGGCCAGTACCAGGCTAGGATTATTAATTTATAAGATTATGAGAATTGAACTGGATCAAACATCATACCATCCATAATCATCTACCATCTTTCGGTATCACTAGCTAACAGGAAAAGTCTTCAGGAAATTGATAGACATGGGTTCTTCCACTCAATGAGGTTATGTTATGAGTGTGATCTTGATCATTCCAAATGAAGGAGATTCCGGAATATCTTACATAATATGTGAGTAAAGAATGAGGACAAACATACCCTTAGTTGAGTCTGAGGGTCAACCAATTCTTCCTCCTCGGCTGCCTCTTCCTCAGCCTTGACCACAGGAATAATTTTTGTCTCGGACATTTTGCCTGAAATCGAGATTCACTGAATAACACAACTTTCAACAGATGACGATTCGCAAAATGTAACAATAGATCACTTATTTCCAAGCTAGAAATATATTTTTTGCGAAATATTACCTAAATCGATGATGCAACGACCGATAGCAAGTATAGCAATGTTGCCAGTTTAAATAACTACTAGTTAACTACACCATCAAAATATTGAATATAGAACTTTTATCTCGTTTTACGTTTTTTTTGTGATACCACAATTGATCTGACTTATATTAGTACTCACCAATACAATTACAATACCTCTATTATAAAATACTAGCGAATACTTTTGGGGCATTCTAAAAATCTGATTTAGTTTTACGAAATGGCAATAACGGGCTGTAAAAAATTATAATGACAATGACATTAAACAAGTTGGCAACGTAACGGTACTAAAACCTGCCTATGAAGTATGAAGTTTTTGACGTAACAACGCGTAGAAATAGTAGCTTTATAGACGCATACTTTATGGATAAACATTGTGCCAGTAGTCAACTGAATATTTTATTTTAATGTTTTTCTAAAATATAAATAAAAATACAGTTATTAAATATTGTATTATACTTTAAGTTATTAAATGTGTTGATTGCACCTAAAGTGGAAGGATAGAATGTGAGTATATTTTTACCCACTCGTCAGCTCTGAACTGGTCGTCACCATGGAGAGAGCTTGCTGTAGAAAATTATTTTATAATTCGATATTGTGGTGTTAAATTAGTGAAATTCTCATTGCAGCTATGGTTATTGTAATATAGTAAATCGAGTTTGCACAAGGTTAAAAATGATATTGCTTCATACTGCCAGTATTCGGCATACAATTGGAAACTATTCGATTTCTTAACATATTGTTTTATAAACATTTCAGGTTCGTTCTAATGTAAAAAGTGAACTTTTTCATGTTTATATAGTTTTTTCCAGACGCTGGTATCTTGGTCTGGCACCTATTGTTGGTCTTTGCGAAGAGTTGTTGATTTATTGTAAAAGAAGAGGTTATGTTTTATAAAACATTTTTCTATTTTGTCTTGCAGAATGAATGGAGGAATGGAGCATAAAACTCCAGCTCACAATGTGGTGCTTCATAAAGCGCCCAAAAACTACAAACTGCTCATGGATCCATTCCTGGTGAAGGGAGGAGCAAAAGTGTATAGATATGATGGTACTGTTCCTGGAGATACAACTTATCCACCAGTACAATGCAGAGACCCTCGATCCCAGCTCTCAAGAATGTGGAATAGGCTAGAACCAGCTGACCTGCCTGTCCCTAGGTACTCAAACCAATTTGTTGTATTTACAAGCATTCTTATTGACATACCCATAATGCCTTACAATCAACATTACATGCTAGAAGAAATGATGTATTGTGTTAATATCATTGTATGGCAACTAATAATGATTTAGAAATGGTTTCCAATGTGCTGAATTCACTATAATTGTAACTAATAACCAGAAATGTTGCTTGGTATCTCGGTGATTACCAAAGGTTGTTTACATACAATATGGCCATGTTATATTCTTCTTTACTTAAAATTTGACCCTATAAAGTGATAAATACTCGAATTTATTGGAAGTATTTAGTTAAAAATTGTGATTTTGGTTAAATTCTTCTTTGTTTTTATTATAGCTTCAGATACAGTAGTGCCAACATTACATGTTGGTTTGACATCTTGTGTGTAGCGGGAATTTCAAAAGTGTATAATCATTCAATGTTACTTTCAGGTTTAAAATAGATAAAAATTATGTAGGAATACCTCCACAGCTAGAAATTACTATAGGAAATTTAAATGACAACATTGATAAAGCATTTTTGGCGGATATGATGAATAAAATTGGTCCATCCGAGGAATTGACAATATTCTTCCATCCAATCACAAACAGACATTTGGGATTTGCAAGAGTAGTGTTTCAAGATGTAAAATATTCAAAGCTATGTGTAGAAAAATATAATGGAAAATCAGTTATGGGCCAGGTAAGTGTGTATATTTTAAATTTTACCTAAATAGCAAGAAAAATATTTTTGATTGGAACAGTTCTTGATTTCTTATTTTGAAGTTTTTGAATAAATTCACTTATTCATCTTACTTTATTGTCTGCTTCCAGGTGCTTGAAGTCTTCCATGATGCTTTTGGCAAGAAATGCCAGGAAATGTTTGATAATAAGACTGTTGATAAGAAGTCCCAGCTGGTGGCTCCTCCAATCATCACTAAACCACCTCCGGTTATAGTTGAGGAAGTTAGGCCACCTAAGGTAGATCCTACACTCAGCAAGAGATTAGAGGAAACTAAAATAACTGAAAAAGTAAGTAATTTGTATTTTGTTGTTATTATTGTGTAGTTAGTTGTTAATTTATTTGAGATCAAGCAGAAAAAAGGTTTTTGTTAGTACTATACCTGTAGACTGAAAGTTGTAATAGCAGTAAAATCATCTGTAGACTCAGCAGTATCTTACCAGAATAGAATCTTTAGATTTCTTCAATTAAAATCGTACATAGCTCTCAGCGTGGTGAGACTAGGTTCCTGCATCAGGATACCTTATAAGTTTAATAAACACTGATTCCTTGTTGTGCTGTAACTTTTAGGTCTAGAAAAGTGAATTAATTTTAATCCTCCACTGTTCTCATTGCAGTTTAAAAAGAAATTCTTCATTAATGTCTCATTATGTATAACACAATAGAAAGTCAAAATAACACTACATAGAGACTGGTGTCTGTTCTTATGTTGTATGTAAAACCTGTATTACAGATTACCAAACTAACCCTCCATCGCAAAGTGATGTGATCAAAATTAATTGTATATGTAATTAAATTTACTGATAGGACAGTAGTCGAGTTGAAAAAATATGTCATCAGTTGTATGGCAATATACTGCATATGATTCTATAAAGGTATTATTGTAGGGTAAAGAGTTATTAAGATATACTGTTACAAAGTAACAACTTAGTATGGTTTTAAGTTATTGTTTAATTTATGTGCAAAATGTTTGCACTAATGAGTATGAGATCTATCAAAAGGAAGTGAATAAGAAAAATAGAGCGTACTAATGAAGGTACTAAAGTTGTCACAATCTAGGTCCGTTGACGTTTCTCATTATTACATGCCGCAATAACTTAAAACCAAATTCATAATCCTAATTAATTACTATGTTACCCATACACTATAACAACGACTATCATTCGCAAACATCAAGTTTATTTATTATTAAATACTAGCTGACCCGGCAAACATTGTTTTGCCATAAATACACCAAACATTCATCTACCCTACCTAACCCTACCTACCTACCCTACCTTACCTACCCTACCCTACCTACCCTACCCTACCAAAAAATTAATAATAAACTTTTTTTTTTTTCATAATATCCTTCTCCTAACAATAACAAACAACAAAAAAAGAATAAGCGAAATCGGTCCAGCCGTTCACGCGTTTTGCCGTGACCAAGGGAAATAGGGATTCATTTTATAAATTTATATTTATATTTTTAATTTATTTCACCAAAAGTAATACAACAAATTACATAAAATATTACAGGCCAGTACTTAAAATTATGCAACATGGGAGCATCTGTAGCCGAACTAGGACGAGTCCTGTATCTTGGCATACAGCGCCTGACCCTCGAAATAGATTATTATATTTAGCCCAATAGACATGCAAAAAGACGTATCTATGAAATTATACAATGTCTTGATTTGTTCTAAAATCAAACAATACTAAAAATGTGTAAATGTAGAGTAGTGAGAGGTGTATGGGTGTTGGGTAGTGTAGTTTTGATACATACATAATACCGACAAACTGAAGATGCATAAAATGAACAAAATATATAAAACAAAAAACATCCAATATCTATTGGTTATCAATACATATAATAAATCTGTAGAAAAAAATTTTTTGTACACCGAAAAAAAATCCAAAAAAAATAGCCAGGGTGTTAAAGGATAACCAACAGAACCCATTTCTAGCATTTTTGGAATTTTTGTCTGTTTGTCGGTTTGTCTGTTTGTCTGTTTGTCTGTTTGTCTGTTTATTTGTGCACGCATCACGTGAAATGTACGAAACCAATGTAGATAATTTTTATACATAAAAATTGTGCGTATCTTGAAGAATTACTTAGTTTTTGTTTCATCGCAATCGGTTCACTCTATCAAAAGTTAGATGAATTTAAAGTGTTCAAGAAGTAAAATTATCACAGCTCACGCAATTCGGTTACTCGGACAGTTGAACTCGCTATTCAATAGATGGCGTTGTGCATTTAAAGTCATTATCTGAATCGCGGTGTTAAGATTTTACGCGAAAGAATGAAACTAGAAAAAAAAAATTGGTATGTAGTACGTATATGTTTTAACCGACTTCCCAAAAAGGAGGAGGTTCTATGTTCGACATTATGTATGTTACTTTTTTTTTTTTTTGTGTATGTTCAGTGTTCACCGATATCTCCGTCAGTTGTGGACCGATTTCAAAAAATCTTTTTTTGTTTGAAAGAGTATGTTCCGAAATTGGTCCCATTTTAATTTGGTGTAGGACTGACGAAGCAATTCGAAGATATACAACAGAACTCTTCAATAAATAACGGCAAATCTCTCGGGATTGCTGCAATCGCATGTCTGTTTGTTGTTTATACCATTTCATAACATAACATCACGCCAGTACGCTCTTAAGGGGTACGCAGATCTCTCATTTCACCGGTTATGTTTAAGTTTCATGATATTAGGGTAATATATTCTGGCGTTATACGAGTAGGTAACTTACTAAACAACTTGCCTATTAGGTAGGTACAACTAAAAAGTGAAAAATAAAAAAACTTTTTACAAAAAAATACTACCGACTTCCAAATAAAACTACAAAGTGAAAAATAACTTTATTTTTGGAATTCGGTGTCCATAACGCAATAAATTGGTACCTACGAAAGACACCGACTTCCAAAAATAAAGTTATTTTTCACTTTGTAGTTTTATTTGGAAGTCGGTAGTATTTTTTTGTAAAAAGTTTTTTTGAGTATGTGGAGTAGGCAGGCAGGCTGGTAAGTATGGTAGGGTTGGCAGGCAGATGACGGGAGCGAAGCCGCGGGCACAGCTAGTCTTAAATAGATTTATTAGCTGTCAAAACGGGCCTTTTATTTTTTGACAACTTTGAAACTCTGGCCATGATGAAGGTACAATATTTACTAGTTTAGTTTAGTTTCGACGGGCTGTTTCCGCAACTCCACGACCAAGCGCGTATTTGGCGTAAATAATATAATATTTACTAACAAAGCACTGGCAGCTCAATCAACTGACAGCAGAGGTGAAAATTTTAGGTTCGCTCTGATGTGATCTTCTGGTCCTATGACCTTGGATATTTCATGTTCTCAAACTATCTTTCATCTGTAGCTGTACTAACTCAGTTAAATCGATGTAAAACAGATACAACATTCTATATCGAATTCGTTTTATTTTTGTTGTTGAGTAAAGGATAGCCCAAAATAATGCTGTTTTACTATGTTGGTAAACATTGTATCTTCCAAATGACTGGAGTACCTATAGCTTTTTTTAGCATGTTTTGGACCAAATCAGTACAATAACATTGCAAAGAGATTCATGTGTTTTTATCGTCTAAAAGAATGTTATTTTTAGTTTTTTAATTTAATTCGCAAATCTTTGCAAAATAACTGTTTTAGTGGAATCAAAATGTTGCAATATGTGTCTCAAAATGTACGAGCCGTCAAAATTAAAAAATATATGTTTTTTTAACGGGAAAATCATTTTCTCGACAACATTTTTTCGTAATGTTACAGAACTGATTATTGTACATAAAAATATGCCAAAAGAAAGCTATTTATGCCGCAGATTAATTAAGGTAATCCTTAATTAATCTGCGGTATTTTCTTATTCACTTCCTTTTTATAAATTCTCGTACACATTTACTTATTAGCACGCACGTATTGCATGTAAATTAAACAATAAATGAAAATCGTCTCGTATTTCACTATCTTACCATTTCTTATTAACTACTTACTCCACTATAATAATTTGTTAAAGAATTATTCTGCCAATTATATTCTTTCATCTACCGTCAACCAAGGTTGGCACGATAAAATCATTTTGATTTAAATCAAATGATTTTTTCAATAATAATCAAAATGTGTTTAATTTTTACTTTCTTTTATAGAAATCAACATAAAAAACAGATTTAGATATTATATGTTAAAGACTACTAAAGTCTTTTACATCTGAGAAGTCAATATCATTATTATATTGCTTGAAGAAAAAAACTAGTTTGCCAGCCTTTTCAATTCCCAGTCGGTTTCTTAATTTACTATGAACAATTCCAAAGGTGGAAAACATTCTTTCCACAGCAGCTGAAGAAGCTACCGCCCCAAATAATTGCTTAACCACTGGGTAAATCTAAAAATAAATTAAACTGTATGATAAAATGAAAAAATCATGATTAATTAGATTGTTTTCCAACCCTGCCGTCCACATCAGTAAATTAAATTTTATAGACCTATTTAAATGATAAATCATGATCACCGTGCGTCGTTTATTAGTTAGATAGTTC
The DNA here is from genome assembly GCA_948252205.1 of Orthosia incerta. Taxonomy (NCBI): domain Eukaryota; kingdom Metazoa; phylum Arthropoda; class Insecta; order Lepidoptera; family Noctuidae; genus Orthosia; species Orthosia incerta. The sequence continues at coordinate 10,598,558 of OX411756.1, read as the reverse complement.
TGGTTTATACATGATTTATATCTCACATTATTTAACATATAATTGTTCAATAAGAAACAAATTTAATAAAAATAAGAATGTCCAGGGCACTCTAGGGCGTACGACACACAGTTCTATGTTGTATTAAATTAGCGTAAACAGTTATTTTAACAAATTTGATGAGTGGGTAGATTGCAAAAAAAGATACTCGAATTATCCACCAATCAATATGTCTAGAATTGGACATACTTACTCGTCGTACAATTTCAAGGAGCCGTATCCCCGCTACAAGGAGCCAGTAGAACATGTCGTGGCGCCGCACAGTGACAGCAACACGCGGTGGTCGGACGAGGAGAGAGAGTACCGACACCGGCACCGCAGCCGCAGCGAGAGAGACAGGGACAAAGATAGAGACCGGGAGAGAGGGGGAGAACGGTAACTACTGCTTTTTTTATGTTGATCTTTGTTTCTTAGTATGAGATCCTACTATTCCTACTGCAAAAAACTGCAGGTTTTTGTTTTTGATGAAACTTGATTTTTATGAATGATTTAGAGTAGAATAGATTACTGCAGGGCCTTGCCTGGCCGCAACTGGCCGTTTAATCAAAAACCCTAATTCGAGCAGATATCTGTAGTCGGATCTTAGGCTATATGAATGGGGATAGCTGTTACAGTAGGGTAAGATAAAAAAACCGTTTGGACTGTAAAAGATAAAGTGACTACTCACATGACGACTAATAGAGATTGTAGTACAAAAAGACATGTGACAATCATTATCATCATATCAGCCGAAAGATGTCCACTGCTGGACATAAGCCTCCACCAAGCGTCGCCTCATTGACCGGTCCCATGCGCATTGCTCGCAGAACGTATGGTTAGAGCCGAACATTTCTGGAGTGGTGACCGCGAACCGGAAGACGCTGCGTTAAAAGGCCTTCCACCAGGTGGACATATGACCTGGTGAGGGTGGCTGGAGTCCGCATATTACAATTGCTCCAAAAAATGGGGATAAGAACCGGAAAATTATACTATTTTTGTAGTTTATAGTTTAGGTACTGCCTTTGCCGTGTTTAGAGGTAGATATAATACTCACAGCGGATATTTGTCTCTGAATTGACCGCATATTTTTGTGTCAATGTTATAGCATTGTATAACTGTCTCTTTCACTCGCTTACGTTTGTCGCATCGTACTATCGTGGTTACTCTATGCAGTATACTTGATGACAAACTGTTTCTTGCATAAGGGTTGGCAGAGCCTGTGTCAATGTTGAAGATGAAGATAGCATTGTATAACTGTCTCTTTCCACTCGCTTACGTTTGTCGCATCGTACTATCTCGCTTACTCTATGACAAACTGTTTCTTCCACAATGGTTGGCTGAGGCAACTTCAGACATACAAAGATCCGTTGTGACTACTATATAACATATTAAACGCGAGAATGGGTATTTGAAAAATGTATTGAGATCTGGGGTCGTATCACGAAGTGCCAATGTCATCATGATTCGGTTGTAAAAAAGGGATAGTGCTAGCACTCTTGTATTGGTCCGTCTCTCTTTCACACCGGCATTATGATGATTTTAAGACGTCATAGTATACCCAGGTCCCAGAGTGTCCTACTCAGGTCTCAATACCTACTGTCTTGGTTCTTCAGTTACAATACTTGGTAAATAAGATTGAGAAGTATCAAGACTGTTCAAAGAAGACAATGTAAATGCAGAATTGGATGACATGTAGAAAAGTTTGTGACTTCACTGATTTTATAAAAAGTATTCCTTAACTGGAAGTTGATAATATGAATCATGTAATAACAAAACCTAACATATTTTAATGTACTGTATTAATATTTCTTACTATTTCACAAGCAAACGATGCAAGCGGAAATGTCGTCGAAGGTACTAACACTTTTTGTTTTGTGTATGGAGTGTTTTATAGTATTATTCTACTCGCTTATATCGCGTGAAAATCTTTTATTTATTTACTTTCTTTTCGATTCCATTTGGTTCCTTTTATCAGGGTTTGTTATACTGGTGATGTAATTTGTATTTTTGTTTATTTATTTTATTTTGATTGGTAGTTAGTAAGTATTTCTATTACGATTTGTGTTGCATAAAATGTCAAAGAATGATAATATAAGGATATATATGGCCCTGTATAATTTGTAACATGCTTCCTAGTTCTTGCATCCATCTTGTTCCTGTTTGATTATTGTGCAACTCTCAGTGTCTAGCCTAAGCAAGTTCGTATTTTTTATACGAACCATCAATGCGCCTTTCTGTGATTTGTAAGTTTAGCAAAGCATAAACCGCGCTGCTAGAACGCTCGTGTGTAAAATGACGTGTCTTTAAATGTAAGCATATGTTCCAGAGAAAGGTATCGTGCAGAGCGGTACGCGCGGAGCACTAGCGAGGCGAGTGAGACGCCGTACGCGGGCTCCAGCCACGCCACCGAGGTGCCCTACACTCCACACACAGCGCATCCGCCCCCGGCAGCTATACCCTACGATCCCTACTACCAGCAGAGGTAAGACTGGCACTCATACTGGTTCAGGCATTGCCTACAATTGAACAGTATTATTCCTTAAAATCTAATACTATTAAGCAACTGTTAGCCTCTATAGAGAATTTGAATTAAGAACAACTATGAGATTTTTATGAATACGGGCGGTTACGCACTACACGTCCGTGATCCGTGTCCGTGATTTGAGTTCCGAGATCGTAATGTTCTGAATTATGACATAAGATGGATAGAGTTCGGATGTAGTGCGTAAGCTTCCCTACAAGAAGTACTACGGCTATTTCTGACCCGAAATTTCACGGATACGGATCGGATGTAGTGTGTAACCGCACTAAGGCCCCTAGTCGCAATACCATGTCATCAAAAGCAATAAAAACTTATTTTACAATTAAACAACTTTTATGAAGTTGTTCATTCTGGCGCGAATAGTTGTCCTAATAAGTGATTAGGCGGTCACAAAAATCCAACGAGCGTCAGTATGAGCAGGGGTTTGAAATGCCAACCAAGTTTATCCAGTTATGTGACGATACTTCAGTAAATTCACTCAGTGCTGGCTGGTTTCAACACGACTACTGTTGACGTTGACGAATACTGTTTGTAAAGCGTAGAAAGTAACATAGTATGGTTATGTTCTCGCAGCTATGGGTACAGCTACACGGCGGGCGCAGCGCCGGGCGGCAGCAGCGTGTGGTGGGGAGACTGGCGGCATCCGCACCACTCCTCACATCACCACTCTCACGTGAGTTACCAACTACAAAATTTAGTAAGCTCATAAAAAAAAGTATTGACTGAAAAATATAAAGTGCCATTAGGTGCCTAGATTTACTCGATTTCTTACGTTCGATACGAGTGATCAAATAGAATCTAATGAATGTGTAAATGTCAGTATGGACGTCCTGTTTTCTTCGATTGATACTTGATTTGATTTTATCGATCAATAATTAAAAAAGGGATCGATTTTAACCTTGATATTTATCGATAATTAAGTAGGCGATAGATACGATCGATAAAATCGAGAAAATCTATCAGCACATTTTCTTTTAAATATCCGAATATATACAAAAAATTAGATTAACTAAAAGTGTTCACATGTTTTTAAAAAGCATAGCGACTGCTTTAAACTTGTATATTAAATGAGTTGTGTGTCGTTTGATGACGTCATAACCGTGTGTATATGAATACTAACAGCTTATAGCGCGGTTTTCATTTTTTCATCATAAGTTTCAATTTGAACATATATTCACAATCGCTTATCTCGTTCATCTCAAGTAGTGATTCATAATTCATTATAAAATAATCATTCAAAACTGTATATTGTTCAACAACATCTCTGGAATATTTTCTGCCATCTTTTGGTATTGGAAATGATAAATTCAAAAACTATGGCTTGAGTTGTGACAAATTTTCTTTACTAATGTATAGAAAAAATTAATTTAATCGTTAAAAAAGCCGTCTAATATAATTTATTTAATAAAGGTTTCAACTTTCATAAAAATCAACATCATATATTATAGATTTCAGGCGTAGCTCCAAATTTGACGAATACTACAATGCGACGCACTGAACTATATTGCCACTTTATTTTTAATGTTCAGTCATCACCTGTTTCACAATGTCTGAATAGTCTACTCACGGTTCCCACTTACACAACTAAGTTATCTGCCAAGTAATCACCGGAAACTTATTCAAAGGTGTCGAAACAGGTCCTTAGTTGCTCCTATGTTAATGCAACATTACTTGAATGTGAAATAAAGTAGACCTTGATGATAAAGTCGGAGCGTCGTTCGAACGCGACCCCGTCGTCGTCGTGGGCGGCGCCGGCCACGCCGGCGTCGAAGGACCAACACTCGCCCGACCACCGGGAGAAGGACCGCAGAGACAGGGAGAAGGACAAGGTCGGATGCCTCACTTGCATACACGCTTAGAGCCTGATTATGTCACGCAGATTATGTAGTATACGGATACCTGACTACCTTCACTCTTCAACTGACTGATTTGCCACTCTACTTTTATTTAAGTACAGTACAAATATTTTCTTAATGTCCCTCGGCTAACTTCGTGTTTCGTCAGTCGTCGGCTTTCTATCAGTTACCCTTTGCACTTGGTGCAGACCGGACTCTCTCAATCAACTTGGAAGTATATAGAGTTGTTAATACTCTTTTATCATAATGTAATTTATTTTAAAAATGGGAGGAATGCTACTAAAGCTGCAATTTTTACAGATCTATATATTTCACACGGATATTAAAACAATATAAAAATAAAGTACTTAGTTCTGAATTAAAATGATTATACACGATAAATCTAATAATTGATGGACATGGAAATTAGCATTCGTTTGTATTCGGAAATGCGATGATTGCCGAGGGGCATTAAGAAAATAGTTGAACTGTAAATGCATCGCTGTTATAACATACACCTGACTGGATCTGTGTTCTGGAATTAGGAATTATTAACCACCATATTCTTGTTTACGTGGCGATTTGACTAAATGTTTGTCCGACCAAAATGTGGCCACTTGGATAGCTCTGTAATGCAATCCTCCGTATTTATTTTTTGTAAAACGTTTTTGACAGTAATAATAAGAAATAACAAAATTGTTATTAAAAAAAACCCGGCCAAGTACGAGTCGGACTCGCGCACGAAGGGTTCCGTATCATTATCGCAAAAAACGGCAAAAAAACACGTTTTGTATGGGAGCCCTACTTAAATATTTATTTTATTCGGTTTTTAGTATTTGTTGTTATAGCGGCAACAGAAATACATAATCTGTGAAAATTTCAGCTGTTTAGCTATCACGGTTCATGAGATACAGCCTGGTGACAGACGGACAGACAGACAGACGGATCGCGGAGTCTTAGTAATAGGGTCCCGTTTTTACCCTTTGGGTACGGAACCCTAAAAACATAAAATATCATTGCAAGTGGAGTTTAACGTAAAGGTTTTACGCATCACACCGCAAAACTTCCTTTTTTCTCCCATTTTGCCGTATGTAATCGAGTATCCGTGTACTACGTAATCTGTGCTTACACAGTAGTGGGCGTAGGTGTCACTGTAGACATGTTATTGTTACCTAAGCTTGTTTTTTATCTATTACTTGATCCGCTAAAGCACTTGTGCTAAATAGATTTTTCTGACTGGCAATGTTAGATTGATAAAATGTATGCAATATTCGGTTTGGTTGAAAAGTTATGGAAAAGTGTTATTCTAGCTAGATTTACTTTATTAATTCTTCTTGTTTACGTAAATGGTATTTTGTCTATAGTTATGTCGATGCACTGGTGGTATGTGCACAAATGTTATAATAAGAATTTATTAATGCACCGTATGCGATAGTATTAAGTTTAGACCATAAGTAAACTTACTATTTAAACGCATCTTTCACTTTGCATGCTAGCATGACTGACCACACAATCAATGGTTAAATATGCCATTTTTCATCAAATGTTAGCATAAAAAATGGTCAAATAATTAACTCTTCAACTTATTTCACCATATTATGTGATGCCAAAAATTGATGAATAAATGCGTTTTACCATTTGAAACCATTGGCTAGCATATTTAACCATTAGTTAACCGCGGATCAAAAAACTGGGCCTAAGTTTATCCAGTTCGTAAAATATCACCTGCATGTTGCGATATCATCAGCTTTAATATGCATGAGTATTGTATATATGAGATAAATAGCCTTCTTATATTTGTGTCAATTTAGTAACTGTGCACATTATTAACTTTTATTAACCACATATCCACTATAAAAAAAAAGAAATTCAGATTTTTTGTCACTTCACAAAAGTTTAGGTCATTTTGTCTGCATGTTTTGAGGCACACATCACAGGATACGAGGTGGAGCATGATTTGCATCAAAGCAATAAACATTTCATAAAATATAACCACCTTCCAAGATATAGACAATATTTAAACAAATACACTTTCTAACATAGTTGTGCCAAGGAGTATTGTGTTACCCAGTTACTGGGTTGTGGAGATAGGCAGTCGCTCCATGTAAAACACTGGTACTCAGCTGAATCCGGTTAGACTGGAAGCCGACAACACAGTTATATGAATAACCTTAACGATTAACACAGTTATATGAATAACCTTGATGCATACCATAGGAAGTGCCTGTGGAGCCTAAATCCGCAGAGGTGGTGGAACCTCGTCCGCCTGAAGACATCACAGATAGCAAGGAACCCGAGCCCAAACCGCCGCCACCCGCTGATGAACCCAAGAATGTCGACTTAGATACCAGGTACGCATTAATTAAGGCAAGTTTTGAGCTTTAGGTCTAGTGAGGATGTGATCCTTTTTTCAAGAGTACGACGTTGTTTTGTAATTTGAAGGAGTAGAGTGCCATTAAAGTACTTATCGCTAAGAATCGTGGCTGTCGCTGATATAAAACTTGCGAGTAGGACGATTCTATAGCCATAGGAGAAGGGGGAGGAACTATTTACCTGACTGTCGAAGGAGGGTAATGTGTTTATCACTCTATGTATGTATGTATGTTCCTATGTGGCGTTCTAAACATCAAACGCGATGGCCGATTTTAATGATTCTTACGTCTTAACCTTGCGAGTGCTACTGGCTACATTCAAATTGGAAAATAGAAAAATTGCGGCTTTTGGGCGCCATATTGTGGGGGACAAAATATTTGTTTTTCTTCCATAACCATTTTGTGTGGTATCAAAATAAAGAGTTTTAAGAGGCGTTTTCAAAAATATATGTTTAAATGTACTTACTTCGAAAAATTATGTTAACTAAAAAGTTATAAATAAAAATGTTAATTAAAAAAAACAAAAATCCAGACGGCTTAAGAAGCGAATTAAAAATACGTAAACAAAAAGTAAAACATGCTATGCAGTCGGAGGAAACATCTGGTTTTGGTCAGCCAGCACGTGAATATTTATCCTCCGACTGCATAGCATGATTTAGTTTTTTTTAATTATTTTTTTTTATTTTGTTTTATTGATAGGTTCGTATTTGACCACAATCTCACATGGTAAGTGAGGATGTAATCAACAATAGAGCACCCTTGCTTAGAAACAACCTATTCACTCTTGACTTAAAGTATTCCGGTTGTAGATATCAGGCAACACTGACTTCGGCAGGGAATACCACTGTGTGGACCTTAGTTTTATTATGAAGAAGTAATGCGGTCCTTGTTTATATCTGGTATGTACTCGTGTCCCACAGAATAGCAATGCTGCTGAAGGGCGCGAGCTCGGGCGGTGGGATGGCGCCGCCGTTCCTGGCGCTGGGCATCTCGTCCGAGGAGGAGGACGACGAGCGCCTGCCGCCCATCATCCCCGACATCGACACGCACAACCCGCCCTCCGACGATGATGGTATATTTTACCATACCTTCACGAATTTGGGGCTTAGAGCCGGCAAACTAAAGGCTTTTTATCGCCCGATAGTTTGGTCGGGCCTTTAATCAGAATTAGGAAGTATGCGAGTGTGGTGCGCACATTACAACAATTAAACTAAACTATCGGCCGATTAAAAGTCTGAAGTTTGCGGGGTACTTAGTGAATATTTTTTAAAGTACTCGATGACGTCAATTTTTATTAAAACCGATAGTCTATTCTGTTGAAATGTCACCGTGACACTAACCCCCGATTTCTCAAAACTCGATTATCGGGCTGTTAAAGTAATTGACGCATAATCGCCGGTTATCTGCTGTGATTGGCTGTTGAAAATTCATTCAGCCAATCAGAGCAGATAACGCTCGACAATTTCTCGACATTATTTTTGCGATAATTTAGCGTTGAGCAACCCGGCCATGAATTGGCCTATCATTCCACCTGAAGCTTATGATTGAAAATTATTTTAACTAAGTTTTAACTTAAGTTTAGTTTGTTAATTTTAGTTAAAACTTGTCGCTTATCTTACTTAGCGCCGTCTCGTGACAATAATGAATAACACCTTTTTAGTAAACAAATTGACATGCGATCGTTTACGTTAACGCGATCGAGCGAGTATAAGATATGAGGCATCACACTAATATTATAAAGGCGAAAGTTTGTGAGTGTGTGTGTGCGTTTGTTACTTCGTCACGCTCAAACGGCTGGACGGATCTGGGTGAAATTTGGCACAGAGATAGATTATAGTCTGGAATAGCACATATGATACTTTTTTCATGACATTCATGTGGGCGAAGCCGCTGGCAGAAGCTAGTCTATATATATAAAAATCAATTGCTGTTCGTTAGTCTCGCTAAAACTCAACAACGGCTGGACCGATTTCAATAATTCTTTTTTTTATTTTGTTCGCCCGAATACAGGGCAGGTTTAAAAAATTATTGTCGTGGGAGGGTAGGCAGGTATTTAGGGTAGATAGGTAGGGTAGGTAAGGTAGGTAGGGAGGGTAGATAGGGTAGGTGAATGTTTGGTGTTTTTATGGCACAACAAAGTTTGCCGGGTCAGCTAGTATTTCATAAACCTGAGGACACGTTTCTTTTTCTGTTTATAATCTGTCCTTCCACAGTAAACATTAATCTTATTTATGTCTGCAGGTTCAATTAGTGAAGACCGTGAGAGTATAATATCGATGTGCTCGAACAAGGAAGTGAACCCCGAGCCGCTGTCCACCACGCCGTCGCCTTACCTAGAGCGGGAGAACTACCTCGAATGCCTTCAGAATACTATAGAAAGGGTAAGATGGCCGTTCACGTTGTTTTAGAACAGATTATATGTTCAGGGAAGGGTCGATGCTTTGACTTGCAAAATTACGTCGATTATCCAACGGATTTGGGCGCACGGTTGGCGCAGTGGTTGAGCGATTGACTGCTGCGCTGCGTGTCGCGGGTTCGATTCCCGCACGGAACAAATATTTGTATGACCTGCAGATAGTTGTTCCGGCTCTAGGTGTTGTGTATGTGAGTTTATATGTTTGTAAACGCACCCACGATACAGGAAAAACGATACAAACATTGGTACGCTCGACAAACGCTGGACCAATGTTGGAGCTTAGAATCTGATTTTGATGAGATCTAGCAGTAATTTTGAAAGATTGTAACATAAATCTATATTTTTCACTCGTAGGGATTGCAGTTACCTCAGCCGCCCCAACGTAAGAAGTTCCCTCAGATAGACAAGATCGGCTCCGACATATCGTCGTCGGAGGACGAACTGCTGACCGGCGAGGAACCGAAGCCGAAACGGTCGCCCGAGGAACAGAACCGGGGGCAGGACAACTTGGATGATGATCAGGTTAGAACGATTTCAAGACTGTTTAGCGCTTTTTTGTCCAGAACACGGTTGTCAACATGCCGCGAGTTTTGTCTTCACAACTGTCCCTTAGTCAGCTTGTACTATATAATTGTCCGCCAACTTTCGCATCGGCGGTCATAAAACGTGAGAGCAAGATGACACGACATTGTAAACCGGTCCTTATTATTCACTGCATTAGCATACGTTTTATGACCGCGTCTGCTACTAGTTTTGGCGTTTAGTTTCAGTGGAATTTGTGCATTGGATAATGTATTTAATGTTTTGATACTTACTGTAGATGTCGCTGTCATCGCTGTCGTCAACGGAGGCTAAGATCGAGGAGCAAGTCCCTGCAGACGCGTACTACTACCCGCCTACCACCGCGCCGCCACCACACCCACACTACTATCAACCTATGTGGCCGCCCACGGGTAAGTTCTTGCATAGAGATATACAGTAGTCTCACTAATCGGTCACTTCAGTACTTCAGCACACCAGTAGTCACTCTCTACCCGCGTCTTCCCCATAGTTCCCATTCCCGTATTAAATTGGTACATTATGATAGCTCTATTTATCTTGGTTTTTAGGGTTTCGTACCCAAAGGGTAAAAAACGGGACCCTATTAGTAAGACTCCACTGTCCATCTGTCTGTCTGAGTCTGTCTGTCTGTCTGTCACCAGGCTGTATCTCATGAACCGTGATAGCTAGACAGTTGAAATTTTCACAGATGATGTATTTCTGTTGCCGCTGTAACAACAAATACTAAAAACAGAATAAAATAAATATTTAGATGGTTATACAGAAACAGAATAAACTAAATAGTTAAAACGGCAAAAAAAACACGTTTAATGGTACGGAACCCTTCGTGCGTGGTATGTCTTTAAAATTCGGATGCTGTAGGATTCTTTTTGAAAGGTCTTGCTTCGTGATACCAGGTCAAGAGTATACGTAACAATTTCAAGGCTTTCAGTAGCCGTGCCTAAAATGGATGGCTTTATGTATACTACAAAGCTCGTATCTCTTTTTCTAATCTTATTAGAGCTTAGTTGTCACTGGACTGATTAATAGGGTACTGAAAAATGCTAAAATATGATGGTAAATAATTATGTATTCGATTTAAATCGAGCGGGCCGCGCTGGAACGCATTTTGCATTGTGTTAAATTTATGTGGAGATTTAAAATTATATTTTTTTCAAAATATAATTTTATGTGGAGATTTTAATGTTAATATTTTAGATGTTACTCCACTAAGTACTAGGCTTCTGAACTTATTTAAATCTTTTAATTTAGTTAATTTGTTTTTCGTACCAACTAGGATCACGGCGTCTTCGTCGACTTGCCTTGATAATATATTTTGTGATTTTGATGCCGACAATAAATTGGTGTTAAGTGATTTATCATCAGATCACTGTGGATTAATGGCTAGCTTCCCTATGCCATTAAGTAAAAAGCCGCGCAAAGTAGAATGCAGGCCTTATACTGTTAGTCGTTGCAGTAAGTTTAAAAATAATATAGCTCTTAAAGTTATACCGTCAATAATAGAGTACGAGAACCCAAATGAAATGTACGAGGCCCTTTTTGATGTTGTGCAAAATGAGTACAAATCCGTTTTTAAAACTAAAACTATCAACATTACTGGGACTTCCGCTGGTTTCAACCAATGGGCTACACCAGGCATTTATAAAAGCCGAGCGAGATTGTATGAGTTGTATGGTCTGAGACAGTACAAGTTTGATAACAATTTTTTAGAATATGTTAAAAATTATTCAAAATTATTTAAAAAGATTTGTCGTGTTGCAAAATCAAAATTTCTAAGTGAGACTATTAAAAATTCTAATAACAAAGTAAAAGCCACTTGGAAAATCATAAACAACGAAACGGGTAAATCGGTTAAAAAAGAAAATCAACTCGAGATCATGGTTGATAACAAATTAGTTAATAAACCAGCTGACGTAGCTGAGGCGTTTAATGAGTTTTTTACGAGCATACCTGCAACGACGACTTGCTCCTTAAGTTCGTCGCCGTCTAAGGCTGAAAACCTATTGCATAGTAGCGTCCCTAAATGTAGTTATGTATTGAGATTCGAGCATGTAGCGCCTCGTGATGTAGTTAATGTTTTTAATTCTCTTAAATCTAAAAACACGGGTGATTACTGGGGCATATCTACCAAACTTTTGGGCAATATAATAGACATTGTGGCCCCCTATCTTGCTGTTACGTTTAACAAATGCATTGATTTGGGTACTTTTCCTGATCTCATGAAGAGCAGTAAAGTCATCCCTCTATTTAAATCCGGTAGCAAAAATGATATTGGTAATTTCAGACCAATCTCTATTTTGCCTGCATTCAGCAAAATATTTGAAAAGTTAATTCTTAAGCAGTTACTCAGACATTTTAACTTACATAGCCTCCTTCACAATGACCAATATGGGTTTACGAAGGGTCGCTCGACTACAGATGCGGGTGTTGCTTTGTTGAAACACATATTTGACGCATGGGAGAAGTCGCGAAATGCAATTGGTGTTTTCTGCGATCTTTCTAAAGCCTTCGATTGCGTTCAACATGATACGCTTTTGCGTAAACTACGCCATTACGGTGTTCAAAACGAAGCCCTAAATGTAATTGAGTCATATTTACTTAATAGATACCAATGCGTAGACGTTAATGGCGCTAAATCTTCCAGGTTACCTGTTGAGCTGGGTGTACCTCAAGGCTCAATACTGGGTCCGTTTTTATTCCTGGTTTATATTAACGATCTGCCATTCTATTTAAAGGATGTTTGCGACGTTGTACTGTTTGCGGATGATACTTCTCTGATCTTTAAAGTAGATAGGAATAGACAAGTTTTTGATGACGTGAATAACGCACTATCAATGGTCACAGATTGGTTCACAACAAATAATCTTGTTCTTAATGCCAAGAAGACTAAATGCATAAAGTTCGCTTTGCCCAATGTTAGAAATCTGGGTCCCAACATTGTGCTCGGCAATGAGAAGCTCGAAACTGTTGATTCAGCTGTGTTTCTGGGTATAACAGTGGACTCAAAAATTCAATGGGGGCCACATATATCAAGCCTAGCGGGTAGGCTTAGCTCGGCCGCCTACGCCGTCAGAAAGGTTAGACAATACACTGACGTTGATACAGCAAGGTTGGTCTACTTTAGTTATTTTCACAGTATCATGTCCTACGGTATTCTACTGTGGGGCAGAGCCGCTGATATTCAAAATATATTTGTGCTTCAAAAACGAGCTGTTCGTGCCATTTACCAATTAGGTGCGCGTGTTTCTCTAAGAGATTTTTTTAAAGAGATTGGTATTCTCACAGCGGCTTCACAGTACATATTCGCCAACATTTTATATATTAGGCAGAACATTCATTTGTACAGTAACAATAGTGATATTCACAACTTTAACACCAGAAATAAGGACAAATTACGAGCTCCCTTTCATCGACTTCATAAGGTGCATAGTTCATTCGTTGGGGTTGGTATAACTTTTTACAACAAGTTACCGTCTTCTTTTCTAGATTTGCCATTTAACGCATTTAAAGCAAAGGTAAAAGCTAATCTCTGTTCTAAGGCATACTATTCTATTAATGATTATTTAGATGATAAGCATAGTTGGTCGCTGTGTTGAACTCAAGACAATGTTCGTGTTCTTTTACCAAAATTAGCTTGCTGTCAGGTTAAATATTATTATTTTTTAATTTCGTTTTTATGTGTATTTTTTAAATTTTATTTTTTGGTAAGACTGTCGTAGGTATCGTTTACTGTTATTGTCAGAGCTGATGAGGATTGCTACTATCTTTGCATTATATAGAGTTAATCTTTCTAGTATTATATAGCAGCATAGCCAGCATTGTGTGAGTACCATGTACTTCAGAGCTATCATTGTCTAGATACCTACGTCTTCTATTGACTTGAATGACTCCGGTGGTTGAGAGTATGTCATGCCCACTCAAATGTCTCGCCGATGGTGGCGCGTGTGTCGGATCATTTAGCTCCCTTCAAAATGGTTGAGCTGAATGGTGCTGATACATGTGTCATGTTCGTGAACGGGCGCTGTCGGTTGGGACTGGTCATCTCTTAGCTGCCATGGTTTATTTTAATTGATTCTAATTTTATTTCTGAATTGTCTTTTTATATTTACTATGGACACTTTTAACTTGCTACATCGTTCTCACATAATGTGTATTCTCAACATGAATGATGTAACAAATGATTTGTAATAATTACCTAATTGAAAAAGAGTGTCCATGGAGTTTCTTGCCCGTTCTTCTCCATAGAGATCTACGCCTTGGAATGGGCATCTACGGTACTTTCACAGTTATTATGTCTTGTGACTGGGACTGTAGCACCATAATTTTGTAATATTTTATTTTGTCTTTTGACAATTCAAAAGTGCCTGTAACTGGCCTACTTGAAATAAAGTGCTTTGACTTTGACTTTGACTTTGACTTTGTTGAAGAAAATTGAACCTATTGTGGCTCAATACTGGGTCCGTTTTTATTCCTGGTTTATATTAACGATCTGCCATTCTATTTAAAGGATGTTTGCGACGTTGTACTGTTTGCGGATGATACTTCTCTGATCTTTAAAGTAGATAGGAATAGACAAGTTTTTGATGACGTGAATAACGCACTATCAATGGTCACAGATTGGTTCACAACAAATAATCTTGTTCTTAATGCCAAGAAGACTAAATGCATAAAGTTCGCTTTGCCCAATGTTAGAAATCTGGGTCCCAACATTGTGCTCGGCAATGAGAAGCTCGAAACTGTTGATTCAGCTGTGTTTCTGGGTATAACAGTGGACTCAAAAATTCAATGGGGGCCACATATATCAAGCCTAGCGGGTAGGCTTAGCTCGGCCGCCTACGCCGTCAGAAAGGTTAGACAATACACTGACGTTGATACAGCAAGGTTGGTCTACTTTAGTTATTTTCACAGTATCATGTCCTACGGTATTCTACTGTGGGGCAGAGCCGCTGATATTCAAAATATATTTGTGCTTCAAAAACGAGCTGTTCGTGCCATTTACCAATTAGGTGCGCGTGTTTCTCTAAGAGATTTTTTTAAAGAGATTGGTATTCTCACAGCGGCTTCACAGTACATATTCGCCAACATTTTATATATTAGGCAGAACATTCATTTGTACAGTAACAATAGTGATATTCACAACTTTAACACCAGAAATAAGGACAAATTACGAGCTCCCTTTCATCGACTTCATAAGGTGCATAGTTCATTCGTTGGGGTTGGTATAACTTTTTACAACAAGTTACCGTCTTCTTTTCTAGATTTGCCATTTAACGCATTTAAAGCAAAGGTAAAAGCTAATCTCTGTTCTAAGGCATACTATTCTATTAATGATTATTTAGATGATAAGCATAGTTGGTCGCTGTGTTGAACTCAAGACAATGTTCGTGTTCTTTTACCAAAATTAGCTTGCTGTCAGGTTAAATATTATTATTTTTTAATTTCGTTTTTATGTGTATTTTTTAAATTTTATTTTTTGGTAAGACTGTCGTAGGTATCGTTTACTGTTATTGTCAGAGCTGATGAGGATTGCTACTATCTTTGCATTATATAGAGTTAATCTTTCTAGTATTATATAGCAGCATAGCCAGCATTGTGTGAGTACCATGTACTTCAGAGCTATCATTGTCTAGATACCTACGTCTTCTATTGACTTGAATGACTCCGGTGGTTGAGAGTATGTCATGCCCACTCAAATGTCTCGCCGATGGTGGCGCGTGTGTCGGATCATTTAGCTCCCTTCAAAATGGTTGAGCTGAATGGTGCTGATACATGTGTCATGTTCGTGAACGGGCGCTGTCGGTTGGGACTGGTCATCTCTTAGCTGCCATGGTTTATTTTAATTGATTCTAATTTTATTTCTGAATTGTCTTTTTATATTTACTATGGACACTTTTAACTTGCTACATCGTTCTCACATAATGTGTATTCTCAACATGAATGATGTAACAAATGATTTGTAATAATTACCTAATTGAAAAAGAGTGTCCATGGAGTTTCTTGCCCGTTCTTCTCCATAGAGATCTACGCCTTGGAATGGGCATCTACGGTACTTTCACAGTTATTATGTCTTGTGACTGGGACTGTAGCACCATAATTTTGTAATATTTTATTTTGTCTTTTGACAATTCAAAAGTGCCTGTAACTGGCCTACTTGAAATAAAGTGCTTTGACTTTGACTTTGACTTTGACTTTGTTGAAGAAAATTGAACCTATTGTGAATTGGTTAGATGTCATATTTTCATGGAGTTAAAATACCGAACCCGTTCGGAACTGCACACACGCCGCGATAACCGGTCGGCTATCATGCTAATATGGCATTTAACTGTTTTGCAGACGCTTCAATTTTCTGTGACGTGGCAAAATACTCTCCGGCGCGGCCTACTCTTTGGAAATTGTACATAATTATTAAGGTTCACTTCCTAGTAGATTAAGTCGTCGACCACATCATCGCTTACCATCAGGTGAGATAGTGGTCAAGCGCAAGCCAATAGACAATAAAAAAATAAAAATAAAAGAAGTTCGCGGAAAGGTTTTTAGCGCCGTGTAATATGTATCGTTTATTCGTTCGAGTGTCGCAGATCCGCTCTGTTCGGAAGTGAAGCTTTAATTAGAATGTGTTTGTAGCGTACCCGCCGCCCGGGTACGGCGGCGCGGAGCTGGCGGGCGTGATGCCGTACGGCGGCACGTTCGCGGCGCCGCCCACCATGCTGCCGCACTACGCGCCCTACGCCGCCGAGCCCGTGCAGCCTGCACAGGTACGATACCACTGTAGCGACATCTATACCGTACGGCGGCACGTTCGCGGCGCCGCCCACCATGCTGCCGCACTACGCGCCCTACGCCGCCGAGCCCGTGCAGCCTGCACAGGTACGATACCACTGTAGCGACATCTATACCGTACGGCGGCACGTTCGCGGCGCCGCCCACCATGCTGCCGCACTACGCGCCCTACGCCGCCGAGCCCGTGCAGCCTGCACAGGTACGATACCACTGTAGCGACATCTATACCGTACGGCGGCACGTTCGCGGCGCCGCCCACCATGCTGCCGCACTACGCGCCCTACGCCGCCGAGCCCGTGCAGCCTGCACAGGTACGATACCACTGTAGCGACATCTATACCGTACGGCGGCACGTTCGCGGCGCCGCCCACCATGCTGCCGCACTACGCGCCCTACGCCGCCGAGCCCGTGCAGCCTGCACAGGTACGATACCACTGTAGCGACATCTATACCGTACGGCGGCACGTTCGCGGCGCCGCCCACCATGCTGCCGCACTACGCGCCCTACGCCGCCGAGCCCGTGCAGCCTGCACAGGTACGATACCACTGTAGCGACATCTATACCGTACGGCGGCACGTTCGCGGCGCCGCCCACCATGCTGCCGCACTACGCGCCCTACGCCGCCGAGCCCGTGCAGCCTGCACAGGTACGATACCACTGTAGCGACATCTATACCGTACGGCGGCACGTTCGCGGCGCCGCCCACCATGCTGCCGCACTACGCGCCCTACGCCGCCGAGCCCGTGCAGCCTGCACAGGTACGATACCACTGTAGCGACATCTATACCGTACGGCGGCACGTTCGCGGCGCCGCCCACCATGCTGCCGCACTACGCGCCCTACGCCGCCGAGCCCGTGCAGCCTGCACAGGTACGATACCACTGTAGCGACATCTATACCGTACGGCGGCACGTTCGCGGCGCCGCCCACCATGCTGCCGCACTACGCGCCCTACGCCGCCGAGCCCGTGCAGCCTGCACCGGTACGATACCACTGTAGCGACATCTATACCGCCCGCAGACATTAATCTAATTAGATAACGCAAGTCCCTCAATCTATATGAAAACCAAGTACCACTTTTTCACAAACAATTTTGAAAATCGCGAAATCCTGCATGGCGCAAGCAAAGTTTTCGACGCAATTTGAACATATACAACATTCCGACAACAACCTTTTTGCAGTTGCCCACCAGAAACAAAAATTGTCTGGTGGTTTTTTAATGGATACCTCCATATCATTATCAAGGCCATGCAACTTTACCCTTTATGCTCATCTCTATCTATACTAATATTATAAAGAGGTATAGTTTGTGAGGTTGTCTCTGGATTTACTAAAAAGCTACATTATTTCTGAGTGACAAAAGCTATTTTTTTAATCTCGAAAACGGGTCCTGTGGGGGTGGGCCACGGGAGCGCAGCCGCTGGGATCAGCTAGTGCAGAATAATTATAAAACGATCTGCTCGCAGCGATCATTAAGTTGACAACAAACTATAAAACTGAGAGACAAGAGCAAACCCATTACAAATAAAAAAAAACTATAAAACTGACCAAAAAGACTTGACTTGAAGATAACCTTTACTTCAAGTATTTATTTACTCAGTCATACAGTTCCCTAGAAAGGTCACAAAATATTAAAGCCCTTTCCGTTACTCACCAAAAAAGCTGTCTTTTTACCTTTAGTAACATTTAAGCCTCGTATCAATGGTGAACTAAATAGCACCGCAGTGCAGCTTTGTTGCAGTAACATCATTTTATGTTTTAGAGTGTATGAAATGTTGTCAGCTACGTGTTTCCCGCAACACAAGAACAACGGGGGTTATTGCGTTATCGCACTGCCTTTTATTTTGACAATACAGCAGTATTCATTGCGTTTTTTGCATCGCCGGGTTAATGAATTTTTAAACGTATGAAGAAATGGATCACATTTCCTTTGGTTGTGAATGAAAATGTTATTTAGTAAGTTTGAATGGATGAAGGAGTCGTTGAATTTTGGGCATTTTGGGTATCCCATGAATACGTAACTTGCACATGGTACATGGTGGTGGTACATTGTACAGTTAACAACAAAAGGCTAAACTGATCTTAAAAACCTCTCCTATAGAGCTCATTTTTAATTTTCCATACAGCAGGAGCTGGATAACCCCTACTACCCCACAATAAACAGCGTGATAGAGCGAGTGAAAGCGGAACTGAAGCAGATTCTGAAGAAGGACTTCAACAAGAAGATGATAGAGAGTACTGCGTTCAAGAGCTTCGAGGTGTGGTGGGACGAACAGAGTCGCAAGATCAGACAACCCAAGCCTAAGGAGGATGCTAGCCAACCTTTACAGGTACAGACCACGCCTGTAAGTATAACTTTTGATTAAATTTTCTGGTGGAGGAAACACGTGTCCAAACGCCCCTTTGTAACTGGCAGAAATTTAAACCTTATACTACGTGAGCACCTAAATCTGTCTTCCTTTTAACTCGAGTGGACTAGTCTCTCGATCCTTCTACCCCAATTTATTTTGTGTTGGTTTAACATGAATTCTACTAGCCTTCGTCTCAGTATCCCTTTTCTTGCCCTTAGTTTATTTATGACTTTATTTTCACGTGTATAAAGTTGATATTTCTTTGACTGTCGAAATCTGTAATCAATCATTTTAAATGCTTTCAGGACATTTCAAACAAGAAGGAAGAGGCAGTGGACTCAATAAAGTGCATCATGGAGTCTCGCGAGATAGGGCTAGAGTTAGGTGGTTATGGCTCTGGTATCGGGCTGGGACTCAGAGCCACAATACCTAAGATGCCCAGTTTTCGGCGGAAGCGGAAGATACCATCACCTGTGTTCATGGATGACGACTCCTGCAAGAGGCTTAGTGATCAGGTACGCGCTGTCTATAAGTTTTTTATACAGCTATGTAAGTTTAGGTACTGTTGGAGTAGATTACATGGATAATGAGAATATACGGAGACCTTAATTAAGAAAAAGATAACCTGCTCGATTAAAACATCGTAAAATCTTGTTAGCTTGTCGCGGGTAATGAATTAGAGAACCGCAATTTTCAGATTTATTATAAAAATATCGTTGTTTTAGTGCGGCAAAAATTCTCAGGATTTTAAAACCGTGTACGGAACTTTCTCAAATGAATAATGTAAACAGTTCATACGCGATAGAAGTGAAACCTTTAAAAACAAGCACTACACGTACCCTCCTGATGATTTATGTGTTTGCGTCTTTTAATGTCTCTTTTTCGTTTCATCTCATATCGAGTTTAAAACACAATGGGGATAAAGAAATTTTCACTTCAAAAATATAGCACATAGAAACAATATTGGTAATGTACTGTGTTTTGCAGGAGGAGATGGTGCAGAACTCGGACGAGGAGAAAGAGCTGCCCACGAGTCCGCGCAACCGCACCACCGGCTCCTACCTGTCGCGCAGTCGACGGCGGCCGTCCAGCAGCTCCTCTAGGTCAGATATCAGATATTATGTAATTATTTTTATTGTCCGTCAGACAGGTTAATAAAAAAAATTTGGACGCATATTTTTCTTTATCACGTAAATAAAAAAATACAGCGATACAGAGCGTTGAAATTTCGTGTGATGTCACGTTTAAGTAAGCTTTTAACTCAAAAGTGACGTCACAAGCACCCCACTCCTGCAATTTTATGTGCTTTGTGTAATTTTTATTGATTTGACAAAAAATACGTGTAAATCTACCTATCAATTTATTTATCCTTTGTTAATTCGTCACCGGAAGAACCACACTCATCCGGCTCGAAGGACCAAATAATCCTCCAACTTTATCTTACGATACTGTCTGTATGTAAGAAGTTATGTGATATGAATGCGTGACTGTGTGTGAAAAAGTCCTAAGCAGAAAATGTCTGATTTTTTGGTTCGATTTTAACCTGTTATTATAGTGTTTGTAATGTGTTGTTATAGTGGCTTCGGCGGTTCTGTATTAATTTCAATAAATAAATCTTCTTCGTTCAGATCGTCATCGTCATCATCAAGTCGGTCATCCTCGTCGTCGGGCTCGGAGCGCAAGGGCCCCGCGCCGCGGATATACTCCGACACTGACGACGACTCCGACATCGATGAAGCTGAGGTAATTACCTACTGCTTAAGTGTTGAGGTGTGGTTTTATACCAGTCAGTTAATATTGAGGGCTATTACTAAGCTTAACTAGGTTCGCGTGATATTTAGGTATGTATTTCTGCATGAAAGACTAACCCCGAGTTTCTCAGCTCAAAATTATCGTAGAATTAATGTGACAAATTGTCAAGCACGCGTTATCTGCTGTGATTGGTTGAAAGAATTTTCAACAGCCAATCACAGTAGATAACGCATGCTTGACATTATGTCACATTAATTCTGCGATAATTATGAGCTGAGAAACTCGGGGTTAGAGCTAAAGTTAAACTGAACAAATCTCAACGAATTTAGGTACATTATTCCAGATGGTTATAGGCTATAAACTATTATGACCCAGGCAAAGTACGGGCGGGGCACTAGTAAAATATACAAAGAATAACTTTGTGCAACGCGCACGAAATTGCATAATTAGCTTTGAACTTCAGGGTGTGTCATACGTCCAACTTGACTTCTTAACAAACTAAAAAAGAAGTATGCATTTTTAAATGACTCTGCATGAATACTTTTTGCGCAAAATTATTATCTTTGGAAAGCCAAGCTTTGGTTTTAAAAGAATTCTGGCTCGTAAAAGACCACAACCTCACATTAACTACAATAACCGTCGACGTTTAAAACAAATAACATTGTATTGCAGCCTTCCGAGGCGGTTGAGAACGATAAGCCGCTTTGGAGAAAAATGGTAACAGACATACTAAATAGACCTTACATTGTGTAGTACTCGTTGATATGACACATCGGGCTTAAGAAAGAGACTGTCATAGGTACGAGTGACAGAGACAACGGTCTACAAAACCAAATTCGTTCTTGAACCCGAGGTGCCATATTTACGGCCGTGAACTGTGGCTTAGTTGATCGTAGACAGAGTTGTGTTGGAGTTGTAGAATGTTGTTCAGTGACCTTTAGGTATCTGACGGGAATATCTGTGGCTTCCAAATTACCTGCTTGTAATGATATAATCCTCGGAACGTAAGTTGACAAGAGTCGTAAGACGCTCAGAAGTAGTTTTTTAGGTATCTTTGGTAGTGAAGAGGGGTGCGGGGAACGTTTAGGACTATTCCGAGCGCGCGATTGGTTGGTCAGTTGACACAAGGATCGACTGACCAATCGTGTCGCGTCCACGTTCCATTCGCTCTATGGTGGTTGGTCAGTTCGCGGCATATGCGCGAACTTACCCTCAATACGCCATAACTTTGCCAACTTACGTGCCGGGCACTATACTGTGTTTTGAATTAGAACTCCTTTGGCATTACCAGAAAGTAAAGGCAACCATGTAATCTTGATTCTGCATGACCTTATATAAAAATTGTAAATGAAACTTTGTGGTGTTTTTAAGTAAAAAGGTATTTGAGTAAAAATGTTATCCCCGCGCTTGTCCTATCCCCTATCCGCCACAAACGAACAACAAAAAAAGCTGACGTCACAGAAGTTCTACATCGCGCAATCAAAGTTCTCCACGCGGTTTGGGATCGGATCCATCCTTTTCAATGGATGTAGTGGGACTTTAGACCTTGTACCGCATACCTCTATATGCTCTATACACGGGTTTTCTGTCGGCGTACCGATTGAAAGCTTTCAAATCACCGGTCCACAGATGTTTCCGTCAGCTAGTAGCCATTCGCTTCAGTAATGCATGCGGTAGTATTTCATGAGTGAGTGTTCTTTGTGCGCAGCTCAAGGTGGTGTCCAACAAGGAGCGCCTGCGCAGGGTGTACTCGTCTTCCGACAGCGAGGAGGAACAGAGCAGAAGAGGTAAGTCAACAATATACAAAAATCGTGGCTTTTATCAAATATTATTTTAAAAATAATGTAACATCTAGAGTGTGACAAGATTGCAACAGGTTTCTGGGGCAGGCAGTAACGTGTATAAACACATAACGTTTGCAGAAACAGTCGGTCTCTCGACGAATTACAGTGTATTAAATTTTATGATTTTATATTAAATTAATATATTTTTACCTAACCCTATAGATAATGAGTTAGCATATTGGTTTTGCGTTTTGTTGATTATCAGAACATTCTTTTGTTTATATTGAACCGCGCTATGTTTAGGTTCATTTATTTGTGACATTAACATATTATTATGATCGCAGAAAAAACCCCAATCCCTCCAATGGAACCGTGGGAGGGCGAAGGCTCGGGGGGCGAAGCTCCCGCGGCCGCCAGCCCGCCGCGCGACCTCCTTCTCGACAGGGTATACTCCGACTCGGAAGAAGAGAGAGAATACCAGGTAAGGAAATACTTGAACCTTATTTATTGTTTTGTTAAGTTTCTACTGTGACATAGGTACAGTCGACATAAAAAGTTGCTATAAGGTGTCGTGTTTTGTTTTGCAAAAGGCGCAACATTAAATAAAAACTTAAAACACTTACAAAGGGTGAAATATTTTGGTATTGTGACAAAAAGGCCTCAGCTCAGCGTAATGTCAGATGGTCACACTATTATCATCTAACGCGAGTTTAAATCTAAGAATGGTATATATTTGTCGACTGTGAAAAATGGTTAGCAGATTTTTCACGCGATTTTTTAGAATTGCTAAACAAAGATTTTTTTATTCCATAGGAGAGAAGAAGACGCAATACAGAGTATATGGAGCAAATCGAACGGGAGTTCCTCGAAGAACAGAGACAGCAGATGGAACCGGATACGCTACCGCTGCCTGAGAAACCACCCGACGAAAGGTAGACCTTTCTCATAGAATATTGACGATTTTTCTATAAAAAAAGTTTTTAAATATGTTATTAAAGATAGCTTATGTCTTCTAGGTTTTCCGTTATGAATTTTTTACTAGCCGCCCGAAGTCTCGATTATATTTATTTATTTAATCTTCATGTACAATAGTGGTACATAGGCGGACTTAATGCCACAAGGCATTCTCTACCAGTCAACCTTTGGGTTAAAAAGGACTACATTGTGAATGGGTACTTACATATATATTAGTAATACACATATACAAATAAAATAGACTTATAAATACCAATAATAAAAGAGAAACCTATTAATAATTATTTGGTATCGATTTTATTTGGTAAATGTCAATAAACTTGCCCCATATTACAGTACGACTTAAGCGGGCAAACATTTCTGCATATTCCTTCAAGCGAACACAGGAGTGTTGTAATACTTTATAAATATCTTACTGTGCCATCCAGCAAACCCAGCAAACCCGAGCCGCCACCAGAAGCACCTCTCTCCCCAATCAAGAACCACACGAAGTCTCCCGACAGAGCCGCGGTCAAGCGCGACAAGCTGGAGGACGGGGAGCTCAGCGACGACTCTGCGCCGCTCGCGCCGCGCAACAAGCGGGACGGCGCCGACGTGCCCGGCACGCGACTGCGCCGAGGGTCCTTCAGCGACCACAGCACTACCGAGACCGCGGTCAGTGTCAATGGGGTTAAAGATGTGAGTACATTTATTATTTACTTTATTACTCACCATAAAAAGCACAGGATAAAAATTTACAAAAACAAGCGTTTAGTGGGCGATCTTACCGCATAGGGCAACCTCTTATAGACAACGTTTGGATGGACTGAACGAAAGGAGATGGATGTTTTTGTGTGTGATGTTAGCGTATTTTTTTGTACTGTGCTTATTATTTGGTGTACAATAAAGTAAATACATAAATACGTTACGGAACATGTTGCAGCAACATATTTTCGTATTCCAACAATAAATGGCAAATTCGCGCTCCGGCGTGTGACACTAATTGACAGCAAATAAAAGTTTCGCAATGTTTTTGCAGCAACATGATTTCATGTTCCTGCAACAATGATGTTTAACTTTTTATCTAAACCCATGCTATAAATCCTCTATAAAAGTTCTTGAAACAGTTAGCTTATTGCCAACATTAAAACAGCCAGTGTCATAGTAACCATAATATCATCCAAACGGGTGTTATAATGTTGTACTAAATTACATAATGCAACTCCTGTTCCTCATTCTCATGGCATCTTTATGAATTTCAAAAAAAGTATAGTCATGCACGCGCGTTTCACTAACACAGCGCCGTAATTAAAAAAAAAACTTATTCGAATTTTTGAATTGACGTCTTATCCCGCCATTTTTGTTCAATAATAATATAGCAAAAAAAAAAAGTTGTTTACAAAAATGAGTGATAAAAACCAAGCTTTGATAACACACACAGATATTCCGAGTACGTCAGGATCTGCCAACATTCAGCAAGGTGCAAATATTCAAATGCATTTTAATAATTGTACGATCCAAAATGTAAATAAGTATTACAATAAATAATTATATTATTACCTATACATAGTTTGTTTGTATTAGATACTCAGTAATTAAACTTTCCATGAATTTACATAGAGTTCTTACAACACTGTACAATACCCAATGGTTTCAGAACCTTTATAGAGGATTCATATCATGAGTAGATAAGTCTTGTATGCAACTGTTATAATTAGGTATTAAAACACTCATGTGATAAACCCACATTCGTGTTTTAATACCCCTTATTATACAACAGTTGCATAAATAACTATTAAACAACCGCTGTCGCGACCTATTACATAGAATTATGGGTGGGGGAATATAATCGAGATGTATGTTTAAATAAAATGTAATCTCTTATGTGTTCAGGAAAGCGCGCCATCAGAGACGTCGTCGCCGCAGTCGCAAGCTTCGCAGGCGTCGCAAGCGTCGCAGGTGGCGCTGGACCACTCCTACTGCCGCCCGCCACCCGCCGAAGCGCCTGAGAGGCGGCCTTCCAACCATCTACAGCATGACCACGGTACGAAACAACGGGTGTTTTCAGGCAATTCACTCCACCAGTTGGCGCCGCGTTGCCGAGAGTGGTTTTCCTTTGAAAACGCAACTGTCATAACATGAAGTCAATTTAACTAATGTCAGAAAACATATGGGATTTGACATGTGTCAGGCCCTGATGTATCAGTGCTGCCACCTAGTGGACATCATTTCAGAAAACCTTCATACTCTATTCTCTTTAATATTAGTAAAATATAATATACTGGATGTGCAAACAAAACTATCGTAAGTATTAAAAGTTATTTCAGAAAATAACTTGTGACTCGCTTAATACAGCCTTTACTTACCCATACCTGAAGATTACGCTGTAATATCGTCCCCACTACGCTCACCTCACTAAGGCTACGGCGTAGCTCATTGCTACGGCGTAGCTCACCGCTACGATCGCGTAGTTACCCTAGTTAGGAACTATGTAGGAATGAAATCCACTACATACTACCCTATGTGTACAGGTTACACGTGGATGGCTGAACCAGAGAGTGCGTTGTCGCCCTCTCCAATGGAGGAAAACAGAAATAAGAAGGAAAAGGAGGAGAGAGAAGTGCCGAGAGAAACCAGCAAGAAAGATGCCAAGCGACCGTACAAGAGGAAACACGAGCCCAAGAAACTGGCTGAGATACAGAACAAGTAAGTACTCAGTAACTGGGCATATGACATATCCAGCTTTAGAAAAAGACGGTCATTCAGGTGTGAGCGAGAGAGACGCTGCTCTACAATGACGATCTTTTTTAACACCGTGTCATATAAACGGCCGTTTTTTCTAAAGGTTACAGTAATTGTAAGCAAATCAGTAAATATGACATAATTTAAACTTTAAAAAAGATTGTCACTCAGATGTGAGTGACAGAGAGAACGCTCTACTAAGGCCCAGTTTTTTGATCGATAGTTAACTCAACCGATGGTTAAATGCGCTATCCAAAGGTTTCGAATTTAAGTAAAACGAATTTATTCATCCATTTTCTGTCTAACAATCGGTTAAATAAGTAACCTTCCTATTTTGTTTTAATTCTAAGCCTCATAATGGCTAACAATGAATGAAAAAGGCATTTTTCCGAAATTTATACCATTGGTTAACATATTTAACCATTGGTTGAGTTAACTACGGATCGAAAAACTGGGCCTAAGCCTGATTTCAAAAACTCGATGTATAATAATTAGGGCTGCGTATTTGACAATTGCATATTGTAATCCTCTTATAACACCTCAACATTATCTTCTCAGACTGTACGAGCCGCAAGAACCAGAGTACAACGCGGACATGTATCCCAAGGTCACATTCAAGGCGCGCGACCTCATGGCGGAGATGCAGGTCATGTACGAGTTCCTCACGCGGGGCATCGACCGCGAGGACGTGGAGTATCTGCGCCGGGCCTACGAAGCGTTGCTGGCTGAAGACGCGCACGGCTACTGGCTCAACGACACGCATTGGGTGGACCATCCTCCCACAGATGTGTGTTACTCGCCGCCCAAGAAGAAGTCTAGAAAACATAATAATATTTATGAGGATTTACAGGTGCGTTGTTTAACTTTAATTCTTCATAAATTGCGCGTAGACAGTTATCGAAATTCGGCGACAATCCTTGTCTTATTTTCGACGTCAGCTTGTTTCACTACCATAAAATTTTACCGATATTTTAATTTATATAGATGACATATCTAAACAGACCGTCAATGTAGTGCTTTAAGGGTGACCTAGTCGCCAGTACGAACTATTTAGTGGGCGGGGTTAAAATGCATGCTATCTCATCCAACAACACGTGTGAAAGGGATAGACGCTGTGATGAGCAGTTATAAACTAGTGCGCGTACGAATACATTTTTTCATTACACAATACATGATTTAGAACGAAAACGAGCTCGCGAAATTTTATAAACAGACCTTTGAGAATATGGATATCATGAAAAAACTACTGAATGTATCTGTTAAAATTATTATTTTCATTTTTGAACTACTAATCTATCCCTATGTGGTGACTGTTTTGCAAGTTTCTTTCTTATGGTATTTATTTCCGCCCAAAGATTACACAACAGACAATTACAACAACACAAATAAACACGACAACGTTGAAATATGGAACTTACGACGTTCATAACTTTCAAATATGTTTTTTTTTTTACTTTTTTGTTTCCATACAGGGCTAGATATGATGACTTTAACTTACTCCGTCTAACAGTGGAATAATCGCCATACTACGTTTGTATGGAAGACTAGCCGACTAGGGCACGCTTAACAAGAAATTATGGTTATCCATGTACTAGAAATCGACGGTATAGAAGTGTTCTGATGCCGTCATGTTAGTTATCATTTGTGTTGTATTACCCTATATTCACCGACTTAATGATGAGTCGTAATAAAGCCAGTCGTCTTCCCGCCCTTTAATCACCATTCTTATTAATCTTTCAGGGTCACTCAAGCGGTTCAGCGCGAACGGAAGGCTACTACAAGTTGGACCCTCGTCTCAAAGCCAAGTACAAGTACCACCACGGACGTAGCTCGGCGACCGCGCTGCACGATCACATAGATGATAAGAAGGCCTCCAAGATGCAGGGACTCTCCAGGGAAGCACGGTCTAACCAGAGAAGACTGCTTACTGCTTTTGGTAAGTAACTTTACCAATTTATATCATGCAACAACCCGTGGCATCTTCCGCATGGAAATTCCTATAGAGACTGTATATTTTCTGGCTTAAAGCGACCACACAGCCCTTAGACGCCTAATGCTTGATCTAATACATAAAACAATTCTGTCAACTAGATGAGGTATGAGAAACTTGGTACGGCGTTCTGATTGGTTCTTACCAAGGTCATTACGCCTCACTAGGGATGGGACAGGTTTCAATAATACCACGAATGTATCGATATTTTTTTAAATAGTAGGTAAATGTTTTTAATATTAGCTTTGTTATTATTAACTAGCTTTTTTCCTGTGGCTTCGCTCCCGTGGCCCATCCTACAGGACCCGTTTTCGGGATAAAAAATTGCCTATTTTACTCAGCAATAATGCAGCTTTTGTCTGGTGAAACAATTTTAGTAAAAGTCGATTAAGTAGATTTTGAGTTTATCCATTAATACAAAATGTACAAAAAATAATAATTATAATACACTAAGTAGATTATATTCAAAGTAAAAACATGAAAAAAAAAAACAAATATCAAAATAACACACTTTTTCGGCAGATGGCTCATATACCTATTGTAATATTGGCGCACGGGCGCACGGTTGGCGCAGTGGTTTAGCGATTGACTGCTGCGCTGCGTGTCGCGGGTTCGATTCCCGCACGGCACAAATATTTGTATGACCTACAGATAGTTGTTCCGGCTCTGGGTGTTGTGTATGTGAGTTTATATGTTTGTAAACGCACCCACGATACAGGAAGAAATTCCTAGTGTGGGGCAAAGTTGTTAAAAACAAAAAATTAAAAAAAAAAAGAATATTAATGTCATGGACCAAGTGATTAATCAATGCACTATGTATAATGCCTGGGTATTATGCATCAAGTCAAGTCAAATCGGGCATTGTAATGAATATATTCATATATTTTATTCTATATTTAGCACTTGTCTGGTCATTATGAATATTGCTACGTAAGGGTTGGACAATTCGATAATCATGGTCAATGAATTAGTCAAAGAGTGACCAAAGCGAGCTCGGGAGCTTAGGACACTCCGACACGGATAGGTTAGGTTCGAAGGAGATGACGGGAGCCGAAGTGAGCGAACTCAGCTCCCGTCATCTAGCTACCTGTCATAACGAACTCAGTTCCCGTCATCTAGCTACCTTTTATAACGAACTCAGCTCCCGTCATCACTACCAGCTACCTGTTCTATATGAAAACCAATGTCAACATTAAAATAATAAAAATCACATCTTTTATTCCCCGGCCCAATAAATAAGTGATGGGAATTATTGAGAAAGCCCGGTCAATTTAATTATTTCAATAGTATTTATCATATTGTCTACTCATATGGGGCATTTTTCAAACTGCTCGGGCCTTATGAATAATGCCGTATAAATCATTAGGTCCATTAATATTAAATACTTTACTTATTTTTTAATTCAGAATATTGTTTCTTGGGCACCTAAAATCAATATTTGTTTCATAATTTTAGCAAATAATAAACTATTTAATTTAATGTCTCCTATTGTAAAAATAGTAGGTTTACGTTCTATCGATAACGAGATTTGGTCATAGGTTATTTTGCATCACTAGTTATAGTAGTTATGTTTACCAAATAATAGAGGAAAAGGGATAAAATATGTAGGGATAATAGGGAAAAGATATTTTAAGAAGAAAGAGACGCTTACATCAAAGATACCGGACTTGAAATATGCAGGCGGGCGTTTTCACTCAGTATACAATGAACTGCGATAAATAATAATTATCGGAAAATAATTTTAATATTATGTAACTATTAACTTACCGATAAAATGTTATGCCATTGTTCCGGCAACTCGAAATCTGGCTTTTGTTACAACACCAACACGTATTGTACAAGGGGCCGTTACAATATTCAATTTAGCATTTTTTTTGTTGAGTGACGCGAATGTGTTTACGGCTCACAGAAGTGGTGGCTATTAATTCGAAATTGTCGAGTGGCGACCTGTATCTTATACCTTTAAACGAGCAATTCTTCTATATATGTAGATATATATACATTATGTAATCTGAATCTTGGAAACGGCTCCAACGATTTTCATGAAATTTAGTATGCAGGTGGTTTCGGGGGCGATAAATCGATCTAGCTAGGTTTCATTTTTAGAAAACTTCGTTTTCTCTATTTTCACCCTAGCAAGAGCTCGGTCCCCCAGGTACGTAGATCTTAGTCTGATAGGTTGACAGACATCGTTCGCCTGTTATTAGGCCTCTAGGGCTTGTGTGGTCGCTACCTATACCACTCGGGATATGCTAAAAATGTGTGTGTGGAGTGTAGCCGTCGAGTCGCAAGATCGAATCCGCTCCGTGACTAAATTCCCAAAAAATAGTAAAAGTGAATTTTTATTGTTTTTTTTTTTCGCTAAATTTGTTTTAGTAGTTACCATCAACAAGTGAAAGTGTTATCTCGAACAATAATCATTAAATACCATAATAAAAGGCAAAGATAATTCACTTACAATAATCAAATAAAAATCAAAACAACAACAATGACAAATAGTGACAATCGAGTGCAGTGACGCAGTGACGTATAAATTTATAAATCAGTGATCAATAACATTCAATAGACATATTTTTACAAAACAAAAACCAAGTGACCAAATAATTTGACAGTGAAAAAATTCCAAACGCATGAGTCATTCCAACCGTTTTTGTTTCGTTCAAATACTGGGACTAAACTAAGCGAACCATAATTTCGACTTGTAAACTTAAGTTAACTTGGATCGGTGGTATTGAGGGCGACACTTAGTAACTTAACGGTTGTTCGACGGTTCGCGCCCCAGCGCAGAAAACCGCCTCTTTTTGTGAATTCATAGTTCTATATTATCTTACAAAAGAACGCTCAAACCTCAGTTTCAAACTACCTACAATTAAATAATAAAAGCGATATGGATACATACAATAATATCACATTTCGAAAAAACCACAAAACCTGCTCCCTGACTGACTTATCTGCTATGATAAATGATGACGAAAAAACAATATTTGACACCACTATGATGAGCCTCCCAGACAGTCTGCATGACAAGAATGACGATGACAACAGTAATTACTTATTTGAACAAATAAAAGCACTAGAATCGCAACTTAGTAGCGCCCACCAGGAGATAGAAGACCTAAATAGTGAGAACTTTAGACTAAAAGCGGATCTACAAAAATCATTGAAATCCATCGAATCTTATAAAAAAATCTGCGCAACCCCAGACAGAAAAAATAATACTCCACAATCTGCTCGCAAAAAAAATATAAATCAACACAAAAAATCACTGAATACCTCAAGTACTGACTCTGGGGTTCGTAACAGTTCCAATGATTTAACCAAATGCGGGTCACTCAATAAATCTACACAAACGTCCATCCCGCCTGTCGACGATCCGGGACAACGAAAACAACAGCCAACGCCGGACCAGCATAATGTTGCTATCAAAAATTCCCCAGGTGCTGCATTGGTTTTTAATCCACGAAATAGATTATGCATCATAAGTAGCAACTGCACAAAGGGAACTCTGACAGAAATTGAAGAAGTCTTCTCAAAAACATTTAACTATTGTCATTACATTTTACCGAACAATTCCACAAAAGATTTACTACATACTATTGATAGCAAACTAAAGGATTTTACAATGAACGACTACTGCTTAATATTTATTGGAAGAGATGATTTGAGGGATGGCAATTACATTCAAATATTGGACAACTTAAAAACTGCTTTGAGGAATGCTACGCACACAAATAGCATTATCTGTGCCCCGACTTACATAAAAGGTGCACTAATCTATAATTATAAAGTTGAACTGTTTAACAATCTTCTCTATTTGGACGTAAACAACAACAAATATGCCTATTTTTTTGATAGCAATAGAACACTGACCCATGAGATGTTTTCTTATAATACAGGGAAACTTAACAAAGACGGATGGAAAAATATTTATAATCAGATCATGACTAACATTAAGATAGACTACGACCTATTCCGTTCTTTAGAATATCCAACGAATATAAATGGTAGAATAAATCCTCTACCCACAAGTTCCGATTGTGAGAATGACAGCCTACCACCGACATTGAATGATACCGAGTTTTTTCTATTATAATAGGATGACAATTTTTCACCAGAATATGGCTGGACTTTTAAATAAAGCAGACATATTACTCATCCATATCCAAGAATTGTTAAAGAAAAATGTAGACATTGACATAATATGCATCACGGAACATTTTGTTATTTCTGGACAAGAGGATCTGATTAACATTCCTAATTTTAAACTCGCCGCAATATACTCAAGAAAGGAACAAAGACGAGGAGGCGCCTGTATATTAATACGAAAATGCTACGAATTCAGGGTACTAACAGAGATAGCAAGATTATCCATTTCCGGGATAATAGAATGTTGCGCAATAGAATTGGTAAAGCAGAATTTGGTAATTGTATGTTTGTATAGAGTCCCAAAGATGTCAAATTTCAATGTGTTCTGCGAGAGATTGGAATCTGTGCTTAAAAAACTGTGTTCTAAGAGAGATAGGAAAGTGGTGTTATGCGGGGATTTCAACATAGATATTCTTAAACAAAATCGGTACACTTTGGACTTTGAACTGCTGCTTCTCAATCACAATTTAAAGTTAGAAATAAAGCAACCGACTAGACCAAGAAGCAAATCTTGTCTGGATAATTTTGCGCATAACGCTCAGAAAAAATGTTATAGTGAGGTAATCGACCTTGCCCTATCAGACCATTCTGCACAATTATTGAAAATTCATGTTAATAAAACATGTGTAGTCAACTCATGGCGTGTAAATAAAAGAGATTTGTCTAAAGTTAACATGATTAAGTTCAAAAAACACTTAAAAAATATTTCCTTTTCGGAAGTACTTGAGACTACGAATCCGAATGAGGCATATGACAATTTTATAGAGCTATTTCGTCTTTTATACAACCTATGTTTTCCAATTAAATTAATTAACATAAAATCGGACAAGAAAATCAAGTGGATTTCTCGAGGGATTAGAATTTGTAGTCAGAAACAAAGACAATTATTATGGAAATATAGAAAATCGCCTTCAACAGAAAACAAAAATAATTTCAAATTATATTCACAAACATTCAAAAAAATTGTAAAACTCACACAAAAAGCACAAAATAACTACATTATAAAAAAAGCACCGAATAAGTCTAAAGCCTCTTGGCAAATAATAAATGGTAGTAACCAGACTAAAGATCCCATCAGGCAAATCAAGATAGGCAACTCTATTATCAGGGATGCAAAGGAAATTGCAGATTCTTTCAATAATTTCTTTGTCGATCAAGTCCAAAACTCTACAAATAATAATGATAACGAGGTCATTAGGGTAGAGAACAATCCAAACTCAATGTTTATGTCTCCGGTAATACCGGATGATATAATAAGAATAATTAAAATTTTGAAAAACAAAAAAAGTTTCGGATATGATGGAATATCAATATCTGTTGTGAAATTTGTTGCTGATGTTATAGCTCTTCCCTTGTGTCATATAATGAATAACTGTATAAACACAGGCATTTTTCCAAATAGCCTAAAAACAGTAATTATAAAACCATTACATAAAAAAGATAGTAAAGAAGAAATGTCAAACTACAGACCAGTTGCCCTTGTCTCGGTATTCTCCAAGATCTTCGAAAAACTAATATATAAATCAATTTTTTCATTTTTAGATAAATTTAACATTCTTAGCAATGAGCAAAAGGGATTCAGAAAGAATAAAAACATTAACATGGCGATATATGACTTAATACATAATATAATGACGAATGTTGACAAAAAAACACCAGTTTGTGCTATATTCACTGACATGACCAAAGCATTTGACTACGTTAATCATAATATCCTGCTACAAAAACTTGACAGCTACGGCATTAGAGGAAATGTGTTGAGCCTTATAAAATCGTACCTTAGTAATCGTAAGCAACATACAGAAATCTCGAGAGTATGTGC
Source organism: Orthosia incerta (assembly GCA_948252205.1). Lineage (NCBI taxonomy): Eukaryota > Metazoa > Arthropoda > Insecta > Lepidoptera > Noctuidae > Orthosia > Orthosia incerta. The sequence continues at coordinate 10,564,492 of OX411756.1, read as the reverse complement.
TAGACGAAAATTGGAATTTAAATACCTATCTGATGGTAGAGAAGTCAAATTTGGAGTTCCACAGGGGAGTGTCATCGCGGCTCCATTATTTCTTATGTATATTAATGATCTTCCGAGAAAAGTGCAACAGCCGATGGTGTTATTCGATGATGATAGCACAGCGATAGTAAAATGCGTGGAAAAATCAAATTATGAAAATGACATTAATGAAACATTAAAATCTATAATTAATTGGCTAAACACTAATAATCTAATTATTAATTTACAAAAGACAAAGATTATGCATTTCTTTCAACGTTTGCACCCAGATCCGTTAAAAATTGAATACAATGGAAAAATATTGACAAGACAAATGTTGCTAAATTCTTAGGTATAGTAATTGACAGCCAATTAACTTGGAAACAGCAGGCTGAAGAAGTCTGCAAAAAGTTAAGTAGAGGAGCTTATATTCTCTATAATTTGTCGAAAAAAGTTAATATTAACACCATCATTATAGCTTACCATGGTCTGGTTGCCTCTATCTTAAGATATGGAGTAGTATTTTGGGGGAATTGCAGTGAACGAGAAAGGGTATTCAGAGCCCAAAAATATTGCTTGAGATCAATGACCGGCATTAATTCAACAGACAGCTGTATTCCTATGTTCAAATCCCTAAAATTATTAACCTTTCCATCAATTTATATTCTGGAGGTAGCATTATTTGTTAAAATGAACCTGAATCTTTTTGAAACAATGATAAATCATTCTTCAAGACCGGCATTACTGAGATCCCAATACAAAGGTCTATTACATACAGGTAGTTTCAAAACAGCTTTATTAAGAAAAAATATTATGCATATGGGACCAGTTATCTACAATAAAATACCCAATGACATTAGAAATGATACATCTCATTTTTTCAAAAAGAAATTAACGAAACTACTAGTTGAAAAATGCTATTACACTGTCAGCGAGTTTTTAAATGATAACACCCTATGAAATTGCTCAGTAATATTTAAATTTATTATGTTATATTCTGATTTGATATACTAAGACTATTATTTTCCAGTGAATTTTACTTTTAAGAATGTGACATTATGAACTGATCTGATAAATTGTGATTATTTGAATTTGACTTTTGAATATGACATTAGAAACTGATTACATGACAATTTTTGATTAATATAGATTTACAATGCTTTCGATTTTTTATAGTGCTTAATGTTGCATGCCATACGGTAGAATGTACTGGATCCAATTGTTTTTTATTTTTTACACCATCAAAACTATGTTTTTGTTACCTACATTCTTTGCAAATAAATGATTTCTGATTCTGATTCTGATTCTGCTATTTAACTATGAAAGATTTTCTTTTAATAGGATCTTTAGAGGTGAAGGTGGGCCAGGACAAGTTTTGTTTCAGGCTTGAGAGAGCATAGGCTGATTTGTCTCGTCTAAAGTGTGGTCGTCGCTTATGACATAGATAACATAGATTATATAAATTGGTTCACTATTCTAATAATTACTCTATTTCGCATCAATAGGTACAGATACGGACTCCGATTTGTTGAAATTCAACCAGCTCAAGTTCAGGAAGAAGCAACTTAAGTTCGCCAAGTCGGGCATCCACGACTGGGGTCTGTTCGCACAAGTAAGTCAACTATTATTTTGTCCATAATGGAAGAGTTTATCATAGATATTTCGAGTACAAGGAGCTGGTGTTTCAAACTTAATAACGTCAGCGTACACTCGTGGAACGAAAGGGTTAAACGATAGTATAACTTAAAATTGTTGTTTTGACCATTTTCTGATAGTATCCGAATATGTCGAATGTTTCTAATCCTGTTATTTCTATTAAACAAATATGAACTTTATGGTAGGTGTAAATAAAGTTGATTTCACGACTCCTGAAAACGTTATCGCGCGAACTGAATCTTATGTATTGGTGTTAAAGTTGTTTTTCCAATGAAAAATGTTCGGAAATTAAATGGGGATCGCAGGATATTGAATGACAATCATCATCAACACTTATGTATGTTTCCCCAGGAGCCGATCGCAGCAGACGAGATGGTCATAGAGTACGTGGGGCAGATGGTGCGGCCGGTGGTGGCGGACGTGCGGGAGGCGCACTACGAGGCCACCGGCATCGGCAGCTCCTACCTGTTCCGCATCGACCTCGACACCATCATCGACGCCACCAAGTGCGGCAACCTCGCAAGGTTCATCAACCACAGCTGCAATGTAAGTCTTATGTTCTGCGCAATCTTTACAGCATACAGATTTAGACGTCACGGAAGGCGTAGTGGTTGAGCGATAGGCTGTTGCGCTGCGTGTCGCGGGTTCAATTTCCGCACGGAACAAATATTTGTATGGCCTACAGAAAGTTGCACCCACGATACAGGAAGAAATTCCTAGTGTGGGCCAAAGACTAAAAAAAATATTGAAATACAGCATTTTACTACGTCACATTTCTGGGTGATGTCGTGTCGTGACGCGGAGATACACTAATCAAACGAATACGTTCAATGCTACTTCTTATCACGAGTCTTTTTGGCTAACACTGGGTCAGAACTTCAGAAGGCGTCTTGCCACGATACAACAAAATAATGTGATCCGCAAACTTAATGCATGTTAGAAGTAGGGGCATTCTTGCTATGAATGGAAATTACTATCATTGCTCTGTTTCACCTTTATAAGGGATGGTAAACACCAAAGGGAGAAGGAAGATATCTCAAACATCTTCATAACCATAACCCAGCTATGTTTACGAGGTGCCTTCCCCGCTTAATGTTTGGCACAGATAATATAATACTACAGATTAAAGGTCAGACCGCACTAGGCGTATTTGCGCGTCAGCGGAGCGACGCGACAGAATATATTGTATGAGCTAAAGTGTCGCGTCGCGTAGTTCCTCTGCCGCGTAGTGCGGTTTATCTCATACAATTTCATACAAAGTATATTTGGTCATGTCGCGTCGCGTCGCTCCGCTTACGCGTAGTGCGGTTTGACCTTAACCCAGGTATTTCTAAAGATGCCTCATCCCATACAAAGAAACCGTACTGATGTAACTAGCGTTTTTCGTCTGATTAAACTGATTATTTTTCTATGAAAATCGATCGCTTTTGGTTCCGTTCCACGGATATAGATGGTGTTAGCAGCGACTTGCAAGTAGTAGGGTTTACTCGGTTCATGAATACTTTTTTCTTTAATACAGCGAGGATTGTTTTTATTGTATTTTTTGTACGTTTTTACAGTTTCATTGTACCAAAATGTATAACGATACAAATTCAAAATATCGAGTGGATGTCTCAGAAATTTAAAACTGCGCCTTCTATTGGAATCAATTTTAAATGCTCCATTCAAACAATTTTTGAAATGTGAATTAAGAGCCCAATATTCCTTAATTTCGTGCTTAGGAGAGTTAATTAAATAAGAACATACATTTTTATGATCGTATCTAGATAATCTTAATATTTCACAAAACTCAACAACAAATCGAAGCGCGCCATCTAGTGCAATTTATTTGAACCAAATTTTCTTTGGTAACAAAACGAGGATCTAATAAATTTAATATGCTTATTGATTTTTGATTTCCAGGTTTACTAATAAATTCATCAAATTATATTCATCCACAATAAAATCTACCTTCTTCCTTTCAGCCGAACTGCTACGCGAAAATAATAACAATAGAGTCACAGAAAAAGATCGTGATATACTCGAAGCAGCCGATAGGCGTGGACGAGGAGATTACGTACGACTACAAGTTTCCGCTGGAGGACGAGAAGATCCCCTGTCTGTGCGGTGCGCCGCAGTGCCGCGGCTTCCTCAACTGAGGGCCGCGTGTACTGTACTATTGCGGGGATCGTACACAACAAGGAGATCAGTATACAGGCAGCTACCTTCTTTTTTTTCTTCTTCTTTCTTCCCTGCTCCCATTATTTGGGGTCAGCTTTCCTTACCTCACTTTCATACGCTAAGTCCTTCTATTTTGGGTTGTCTCTTCTCTGCAATTGGGTAGGCAGCTATCTACCTACTACTTTGAAATAATGTTGATTGTGTGAATATTGGAAATGTTGTGATGATGCCTGTATGCTTAACTCTTGGTTGGACTGTACACACCTCTGTTGCTCAGCTTACAACTTGCCGCACCAGACACGATGATAAGTCTGATAGTCTGAAGTAAGCTTACACCCGTCAATTTGTTCTCAAACGTAGATATCTAATGAAATTAGTTCCTTACAAACGCGATCTGAAGTATCTTTAACAATGTGTTCATGGCCATTTATTTGATGATGAATTGACCGGTGTACGGCAGGCTAGCTGAAAATGTTTTGGAATATTTACGTAAAGTCTGCAATAATAGTTATTTTTATCGCAATAAAACTTCAACAATGAACTGATAAATATATTATTAGGCTATGCAATCAATTAAATCGTACTTTAAATGTAAAGAAGCGACGGCAACGATTGGAATTACCCTTTAGTGTTGTGATTTAGGCCAGGTCAAATAATAGAATATATTCGATTCTGTCCTTACCTACCTCTCGATGTAGATCTACAGGATAACTAACGATATGATGTGTGTTCAGGGTTCTGTTTCATATCTTCCATAATATTAAAGTAAGGACTATGTATAAAGCCAACTTTCATTTCGACTCACTTGGAGCGTGGCTCCGTTCACGTACATTGTTACAACCGCTGCGCAAGTCTGTAGGACGTCCCGTGGTTTTGAAAACTGCCTCAACTTATAAAGATTTTTTGTCATTTTTATGTAATATATGAGTGTCGGTGTGTCTCTGAAGCGTTTGTTTATTGTATTTAATGTGAGACCTGGTGATCATATGATGTAATTATAAATTAGCCGCAGCAACTGATTCTTGTATTATATTATGATATATTGACTGAGTCTAAATATATGATTCACTAGGCATAGAATGTCTGATATAGCGAGCTGTGTAATTATTTGTGTTGTACATTATTTGTGTAAAGAGATCTCTGCTATTACGTCAGATTTGTGTAGTACACTTTTTAAGTACATCATCTTGTTCATAATTTCGATGATATGTCGTAACCAAATGATATGGCGTATTATCGACTACTGTTTACGATTAGAACCTGTCTGTAAGCGTTGTGCGAGTAGTTATGTCGAATAACTGAATAAATTGATGTGTGCTCGCATCAAATCTCCAAATTCCACTTCATATTATGTAAATGTAATAAGATTGTAAATAAAAAATTCCAACAATTGTAAACCTCGTTTTATTGAATGAATTCCATAAGCAACGGAAAGGGCCTGAAGTGAACTTAACAATATAATCAAATTTACCTATTCGATGGCGCTGTACGACGCCCCTGGGGTGGGTGGCCTACCTGCCTGCCCAGAACAAAGCTAGGCTGCGAAAACCCCAAAGAGACATGTATATTAGTGTAATACGCGGATACCGAACAATCTCAGCTGAAGCGGCGAAACTCCGACTTGATGCTGCCATAACAGGGGTCAGCGGACGATAGATCGGGGATTGCATTGTCCACGCTGCACGGTCCCTGCTCGAGTCAGCCCTGTTGGACTAGACCGAGCGCGTCCAGCGTCCGGCGCCCAAAGGCGGCGGTGGCGAGGTTCTCCGTCCAATGGTGGACGATCGCTTCCCTCGCCTCCCGCTCCTCCGCCGTCCACACGTACACTCTGGCGAGCACCCACGCCTCTAACTCCCAAGGAGGGGTGCCCGCCAGAGCGCACGCCGCCGCGAAGCCTACCGAGCGGTAGGCCCTCGCCACCCGCTGTGCAATGGCCCTTTGGGGCCTGCGGATGGCGGTCGTGTTCTTCCTCCTGTGGAGGAAGTTCTCCTAGATGGGGGCCCCGTAAAGGGCCTTGATGCTCTTCATGATGCCGTCATCGCGCCTTAGGCCTCCCCAAGTTCGTTAGGTGCTACGACATTGGCGGCTTTCAGCAGGCCCGTCGACAGCCCGCTGAAGTGCGGGCCGAAACGCCACCTGCTGTGCACCAGGGCCAGATACTTCATCTAGGCCTTCACCTCTATCCTGACACCCTCCACGACTATGTGGGCGTCAGGAGGGTAGCACTGCCGAGGCCCGTGAAAGAATACGGCCTCGGTCTTGTGCAGCGCCATCTTCAATCATAGCCGGCGGATCCTATCCGCGACCAAGGATCCGCCAGCCGAGCTCAGACAAGCCGCCTCTCTGCACCTTGAGCAGGGCCAAGGCGTCGACCGTCGAACGCCCCAGTCGAAAACCGAACTGGGCGTCCGACAGGTCTGGTCCCACCCCCCGCGGCAGGCTATTTAGCCGGTCGGCGGCGATCCCTTCGAACAATTTACCGACCTCATCGAGCAGAACGATGGGCCGGTATGCCGAGGGGGCGTCCCTCTTTACAGCTGCCCCTCCCTCTACAGTTTCGGGAACCTCGCAGCCCAAAAGCAAGCGCTGAAGAGGTCCCGAAACCTGCTTTGCATCTGCGAGACAGCTATTGCCACCACCCACGGTAATAGTCTTTTTCTACTTCGCCTGTATTGGATAGGGACACTAAAGCTACTACGCTAAGTAATCTTTCAAACATTCCGGTACCTGATTTATCCCCATTTGTCATAAGTCAATTCACCGCTTGTTATATTAAAAAGAGTATTGTATCGATTTCGTCCAACGCTGTTGGTAGTGACTGTGTTATCCGTAAAATAATCGTCCCCATCCTTGATGACATTCTTCCTGTTATCCTTCACATCCTCAACTTCTCTGTTTCCAGTGGTGTCTTCCCTCAAGCCTGGAAAGATGATGTTATTCCTCTACCCAAAAAATCTCATCCTGCATCTTTCTCTGACTATCGTCCCATTTCTATTCTTCCTTTCCTATCCAAAGTCCTTGTTGAAAAACTTGTCCACCATCAACTCAGCTCTTTCCTTTCCAAACACAAGCTGCTAAATCCCTTCCAATCTGGTTTTCGTTTCGTATTAGGGACGACATAAGGTCAGGCGTGGAAATGGGAAAGTTAGCTGTAGTTGCTCTACTTGACTTCAGCAATGCCTTCAATACGGTCGACTTTGACATTTTGCTGGGCGTCCTGTGCTCTTTTGGCATAATATCTCCTTGGTAATTGACTGGTTTCATAGTTACCTGTTTGGCCGCCGGCAGCGTGTTTGCATTGAGGAGTCTTTCTCTTCTTGGTGTCACAGGGTGTCCGCAGGGTGGCGTGTTATCACATCTACTTTTCACACTCTTCATTAATGCTATCACTCAACGGATATCTTCTTTCTACCACGTTTATGCTGATGATCTCCAAATTTATACTCAAGCCCCTCTCGGCGATTTATCAGACGCTATTGAGACTATTAATACGGACCTGGCTCGAATTGGTGACTGGAGCACTGAGTTTGGGCTGAATATCAATCCGACGAAAACTCAAGTGGCTGTTGTGGGAAGTTCCCGAACGGTCTCTAGGATTGATTGGGCGACACTGCCCCAGGTTTCTTTCAACAACACCATTGTTCCTATAGCTCACACTGTGAAGAACCTGGGGATTTACATCGACTGCACCCTTTCCTGGACCAAACAACTGCAGGAGGTCAGTAGCAAAATGTGTGCATCTGCGGGTTCCCTGAGACGCCTTCGTAACTTTCTTCCCATCACCACTAAAATTGCGAAAGCACAATCTCTTCTTCTCCATTATGCTGATGCCAGCTATCTCGATCTCACCCAAGACAAATTGGACTAGCTTGAGCGACTTCAAAATCACTGTATAAGGTTCATATTTGGCTTGCGCAAGTATGACCATGTTTCTGAATTTCGAACCAAGCTCAAAAACTATATCATCTGCATAGCCTACTGTGTAGAATGGTCCGGTATTGAGTTTGGCAAGTAGCGAGTCTACTACCAAGCACCACAATAATGGTGACAGAACTCCGCCTTGCGGACAACCTTTTGTTGTTTTTGCGCTAAGTCTGTCTCCCATCAGTTCCGATCTGACTATTCTGCTTCTCAGCATATAGTCAATCCAGTTGCACATGGTATCATTGATGCCATATTCCTTTGCAGCAATGCGTATGGACTCAAATGTTCTCTTGTCGAAGGCTCCCTCTAGCGCAGCCTCGGCTCGACTCGCAACATAGTGTAATGCCGTTTCCGTAGATATGCCAGGGCTGTAGGCGCACTGTAGTTTATGTAGAGGGAATACTTGTGAGTGGTCCCTCTCTTAGGTACCTGTCTACCAGTTTCTCCAGAGCTTTTAAGAGAAAGGATGATAGACTGATGGGCCTGTAAGCTTTAGCTTCTTCGCGAGTCGGTCTACCCACCTTCGGTATAAAGGTGACTTTGACCTCCCTCCATGCCTTGGGTACGTACCCAAAGGCTATGCAGGCTCTGTAGAGCTTACTCAAATGGGGTATCAAACCAGATGCCCCTTCTTGCAATAGTATTGGGTAGATGCCATCTGGACCAGGGGCTTTGAGTGGCTGGAAGCCCGCTATGGCCAGCTTCAGTATATTTTCATCTACCACTTTCTTTGCCGTGAGCCAGTTATTTTTGGACGTCGTGTGCCTTGTGAGCTCGTCCCTTGTGACTGGTTCCTCTTCATCGCTATCGCGCAGTATACATTTTGGGAAGTGGGTCCTATACATCACGCCCAGAGTGTCCTGTCCAGTTTCCGTGAGATACCCATTCTCATCCGTTACAGATGATAGTGGGTTTGTCTTAGTCATGGACATTGCTATGCACAACCTCATTACATTTGGCAGAGCTTCGAAGGAGGTGCAATGCTGCCGCCAATTAGTCATTTAGCCCTTGCGTACCGCCGTGTTATACCTCGTCAGCACGCTATGAAAGCCAGCAAAATCCTTCCTGGCTTTTGCATCATTAAAGGCCTGTCGTGCTACCTGACGTATTTTAGCTAGTTCATGAGTCCACCATGGTATCTTTTTGCCTTGATTCTGTCCGCTTCAAATTCTATATCCATTATGAAATTAAGCTTACCTTTAGGGCACCCTAGATTTACTTTGAGGTCCCTCCTGTATGGGTCCTAATTTGTAAGCCTTGGGTTTCTCCTTCGTCTAGTTATGGTTAATGGTAAATTCCCGAAATAGTCTCTGTATTATTGCATTGAGGATGACAGAGGAATGATGTACAAAGAACCACCTCTCGATCAATCCAAGCAAAGCAGTCATTGTTACATTCACGAGGAAGAGACGACTAGGAAACCTAGGAGAGCCTTCCCTCAATGGAATAAAGCTGCCCTGGCCCACCGAAGTTAATTATCTGGGTGCAACGCTTGATAAAGAGCTCAGGTGGCAAACTCAAGTGGAAAATATTACGACAAAGGCCCTACGAGTGTTTGGCATGTGTCGTTCCACCTACGGTAAAACTTGGGGGCTAAAGCCCAAGTGATACGATGGCTGTACCGGACAATGATAATACCTATTATCATATCACATGGCCAAGAACAAAACTTAAAACCAGAAGATTATAGGCTCATATCTCATAGCCTCGTTGTAAAACGCAAACAGTTTTCAACGAGATTGGGGAGGAGTAGGTTATCTAGGGGACCACAATAGATCCCAATGGGTCGAAGTGTCCGAGTTATTTCTCGGCCCCTCCACAAGATAAGATAGTTCATGGTTAGGTTAAAATGTAATGAAAATCTTGGTACTTTACAAAAATATATATTTTAACATGTCAAGTTACATAACCAAAGTTCACTTACATTTAAAAACTAATCTAAACAGAAATCAAGTCAGTTATAAAATCACAGTAAAATAAGTAGACAATGCGCTAGTAATTATTAAATAATGGTTTATTACTTTCAACAATCATACCAAAACTTATTCATTTTCCAATTAATATTGTCTTTAAAACCCCATTAAGTGTTACCTTAGAAAACCTTGTTAAATTATGTAATAAATAAAATGTACATACTATTAGTACCTTACATTAATATGCTAATACGGTTATGTTAAAAAATAAAATAGCTGCTAAGGCACGGTATAAATTATTAAATATTACCTATCAAACATATTAACGCCTAAAATTAAAAATACTTTTAAATACTAACAATAGATCTACTCGGTTGACTTCACTCCTGCACTTAACATTCATCTCTCAGGTACAAATGTTTTCCTGCATCATACAAGCTCTATACAGGGTGTAAAGAAACTCATCGCCAAGCCAAATCTACGCCTTCTGTACATCTAAGTAACATTGAGCAAAAATTATCGCTTGGAAACTGGGACTAGCGCGCAATATGAAGAACGCATTTTTTCGTGAAACGAAAAATAGAATTTACATCAAAGAGCCTTTGATGTCTCCATAACAAGTCGATTCCAAGGCGGAAAACTAAAATTATGCAATGACGGGCATATTATGTGACTCTCCAATTAGGGATGGCTCTTTTACACCCGTTATACTTGATATACGATAACATAATCAGACTAGTCAGAGTACCTACTCTCTGGAGTTTGGCAATATAAATATCACTGGAAGCGGACTTGTCTCGTGAACATTTCGGCGCACAAGTCGGCCGGGCCCTTCGGCGAGGCCGGCTTGTCCTCGCTGACGTCTGACTCCGTGTCGGAGTCAAATTCCGAAATAGTCGCGGGAGACTTCCTACCGTTCGTCATTCGTTTCATACCGACCTCTGTTGTCAATATTTCTTTGATGACGTCATCGGGCGTCTGCTCTTTGCGGTGTTTATTGCGTAACTGACGCGCTCGTTTCCTGATGTCGGCCAGGAATCCTGTCGTCACTTCGACGCTCTCTTGCGACTCATCCTGTTGTGTTAAATCTGTCAAAGACTGTGCTAGGTCAGTGGAGGATCCCTTTGAATCTGATATCGTAGCTAAGGACTCGATGGACGCGCCGACACTGCGGAAGGCCACCTGCCCCTCCACGACTGAGACGTTGTATCCACTATCGTGTTTGGAGCTTACGACTATACCTCTGGGTGCTGTGCCCAGCAGCTTGGGCTCCTTTATCTTTAACGTGAATATTTCGGGCAGGTAGCAGTCAGAAGCGGTGGACGCCAGCGAGGTAGCGTCACAGGTGCAGGGCGGCATCCGGTACGCGTCGTCGTTCAAGTACACGATGGTTATTTTGTCGTCTCCGATCACATACAGGAAGGGGTGCACGAATTCCCAGCTGTACACGGCGGTACTCCACTTGGGGTCTTCGTTGCGCGTTCGCTTTCCGTTTTCGTCGACGAACACTCCGCACTCCGCGTAACAGAGGAGTATTTCTGTGGGTTTTTCTTTTATGAGTAGGAAGGCCTTGGGCGGGGAGTGCTTCTTAGCGGCGGCGGCTATGGTGGGCTCGTCCATGCCGAAGGCCTCCAGGGCACCGGAGGGCAGGTTTACTTTGAGGGGCTTCTCCCCGGCGATGAACAGCGTGTTGGTGGTGAGCAGCAGCGAGCTGGCGGGGCGGTCCACAGTGAGTGAGCGCGCGATCCTGAAGTCTGCGGCGCCGGCGTCGTAGCGCAGCAGGAACACGCGCCGCCCGCACGCCACCACCGCGCGCGGCTCGTCTGCACAGGTGCTACAGGTAGCCTGCCAACAAACAAACCAGCTTTTATTTAGTCGTCACAGAAAGGGTGCAATGTTATGGCCTTGCGTCACAGGTTTACTACACTCTCATAGCAAAACTTTGTTTACAAGAAGACAGTTTTTTGGTTCGTCAAGGAGCGAAAATATTCATGCGAAAACAAGAATGAAATCGGGTGTTTATAAAAGCAACGGGTTTAAGCCCGGGTTTTTATGGGATACATGTACAGATGTGCAAACCACCGGGTTTAAATCCGTTACTTTCATAAACACCCAGAAAATTGGGTCAAGTGCCAGTCGAACTCGTGCGCCGAGGATTTCATACCTAACCATTATACCGGTATAATAAAATTGGTATCATTTTTATTGGTGGCTAAGTTTTAAAGATATGGGCAAATTTAGATTTTCGCGAAAAATTTTAAGTACCAAAATTTACCTTAATTTTCAAGTTTTTTGAATTTTTCCTTTATTTGTGCTGTGACTTCACTTTTTGCCAAATTTCAGGGTTCTAGGTCAACGGGAACTACCATATAGGTTTTCGACCCAAGATGTAATAGGGACTATGCACCTCAATATCTGGTATAAATTTTAACTTGCTAGGTCCACCCGTTCCTAAGAAAATCGGTGGTGACACACGGACAGACGGACAAGAGAGTGATCTTATACGGGTTATAAAAATCTCAAAATTGTTTAGCAATATTTAATTCAATGTTTCTATATAAAAAATAGAATTTAGAATCTTTTAATCAGTCACTAGACCATCGAGATTTTTATAAATAAGTAAAAAGGTAAACTCAAAGCTCGTAAAAAGAATGTTTACCTTCATGACATGCGGCGGAGTGCTATCAGGCAGGGACACGTGCGTGACGTCGAGCGCGGGCTTCAGGCCGGCCGCGCGGCGCAGCGCCGAGCCCAGCGCCAGCATGCCCGTGTGGGCCAGCGAGCCGCCGTACACGAACAGCGCGCGGCCGCCCGCACACAGCGCCAGCGACACGCCCACGTAGCCGAAGCTGGCGCGCCGGGCCGAGCCGCCCTCCCACTCCAGGCGCACGGCCCCGCGCAGGGACTGCAGCCCGTCAGCGCAGCCTGTCCGTAACAAGTAGGTACATTGTGTATATCAATATAGTATATAGTTTCAATATATCTGTAACTAACGGACGCCTCACGGTTTCACCTGCGTAGTTCCCGTTCCCGTGGGAATACAGGGATAAAAGTAGCCTATGTTACCCGGGGATAGAGTAGCTTCCCAATGGTGAAATAATTTTTGAAATCAGTCCAATAGTTTTAGATTTTTTCATTACATACAAAAATACAAATCATTCCTCTTTATAATATAAGTATAGATGTATAGTATCCACAGATTACCTCCCAATAGATACCGCTTGCCTACTGTTTTGTTTCATTCAGAGTTCACCAAATTTGGCGGAAGGCACGGGTTGCGCGGGGAGTGACAAGTACGCAGTGATTGGCTATTCAAGATCGTAGTGATAGTACATACACATTAAATGTCGATAAAAATATCGATATATTATTTTATGTAAAATTTCTTAGGCGGCGATTTTACAATTACTTTAATAATAATAAAGAAAAAACATCGATCGAGAAAAGATTTTGATTTTGGCCAGAAGTGATTTAATTTAATTTTAATCCTATGTAAACAGGCTCTTGTTATGAGTAGAGCCCAATTAGTTCAAAGTTAAAATAAACTAAATTGTTAATTTTTAAATAATCTTTTTTAACAAAAATATTTTACTCTCATATATACCTAATTAAATATCGATCATCGATACTTCTCGATAAGCAAAAAACGTATTTTTCTCAACATTTCTACTTCTGTGGGAAAAAGATAGCAATATGAATAATTAATAATAATAATAAAAGCGCTACTGTAAAGTGTGCAATTTTGATTTGCTAACCATTATAACTTGACCGTTTTTAGATTGTTCAATATTTATTACTTTGCCGACTGGTGGAATGCTATCCCATCTTATTTTGAACTTGAAGGGCTGGTTGATTTTCCACACCAGTTTACTGCACAATTCGTCTTTTTTTTAAGGCAAACCGTTGATAACTATTTTTTAAACAGAATTAAAACTAGAAATCGCTTGCGTCCCTACAGTTCTAATGTCTGGTCACACTAAAGAGATGATACCGTGCACTAAATTGTTATATCATATATACAGTTATATCAGCCTAAATTGGCTGATGTGTTGTGCGCGTAATTTGTCTTCTATGCGAAATCTATTGGGAGGTAATCTGTGATAGTATCCAAAGGCTTTTTGGTAGATATCGCAGTCAGCGATAAGACCGCCATGGTATGGTTTTTTTTTGTAAATTTTCTACAACTATTTTGGTGTATAGTGCTCGCCAAACTTCTGGGCCGCCCTGAAGTTGACTTTCCGATGCGCAAGGCACGAAACTGCTGTTTTTGTATGACATTTACTACTGCGCAGCCATTGTAGCCAACTTCAGGGCGGCCAAGAAGTTTAGCAAGAACTATACATTAAAGTATATTCTATCTATCTATGAGTATATTCAGTAAAAAGATAGTCGATGTAAAACATACTATATCTGATATACTACATGGCTATATCTGAGTCCAGTATCTCTCGCCAAGTTTGACCTGCTTGCGGTTACTCTTATCTTGAGAGGAGTCTAAAGCAGCCTTGGCTATCGCATCCGCGTAAATCACTAGCAGTCGACGATCCAGGAACCTCACTAATCCAGCCGTTTAGCAGTACTCTATTATCACAAAATAATTGAATTAAAACATACCGATAGCGACAGCGTTGGGCGCCACATAGAGCGCGGCGGCAGGCTCGCTGGCCACTGGCGCCAGCAGCGCGGGCGTGTAGGCGGCCGAGATGGGCTCGGCTAGGCGCAGGCGAGACACCCACTGCGCTCGATCCGATATATTTCCGCAGACAACTGCCACTGTCGAGCCGCGGTCAGTGTTGTCCAGCTTTACCTGAAAAAACAAACACGATTTTTAATCAGAGAGGAAATAGTTATTTATGCTACAAGTGCGGAAGGTAGGTGATTTCCGATGAGTGGATAAATCGACACGAGTCGGAAATCATCGTCGGAAAAAAAAATCTGAACCAAGCAAGAAATTAATAAAATGGCGGGCTTATTCAAGCGCGCTCAGCATATCCACAGATTAACTAATAGTTCCTCGGGCATATTCTACTGCACATGTGCAAATAGCTGTCACGTCGTAACGCGTACAGGCACGAGCAAAATTAATTTTAAATATTCATTAAATATGTTTAGCTTCATTCTGCCAAAAAAAAAAATATTGATCAAAATCTAAATTTAGAGTAATTAAAAACGCCTTTAATGAAGTATTAGTTTTATTTTACCTTTTATATGAATGATAATCTGTCTTCACAAATTTTTAAAACTTTTCTCTAATAATAAAAACTCTATGCGGCGGGCTGACGTTGGGAGTTAAAAATTAAAAAAATACAGAAAAGTAAAAAGCACTAGTAAAAAAGTGTCACTTTCCGCACAGTTTGGCTGCTTGGAAAACGCTCTTTTCGAGGACATGCATTGTAAAATAATTGTTTGTGACATGGTAAATATACCATATATTTCGCAAAATAATATAATATATGATTTCAGTCCACAAACTCTTGCACAAACCACGCCAGAAGTCGTCGAACTTTACAAATCCGATCAGGAATCAAACATCAACACGTCAAACTCCCCATGTATTTTTGTCTCTAGTTATTTATGGTCAAACTAGTTGTGAAGCCTGCCAATTCGTTCTCGTGGTAATTAAAATAAAACCTATGTGCTCTTCCAAACTTTACTTACTTATCTCTGTGCCAAATTTCATCCTAATCCATTCAACCATTCTGGAGTGATTGCTTAAAAAAATGTATGTTTCATTTATCCAAACTTTAACATTTACTATGTATAATAAATTGATGTAATTTTCTGCATAACACTTACAACAAACGCCCTGTTGGCCTCGTTGTGCGGCAAGTTCCTGGCGTCCACGGACAGCAGGCGGCCGCGCAGCTCCCTACTGCCGCTGTTCAGCACCAAGCAGTCGTCAACGCACCGCGCACGCATGCGCTCGCGACTGCCATCCTTCCTGCAAGAGAAGCACAATACTAATATTATGCCAACTGACTCAAACCCGCGCGGAGTTAGTACTTATCCTCTTAATATATCTATTTTTTTTTTTAATATAGTCAACAAATAACACATAAACCGTCAGTAGAATCCGTTAATTTAATCAAAGGCCGTTCAGTAGGTAGTATTTGCGTGAACGAGTAACAAACATCCATACCATAGGATTAAAACGGGTAAAATTTTATGTTTACAAGTTTCTAATGGCTAATCTCATCCGAATACGACAATTCTTACACTAGTAGCTACAATATGGCTGAGTGGCATTAGACTTTTTATCCCGAAAAAGGACGCCACGGGAGTGAAGCCACGGATAAAAAGATTGTATTATACAAAACGTATTCTTCTTACTTTGGTGCAAACAAAAACCTTCGAGCTAGCTTTTGTGCGGTTACAAAACTAATTTTAGATTAGTCTAAGCCCCGTTTTTTGAACTGTAAATATCTCAAGCAATGGTTTCAAATTTCGTTAAAACGCGTTTATTTATCAATTGTGAGTCTGACAAATGGTCAAATAATTAACTCTTCTACTTATTAGACCATTTTTGATGCTAACAATTGATGAAAAAAAGCGTTTTAGCGAGATTTGAAACCATTGGTTAGCATATTTAGCATAGAATAAACTTCAATATAAAATAACTGGCTTCGAGGAATAAGTTTGAAGTAAAACGCTGGCAACACACACTGGTCATGACTTTCGCCTTGAGACACTGTGGTAAGTTGGACGAGAAGATACCGCGCAACTTCCCGAACGCTGCCCAGCCGAGTCGGATTCGACGGTTGAACTCTTTCTCGAAGTTGGACCTATCTAACTGGACCATTTGTTCTAGGTAGACATAATCGTCCACAACTTCGAGTGTAGTCTCCGACCCTGCTAAGAGTGGGTGCAACATGGGCATTCAACATCACCTTGGTTTTATCCATGTTCATTTTTGAACCCACTCTCTCGGTAGCTCTACTGAGGTCATTGAGCATTGTACTGAGGCAAACCGAAGGTGAGTGATGCACACGCCATTGACGTTGGTGCCTAGCCATCTCCAGTCCAGAACCTTGAAGACTTCCTCCAGTGCAGCGGTGAACAATTTCGGAGATATGACGTCACCCGTCGTCAAAGTATATTTTATAAATGAAGTTTTTTAACCTTTACTGTTACTAACTTAAGGTTTGTAATTCATGGGCATCATATCCAAGCGGTTCGAGGCGGCGGCATCACAGTCCATTCACGGGTAGCGACGTGGGCCCCTCTTCTCTGAGCACTGCGCCTTCACTTTTTCTTCTTCCTTGGTTGTTGTCAACCATCGTCATCACAATCGCGTACCACACAAGCCAACCGCCTGACGTCATAACGAACCAGCTAGTGCGCCTCTGAGTGGCGCGCGCTGCCTCACGTGCGATAAGCAGAGCGCGCGCGTGTGCACGACGTCACATAGGCTCTCATTAAGGCTTTTTAAGATCGAGCGCCACGCCGCCGCGCCGGTGTGGGTGTGAGAGCGAGACAGAGCAATAATACCCGCACTTTATGTTTTGTTAATTTTATCTTGATACCTATTTTCGTTTTAGTCGCAACATATATTATTTTCGTAGTGGTTTATATTATCTTTCTATATTTGTTTTATGTTTTTGTATTATATTAGACACAACATGCTTTGGTTTCCGTACGTCACGTCCTAGGCGACCACTGAAAATCAGCGCCGTGCTGTGGGTCTCCCACGGCACAGCAATATGCTGAGTGGAAGCCTTCTTGTCACAGTCACGACATGCATCTGCTTGTACTTACTCGTCATCCTAGTACTGTACTCAAGTTTGGTTTTTAATTTTAATCTTACTTTTCTTTACTAACATAATTTAAATTCTTAGGTACTAATATTGGATACCGTTAAGGGTTTAATTTAAGATGTAAAAAATTTTGTATGTCGGTTTTGTGGCGAATAAACACTTTTTCTTTCTTTCTTTTCACCCGGTCTCACACCTCACTGCAAAGAACAAGTGCCAAGGTCTGATCCTGAAGTCAGACTGGCATGGTGGCGCTTTTGTACAAACACTTTAGCACCTCGATGTACAGGTAGTAGATTTGGCACCGTTGAAGACTGCAGTACAGCCCAAGTCTCGATCGAATCGAAGGCTTTCTCGTATTCCACAAACGCTAAGCAAAGAGGCAGGTTATACTCCGGTCTTCTGTAAACCGGCTTGTTCAGGAGGCTGGAAATCGTCAAAACTGCGCGCGAACTATTTGTAGAAACGGCTGAAAACTGAGATGGGTCTATAACTCTTATACCGAGCATTGTTGATCTTCTTGAAGAAGAGTACCTACAACCACACTCCCGAACCATGCCTGAGGCGTTTTCCCTTCGAGTACGACGGAATCAAACAGCTTCTGAAGGTCCTTAGGTTCCGGTTTTCCACCCGCCTTCAGGCATTCGGGCGTAATTCCGTCATCACCCGGCGCCTTGTTTTTCTTAAGTTGTTTCAGAGCCATTCTAATCTCGCAGAGGCTGACGTCCGGGATATTTTCGGTATAGTGTCGGGTCAATCTAACACTTGGGTCCTTTTGCTAAAATCGCAACGGGTTTACTGATTGACGTGTAAAACTGCCCATAGAACCTCTCGATCTCCCTCAAAAACTCCGGTTTGGCGGATACTATTCTACCATCATCGGTCTTCAGTTTCGTGAGCTAGCTCTGCAATCCAAACACCTTGGAGCCTTTATTCCGGTCAATCGCTTATTTAATACGCTCGGTATTAAAGCGGCGGAAGTCGCTTTCCATGAACTTGGAGATCCGTCTAAGGAGCTGCCGGTAGTTCCACGCATCGTCTGAAAACTGCAGGATCATTTCACGCCTCTCCTGCAGCAGTTTGAGAGCAGTGGCGGCTGGTGGATCATAGTAGTGGTAGTGCACTTTGCCGTCTTACTGGGTAATTGCGTTAGATTTGCTAAAATCGGCAAACCATCTCGCTAGCGACTTCTAATTCGACGCCAACGCCATCTAGTTACGTCGTTGTACAACTTTTAATGTTGGTACTCGACCCTAAGATAAGTTTCGTTCGTCAAACCTCGCCCGCTCTCGGTAATCTTCGGTTCGCTGGTGCGGCGCACGAGAATGGTCATATTTCGCCGTACATTTTCTATTGAACTATCTCTGTCTCACGCGCAAGGCGTTTTCGCTTGTTTCTCATAGAATTGTATGAACTCTCGCCGTGCGCTTTAGCCTAGCGCACGGGGAGTATTTTTTACAGCAATATACGTCTTATTACTTTAGCAAAGAGCTTAAATTTGTTCGTCATAATTTCGTAAATATTGAATAGATCGTTAATCAGATATTATTAAACATTTTTATTTTATTTCTAAACCTTTTTAAATCTGGCAGTTCAGTGCACGAGTGAACTTAAAGTACAGCCGCCTCTGTTTGAGAGTAGGATCGGATAGTTTCTCGTTTCTATTTATACGACGGGTCTTGAAAATCGTAAACCGATTCTGGAGTTCGTGCTGAAAGCTTTCGGGGTTTTGGATCTGGATATGTGCTGGACGGAGAGACTTCATCAGTCGAAATGTTTCCAGCTTTTTTTTTTTTTATACTCTATAGGCTCGCGTTTGACCACTATCTCGCCTGTTGTTAAGCGATGACGTGGTCTACGGTGAAGCACGCTTGCCTAGGAGAAACCTATTCACTCTTGACTTAAAGACCCCAAGGTTGTAGCTATCAGGTAACAAAGACCCCGGAAGGGAATTCCACTCCTTAGCTGTACGCACAATGAAAGTATTAGCAAAACGCTTTGTGAGTATGGGAGGGATGTCCACCATGTACCGATGGCGCATGGCCGTACGTCTTGTAGTCCGATGATGGAAAGGGCTAGGCGGAATCAAATTGTGCAGTTCCGTCGCACACTCCCCGAAATGTAACCGATAAAAAACCGACAGGCTGGCAACTCGGCGTCGATGTTCGAGGCTCTGGAGCTTTGAGGCGACCAGTGCATCGTTACCAATAAGCCTTTTGGCCCGTCTGTCGATCGACTCAAGTGCATCAAGCTGGTATTTGGCAGATCCATCCCAGAGGTGAGAGCAGTACTCCATGCATGACCGAACTTGCGCTTTATACAAGTTGAGCAGCTGTTCAGGCGTGAAGTACCGTCTCACCTTAGCAAGAATCCCCAACTTTTTTGAGGCTAACTGAGCTTTAGCCTCAATGAATGGACCGACGTTGAGGGTTGATGTCAACGTAACACCGAGAAGTTCGAGATGGTCCGTTATCGGCACGGTTACACCACGGAAAGAAGGAGCCGGGTGGAATTGGCTCTTTTTAGCGGAAAAAAGACACGCCTGGGTCTTCGCAGCATTGAAAGTGACCAAATTGGCATCACCCCATTCGAAGACCGCCTTCAAGGACAGGTTCAAGCGTTCAACCATGGCCTCCCGGAGAGACCGAATCTGAGGCCCAGTAGCCCGTGCGCTGGACACGTATCTCTCAGCAACAGTGCTGTCGTCTGCGTACCCAAAGGTGCCGGGTTTTAGCAAATCATTAATGTGCAGCAAGAATAATGTTGCCGAGGGACTCCGACGTTGATATCTAACTGACCGGACGAGCAGCCGTCGATAACCACTCGGTTGGAGCGATCCCTCAGGAAGTCCCCTATCCAATCACACAGACCACTAGGCAGACCGAAGGAAGGAAGCTTACCAATGAGGCTTTCGTGCCAGACCCTGTCGAAAGCCTTCGAGATGTCGAGGGAGACGGCTAGCGCTTCCCCGTGTCTCTCGATGGCCTCACTCCAGATGTGAATGGCATACGCTAGAAGATCACCAGTGGACCGATTTCGGCGGAAGCCGTATTGGCGGTCACTGAGGATATCGTTCGCTTCTAGGTATGCCAGGAGCTTACCGTTGAGTACACGTTCCATACTCTTACAGAGGATGGACGTTACAGATATGGGTCTGTAGTTGGCCGGGTCAGCTCGACTGCCCTTCTTGGGCACGGGCTGTACGTTGGCTTGCTTCCAAGCCTTCGGCACTTTTCCAGTCTCTATCGAAAGGCGATACAGGCGTGTCAAGATCGGAGACAATTCAGGCGCACAGGTTTTAAGTACAATTGCTGGTATCCCGTCGGGGCCACTCGCTTTGTTCACATCGAGGCTACGCAGAACCCTACGGACGTCCTTTTGATGGATGCTTAATAATTAAGTTCAATGTGCCTCTTACCAGACGGTGATCAGTGCCCGTTTTCGCCGCGTTGATCACAGAGACATCATTGAGTATGTACTCCTTCGTCGACATGATGACAAGTCTATCTCATTTTTCGTTGCACTATTCGGGTTCAGCCAGTTCTACTTCCTGTGTTCACACTTTCTGAAGAAGGATTTCATCATGTCTCCCTCCTTCTCCATAAAACTGGCCAGTAGGTGACTTCGGTGGTTCCAGCGTCCTAATCCAAATTGCCCCACTCACAGCTCATTATCGTCCCGTTTACCACTAAAACACCACACACGTGTTTCACATTAAAGTCCACCATGACCACGGTGAAGTGAGTTTTATAACCATGTATGGCTCTCAGATGGGGTTGCGGTTGGTGGCTACAACATTGCGAATTTGCACTACGCAGATGATACCACTCTTTTTGCATCTAGTGCTCGCCATATGGAAGAAGTCCTACGCAAAATGGAACAAGTGAGCCTTGAATGAAGATTAATCGGATTGAAGATTAATCGCAGCAAGACCAAGGTGATGATTGTGGACCGTGTTAACAATAATTCGCCAGAAGTTGCTCAGATCGCGAACTGCGACGTATTCCAATCCTACGTATATCTTGGAGCTTTAATCTCGGATAACGGCGGCTGTATTGACGAAGATAAAGAGGCTTATGGCGATTATAAGAACTGCAATGGACAAAATGAAAAAAATATGGAGTAACAGAGACATCACCAAAGCCACGAAGACCAGGCTCGTGCGCACTTTAATTTTACCCATATTTCTGTATGCTGCAGAAACGTGGACGATGCGGGAGGTGGAAAGAAAAAAGGTATATGCTCTGGAGATGTGGTGCTGGAGAAGAATGCTCGGAGTGTCGTGGACCGAGTTCCGCACAAATGGCTCAATACTCCAAGAACTCCACATCAAGCAGCGTCTGTCCGCAATAGTACAGTCCCGAATACTCACTTTCTTCGGACACGTTTCAAGGCGAGACAGTCAGTCCATAGAACGGTTAGTCGTCCAAAGAAAAGTGGACGGCACTAGACCGCGTGGTAGGTCACCCATGCGTTGGACCGACCAGATCAAGTCTGTTGTGGGCGGTCCCGTGCACGAATGTACCCGGATGACGTCTAATCGGGCAAGGTGGCGAGACATTGTAAGACGCATTAGATCTGCCCCATAGACTACCAATACTTCATGATGACCACGACCGCTCTGTCAAGAGCGTAACGACTAAGAAGAGATGGCTCTCGAAATGTCCTCCTACATGGTCTGTGCTCCGTCGTCGGGGTGTGCAGAGGTCGGGGCGTAGACCTGTATGACCTTCAGCGAATACCTTGAGAATATTCTGATTATAAGGTACGCCACCCTTATGGACACACTCTCGATCATCAGTACGTTGGTCACAAGGGACATGTGGACGATAAACCCGGAACCACCCTGTGACTGCCGGTCACCTCTCGGCAGCAGAACAGGTTACCGGATTTATGGTATATCGAGTCCCCCCCCCCCCTTTCTTCGGACTTCAGATAACCTTATTCGTCGTAATCCGCTCAATTCTGCCTCGAGTTCGATGATCTTCTCGTCGGTCCGGAGTATAAGCGTGTTAAATGTTGCCAGGACCAGATCGTAGGTTTGCATTTTGGTAACCGGCGCTCGTCCGGGGATTCTTCGCACCCCTTGCCATGCCATTACCTCGACCGCTACCGTAGTCGATGGTAGACGGACTGCCGGGTACTAGGGGCTGTTATTTCTTTGTGCTTATAATTTTTCGTTTTGGGGGGATTTGAGGTAATCACCACGCTTGGCAGACGGGTTGGCGATCGCAGTTTGTTGTTAAAGTGCACAGAGAACGCTGCTGCCCATTCTCTGGTATGTCCCTAGTCGACTCTTACGACACCCACGGGAAGATATGAGGATACTAAAATAACCAAACATAAAAAAGTGAAATTAAAAAATATTTAACAGAATTCTTACCAAACCACCAGCAGTCCTTTGTCTGGAGATCCTCCATCGGGCGAGTCGATACTTTTTTTCCTAAAACATAATAAAATTATAAATTCTGATCAGCATTAATATACAAAGAATAATGCTATATGAATTGTATATTTACCCATTCACTACAGGCTTGGGTTTCTCGCGCTTGGGTGTAGAAGGATAGCTGCAAAATGAATTACTATTTTTGAATGTTAAAAATATTGTCATGGTAGCTGCTAAAGGGCTTGAGGGCCGCTTCTAAACGGGCCATATTTTGACTTTGGCCAAACATATTGACAAGCTATTGCTGTTTCACTTTTATTGAAACTGTTGTTGCAAACCCATGCATCAAAATGTATAAGAAAGCCAGTTTAGAAGCGCATGCAAATTTGCATCTTATATTTACCTATTTTCCACACTCCCGTTGTAGGCTGCCAGCTTAGCGCGCAGTCTCTCTACTTCTTCACGCAACTCTCTGGTAAAACATTATTTATTTACTTAACTATAGGCAGGCGTGATGGCACTTATGACGTCAGCGAGCACATGAAGTTCGGTAAATATTTTCATAGTTAACAATCAAAACAAGAGCCTACTTTGTTTTCATGGGTGACGCAAGTGTAGTGCCATCATACAGAGTGCCACTAGTATGAGTGCTAACGCATCAAGCGTTGTGTGACACCACTGGTGTCCCGTTGGTGTGATTGTTTCGTGATTTCAACACTAAATAAAGGGACCCGTGTTAAATATGTCGCCCTAAGCAAACTACTCTCCGTCCAGCCTGTTATTATTTTACATTTGACAGATGCACGCATAAGAAGTTTCATAATTATTAACAGGCAACCATAGACAATAAAATGCAATACTTCATGAACGCGTACAGTAGTGAAGCGACATGCTTATTCGTTCCGTTATACCGATAAATTAAAATTCACGATTAAATAGAATTTACGTAGCAGTAAATTATACGTAGCAGTGTAAAGGTGTGAAAGTTAAATTTAAAAAAGTTATATCGGATTTATAAATATAGAAAACACAAAAAATAAAAACTGTACTAATATTACAAAGAGGAAAGATTTGTGTTTTTGTATGTAACAAATAAACTTAAAAACTACTTGACCGATTTCAAAAATTCCTTCGCCGTTGGGAAGTTGTCCCCGAGTGACATAGGCTACTTTTTATCGCTGTATTCCCACGGGAACGGGACATACGCGAGTGAAACCACGAGGCGTCCGCTAGTAACTAATATATTTACGATTTTATTATGAGGAATGGTTGGATTCTTCTCCATATAAACTGGAATCATAACTTGAATTCTCAGTTACATGAATTATTAAATCTCGAGCGCACAAATTTTGCATAACAATGTGTTAAATCGATTAAAATTTCTTCTTTGATAAAGTCGATTGTTCTAAGAAATCGAATCGGTAACGCATTATTTCATCACCAAATGATTAGTTTTTGAGCTGTCAAATGTAAAATTGTCTGGAAGTTGTCAATTTAAATTGACAACTTATTCGTCCTTATAGAAAGCATTTTGTTTGGGACATGCCCGCCACATTGTTTTCAACCACTGCAATTGCTGAACTAGAGAATCGACAGTGACCGCCAGAAAAGCGTGAGTCAATGAAGCTCTACGAGTCTCTGAGAAACGATTCAGCTGTCTTGGATTCCGCAACGAGATTAATCAGAAAAGCTGAAGAAATAGAAATAGTACATTTCGTGTCGAGCATAAAAAGTTTTTAACACCAGCGATGTAGCCAATTTCGACGTGAGCCGAAGGCGAACTTTCCATGCGAGACACGAACGATTCTTTTTCCACTACCTGATGAGCGTACTTAATTAAATGCGAATAAGTTCCAACAACAATTTATTAGAAACGTTCAGACTAAAAACCACAGACTATATACACACAAGCAACGCGCGCTTTTTCGAGAGGTAACAGGTTCAGTAACATTATGCCAGTTACATAATGATATCAAAACTCCTTACAAAACTCATTTCGTAACTGTTGTTATGTAATTTTTTTTTTTTTAATAATCTTGTCTAAATGTTCATATTTCGAAACGAATTTCTTAGGCAAAATGTTACATAATAGACAAGATAGTGGAAAAAAGAACCTTCCCTCCTTATCTAGTAGTATTATTTCTATTTAATCAAACGAATAAAGAAGTAAGACAAATGTTACCTGTTAGCTCTCCTGAGCGGTGGCGAGGCGGCGGGACGGCGTCCCGAGCGGCCGAACAGCTTGTTACTTAACGAACACTTCTTACGACCTGCCTCCTCCACTTTAGCCTACAACAAAACGGTTATTAAATAACAGTAAAGTTCTTTGATTTCTTTTTACCCAGGATCGTTGAGATAATACGGATGTTTCCTGGGTAGAACAATTACGTGTCCAATATTTTTAGGTTATCTAACTGACGGACTAAATAGATATTTTTTGTCAACTACCCTATTATAATTCCATCATAGTTCATCTGCGTTAAGAAAATAGTGTTTCATCGTTGTCAGCCGGCTCCTCGACCAATCAGGTCGCAAGCTTTCTAATTTGTTTCGACAATTTCTAAGATGTTGGTCAAGAGGCAGGCTGACAACAATGACTCACTATTTTTGTATCGCGAATTAACAGAGGCTCTACACAAATGAAATTCTATCAAAGAAAAATTATGAAGTTGTCGAGCACTACCGAAGGATCACGTTACAAATCCGACTACCGTCGACTATCGCCATCGCTGATATCGAATGACACTGTTCCTCAGGTCGATCTGAAGAGACTATATCGCTGTCGAAAAGCACATAGGTTGCTCCGACGTTGGTACTACTTATTGAAGCGCGAAATCGCTGAACGAGAGTATTACAAGACTACAAATTTTGGGCAGAAGCTTAATTTCTCATTCAGGTAAGACGATGATGGTGATAAATTGCTCCATCACAAGTAGTGTGTATATTTAATTAGATGTGATGTGTGTGATGTGTTATTAGGTGTGATGTGACCTTTATCATTTTAGTATTACGACAAAGACTCGACATTTGTATTGTATGTTGTGATCATGGTAAGGCACATACCGACACATCGGACTATGAGAGTAAACGAATATCTGTGTTTGCTTACACGCTTGAGCAAGGTTAGCCAAGAGGCTTATCTCCGTTGAGATTAGCCACCGTGGCCGAAATTGGCACTGGAGGACTATAATGTATGTGCAGGACGTAGCGTGTTCATTGGCCCCGAGAAAAGAAGGGCGTAAACCTTCTGGCCATTGCCGCTGAACGCCCCATCCACATCAACGAAAACAAAGGTTCTTGGATGCCTAGCTGCAGCAGTGACGTAGGGTTGCAAATCGACTCTAACGATTCAACGATGTGTTGGCTGTACTTGAGTTATTTCCAGATTCCGGGTTGCCTACTTCTGGATCAGCACTCCTGGTGTCCAGGTTCCGAGGTTCAGCTCGACAGGATCGAAAAGGGATGTCTTCATAAGGGTTGAAGTCGATGAATTAAATGAAACACTAAGTTATTCAGTACACGGCACGATTCTAGGGCTCTCAACAATTTCTGAGACGTGATTCTATATAAGAATTACTTCTTATTTACTAAGACAAGTACAAGCGACTAGCTTTGGATGACTACAAATTCTATTTTGGGCCCGGGGGTTCTTTATACCCTCGCATCGTGCCATTATTGAGAGCCCCGCAAATTCTCGCCGAAAATAATTTTTATTTATGTAAAAAACCCTTATACATATTTGGTAAATAGGGTTACCGCACCCCTTCCATGGTGCTATCAATAGCTGGATTCCTTCGTACTGTAACACAGTAACGCCCCCTATCTATGTATCTAATCAATATACCTAATTTCCAGGTATTGATAGCTTCCCTAGACTATTTCCATGAAATAAAAGGACAATTCCCTTTATTTCCCAGTTAAAACCTTAATAGTTTTCAACCTAGCCTAAGGATATCTATAGGTTGGGTTGACCTGCTGGTGCCAATAGCAGGCTGTCTGTTGACGTCTAGAAAAAGCTTATTTTCGGGAATCTTCTATGGGATATCATCCCTTATGTAACGAATCTATAAATTCCTAAGTCATTTCACCGACTTTAGGACTTCCTACTTAGGCTAACCAGACAATCACCGCCTATTATGGGGATTCTGGTAGCCAATAGACCACACTTTACATTTCTAGTGTTTATGTAAGTCTATCTAGGTCATATGCACATAAGGTGCCTTGATATGTACAAATTTGATAGCTGGTCACTTTCTTTGCGCCCAGCTATCAGAGAAATTAGATATAAAAACACTAATAAGATTGGGACAACACGATGGTGCGTTTAACGGGCCATCGGGAGGTCCCCAAAAATTCCTTATTTTCGGAATTCCCAGGGGTGTATAGTCCCGGGGAGTGCCAAAAACTGACTAAAAATTACATTTCCAGAAACCTATTTTCTGGAATTGTACTTAAACTACTTGAGCGATTTTCGCTCCAAAGTGATGGCTTGGTAGCTAGTCCAGCAAGCCATCCGAAAGTACTTACACCATGAGTACATCTATTCCCTTCATGGAGTCATTCCACCTGAAGGGTCTACAAATTTCAACGTTTTACGTTGTTTACATTTTTCACGACTGCTTATCTCGTTGACTATCCAAGCGATTCTTCCCATCTAGAAACCGCCTGGAAGCCCTTTTAGCAGGCTTTCCAATGGTAGTACTTTTACCAGTACACCTATATGTTTCTAGGTACTTAGGGCACCTAAAACCGTAAGCGATTGCCAAAAACCAGATAAACAGCAGTTTTTCTATTATATACTGACTTGATATCTCAAGTAAATGGGCTTTATATAAAAGACTACGCTAACTATGAGGTGTATATAGGCTTCCTGTCCCGGTCTAGGTCCCCCATATACCCTAAAATGACCTAAAACCATATATTTGGTGTTTGAGATATCAAGTCAATATTCCTATTTACATAGCAGAAACTATGTGGTCTTCACATAGTTTCATCATTATGTACTGATTTCATGTCCAGTACATAGGATAAGCCCTTAAAAACATGATTTTAATTACTATAATATTTTCAAAAACCACCAAAACTATAAATAACGTGTGGTTCCCTCTCACGGTTCATTCGGAACTAATCCGTCGCCGAGCACAGACGTATCGTATGACAGAAATTTATGTTTTTTACTATGATAACTCTTATCAGTATGCTTTCTAATGATTTTACTCTGTTAAGGGTGAACTATTGAACCCTATAACATACTGACAAACACTAAAAACATTATACTACTATCTCAAAAAATGTAGGTAAAATTTTAGTATAAATATAAACGTGCCTCTAAAATTCATTTTAGTATCAGGTGGCGCGCCGTGGTAAGCAGACATGTCTACACATACAAACTTCAATTTCTATGAACCATTTAGTATGGTTGATGACGCTTCGTCGCGAACATATCTCCCGCCGTGCAGTGCTGTGTCGACTCGAAGTGTTGTCGGCGCGGCGCTGCATTCCTTCGGTGAGCGACGGACGGCATTTCTCGGCTGCCGGCCAGGCCCACCGAGAGGACGGTCGCCGCTCCGGCATCTCTGGTTACTGGGGCAGTGGGACGAGTTTCTTCACCGGACGCTTCAAGGTACCGCCAAGCGTGCGTACCTCAGCGGTCCGGATTTCTCCGTCGATTCCTGGATACACGGCCACAATGCGGCCTCGCGGCCACGTATTGCGGGGCAGCTGGCCGTCGGCTATCAGGACAGGGTCACCCACTTTAAATCTGGGCCCACTACTATGTGGCTCCCGCCGGTTTTGGAGCTCCGGCAGGTACTCTCTGACCCAGCGACTCCAGAACATATCAGCGAGGATCTGTGATCGTCGCCATATTTTCCTGCTGTCTATATCTTGCTCGGTGAACGTGCCAGGTGTAGGTAGTCTGGCTGACCCACCGAGTAAAAGGTGATTCGGTGTGATGGATTCATCATCATCACCATCTACCGACACGTGTGTCAATGGTCGGCTATTTACAATGTACTCTGCCTCACAAATCAGTGTGGACAACACCTCTTCGGTGGGGTGTTTTTCTGTAAGTACATTGTATAGTGTGTTTTTTACACAACGAACTAGGCGCTCCCAGGCGCCTCCCATGAATGGCGCTGATGGCGTTATGAAGCGCCATACGATGCCTCTACGACTTGCCTCTGTTTTGAAGGCGTCTCGCAGCTCTCTGTCGGCGCCGTGCATGTTGGTGCCATTGTCTGAGTGTATCTCAGCTGGGCATCCTCTGCGTGCGGCGAATCGGCGCAGCGCCAATATGGCGGAGTCTGCGCTAAGGCTGGCGGCGATTTCAAGGTGCACCGCCCTTGATGTGAGACACGTAAATAGTGCTACGTATCTCTTCTGATGCTGCCGACCGACGGTGACGGATAGCGGGCCGAAATAGTCGAGCCCGGTATATGTAAACGGCCTCTTATGGTGAGCGAGGCGCGTTTTCGGATGGTCGCCGGTCGCAGGTACTGGTGGCTGTGCCTTGCGTATACGGCAATGCAGGCATCTTGCTATCACCTTCTTCGCTGTTGGTCGCATCTTCACGACCCAGTAGTGCTGCCGTACCTCATTAATTGTGAGTTCGGTGCCACTATGTTGTAGACTGCGATGTGTCCAGTCTATGTACAACTGCGTTATGTGATGGTCGCCATGTAATATAGGCGGGCGCATCACTTCTTCAGCTACCTCTTGCGTAGCTGCTATGCGACTTCTTAGTCGCAGCACGCCGTCGACGACCTGAATTTGTAAAGGTCGCAGCGAGCTATTTTTATTTATTTCTTCAACATTCGCTAACTCTGAAGCGAACGATTGTTGTTGTGCGACCTGGACAAGTATTTTCTCAGCTTCTTGGAGAAATTCTGCTTCTATGATTTGTCTGTTGACCTGGGTTGGTGCTCTGCATGCCTGCTTCTGCTTCTGTGCAGGTACAGCGGGCTTCTTGCGCCAGTCTGGGTCCTTTTCAGCGTTTTTTCTCGTCCGTTTATAGGACGTTATCTCTGTTCTATTTTTGCAAAGAGATATAAAACGCAGAACTGTGGCGGTCGCACGAAGCAGTCGCTCCCATCTGGAGAATCTGCTTGGCTCTGGAACGGCTTCTATGAAGCTCTTCTTGTCCCCTTCTGTGACAACGAAAGTTTTTTCTTCTCCCGTGTCGTTTGTAGTCGGAGGTTTCTCTGTGGGCCATAATTCGGGCCCAAGAGACAAAAAACTCGGCCCGCAGTACCACTCGTGGTCCGAGTTGAACCGCAGTGGCACGTCACGGGTTGCTGCATCAGCGATGTTCATCTTGGTGGGTATCCATCGCCAATCTTCGACTTTGCTATTGTCTTCAATAGCAGCTATTCGGTGAGCAACGAAAGGTTTGTATACTCTCGCTCCTCTTCTAATCCAGGTCAGTACGGTCTTGCTATCTGACCAATACGTTACTGACGTGGGCTTGCAGTCGTGTTCACTCATCACTGCTGCGGCTACGCGGGTTCCCAATACCGCGGCCTGAAGTTCGAGTCTCGGTATCGAAAGCAGTTTCAGTGGGGCCACCCGCGCTTTCGCCATAACAAGGCTTATTAAGTGCTTGCCTTCCACGGTCGTGGCCCGCCAGTATATAGCGGTAGCATATGCCATCTCGCTTGCATCAGTGAACACATGCACCTGCATTTCTATAGCGTCGCTATATCCAGGATAGCATCTTGGTACGCTAACGTTTTTTAGTTGGCGTAAATGTTGTACCCAAATTTTCCATTGTAATGCTAGGTCAACATCTAGCCTCTGATCCCAGTCGACGCCTCGCCTCCATGCTTCTTGCAATATTTGCTTCGCCTTGATGGTTACTGGCGAGGCGAGTCCGAGTGGGTCGTATAGCGACGCTACTATTCTGAGCGCCTCTCGCTTGGTGGGCGCCTCTCGGTCCAAGATACCCTCAGGCAGACGCGCGAGTGTGAGGTTGAAACCCAGCGTGTCTTCGCCTGGCCTCCATATGAGGCCGAGTATCTTTTCCGACGTATCTATATCTCCAATGGATACCATCTCAGTTTGTATATGCGATGGGTCCATTTTTTCTAGGAGCTGCGAGCTATTTGAAACCCATTTCTTGAGTTCAAACCTCGCCTGTAGGTGTATTTTTCGCACCATACTAGCGACTTCTGCCGCCTTCTCGATAGTTCTATAACTATCTAGGTAGTCATCCATATAATGACTACGTAGTATAGCATCCACAGCTTCAGGGTGCTTCTCTATATATTTGTTTGCGTTCCAGTTCTTTGCAAAAATTGCTGTGCAAGGCGAACTGGCTGCGCCGAAAATGATGGACGTCATTCTATATTCTTCTGGCGCTCCTTCTCTGCGGTTTCCCCTCCACAGGTAGCGAAGCGCGTCTCGGTCTTGGCTCCGCACCTTCACTTGCATGAACATCTCCGCTATGTCACCGGTTATTGCGACGCAGTGGCGGCGAAACCGCATCATTACGCCTGGCAGCGACTGTAATAGGTCGGGCCCAGTTAACAGGAAGTCATTCAGTGACATTCCTCTCGATTTGGCGGCAGCGTCATGTACGATGCGAAGTTTGTCTGGCTTCATTGGGTTGAAGACATCGAAGTGTGGGAGGTACCAAGTTTTGCCCGGCGTGCTAATTGCGGGTGCCCTTTCAGCGTACCCTTTCGCAATTAGCGAGTCCATCTGGTCTGAGTATCTTCTTAGAAGTTCCTGGTTCTTGTCCAGCTTCTTTTCTGTTGAGACGAGCCTCTTCAGAGCTGTCTCAAAGCTATCTGGCATCTCAGCATGCTCATTACGCCAAAGCATGGCGGTTTCGATGTGTCCATTCTCTAATTGGACAGTTGATCGATTCAAAATGTCCTCTGCCCTTCTTGCTGGGTCAGAGGCGGGTCGCTGTGGGTTTATGCACAACGATTCTATGGCGAAATGTTCGCGCAACTGATGATCCAAATTGTCATCAGTTGTTATTCTATTGACATGATGTACTTGTTGTCGTAGTAAACTACTGTGCGCGCCATGTAGTGTCCAACCCATTGCTGTAAGTGACGCAATTGGTTGGTGTCTTGGACCTCTGCGAATCTCGCTGGCCAATAACAAATGCCAGTTGTCTTGGCCGACGAGTATTTTTGGCACGCCATTGTTGTACATCAACTCTTTTCTCAAGTCGGTTAAATGCTTGCAGCGTGCGACAACTCTATCGCTCACTGTTTGTTTTGCCAAGCTGAGTTTAGGTATAGTACGTGCTTTGAATTGTACCCTTCTCTCTTGCGGGCTAACCAGCGTCACCTTGACTCTTCTTGAGCATGGGGTGGTGAGCATGGTGTTGCCTATCGCACCGATCTTGAGCGGGTCCACAGGGCCCTCTGCCCCGACTTGCCTCGCGATGTCTTCATCCATCAGCGAAACGGTGGACCCATCGTCTAGGAGAGCGTATGTTGCTACCTCTCCCGCCGGTCCGATTACCCGGACCGGCACTATCTTGAGGTACGCCTGGCTCGATGGTGACCCGAAACTGGCCACCGTTTCCTGAGGATCCTTGCGGGATTCAGGAACATCGGGCTTCTTGTTGGCTTCCCTCTGCTGTTGCTTCTTCCTATGAAGAAGCCGATGGTGCGTATCTCTGCACCCGTCTTGGCCACACTGTTTTCTCTTACAAGTGTGGTTGCCTCGTCGATGTTGAAGGCAGCGATAACATAGATTGTGTTTTTTCGCTAGCTCCCATCTTTTCTCGACAGCTACGCCCCTGAATTGTGCACATCCAGTGGCGTAGTGATGTCCCACGTCGCAAACACGGCATTTTCCTACCGGTTGGTCCGTAGCTATATGCGTCCTTTGTGTGACGCGTCTGTTGGTGTTCGCCTCGGCCGAAGCGATGCCTTCGGGTGGGGCGAATGGACTACAGAAGTGTGCCTGTTCAGATATAAAATTACTGAACAATGAAATATCTGGCACCGATTGGTACTTCTCCGAATATGATCGGTACCATTGTGCTCGTAGCGAATTGGGTAACTTCTCTGTTAACAATCGCATAAGCTCCGCGTTCATAAGGTAATGACCCTTTTTTAACGCGCGGAGCGTGACTACAGCACCTCTTACGCGACTTGCAAACGCGCAGATGTCTCTTGGTGACTCACTGCAGCGCGGCAGTCCGCGTAATCTATCTGTTTCAGCTTGCGCTATGGAGTCTGGACGGCCGAACTGCAGCTCGAGTTCCTTCATGATGTCATCGGGCCTGGCATGTCCGATGAGTTCTGAGCTGACGGTTTCCATTGCACGTCCATGTAAGCTTCTCCTCAGCCTCGCTGTATTCTCGATGTCCGTAAAGTACGCTCGAGTTGTCTCATATATGGCCCGAAATGATAGCCATTCAGTATGAGAACCATTGAAATTCGGCAATGTCATGACGAATTTCGACGCAGAGGGGTTCGGTTGGTCCCGCTGTTCTATTTTCCTGTCGGCTAGCGACGCTATAGCGGACGTCAACTCCGTCAAGAATGGACGGAGACTATCCCTCTGACCTCCTGTACCCTCAGCTGACGCTGCAACTGGAGGCTTTTGCACTTCTCTCTCCTTAGGATGCTGACCTTCTATTTGCGATTTGGTGGCGGCCGCAGTCAGGGGTCTATGCATAGAATTTCTGGTTCCCCCTTCAACGACGTTATCCTCCTTCTCAGGCTGAGGTTCTGGTGCCTCTTCTAGCCATGAACGCACGTACTCGTCATTCGAGTTTCTGTCATCCAAGTATTCAGCTTCGGAACCCTCTTCCTCCGCTCTCTGAAGTGCCAGTTGTGCAAGCTCCAACTTAATTTTGAGTAAGTCTTCGCGAGCTTTGTCTATGTTTTTTCGTGACCGAGTCACTCTAGTTGACGGCGGACGGCTATGTTCGATACGGGCGTCACCCCGGGTAGTCATCGGCATCGCTGTACGTCTGTCTTCTTCGAAAATCTTCTCTTTCTGAGAAGGTTTCAATGTTGTGTCTGAAGCTCCTTCTAATCTGGTTACTCTGGTAGAAACCGCTTGATCAGTTTCTATTGGTTGATGCGTCGGAGTGCTTTCAGTTTGAGGCGCTAGATGGCGCTGCTCGTCCGACGGCTCGGTCCCTTCGGTTGTGGAAGGTGAACACGGCGGCAGCTCATGTCTGATGCCAGCTGGCTGATCCAACTCCACGGTCCATGCCTCCGGCGTCTTGCCTTTGGATCTGGTTATCGGCATTGTTGTTGAAATATTTTCTTTTGAAAACTCGAAGTTAGTTTTCAAAGATAAGTCCCAGTTCCGGGCTTCAGCGTTCAAACCGACGATCTCCAGAAGTTAACCTCCACTTCGATTGACTATAATTCAATCTTCAAATAAAATATCACTAAAAACTTACGGTCAGTGATAAGTCTTCAGGAAACTTCAGGCATTTGCTATACAAGTTTATTTTTCCCATAAACGTGTATGTTCTATTTGATTGACTATAATTCAATCAAATTCTAAATCACCGAAAAGTCAAGGTTACTTTTCGGTGGTGATGCTTCATGAACTGCTTGTCCAAAGCATCAGAGCCGTGCATCAATCTTCAGAGCACGTATCTTGTTTGATTGAAGAAAATTCAATCTTCAAATAAATCACCGAAACGTCAAAGTTATTTTCAGTGATAGTGCTTCAGGAACCGCATAGTCAGTACATCCGAAACGTATCTAAGTCTTCAGAGTACGTTTCTTCCATTCACTGACGAAAATTCAGTCTTCAAAATTTTCCTGAAAACATAGGGGTTGTTTTCAGTCATAAGGCTTCAGGAATTATTCTTCAATCATCAAGGATGCACATCAGCCTTCTAAACGCACGTCTTGTATTTTTCTGACGGGCGCTCGTTTTTTAAACAAATCGCTAAAAACATAAGGGTAGTTTTCAGCGATAAGTCTTCAGGAACTATTCTTCCGCGTCAAAGACGTAATCCAATCTTCTGAACGAGTATTCTTGGTTGAATAAACAAGCGTTCAGTTCTAGAACAAATCACTGATAACATAGGGTAGTTTTCAGCGATAAGTCTTCAGGAACTATTCTTGGGGCTTCAAGGATGCGCATCTGTCTTCATACAGCATTTTGCGG
Source organism: Orthosia incerta (assembly GCA_948252205.1). Taxonomy (NCBI): domain Eukaryota; kingdom Metazoa; phylum Arthropoda; class Insecta; order Lepidoptera; family Noctuidae; genus Orthosia; species Orthosia incerta. The sequence continues at coordinate 10,529,576 of OX411756.1, read as the reverse complement.
CTCACAGAAAATTTCTTCTATTTTCTTACAATTATTGAAAAAATAGGGTATTTTCAATAACTGTCTCCAGAATTTTACCTCTTGGATCCAGCGGCAAATAGGGCACGTAGGACTTGTTCCCTGCAGTGCACGTCGATTTTTGGTTTATTTGTGAAATTAATTTCTCCAAAATTCGAAAAATTAATTCCACCACTGTTTCTTCCTGACGTCCTGGGGCGCTCCAGACTTCGAATTTCGGCTCGAACGGGTCAACGTTGTGTTGCACGTAGCCGACTTAATATGCAGGCACCCAGTTGTTTTTTCTGGATCTACTGTTCCCGACGTCCTGGGGCTCTCCAGGCTCCAAAATTCGGCTCGAACGGACCATTAAATATGTCCGTCGTCGAATTTTGCCGGGACGCCAGGCTCCAAAATCTGGCTCGCAAGGACCATTAAATGTGCAGGACGTAGCGTGTTCATTGGCCCCGAGAAAAGAAGGGCGTAAACCTTCTGGCCATTGCCGCTGAACGCCCCATCCACATCAACGAAAACAAAGGTTCCGGGTTGCCTACTTCTGGATCAGCACTCCTGGTGTCCAGGTTCCGAGGTTCAGCTCGACAGGATCGAAAAGGGATGTCTTCATAAGGGTTGAAGTCGATGAATTAAATGAAACACTAAGTTATTCAGTACACGGCACGATTCTAGGGCTCTCAACAATTTCTGAGACGTGATTCTATATAAGAATTACTTCTTATTTACTAAGACAAGTACAAGCGACTAGCTTTGGATGACTACAAATTCTATTTTGGGCCCGGGGGTTCTTTATACCCTCGCATCGTGCCATTATTGAGAGCCCCGCAAATTCTCGCCGAAAATAATTTTTATTTATGTAAAAAACCCTTATACATATTTGGTAAATAGGGTTACCGCACCCCTTCCATGGTGCTATCAATAGCTGGATTCCTTCGTACTGTAACACAGTAACGCCCCCTATCTATGTATCTAATCAATATACCTAATTTCCAGGTATTGATAGCTTCCCTAGACTATTTCCATGAAATAAAAGGACAATTCCCTTTATTTCCCAGTTAAAACCTTAATAGTTTTCAACCTAGCCTAAGGATATCTATAGGTTGGGTTGACCTGCTGGTGCCAATAGCAGGCTGTCTGTTGACGTCTAGAAAAAGCTTATTTTCGGGAATCTTCTATGGGATATCATCCCTTATGTAACGAATCTATAAATTCCTAAGTCATTTCACCGACTTTAGGACTTCCTACTTAGGCTAACCAGACAATCACCGCCTATTATGGGGATTCTGGTAGCCAATAGACCACACTTTACATTTCTAGTGTTTATGTAAGTCTATCTAGGTCATATGCACATAAGGTGCCTTGATATGTACAAATTTGATAGCTGGTCACTTTCTTTGCGCCCAGCTATCAGAGAAATTAGATATAAAAACACTAATAAGATTGGGACAACACGATGGTGCGTTTAACGGGCCATCGGGAGGTCCCCAAAAATTCCTTATTTTCGGAATTCCCAGGGGTGTATAGTCCCGGGGAGTGCCAAAAACTGACTAAAAATTACATTTCCAGAAACCTATTTTCTGGAATTGTACTTAAACTACTTGAGCGATTTTCGCTCCAAAGTGATGGCTTGGTAGCTAGTCCAGCAAGCCATCCGAAAGTACTTACACCATGAGTACATCTATTCCCTTCATGGAGTCATTCCACCTGAAGGGTCTACAAATTTCAACGTTTTACGTTGTTTACATTTTTCACGACTGCTTATCTCGTTGACTATCCAAGCGATTCTTCCCATCTAGAAACCGCCTGGAAGCCCTTTTAGCAGGCTTTCCAATGGTAGTACTTTTACCAGTACACCTATATGTTTCTAGGTACTTAGGGCACCTAAAACCGTAAGCGATTGCCAAAAACCAGATAAACAGCAGTTTTTCTATTATATACTGACTTGATATCTCAAGTAAATGGGCTTTATATAAAAGACTACGCTAACTATGAGGTGTATATAGGCTTCCTGTCCCGGTCTAGGTCCCCCATATACCCTAAAATGACCTAAAACCATATATTTGGTGTTTGAGATATCAAGTCAATATTCCTATTTACATAGCAGAAACTATGTGGTCTTCACATAGTTTCATCATTATGTACTGATTTCATGTCCAGTACATAGGATAAGCCCTTAAAAACATGATTTTAATTACTATAATATTTTCAAAAACCACCAAAACTATAAATAACGTGTGGTTCCCTCTCACGGTTCATTCGGAACTAATCCGTCGCCGAGCACAGACGTATCGTATGACAGAAATTTATGTTTTTTACTATGATAACTCTTATCAGTATGCTTTCTAATGATTTTACTCTGTTAAGGGTGAACTATTGAACCCTATAACATACTGACAAACACTAAAAACATTATACTACTATCTCAAAAAATGTAGGTAAAATTTTAGTATAAATATAAACGTGCCTCTAAAATTCATTTTAGTATCAGGTGGCGCGCCGTGGTAAGCAGACATGTCTACACATACAAACTTCAATTTCTATGAACCATTTAGTATGGTTGATGACGCTTCGTCGCGAACAATGTATATGCTTAAATGAATATGGCCAGCTTTATCACTTAAGTATTGCGATAATGACGCGACATTAGCATCATGCGTTGTATATGCATGCAATGTTGAGGCTATCATATCCCTCCATACCTGCAGGAAGTCGATGAGCTTGGCCTGCTGGCGCAGCGTGGCGTCGGCTTTGGTCTCGCGCGTGCGCCACCAAGCCGAAGCCGCCTCGGCAGCCTCGCGAGCCGCCGCCAGCTCCTCCTGCACCAACACACATGACAATGAATAAACATACCATACCAACAACTATAACATTACCTCTCCTTTTTACGATTCATAAGGTGAAAAAGACACAATGGAACACGACAGTAGTTTGGAATTTGAAGAAGCCATAAATAAATGTTCCTGCAACTGGCATAAGTGTGTAAATAACTTGCGTGCCTTTGTGACATTCACCGATCAGAAGCTATTATAGCAAAATGATATGCAAGCTACGTGCACACTTTTATGCAAGTTACATTATGTGTGTATTTTGTCCTAAGGCTCATCGGGCCTTGAATCAACACTAGCTTGGCTAAAACTTCAAATTGCGTATTGACCTGCACGTCGGCCAGGCTGGCCTGCAGCTGCAGCGCGTGCGCGTGGTGCTGGTGCGCGCGCGTGCGCAGCGTGGCGCACTCCTCCTGCAGCTCGCGCACGCGCCGCGCGGCGCTGGTGAGCGCGGCGTCACTGGACGCGTGCTCGCTCTCTAGCGCCGCCACGCGCGCTTCCAGCTCGGCCACGCGGGTCTCACGAGATTCTAGGCGTTCCTGGAAACAAAGACGGCGTAAAAAAAGATGGTAAGGTCTATCGCATATTTGTACCATGTACTGGCTTTGGCTTGTAGGCTAACGAACACTGCATTGGCATTTAACATAATTTTAATTACACTAGAAAGTGGTCTCTGTAGTCTTCGTAGGATCGTATACCAAGTCTAAGTTTGGTATACGAAAGTTCTAGGTCCACCATTTATCGCCCTTATAGTCTTAACAATAAGATCGAGATGAAGAGAGAGATAAAGCTATTCAGTCTGGCAGTCGCAGATTACCCTGAGCAGCTGCAACTCTTCGTGCGCGCTGCGCGCCTGGTCGCGCGCCTCGTCGTGCTGCAGCGCGGCGCGCGAGGCGGCGTGTCCGCGCTCGCTCGCCGCCGACTCCGCCTCGCTCAGCCGCGCGCGGGTAACTTCCAACTCTGTGCGCACGGTCTTCAGCTGCGTCTGTGACACATGATAGAAAATGTTATAATTGTAATCTTCATGCTACGCTTCGGCTATAGCCGATTATTATAATACGTTTACAATGTGCTAGCGATAATATAAGCTAAGCCTTTTTCAACCAGATTCACCCCAGTTACAGACTAATCATCTTTAAATTTTGGCTTTACGTTCTAAATAAGAAAGTAAAAAAAAACTTTTTATTTCGGCAACCGTACGGTAACTTAAACATACCACCACCAGTTTAAAGAAAAGTTCAATAATATACATTTTTTTTCCATACATACCTATGTTAGTATCTATCTTGAATTCAATGCGCCATAGTGGCATTCATGACTCAAGAGAGTACTTTCTTGAGTAATGTACGAATTGATTGAATGTTATATAAGCATTTCCCTGACACAACTTAAAACTGCACATACCTCAAGATCATTATTCTTGAGTTCGTGAATGTCAGCCAACTTCTCTAGGTCAGTCAGTTGCTCCTCCAGCATACCGCACGCCTCTTGCAAGGCTTTATTGTTCTGTAAACAAATGGTATTGTAAGTCCTGTTATCGCATACTTCACACACAGTAGCAGTTCAGTGGAATGCAGTAAATATATAGAACGGTAAGAATAGTAACAGGATAAATAAACAATCGATCGCTATGAGGTAGCAAACAATAAGGACACTTCAAAGAACCTTGGAATGACATTATTACATACTTCGGTAACATGTACACCATGAGCACTAACTCCTGCTGCTAGCTAGCTGGAAAGATATAGCTATAGTGGTCTTTAACTTTTTGACCAACAGATAATATATAAGATGCAAATTTATTTGTATCGACATCAAAGTTAAGTATATAATAACACTTTACCAGTTGTCAGGAGGTATAAGAGTATTCAGATTGAATGACTTATATTTTAGGAGCTGTATTTATATACAATTTTGTTTCGTTAATTACATATACGTAGGGTAGGAGACCTACAATAATACTATTTTACCCACTTATAGAAGAACTATTAATACCGCACTTCGACAATACAACGTTCTTAATCATGATCCAGCCCTTGTTGTACCCCCAGCGACCCCATAGGGGGTAGCCCTCAGTCCGGTCGTATAGATTAAGCGTTTTGTGACTGGCTGGGGGCTCTAGTTTAGTCTCCACAGAATCGCCCGGTTAAGCAGTACTCAATTACTTTGTTTGAAATGCGAGAGATACACCAAAAAAATAATTTAAAGAACGGCCACACGTTAGTAGACTAGTGAGTTTGTTTGTTGAGTGACTGCGCGCGCAGCACGTGGATGTTGATGCCAGCTGCTACAACACCTTCCCAAAAAAGGCCCAGCTTACACCTGGGTTCTGCGAGAAACGTGCCCTGCGTGCCAAATTTTATTGGCAGTGCCAATAAAATTTGGCATTTCATCGGGCTATGTCGGTAACCCAGGTCCTTTTGCAGATGTCTTCATTTCTGATTCGATCACGCACGGAAACTCCGAGCACAGCCCTTTCCATTGCCCTTTGTGTGACTTTAAGACTTCTGATGAGGCCTATTGTGAGCGACCACGTCTCAGTCCCATAGGTAATCACTGGCAACACACACTGGTCATAGACTTTCGTCTTGAGACTCTGCGGTAAGTTGACGAGAAGATACCGCGCAATTTCCCGAACGCTGCCCAGCCGAGTCATATTCTATGGTTGACCTCTTTCTCGAAGTTAGACCTACCCAATTGGACAGTTTGTCCCAGGTAGACATAATCGTCTACAACTTCGAGTGTAGAGTCTTCGATCTTGATAGGAGTGGGTGTTACATGGGCATTCAACAAGACCACAAATAATATAATACTAGCATACAGATGCCTCATACAAAGAAACCGTGCCGATGTAACTAGCGTTTTTCGTCGGACTATGTATGATGAAGATGGGGACTCCCTTTTCCGCACTTAGACTCCAATTCGGTCAGTTGTGCGTTCGTTGGGCTAATCCGATAAGTATATCGAACGCAATCGGTTCTGTCCCAAGCGATAGATGGTGTTAGCAGTGACTTGCAAGTAAAAGTTTACTCCGTTCGTGACGAAATACAGTGACGATTTGTTTTATAGTAACTATTGCAAGTTTTTTACAGTTTTATTTAGCAAAATGTGTTAATACAAAAATCAGAAGTCAGAAATTTAAAACCGCGCCATCTATTGCAAATGTTTTAAATGATGACAATTTATACAAAATTCAATCACATATCGATACATATCGCGCCGTCTAGTGACATTTATTTAAACCAAATTTTCTTTCTTATCGTCGGGAGTCGGGACCGCGTGACCTTGATTTTGTCCATGTTCATTTTAAGACGCACTCTTTTGGACGCTCCACTGAAATCATCCGAATCATCGTACTGAGGTTCCTGCATAGTTACAGCTACGACCACTATATCGTCGACAAACCAAAGTTGAGTGATGTACTCGCCATTGACGTTGATGCCTAGCCCTCTCCAGTCCAGAACCTTGAAGCCATTTCTAGTGCGGAGGTGAACAGTTTCGGAGATATAACATCTCCATGTCTCACACCTCTTTGCAGAAGGATAGGTGCCGAGGTCCGATCCTGAACGCCACCATGTCGTTCCGATCCGAGGTCATCGGAACGACATGGTGGCGTTTTAGTACAAACACATCAACACCTCGATGAAGCGGTAGTCGATTTGGCACCGTTGGATAGACTGCAGAACAGCATAGTTCGCGATGAAAGCAAAGGCTTTCTCATAGTCCACAAACGCTAAGCAGAGAGGCAGGTTATACTCATCGGTCTTCTGTTTACCTGCCGGAGCGCATGTATGTGGTCTACGGTGCTAAAACTTTGCCGGAATCTGGCTTATTTGGGAGGCTGGCAATCGTCAAATAGCTTGTAGACATGGCATAGAAGTGAGTTGGGCCTATATTTCTTCAGCCGGGTATTGTCACCCTTCTTGAAGAAGAGTACAACCAGGTCCCTGCACCATGCGTTTTTCCCTCGATTATGACGCAATCAAAAAGCTTCTGAAGGGCCTTAAGAACCGATTTTCCACCCGCCTTCAGGAGTTCGGCCGTAATTCCGTCATGTACCCGCTGCTTGTTCTTAAGTTGTTGCAGATCCATCTCGTACAGGCTGACGTTTGGTATGTCTTCGGTGTAGTGTCGGGTCAATTTAGCTCTTGTAATTTGCTAGATTTGCGACGGGTTTACCTATTGTCGTAGAATCTCTAGACCTGCTTCAGAAGTGCCGGTTTGGCAGATACGATCCTACCATCGTCGGTATTCAGATTCGTTAGCTGGCTCTGCCCAATAGCCAGATCTCTTGCAAATACCTTGGAGCCTTTATCCGCTCAATCGCGTCTTTAATACATTCGGTATCTGTCTATTTAGCTGCCGGTAATGCACGCCTCGTCTGAAGACTGCAGTATTATCTCACTCCTCTCCTTAGTAATGTGTAGTAGGTGGAATTTTGTACATCATGTTATCTCTACATAAAGCAACATTTGGTCATAGTTTCGAACCCGAGGCTTTGGGGGCACTTTTCACAAGGTTATCCTGCTATACCCTTGAAACTATTTCAGTTGATCGACATGTACAGGACGAAGAGTCAAGTTTTAGTATAAGTACCGTAACAAAATGCTTGTTAATAGCCATGATGGCGATGTCGGTAGCGCGACAGCGGCCCTGCAGCAGGTCGGTGGCCAGCGCTAGCCGCACGCGCCGCGCCACGCCGCCCTCGCGCCTGCGCGCCAGCCCGCCCGCCGCGAATATCTGCCGCAGGTACGCCGGCTTGGGCCGCACCGGCGGCTTCTCCGTGAGCTTGCGTTTGTTGCGAGACGGCGGCTCCGTGCCAACCTTCGCCATGTATGGTGGTATAGACGGGATTCTGAACGTCGCCATTACGGCTTGCGAAAATTATTTCTTTAATTTTTATAACGGCTTTGATAAAGTTACGTGTTAATATTTGATTAATATTTGTTTTACTACACGGTATTAATTAAAAATATTATTTAATTTTATAACGGATATCCTAATAGAATTTGAAAAATATTTATTGCTTTGTAACACAGGAAACAACACACCAAACAAACTATTGTAATATTTAAAACAGAAATTAATATTCCGGGTAGACGATAAGGGCGCGTGTAGTCGCCGCGAACGCGAAACTGAGGAGGATATGACTCGCGCCCCGATCATCAAACAACTAAACAATGATGTTTACATGAGGGCTCCGTTGTGGCATTCAACACAACATGAGATCGGCTTTGACGATTGTGGACATAAAACAAAACCTTCCGAGACAAATGAACGCCCAAATATTGATTACATGATGACAAAGAGATCTAATAATATATCGCATTGTTCACTTCTAATTGTTGATAACAGTAACTGCAAGACTGCATCTAGTATTATTGATTTCTAGATTTAAAGTAGCTGAATAATAAAATAATAATAAAAAAGCCTTATATTTCTTACTAAAATATGATTACAAAAACTAGAATATATATGACATAACACTTAACTACTAATATGTTAAACTATCTAAAATAAATAAAATAGTAATTTGACTACGCTAGTAAGAACCCCTCGTTCTCGAAGGTGAAGGCCTCCTCTAGAGATTTCCATGCTATTTCGCTGTCTCCATCCAGTTTACGCTAGCCACTTATATAATGTCGTCAGCACACCGGGCAGCTGGTCTACCTGTCTTCCTAATGTCAGATGGTCCTTTCTAGAATGTTATCATGTAAGTCCAACGGTTGTCTGTCAATCTGGCTATGTGACCAGCCCAGCGCCATTTGAGTTTTTTACAGTGGTATAGGGCATCCGTAACCTTTGTTCTTTTCCTTATGTTTTTATGTGCAATTATTTGAATTCATCTTATTTTACATAAACTTCTCTCCATGCCTCTTTGACATGATCTGATTTTGAATTTAATTAGATAAGTAAGCTTCCAAGTTTGGCTAGCATAGGTTAATGAAGGCAGTATACAGGTATCCATAATTTTTTGCTTAACAATGATTGGCATATCACTTTTCATAATTTCTTTCAGACTCCAAAATTGTTTCCGAGTTTAGCTAATCACGATATCGCGTTATTCCTACGACTGTTGACGAAGGACAAAACCTAGTAGATCACATTGCAGTTTAATTGGCGCTGCTTCTGAGCGTTCTACCGTCTGCCCTGTCTTCGAGATGTGAGTGACTAAAAATCTTTTAAATAGGAGATGCGTGTTTATAAACGAACTTCCAGCCACGAAGCAGACGTCACTCTAACACTATCCAATCTCAGATACCTTATATTAAACATTAAATCCACATCCAAAGAGTTTTAACATATTTTGACAGTTTGTAAGACAAACAGTCCAAAAAAATGCATAGAATTTAAACTTTTTCATGTTTGCCATTTGCGTTACAAAAACATGATGTTTACTCCAGATTTCGTATTCAAAGGAAATGTGTTCAAAAACTACAGTACTACCCAAACTTCTTGGCCGCCCTGAAGCTGGCTAGAATGGCTACGCAGTAGTAACATCTCAAACAAAAACAGCAGCGCGCCGTAGCATGCGTATCGGAAAGCCTATGTTCAGCCCGGCCAAGAAGATTGAGAAGTACCGTATATTAGTGTCCGCCAGATCAAGCGGCGTAAATGGAGTTAGATTGGTCACACGCTCCGGAGGGATTCCAATCACATTCTTCTAAACAGGCCTTGGATTGGAATCCTCAAGGAAAAAGGAAGCGAGGCCGTCCCCATCAAACCTTGCAACGCACTGTATTGGCTGAAGCGGAATCGGAATGACGTGGAGCGAGGTGAAGCGCGAAGCTCAAGACCCTTCTCGATGGAGGACTGCTGTGGAAGCCCTCTGTCCCAGCAAAGGGCCATATGATCTTAAGTAGGTATGTTAATCTGTACCTGTACGAGCTCAGTGTTGAGCCGGCGCACCTCCTGCAGCTCGTCGCGCAGCTGCGCCCTCTCGCGCGAGGACAGCTCCTCCTGCTCCTCCGCGTGCAGCCGCCGCTTCTCGCTGTACTGCAGCTCACTCTTCAGCTTGCGGATATCGTTGCGGGACCTGAACATAACGAGATTTGACAAATTGAACTTCAACATTGCACGACCGTTTCAATGACTGTCAATAACCGCCTTTTACGCGAACAAACGATTAATCATCAAACAGTAAGGTCTGAACAAGATTGAGTGAATAGTTAACACTGTACAATGGTTATATCCCGACATGCACTGATGCCCAGATTCCCGGTAAAGCGAAGGCACCACTGTAACAGGTCTGAACAATGAAAAATAACTGTGTTAGTTATGCTAACTAATTATAAAGGCTGCCTATATATTTTACAATTGTTTATTTTCATTAGAAATATTTGTCCTTGCACGCACATAGAATTCAATCCATTGTATTCATGTTTAGTTTCTGAAAACGCATTCATCATCATTCGAAAGGCGAGGCCTCTACTTCACACTGGTTGCACCAAGTTCATAAACCAATATAAAAAAAAAAAAAAATATCAAATACACACGGTTTGACTCGTTTCACAGGCGACATCACTCCACTATAAATTATTTTGTCCAATTTTTTTATAGAAAACACTTCAAATTTATCTTGATCCATTCATTTTAAACTTGACATATTTTTTTTGTTAAAAATAACCACAGTTACACGCACTCTGCCTGCATTACTAACAAATTGGGTTAAACAGATAAGTCATCTGAAATCCTCAAGTCATTTATCGTAGTTTCTTATCGCACGGAGAGATGTGTTTTCAATCAAATCTTATATACGATTATGACACAATAATTTCGTGAGCTTATGTGTTGCGAGCTGAGTGCAATGGCTATTGTGTTCAGAACAAATGATGCTCGAAACTGTGATAAGTTTAGCGGAAAACAGGTTAAGCGTGAGGTTCTGAGTTCGAATTGCACTACATATACGAGTATTCGTGGTAAGTATATCGCATGTTACTTACATGTGATAAAATGTGCAATGACGAGTATTTATGGTTTTTTAGTAAATCTGAAATAAATCTAGCATGACCTAGAACTGGAAATCCGAAGATATGAGTGTGACGCACTCAAACCCGGACATGCGCCGGGTGACGTACTCGTCGAGAGGTCCTTAGTTAAAATTATGTAAAATAAAATAAAATAAAAATTGTATTATTAATTACTAAGGAATTAAAGAGGCTTAAATAAATAATAAATAAATAATAATTATCGTTCGTACTAAATGCCGCGAGGTACATTAAAATTCTCTCACTGAAATTCGTACCTTATGGTGTAGTAAATAAAGGCCTATATTGTATAGCTATCTTAAAAGTGCGCGCAGCGTCGCAGCTTAGTGCGAACTGACCCGTACGGCGTGATCTCTGTTGTTTTAAACAAAGCGGTGTCATGGTAACCACACAAAGGCACGTGTAAATTGTAGTCTAGTGTTTGCGTTACCAATCAAGCATACTACGCCAAATCCCTCGGAAGAGGCCTCTCAATAGAAAAAAAGCAAAAAATAAGCCTCGCACTCGCGTCGGGGAACCGCCAACGTTTACAGCAGTTTATTTTATTTACTTAGCTTAGGTTCTCCGACGCGAGTACGAGACTAATTTTTTGCTTTTTAGAGGATTTTGTCTCGAGGGATTTTGAATATCAAAATTTAATTTTTATTTATGCTTTTTAAACTAAATATAATATACCTAGTAGTAGACACGCTTCAATCAACAATCTACCGACACACGTAATTATGACATGATATCTTGCAAAAAAACATTGATTCAAAGAGATAACAGCCGAACCGATTTTAATCAAACATAGCTAAGAATACTCTCGACAACGTGTCCTGCCAAAGTCACCTTTCAAACAAAAAACTAAATTAAAATTGGTTCATCCGTTTAGGAGCTATGGTGCCACAGACAGATACAAAGCAAAACACGTCCTTAACACCCCTCTTTTTCCTTCGGGGGTTGAAAATGGCGGCTTATTTATTTATTTATATACACTTTATTGTACACCATAATAAACAAGAAAAAAGAGAAACTTAATACTAAAAACATACAATGGGCGGCCTTATCGCATTCCGCGATCTCTTCCAGGCAACCTGGAATGTACAGAGATTACCTGGACATGACATGGGGTTGTCAGTGGTGCGACAATACCAACAATGAACATAATATAGATACAATAATAATTACTAGAAACAAAAATAAAAATACATACATATGCTGAATAATAGATACATAAATACATACATACTTAATATATAAGCAATGAAAATAAATGATGTACAACAATCATAGCACATTATGTCAAAAAACCAAGGGAACAATCACACGGCTTATCGATGCCGAAATGGAGATTATCGATTCATCGAACACACAGTGGAAGTACGGTGCTCCCGATCAAACTATATCCCATCCTATGGGGTGTCCCAAATGTTCATTTTCCTGCACCCTCGGCGATCTGAGCAAGCCTTTCGACGCCCCTATAAACGTGTCCTCTTACCGAAAAAAAACGGTGGAAACAAAACATTAATGGTGCTCCCACACTGCTGTTCAAAAATGTTTACAAACATTAGTAAACTTTTTCTAGACAGACATTTTCCTAACATTTGTCAGTAAATGTAGTGTTAGAAAATGTTTGTAAACATTTTTGAACAGCGGTGTGGGAGCACCATAATGGCCGCTCATGTTTTCATTTGTTTATCTACACTCACAACGTAATGTTCCAATTATGAATTCAAAAAATATTGTATAAACACATACTTTATATTCGTGGATAGGAAAAATTCAAAAAAAATAGTAGATTATTGCATCGAGCACAAAGTAATTTATTATTGTACCGAGTGCCTGATTTAGAGCCCGAGCGTTAGCGAGGGCTCTAATCTAACAGGCACGAGGGCAATATAAATTACTTAAGGCGAGGTGCATAATCTGCTTTTCTTTCAACTATTACCTATAGGAATAGTAGATAAAAGAAACTCATATCAAACAGTTAAAATAGAAGTTTAATTATTGAAATTAAAAGTTATACTTGAGCAATTATTAAACGTAAGGTTAAGTTTTGTTGGGCAAATTTATATTTGTTTGTTTAACTTGGGACTGAATAATATTATCAGACGAGTTAGATGGGCCTAGCTGATTTGTTACAATGAAGTCGTTATCACGGGAAGTAGATGGGCGCGGCGATGTCGAAAATCACTTTTTTAAATTTCTTTCATTTTTAAATCAGAGTTAGCAGCAATCATTTTTTAAATTTGGAACAAGTAGGATAGAAACGAATAATACGTACGTAAAAAAAAAAGTATTGATATCGGCTGGCTGAATAGAGCTAATCCATTGAGATTGGCACCTTTTGGTGCGATTAAAAAAAAACTGTGCAATAATGAAATTTCATACATTTTTATTGCTCTAGAGCAATAAAGACTCGCTTTGTACTGAGTTTTTAGTGTGATTGTGATGAAATTAAAGCATAGTTGGAAGAAAAATAACTTTTTTTCTATTATGATACAGGACAAATCCAAGAAGTTAATCACTAAGGAGATTCCATCAATTATTTACATTTTTTGAAATGCCTTTTTTATAGTACCTAATAAAAAATAAAAAAAAACAATTTTAACTTGTCTGTAACAATGCCCGCTTTAGGCTTATTATTACGCACTGCCATTTTTATTTGCTCGAACTTTTGTCTCTTTCCACCTGTTCATAGAGCTCGAAATATTGGCGCGAATTACATTCGCGCTGCGATGCGGTGGATTCTGTTGCAAAACACGGATTTCATGCGGTATTATTGCCGCACGATTTTTTTACCGCAATTTAATGCGGTGATGTGCTGGGTTTTGGCGCCATTCATACGTTTTGCAGGTTTCGTTGTACTGAATTTCATGACTTTTTAAAATTCTTGCTTAAAATGTCTGATATTAGTGAATGTGAAGAAAAATTGACGCCTCCAAATATTTTATATGCGGCGAAGGATAACTCATAATCTCTTACCAGCAAAGTCGAGATTATTATATGATGCATTTATCACGACTTTATTTTTTTTTATTTTTTTTTATTTGTAATGGGTTTGCTCTTGACTCTAGTCTAGGAAAAAAAAATGCAAAAAATAAGATTAAGTAGGTTCAATCCCAAAATGTATGAGTGTAGATAAAGTAGTGTATGAAACTGCACATAACTAGGTATTAAAACATTCGTGTGAATACTATTAAAATCACACTCATGTTTTAATACCCCTTATTATGCAACAGTATCATAAACTACTATTAAAACATACCTGTCAACTTCAGCTTGCACCACTTCGTGCGTCTTCGTGAGCTTGTCGAGCTGCGTCCGCAGTCGTTCGGCCTCCTTCGTGGCGAGCTCGTGCTCCGGCCGAAGTTTGCCGAGCTCAGTCGAGACCTCGCCCGCCTTTTGTTCGGCCGTTTTGCGCGCTTCGATGGCGTGAGCTAGACGTTCATCTGTACGTTTTAGATCGCGCGCCGTTGATTTTGATTCCACTAACAGTTCGTTGTATTCTCGTTCCTGGTGAATGGGTGTTTTTTGAATACTTAAGCGACTTCGTAATTTTCTTTCGAAAATTGCAGTGGTCTTATTAACTCGACCTTATAATCAACAAGGATTGAATGTGACCAAGGTTTTTTTTTAATAAGCATTCGTGTCGGTAACAAACAAGCAATAAAAACAGCAGCAAAAAAATACCTTTCGCCACCTCGCTAGATTTGCAGCTCTAGCTTCTTGACGGAGAGTTGCCATTTCCTCAGCACGAGCCTAAAAATTAAAACACAATAATTGTAAAAAAACATTCAAATAATAATATGCTTAATACAGTTGAAAATAAATTTCAATATTGTATGTAACTGTCATATACCTGTAGCTGAGCTTCAGCTCTTTCCAGCTGTTCCTTCAACAAGGAGATCTGCGCTTGCGCTTGCATGTCGCCGACGCTCTCGGTATCGCTCTGTGCGTCCTTGCGCGCTTCACTCTGAGCGCTCCGAGCGCTCGTGGGCTCGGGAGCGGAGCGGTCGCTCTCAGGCTGAGCGGACGAGGATGCGGCGGCCGCGCAAGCCACGCATGAACGCTTTTCTAAAGCGCTGACTTCTCTTTCCAGTTGTCTTACTAGTTGTTCCAGTGTGTTTACCTGCGTGATAATAAAACTATGTATTGAGACTAATGTGCTATGCGACAAAGATGAACTCAAAGTTAGTTGTATGGGAAGTGTCTGAACTGCAGTGTTACAGTACTGACTGGCAATATATTTATCATCAATCAATATTAAAATTAACTTAATCTACACCCGTGCTCCAATCCTCCATAAAAGTTTCTTGTTTCAGTTTTTAAAACAGTTAGCTTATTGCCAACCAGTGTCATAGTAACAATAATATCACCCA
Organism: Orthosia incerta; assembly: GCA_948252205.1. Classification (NCBI taxonomy): domain Eukaryota; kingdom Metazoa; phylum Arthropoda; class Insecta; order Lepidoptera; family Noctuidae; genus Orthosia; species Orthosia incerta. The sequence continues at coordinate 10,514,387 of OX411756.1, read as the reverse complement.
ATCGAGTGTTATAATGTTGTACTAAATTTGATTATGCAACTCCTTTGCTTTTTCGATCCCTTCCTTACTCATCAAACAGCCACTTTTAAGGAGGATTAGACCCGTGCTCCAATCCTCCTTCAAAGTTTCTTGTTTCAGTTTTTAAAACAGTTAGCTTATTGCCAACCAGTGTCATAGTAACAATAATATTTACCAATCGAGTGTTATAATGTTGTACTAAATTTGATTATGCAACTCCTTTGCTTTTTCGATCCCTTCCTTACTCATCAAACAGCCACTTTTAAGGAGGATTAGACCCGTGCTCCAATCCTCCTTCAAAGTTTCTTGTTTCAGTTTTTAAAACAGTTAGCTTATTGCCAACCAGTGTCATAGTAACAATAATATTTACCAATCGAGTGTTATAATGTTGTACTAAATTTGATTATGCAACTCCTTTGCTTTTTCGATCCCTTCCTTACTCATCAAACAGCCACATTCTCTCTACTCAATTCGTGGTATCTTTATGAATTAAAAAAAAAGGACTTTATTTAAAAAATATCTTATAGGTTATTTGAATTCAGGTCGTAACTTTTGGTCGTAACTTTTGTTTTTGCAGCCATTTTTGTTCGATTTTAGTATTGCAAAAATGTGTTACTTTGTTGTTTACAAAAATTAAAGAAGGATTCATGTCATGGGTGTAGATAAAGTCTTGTATGCAACTGTACATAGTTAGGTATTAAAACACTCATGTGATACTATTATCACCACAACCAATCCACATTTGTGTTTTAATACCCAACATTATACAACAGTTGCATAAATAACTATAATGACCACAAAACAAATGGGAGTATGTTGTATAATGAAGACTACTTCTAGCACGAGTTATCAAAATATCATGTCGACTGACGGTTAGTGAGACAAAGTACTTAGGCTTAGGGCTCTTTTAATTTAGACGTTTCGTGCACACAAATACTCGGCATGATGTCAGGCGTGCGCGGCCCCGACGCTGCACTGCACTCTTGGTGTAAAAATAGTATGGAAAAAATCAATCGTACGTACGCGTTACGTCACCCGCAATTAGATATCAGTGTATACTCAGGAAGGAAGCAAAGGAAACTAGTGTCCCCGTTCCCCTGTACTATGATGATGAGTTTCTTTAGAAATACATTACTTATTAGTGAAAGGTATTCTAAAGACTCCATGTCCATGTTGTAGTACCCTTGCGCTTTGCAAATTCTAGCGGTAGCAATAATCAAGTATGTTGTTACCTTCTCCCGATGCCTCGCGTCCTCATGCAGCGCATTGGCGGCGCGTTGCTCGGCGTCATTGAGTCGCTCGTTGAGTCTCGCCTCTGTCCTGGTACACTGCTCTTCAAGCGCCGCCTCGCGACGCACCGACTCTTCCACACCACGCTCCAACTCCTAGACAACACAGATGTACAATAGCCACAGCAAATCTTTGTGTCTCTGAAGTTAGGCTCTGCGAACCATTGCGCAAGAAACAGTTTGTCATCGAGTATACTGTATACAGTAAGCGAGATAGGACGATGCGACAAACGTAAGCGAGTGAAAGAGGCAGTTGTATAATGCTGTCTTTTACTTCAACATTGACACAAAATTAGTAACTGCACAGGGTCTTGTAGCCAACTTCAGAGACAGAAATATCCGCTATGACTACTGTTAATACTTATGTTTGAATAAATCAATCCGCCTTGCCTTTTCCCAACTTCATATGCGAATGAATAAATAAATAACTATGTTGGAGACGGCTACCCAACCCGGTAACTGAGTGACACGATGCCACTTGGCAAGACTGTGTCCGATTTCTGGACAAAAATTGTGGATCTACAAATGACAGCCGGGACCAACGTTGTTCGTTTTTTCCGTAAAATTAACGCGTTTTCCGAGGCACGAAGGAGCCTTTGTATGTTAAGATGCTCACCCATCAACAGACCGACCTCGAAAAACCTTTATATTAAGTCGCAAATAAAAACTTGATACTTAAAAACGCTTTAACATAGCAGAGAAACAATTAAAAAAAAATACAAATAAACTCCGTCGCGTGGCTCGACTTTGTTACTAATGTTATTTCTTAGTAAATTTCGTATCAATAAAAGAACAACAAAGTATCCACCGGTTTTGGAAAGGCCAAATGTCATGTATGACAAGATTTTTTTACGATATTTATAATAACCTAAAGCACAGTTTCATCTACATAATAATAGTTTAAAAGACTAAAAGGTAACAAACAGAAGTTACTTTCGTATTCAAAATATTAGTGTGGATAGTATGGACACGGGGTCCCAGCGCTAAGAAAGAAAATTTGGTTCGAATAAATATCCCTAGATGGCGCGATATGCAACGATTTGTTATTGAATAGTGTAAAATTAACATTTTCTACAATTGATCATATAAATTGTATGTTCTTGTGTAATAAACTCTCCTAAGCACAACATTATGGAATATTGCGCTCTTAATTCACATTTCAAAGATTAATTGAACGGATAATTTAAAATTGATTCCAATAGATGGCGCGGTTTTAAACTTCTGAGGCATGCCACTCGATTTTTTAAATTACTATTTTAACACATTATGGTACAATTAAACTGTAAAAACGTATATGGATTGGATTATGACGTGACGAGAGAGAATAATAGGTATGGTTATTTTTGTATTTACCTGCACTTGTGCAAGCAAGGTGGACGCTCGTACGCGTTCCTGAGCAAGTTGTACTTGTAGCTCCTTCATCTGTTCTGATGATGTACTGGCCATGCGATGCTTCTCTCCCAAACGTTCCTGTGGTACGTTTATACACATTGTAATAATCCACAGAGATATCGAATAGCATCGTAAGTTTCTTGTTTAGGCTGTGTAGGGAAGAGTGGGAAGACATCTTTGGAAAGAAGTCTATGTTTTGGAGTGTACTGCTTTGGCATTAAATCTGTTCCTATCTTAGTTCCTATTTATTTATCTGGAAGAAATTGGCATTGGCATTTTTCCAGCAGAAGGATTACAAAAAAAGCAAGCATCCTGTTTCTCACTGTTATTTTTCTTGTGACAAAATTCAGATAATTTCAACAAACACATAAAAATACATGCGACTCAATCTGCCTCTTCCTTTCCCGAATATGTTGGGATCGGATTCCAGTCAAACCATCTGCATATGAGCACCAGTATTTATCATGGAGTCACTGCCAATCTGAACTCCACAAGGCAGTACATGCCTAGCACGCGCTGAAAATAAAAGTTTCAAACAGCAAAACGTCTGGACTGTTACCTGTGTGGAGGCTAAGCTCCTGGTAGCCTCATCCAGCTCGTCCTTCATAACTTTGTTCTCTTCCTCCAGCTTGGCCATCTTTTTCTCGATCGCTTGCCGCGCGCGCAGTTCCTTGGCGGCGTTGGCGTCGGCCGCGGCGATGCGCGTGGCGGCTTCGCGGCTCTCCGCGTCACCACCGCTCAGGGTCTGACGACGAATCGCACGCTCTTTCGCTATCGTGTCCTGGGCATATAGAACGCGTATGTTATACGTTATTTCTTGACTTAAAATGGCGTTGGTGTCAAAAATCAAAATATTTTTATTTCCACTAAACCTTATATAGGTACTTTTGAATTGTCAAACAAAATATGAATCTAGTTGCACATTCGCAAGCGTCAGTAGATCTCTATGGAGAAGAATGTGCAAGAAACTCCACGGGCACTCTTTTCCATCCATTTTAATTACAATTAAATGGTTACATCATTCTTGTTGAAAAAATACTTATGTGAGAACGATATTAAATGACGTGCAAATAAAAGCGTCTAGTTTTACAAACAATTCAAAAATACAATAAGTACACAATTAAAATGTAGTGTAGTTTTGAACCCCTACAATCAGCCTTTGATATTGCTATCAGATCGAATTTACAACCAATCATGAATTCTACTTTAGAACTAAATACTTCTAGACGTTTTAAATAATCAGTAAATAAACTAAATGTATACTACAAGGATATTTAAACCAAGGTTCAGCTCAGACCATTATTGTTCTCAAAAATTGCTAACAACATTTTGTATAAGCTTCAAAATGTGTGTCATAAAATTAGATCTCAAACCTGCCAGTGCGATGCGATGGTTTGCGCTGACCCTGGCTATTTACAAGTACTACCTACATTCGGAACCGACCAACAGAGCTACATTTCTACAGTATTCTCCTTTACTACAACTGCATAGGATAGTACACAGTACACTACACTCCTGTATGAACAAACACGACACACTCACAATGGCGCGCACGTTGATCTCAGTGATCTTCCTGTGACGCAACTCGTACACATGCTCTATTATATCCTGCCGTGTAAAGGACTGCCTCAGAATTTTGCACAAAATACTTAATTGTCTATCCGAGTACATAACATCACGCGAGTATTAAACAAAGGGATAATCATACGTGTGCTTGTCTTGCTGGTTCCCATTAAATGTGACTTTTTAACCATTACACAGGCACAAAACTAGATTCCAGACTGCTATTGAGAAAATTAACGAATGTAAAATCCAATAAAACTGCAGGAGCCGGGGATCGAACACAGGTCTCAGTTAACAGTCAAAATAGACAAGAGAAGCAGTCACTTACTACATTATGCAATACAGGCGATACTACAGAAGACTATGGTCTGTTTTTTAACCGACTTTCCTAAAAGGATTTTATTGATATTAGTTCTGTGTTCGACATTGTTTGTTTTTTTTTCGATTTCTCTGTCAATTGTGGACCAAGTGAAAAATAAAAAAAACTATTTACAATAAAATTCTACCGACTTCCAAATAAATTCTTCCATAACGAAAAAAAATGGTATCTGCCAAAGTCACCGACTTCCAAAAAGAAAGTAATTTTTCACTTTGTAGTGTTTTATTTGGAAGTAGGTAGATTTTTTTTGTAGAAAGGTTTTTTTATTGAATTGTCAATTTGTAATAAAGAACGTGTCAAATACTAATTTAATGGCAAACTAACCTTATAATGCTGCTGCTGTGACCTCGCAGTCTCAGCATCAGCAACTGCCCTCTTACAGTCAACCTGCAGCTGTTCTACCCTGGTCTCCAGCCTCCTCATGTCGTCCTTGAGCGCGTCTCTCTCGGTCTGCATCGCTGCAGCGGCTGCACGCGCACTACGCACCTCGGTGCTGTTGCGGTCGGCTATACCCGCGGATAACTCTTGGTTGGTGCGCTGGAGAGCCATGCGCTCTTCGCGTTCTACCTCTACCTGGCGTTCGAGACGTCTGGGAATACACACTGACTTAAATTTGTACCTCACACAAAATGTACGGACACTCAGACCGTAATTTACTGCAGAAAACACGAGTTCGTGAAGGAAATGAAGCTGCGTCATGTAGTGTGCAGAATTCAATCATTCAGCTAGTGCGCTTACCAACCAACACGTTGATTAACTTTACTCAACGGCAGTGGCAGATCTAAATGACACGAATGAACGTTTCAAAAGATATTGTTGCAGCAACATGTTAGCTATAGGTTAGGTAGTAACGGCAAAATACAGGTTTGTTGTATAGGAGCCCCACTTAAATATTTGTTTTATTCTGTTTTTAGTATTTGTTGTTATAGCGGCATCAGATATACATCATCTGTGAAATTTTCAACTGTCTGGCTATCACGGTTCATGAGATACAGCCTGGTGACAGACGGACCGCGGAGTCTTAGTGATAGGGTCCCGTTTTTACTTTTTACCCTAAAAAACGGCTCAACCAAAGCTCATAAGTTTGATTTGATTTACTCTGTCATCATTACTTGTTGGTATTTTAGGCGTAACAGCTGGTTATCTAATTTTCAATTTAAAAGTTTGTAGATACAACATAAATAGAGAGGTAAAGCTTTGTTACAATGATATCAATAAGACTATTGATAAATATATTGAATACTGACTTGTTCTGCAGACTGAGCGCGGTGATCTCGGCCTGCAGGCGCACGCGCGTGCGCTCGGCCTCGGCGTCGGCCTCGCTGCGCACGCGCTCCACGCTGGCGCCGGCGAGTGCTTCGGCCTCCGCGAGCTTCGTCTGTAGCGACGCTATCTCGCGGCTGCGCATCGCCGCTAGCTTCTCTGCTGACCTAGTAACACAAACATGTTTGAGGACTTGAGATACTTCTCTCCTCGGAACAGTATAAAGCGTTAGGAAAAGCGACATTATTAACACGCTTTTATTAGCTGGGTATGTATGTATCTATGTATCAATGTAACGGAATCTTTGAATGTGATTTTCACCCCCTTCAAAACGTCGGATTGATTTGAAACTTTGCACACTTATCAAGGACCGATGACAATGCAATAATTTAAATAGTTTATCCCATTCTCCTTACCAGGATCTGCAGGATTAGCGACTTTTTAGTTCAATTTACCATTAAAGCGTGTTTTTTAGTTTTTAGAACTACAATTTATTTTATGCTATAGAGAGCGACTTTTTTGAGAGACCTGTCTGTTTGTCGACTTATTTCTTCTAAATCACGCAAAGGATTTTAATACAGTTTTCGAAACGAGGAAGGTTTGTGTATATTAATTTGACCCGTGCGAAGCAGCGGGCAGTTTTTATTATGTGTTTAGACTTTAGACTCTTACGTTACACATAATATGCATAGCTCCATAGATCATCTCATGTCATCTTATAAAAAGTTAGTCAATGTTTTAAATAAGGTTTATAAATTAAAGGATGAAATATAAACTGGAGACTAATATTATGGTTAGGTTAGGGTTTAACGGGCCGGTGTCCGCCCCACGTCTTTGCGTGTATTTTACGTAACGTAAAACAATATTATGGTTGAGTTGAGTGTAAAAATATACTAAAAAACACTTTAATTGAAAACAACCCGAATCTCTTCAAAGTTAGAGTGAACAGGCTTCTTGGTAAAAGTAGTCATTTTGAAAATACGACTATTTTAAAAAGCAAGCCACGTATTTCTCAAAATGTTTTTTTTTTGTTGAAAGAAAAAATGAAGAAGAAAAAAAAAAATTGTGAAGAAAAAAAAAATACACTATTCTTAATTTAAATTTATTGAAAATTATTTTCTTCTTTTTAGTTTGGTTTTCTATTAAAGCATGTTTTCAGGGTTCCGTACCCAAAGGGTAAAAACGGGACCCTATTACTAAGCTCCCATACGACAAACGTGTTTTTTTTGCCGTTTTTTGCGATAATGGTACGGAACCCTTCATGCGCGAGTCCGACTCGCACTTGGCCAGTTTTTTTTTTTTTTTTTTTTAACTTTTTAGTTCAATCGCTAATCCTGAAGATCCTGGTAAGAATAATGACACAAACTATTTAAATTATTGCAATGTGATCGGTCCTTGATAAGTGTGCAAAGTTTTAAATTAATATAAGTTTTGAAGGGTGTAAAAATCGAGTTCAAAGATTCCGTTACATGGATTACATAAGTCAAAGTCAAATATATTTATTTCAATTAGGCCAATAAGCGGCACTGTTGAACGTCAAACATATAAAAATTAAAATTTACTAGTAATAAAAATTGATTCTACCGTCCATTCGGAAAAGTAGTTTGTTATGGACAAGAACGAACAAGAAAGTCCATACTAACTCTTTTTAAAAAATAGACACATACCAAGCTAATACAAGCGTGTTAAAAACATACAAAGCGTTTAATTCGAAACATGGCTGCATGAACGACCCTTTCGAACTCAAAACTATATGCGCCAATAAGTAATGAATCCAATCAAAATAAAATGCGTAAAAAATTAAACACTTACTTAAAAGTAGCCAAATCAATGGCAGTGCAGTCATGTGAAGCGTTGAACCCACCGGTATGGTCCTCGTTTTCCTCTGGAGCCACGAACGAAAAACCTGCGGTGAACAGCTATAGTTAAACTAACACTTATTTACGTGACGGACGACAGATACCGTGTAATGTACGAATGTCGCCAAAACAAGCGGCAATATGAGCGTATTTGTAAATTGAAGGAAATAAACAACATTACTGGAATGGTAAAAGTGTATGTTTCTGCTTAGACCTATTGATATAATAGCTATTTCACACAAAACAAAAGAGAAGACGAAGAGACGGCATGAGCAATTATTTTCCCGTGGCAGAAGAAATACAGTACATACCGACAAAGGGTAGTTGCCCTGCGAAGGGCGGTCGTGTCCTGAAGGGCGCCGCGCTGGGCGGCGGGGGCGCACGCTCCGGCGCCGCGAAGTACGACGTGTCCTCGGAGCCGCGCACGCACGGGACCCAGGGGGGAGCCTGTGGGAGACATGGTAAATATGCGATACTCTTCTAATACACCAAAACCAGGCAGTTTATAAAAATATTGTAAAACCCTGGTATTGTGAAGTCCCAGTACCGTGCAGTATTCTTTCTAGAAAGAATGCTGCTCGGTCAGAATAACTGTGCACCTAGCGCTTCACTCTAGACGTACGACTCTCGCTATTGGCGCAGGAGGCGAACGCGGGGTGCCGCGCGGGTAGGCGGGAGAGAGGTCATATTCTAGCGAGGAACACAGTTATTTCGAACTAGTACTTCGTAGAGGCTGATTCAAATAAATATTTAATGGTCGAACAGTCACCTGGTCTCGAATGTTGTGCGCGGGCAAATGCGCTAGGGCAGCATGTTGCAGCGTGTGCAGGTAGGAGAAGCGCTTGCCGGGCAGCACGCGCAGCAGCCCCGCCGCCAGGCCGCGCCACTCGCGCGTAGGCCCGGCCGGACCACCCTCCTCTTCCCACGGGAGCTGAGGCGACGCCTCGCGCTCGTAACTACACCAGACAGAAAAGAATCTTGTAAAAAAAAGTCGTCATAAATAAAAAAAATATAAACAGTTCGACTTGAAAACCTCCTTTTATTTGTCGGTAAAAAAGGCACAATGAAAAATGACCTCTGAAAAAAATTTTGTGTCTAACCGAACCTTCGGCTTCGGCCAAAAACACGACGATGGTCTCTAGTAAGTGTCTATATTGAACGAAATGTTTCGAATGCGCGATAGCGCAAAGGAAGGGGTAAAGGGCGGGGACAGGGGGTCCATACTGTGCTATGTCGGCCAGTGGCAATTGCCAAAAAAAAAAATCTAAGGGTTATTCGCTCTCGGCTTTGGCCGATGGCTATAACGATACCTGATTAATCGGCAGCGGCTTCGGCCAGAAATCGACCTTCGGTCGGACACAAAAAAAATGCAAAAATATGCATTTTAAATCAAAAAAGGGTGTTTTGGGGCCGCCTCAAAATGCAGTATTTTTTTTTGCTTTTTATTTCGCTATGCCGTCGGTTTAACTACTTATTATAAAACAAAGCCCCCGCCGCGTCTGTCTCTTCGCGATAAACTCAAACACTACTGAACGGATTTTCATACAGTTTTCTTCAATAGACAGTGATTCTTGAGGAAGGTTTAGATGTATAATTGGTTAAGGTTTTGTGTAAATTGGAATTAAGACGATAATTGTTGAAAATACCGGCAAAAATCAAACCGCCCACGCCTAGGTGCTTTTATCGTAAACGCTGCATCTTTCAATGATAGCTTACTATACCCATTCTAACTTAAAAAAACCGGCCAAGTGTGAGTCGGACTCGCGCACGAAGGGTTCCGTACCATTATCGCAAAAAACGGCGAAAATCACGTTTGTTGTATGGGAGTCCCGCTTAAATATTAATTTTATTGTTTTTAGTATTTTTTGTTATAGCGGCAACAGAAATACATCATCTGTGAAAATTTCAGCTGTCTAGATATCACGGTTCATGAGATACAGCCTGGTGACAGACGGACAGACAGACAGACGGATCGCGGAGTCTTAGTAAGTAAAATAAAAGGGTCCCGTTTTTACCCTTTGGTTACGGAACCCTAAAGAATAGTTACATAAAATGCGGTAATTGGAAAGCTATTTAGATTCATACAGTATTAATCCTTTTCAATTTAAATACGTTAGTTACCTTTATCATTTCATGCACATTATTATAATCCTTAATAATTTAAATGAATATTTTAGGAGTTATCGCAAAATAAAAATCAACGCGCGCGAAAATAAATTCAAGCGGGCGGGCCTAACACCTATGACGGGATACTACGAAAGGAAAAACGTGGTAGGTATAATAATAAGCTCTACTACCCGTGCGAAGCCGGGACGGGTCGCTAGTGAATTATAAAATAAGTTCTTACCTATGTATGTTATTGAGTATTTCAGGAATAGAATCATCCTCTCCAGAAGAGAACGGACGGCGCAGCGTCACCAGCTCGAACGCGATCACTCCTAGCGACCAGTAGTCACACGACGACTGGACATATAACCAAACATATAATATTAGTATGTAGGCACTTTAAAACCTTTAAATTTATTGGAAAACATTATTATATCCAAAATTCACTGCCATTTATTACAAATTTTCTAAATACTGTTAGTGAATTTTTACCATTGTTTATCTATAACCAATGTGAAATTAATAGTTGTTACAGTGTAAACTGTTGTGCAAATTATTTTGACCAAACCATTCAGTTATTTTACCATTCCATCTATTTGTTGTTGCTTACTAAACATGTCTTAACTATGCAACAGTATCATGCTAAGTTATAAACATTACAATCTTTACTAACTGCCACTATAACTATTCTAAGTATAGTCTAATACCAGTGATTCTGCATGTTATTTCCAAAGTTATTAAGTGACATTATTCGGTTTTAAATTGTAATATCCAAAGATAAAAACATTGGACCTAAATACTTAAAGTTCCAACTCAACATGCAAAATCACGACTTTAGTGTAAGTGTAAGCACATGCAGGTGAGCGACGCACAATGGCAGTGGTAACGATTCTGCCGCAGTACTGTTGACACACAGTGTGCTTGGCGCAGTCGGCGGCGGCCAGCAGCTCGGGCGCCGTGTAGTCCGCCGTCACCGCCGCCACGCCCGAGCAGCCGCCCTCCGACAGCCGCGCTGACGAGCCGAAGTCACCCAGCTTCACGTGCCCGCATCTGTACGGAAATTGTCACATTTAACTAAATAAAATGGAAACCCCGAAAACGAAAGACGATTTTTTTAATGATTTCACACTTTTGAACGTGAAACATACCTACTTTATCAATACTATAATTATGGTATAATTAAGTTTTGTATTGAGACAAATATTATATAATTAAATAGAAAGACAACAGAAGAATAAGTTCTAATCTCACATAGGCCTCTGCACACCACATCTGCACTGTCAGTGAAGATTATCTGAACTCACCTATCCAGTAATATATTATGCGGCTTGACATCTCTGTGGACATATCCCATGCCGTGCAGAGCCTTCAGCGCGTGCGCAATTTCGGCCACATAGAAGGCGGCGTCTCTCTCGGGCAACGGGTGTGCACGCCGGGCGAGCAGGCCCGACAGGTCGCCGCCGCAACACAGCTCCATCACTAGGTACAGGTTACTGGTGTCCTATAAAGTACAAAACATGAAAATATTCCTAGTAAACCTTTATTATTTATTTATATAGAACTTCATGCATAAAGGTACAATGGTGGACTCAATGATAATAGGGTAGTTTACTGAAAATTTATTTTTTGCCGTCAGGTAGATTAATAAAAAGTATTGGATACGTATTTTTCTTTTGACACGTAAACATAAAATGACGACGATTTAATGTGTTGAAATATCGTGAAACGTCACACCGCTAGTACACTTTATACTGTCTTAGTGACGTCACAAGCCCCCACTTCTGACCTTCGATGTGCTTTATCTTTGAAATTTTTTATTGATTTGGTAAAGCATAATATATGTGTCCAATATTATTTGATCTCATTGACGGACTAAATAGAATTATCATTTTTTTACACAGGAAACATCCCTACTCATTCATTCTTTGAGAAACCAAAAGTTGACTAATATGAGCAAAGTTAAAGAGGAGCAGGATACCTTTGTTACTACTGATGTTACGTAAGTTAATTAAAATGTACTTAATTTTGACTTGAAGCTTGAACTGTATAAGTGGCAAGGAAAATTAAAAATACATGTGACTCTTACTTGGAAAGCATACTGGAGCTTTGGTAACCATGGTCCTGTGGCTGTGGCTAGCACGTCTCGCTCAGCGTCCCCGCATTTGCGTGCTACCTCCTTGCGAAGCGTCTTTATAGCATACACATCGCCTGTTTGCTTCTCTCTTACCATCTAACAACAACAACAAGAAATATAAAATTTTTAACAAAAGTGCAAAGAAATGGCAAAAATTCAGGGATTTAGTAGACTACTGGGAAAGTGAACATCATGAATGAGAAATATACGAAATTATTTGAAATTTATAGTAGTCTTTACACTTTACAGTTAGATGACCCAACCCCAAATAATGGGACCAAGGAAGGAAGGAATAAGGGCGCACGGAACAAATATTTGTATGACCTACAGATAGTTGTTCCAGCTCTGGGTGTTGTGTATGTGAGTTTATATGTTTGTAAACGCACCCACGATACAGGAAAACATTCCTAGTGTGGGGCAACGTTTTTTTATAAAAAAGAAATAAAAAGAAGAAGAATAGTACTTCTTTACAGTTTATTCACTGTTTGAATTTTAACACATCCCATCAAAAGGAACAGTATAAAAATATTAGTGAACTTACATGAACTTCACCGAACTGTCCCCTTCCAATTGTTTGTAGCGTCTCAAAGTCAGAGATGCATACTCTAGTTCGACGCAGCTCTGCCAGTGTGCTGCGATCTACGAATGAAACAAAATATAAGTATCTTCATCTTAACTATTATTATAAAGAGGAAAAACAATTTGTTTATAATAGTGTTTTTTACAGTTTGAAATACTAATCTCATTACAAAAATGTTTTCACTGATATATGTTATTTATTTAATCATTTATGCACATATACATAATATACAGACAAGAACAAGGAACAGAAAAATAGGTAGAGTTATGCTTATTTCTATAGATTTCTCTTCCAGCATACCTGTGAAAGGAAAGATGAAAAAAAGAGATGTAGACATAGTGTGTAGTAGAAAAAAAATAAACACTTAAAACAAATCATAACTAAGTAATAGAATAGAGTTGAAGTGAGAATCTTTTCTGCACTTAGGTTTATATATACAATACTGATTACAAATAAAATATACTGTCTTATACATACATACATATTTGTAAAATAAATATTATAGTAATAGACACTGATACCTAGATATAAAATATGCAACTATTTCATTTATTTATTTCAACAACACTCAACAAGTTATCTCAAGTAAAGGTCTTAAGTATAATTACAAAATAGTAAGGCCGCCAGTATCAGTCACAATACCTCCTGTGCTAGTTGGTACTGTATTACAGAGTATTATTATTGTAGCGGTGTGGTACTATGACGGAATGGAAAGGTAGTGTTCATGATGGAGTGTCACAGGTTACTTTTAATTTTAGAATAACTGCATGGTTCCTGTGAGATAGTCCATGTGAGCGAAGCCACTGAAAAAAGCTGGTAATAAATAGACCTAATGATAGCCATAGTCATACATAAGTAGAGTTAGTTTGTCTTAGAAACAGCTGTCTTCTAAAACAATAGTCTTTTTTTCTAATCAGGCTTCTATTACAATTAATCTCTAGTGCCCGCATATCATCCCAATTGTAAGTTTTATTGGTTCTTTTATTTTTTCAGAGTTTTTGCCACCAGATACTCGTGGGGTACAATACAAAGAAAACTTACACTTGTCCAAGAAAGCTTTGACCAAGTCATCGCTCTTTTTGACTGGGTCATCGTTACATTCATCGTAGAGAACTGTGAGAGCATCCAGCAGGGCTTCGCGGTCGACAGTCTTTCTGCTGAACCTTGCAGTCCCACCTGTCACTTTCCCCAATATTAGACGATTCAACCGCGTGATGCGAACAGCGATTGCCTCCTTCGATGGTTCCATTTTAGATTAAACTGTCACCTACACCAAAGTTCACTTGAGCACTCGCATATTTTGTTTATTTATCCGAATCCATAAATGTATCAATTTATCAACAATGCATTGAGCCCAGTAATTTCGTCGTTATTATTTGAAAATTGAATTTGCCGACCTTCGTCAGTCAATGATAATGACATAACACAATAGTGTTGCCAGTCATTTGGAAATGTACATAATTTGTGAAAGCGCCATCTATCGTCGACTAGAATTATTATTTGACTATGAAAATTCCTGATATTCTCGATAGCATTACCGAGAACCATAAACTTCAATCATTTTATTTTATTGACTTTATTTTTTGGTGTTGCCAGTATTAATAGAAATATTTAAAAAGTTTCGTTAAGTGCCATCTAGTGTTAAACAGATGTATTAGAAGGCCTGTTTTTAATTTAACTATTCGACAATAGGTGGCGTTAGCAGCAACTTCAGCGTCGACGTTATCGAAGTAGTGAAGTTTATGGCCGACAAAAAATATCATCGAGCCAGCAAAAAGAAGGAGATTCAAAAGCTAGCTCTCTACGGGCTCTATTTATTCAAATTTCATCAAAAATCGGTTCAGCTTTGTAGCCGTTAAACCAAAATAAGTCAAATAATATTCTTAACTTATCCCAACATTCTGCAGCGTTGAGTGAAACAGAGAGACGTCATCTCTCCTAAAGTGTTGACTGTTGCAGTGGAGAATGTCTTCAACGTTCTAGACTGGAGACGGCTAGGCATCAACGTCAATGGCGCACATCACTTACCTTCGATTTGCCGACGATAATCTAAGCAATTGGGTGTATGGCCGTCAACATCCGGTACCCGCGTTGCCACATTCACCAGCTGGGTTAGATCTAGCGATAGAGAAAACTTGCGCGCCTCCCCGGCATGGTCAGTTTTCCGTTACGGGTACAACCACTCATTTAGCATCGCTGTTGGGTACCTTTGCTGGGCTATGTCAGCCGACTCCACGAGGCAATTAAATAGCGCTGTCGTCTCCTGGTCACCGGCGTGTGATCTGTAGACGCCGATGTAGAGAGATTTCTCCACGCCAGTGTCCACAAGTAGCCATATGGCAGAAAAGCCCGATTTTTCAAAGCAACGGAGACGACGATAATAAATGTCATCGCGGACGTACACACAGACCCCAGCTTGCTTCTTGAACTTGTGTTCAAGAGAGTAACCCGGGTAGTTGAGGTACGCCACGTCCGACGGGGTTGTTATCTTCGTCTCCGTTAGGAAAAACAGGTGCGGCTTCTCGGTCTCAAGGTGGCGGTGGACCGGATCGAGATTAGAGTGCAACCCCCTGATGTTAGTGAGGTGCACTTTTGTTGTTTCACCATATTCTTCTTTTTTGCTGTGGTCATATTTTTTGTTCAAGAGTTTGCTGGGGAAGAAGTCGAACTGTTGAGGCGCTGCTCAGTGAACCAAGTGGAAAACTGGAGCTAACCCAACCTATGGGGAACTCATTTGGAGACTGCGGGGACGCCCGAACCCCCCCGGATATGGCCACCGGGTCCTCCCATCCAGTCGCTAGCTGGCACGGTGGAGCATACCGGGATTTTTCGCGAGTTGGCGGGGCAGCCTTTGGTACGTGGCTGACGTGCTACTTGGGCCCCCTACTGACTGCGGTCGGCCAACGGCTGGCACCGTGCTTCGGATCCCGCTACTCTCCAAAATGAGTTATCCGGCAAGTTTTGCCCAGAGACCAAGACCGGTTCTGAACAGCGCAACTGTCATCCTCCTTCTCCCCCAAAGACACTGACAGTCCCACACACCGACAGAACACAGCAAGCTGCTTGGCGCCGGACTCCGGTGGGATGGTGGTCGCGAGCTAGGCGGCCCCATGCGGATCCTACCACCGCTTAAGTGGGATCGTTCAGCCGTACCACAGGCAAGCCTAGTGGTGCCGTTGCCCGGGATGGACCGCTAGGAGGTAGATCCCATACCCACCCCAAAAATTTGGTAGCCGTATCCTCTAATTTGGTAGCCATCTTTTGTGCAGTGTGTGGTATAGCGTTGTCCTGAAGCAGCAGTGGCCTAGAGCGATTAACAAGCCTCGGCTGTTTAGCAGCTAGCTTTTCCATCATGGTTTGCAGTTGCTGACAATAGACATCCGCCGTAATCGTCTGGTCAGATTTAAGAAAGCTGGTGAACGACAACGGCACTAATCCACCAAACGCTCATAAGTAATTTTTTTTGAGTCAATTTTCGCTTGGGGCAGGATTTGGCTGGTTCGCCAGGGTTCAGCCATTGCGATGAGCGTTTCCGATTACCTATTGTACAGGATACACTTTTCATCAACTACTGTGCCGGTTGAGTAAAGTAACGCAGCAGTCGACGCGCGTTAGTCTGTTTGCTGCACTCAATTCATGAGGTACCCACCTTTCAAGCTTTTTCACCTTCCCAATTTGCTTCAAGTGGATTAAAACAGTTTTATCACTAACACCGCAGCCTGCAGCTAACTCGGATGTGGTTTGCGATGGATCCGCTTCCACAATAGCCTTCAATTCTTCATTATCAACTTTTGTCTCCGGCCGTCCACGGGGCTTGTTCTGCAGGTCGAAATTTCTAGAACGAAAACGTTGGAACCAAAAACGCACTGTGTTTTCTTTTGCAACACCGTCGCCATACACATCATTAATCCTTCGAGCCGTTTCTGCAGCACTGGTGCCACGATGGAACTCGTACTCGTAAATAACGCGATATTTCAAGTTTTCCATTTTGTAAACTGACTGGCGCAAATAAAAAACCAAAAGAGGAAAAAAAACAAATGAGTTACGGTTTTCCAAACACAAAAGCATGAGTAAAGTAGAATGATAGAAAGTAGCTATATTTATTTAAAATTGGAATTCCAAACCAAAGAGGAGATAATATTTGAGATCGAAGTGGCCAGTACGACAAAACGCCAATTTCATAGGTAAGGACCTAATATTATCTGTGGCCGATCGAAAACTGTTCTCCCCATAAATCAATATACAAAATGTTTACTTTTCCATGTACATTTTATAAGTTGGTTGACTAACTCGTAAACTTTTTTTTTTTTCCTTTTAATTTCGTTATACTACTACCTTGCTACTGCCGTAAATATTTTCACATATCCAAAAGCAACAATTTAGCGGGTTGGGGGGTTCGGGGAGGGGAGGGGGGGGGGCACTTTACTAAAAAAAAATTTGCAGTAAAGTGGTTATCGAGAAATAGTTTTTACAGACCCGTAATATTTTTGAATGGCGTATCCAACGATACCCCACAACATGAGATATACGAGAAATCATCCTCATCGGCTTGATTAATATGAATATCCATGCCAAATTATAGCTTTCTAGTACAAAGAGTCTCTGAGCTAAGCTGCGGACGGACGGACGGGAGGACATGGCGAAACTATAAGGGTTCTTTGTTGACTACGGAACCCTAAAAATGGGAACAATCTGAAAGTAATCTTATGAAAATTCTTGCAATTCTCACAGGTTGTGTGTGACGTTGTAGAAGTGGAAGGTTATTTATACCTTGGTTAATTATTATACATAATTATTTGTTATATACTTACTTTCTTTAAAAGGTTGGTACCTAAGACTTAAAATTAAAACATAATTGCCTTCATTCTGACTTCGATATAAATTATACCTTCATATTGGGTCTACATTATGTTCCCTGCTAAAGTGCTCTTCATTCACCTTCAACACATTTGTCATGTCACCTTTTTCATACATTTTGCAATAGTACCTAGATACCTACCATTATACGACGTTGTGCTTTATATGATCTTAGCTATAGTCGTAACAATCTAAGAAGTCGGATTTGACAGAGCAGCTATAAAAATACTTAATAATACTTCATTAAACTTGAAGCAGAATGATACACGTTGTTATAGTGTATGGGTAAACATAGCTAACTAATTAGGATTATGAATTTGATTTTTCAATTTCTTACGTACCTACGAAGTTATCGCGGCATGTAAAATGAGAAAGATCAGCCTTTTTACCCAACTGCCAAAGGAGGGTAATGTGTTTATCAGTCTATGTATGTATGTATATAATGTATGTATGTTTGTTCCTATGTGGCGTTCCAGAGACCAAACGCGTTGGTTGATTTTGACAATTCTTACGTCAATCGATTCGTCTGTCACTGGCTTATAGAAATATAAAATACAGTCACTGGCTACATTAAAATTGGAAAATAGAAAAATGGCGGAAATTGGGCGCCATATTGAGGGGCCAAACCCATCGTGTGGCGTTTTAAGAGGTGATTTCAAAAAAATATAACACTAATAAGTTTAAATGTACCAATTCGAAAAAAAATGTTAACTAAAAAGTTTTAAATAAAAAAGTTAATTCTAAAATAAAAAAACCCGACTGCTTAAAAAGCAAACTAAAAAGACGTAAACAAGAATATGTTTAAATATTCGCGAGCTGGCTGACCAAAACCAGATGTATCAAAATGAAAAAAAAAAATGCCTACATTATGTATCCTCTGACTGCACAGCATGATTTTCTTCTTGTTTACGTCTTTTTAGTTCAGTTTTTAAGCAATCCGGTTTTTGATTTTAAAATTAACTCACCTGATGGTAAGCGATAGGTTGATACCTACTTAATTACTTATACTTCTTACATTGTCACGATTAATTGTACCTATGTAATAACTGTCGCACGGGTCGTTCTGTTTCTTTGTAAGGGATGAGGGATGAGGCATCTTTATGCTAGTATTATATTATCTGTAGTTTAGGTAAACAAGCCTTGCCAATGTCAGTCCGTGGACTCTGATGGATGATCATCCATACCGAGACTACTCTTTACAAAAAAAAACAGAAAACATGCAAAGCCGTCTGTTAATCCCGGCTGTCATTGAGAGAGTTTTGGATTTTGTCAAAATTTAATTGGACCTCCTTTAGACCGATTTGAGCCCCGTTTAGGTATAGCACCCCAGACGTTAATGAAGCAACTGACTCCTTTATCAACGCCATTAACCGTATCATAGTTAAAACTCTTTTTTGAAGGTCTTGCCCAACCGTAAAAGACGAAGTAAGCTCTGGATGACTCCAGGTCTCCTTAAATGCCTGCGAAATCTAAGATTCTGAAAACTACCAAAACTAATTAAGATGACCCTTTTAACTAATGCACAAAATAATAATAAAAACTCTGGGGTGCTATAAAATCTATCAAATCTATCTATTAACAAAGGTTAAAACACATGCCAACGCTCTACTGTCACCCTCCGAACCGGAGCGCATAATATGTAATTTAGTTTTTATCTCCGGCATCTTTGCAGATGCGCTTAAGTTGGCAACAGTACATCCTGTGCATAAGGACGGGGCCAGAGATCGATCAAATAACTACAGACCTATATCCATTTTGCCTACACTTTCAAAATTAGTTGAGAGGCTCATGAATTACAGATTGGTTAAGTACCTAGAGCAAAATCATCTTCTTTCTTCTTTTTATTTATCTCCTGGTTTCCGTTCCGGAATTTGCTGTGCTTGACCTAGCCACTAACATCTTCTCCAACCTGTATAAAAAGCAGAAGGTAATTGGTATTTTTTTGGATCTGGCAAAAGCATTCGATACGATATCTGTCCCCAATCTTATAGCTAAACTAGAAAGGATCGATATAAGAGATATTCAACTTGCTCAGACTCCCTACGATCCAAAAAAGTTTGGCACCCAACTACTGTCTGTCCCTCCATCCGCACAAATTGTCGTTCGGCCCAACGTAGTTTCCCTTTCCTCAGTATTAGCTACGCCTATAAAAAGACTAATAAAATATTAAATATATACCCTATGTGCAGATCAAAATGTAAAAAAACACTAACGACATGGCTACTAAAATTGGACTATGCAGAGACCGAAAACATACTAAGTATTTTACAATCATTTCGCCTACCGGAAATATTCACCTCCATCCTAGAGCGCGTTTCACCTTGTCACACACAGACACGCACACACTCTCTCGGGCAAGTAAGTGCTCACGCCTGGTGTTCACGGGCGCTGGGGTGAGGACTTATATTGCACTCACGGACACAACACTCTCCAAAGACACACATGGCTCATCTCCTTTTGTTTTTGTATAATTATCTCTTCCTCTCAATTTGATACTTTCACATTGTTGTAGTACGTAAGTGCACCATAATATTGTAATTTTAAGGCTGTGAGCCTGGAGATCTGTCATACAGGTCTCGAACCCAGTATAGACCCCAGCTCTCGCAAAGGTTTGAATCTGCTGTAACCTAGATACTATTTACCGAAATGTACCTTTTTGAGAGAAATAAACTTATATTCTATTCTAAACATTGGTATTCTAGATATTGGTAGACAAGAAAACTGACTCACGTACTGTCTTACCATGGGTTATAGTGTTGCCAACACTATGTGAAGCCCTGTTGTAGAGGTTAGATAGGTTAATCACTCCATGTAAAACACTGGAACTACATCCGGTTGGAAAGGAGGAAGACAATGTTAGAAAACGACTCAGCAGATAGATACGATGTTGTGCTATAAAACAGCACAACCACCGGCACAACTGTAACATGTAACAGTTCCTTCGGGACCATACAGTAAACAATCGCGACACAATATCCATGGGATTTGTTGAAAGTGTTGTAATATTATGGCATCACTGCCAAAGTCACATCTTAAATAAATGTTATTGAAAAGTACTTGTTAGTTAAACAATGATAATAACTGGCGTCATTAACTCATTACAGTGCGTCACTGTCATGGTAATGGTCCAACTAAACTAATCTGAATCAGCCTCCTCCACAGTCAGATTTCGAGGAAACCTACTTATTAAAGACCGTTATCAGTTTAAGATTGCTAATATGGTTTCTGGTAAGATGGTGAGTGACATCGAACTCTTGGCCTATTGATAGCCAGTCCGAGCCTATTAATCGTTGGGCTATGGAACTGCCAATTAATGGTTTTCTTTAGTTTTTAAGGATTATTTCAGCATTATGGTCCGTTGTCGCAAAAGTCACAGGGTAAGGGGCGATGACGCGAAGACGTATTTCACGTTGGGCATCCGCTTTACGGCACCTCATCTCATGATTCCGACCTCGATAATTCTTCATGATTTAATCAAATACTAAGACTTCTTTATGATTCTGATCTCCTTGTAGTTTGGGTATAAATGCTTATAATTTATAATGTTCAATATCTAACTAAAAAAGCAAAAGAGGAAGTTATATTTTTATCATGTTATTAAATTCTCTACTGATTTTATTTAAAAAAAATATATTGACGTCCTAAAAAAAACAAACTTCCCAAAACTAGTTCCTACTGACCCGTAGGTGCCAAATGTGGAATAAATTATTTCAGTGGCCCAGTGGTATCGGCCGCGACTTTCAAGTTGTAGGTCGTGGGTTCGATCCCAGGCAGGCGCTTTACTTTGTGTAAATTATTTCATCACCACTGCTCTGAAAACGGTGAAGGGAAACATCGTGAGGAAACCGGCATGTCCTAGAACCAAAATTCGAAGACATGTGACACTGACATCCACCAACCCGCACTGGGCCCGCGTGGTGGATTACGGCCTATTCTCTCTCACAGAGAGGAGGCCTATTAATGTTCCCACTGCTGGGACACACCCAGCAGTGGGAACATTAATAGGCTGGTGATGATGATGAAGGCACCTGCGAAAAATATCGATAGGAGTTAAAACGGGTGCCCAATGTAGAATACGTCTTCACGAAAGAATCTTCGGCTAGTTAGCATTATGTGGGCTTGTATGTCAATATTTAACATTGATTTAGTTATATTTTCTTGTACTATATAGCTACACATTTGTGCAATTTCACACCGTCGTAAATGCGTCTCACGTGCTGTTTTCGCTTACCCATCACATTTCGACGCTCTTGACTTTGCATTGACACACATTTAAATAAATATAAGTAAACAAAAACTGCATAAAATCTCACGTATTGAAAATTTGAAACAAAAGAATTACGATTCAATACATAACTATAGAGCATTTGATTGATTTACTGGTAATTCATGCAAAATAAGTATTGTAGGCAATTTGAATTTAGCAAAAATTATTTTGCAGATTATTTCATGTGATGTTATAATATCTTTTTCGGTATCTGGTACCCGGTGACGTAGAATCGGTGTCCGTTGTCAGCAGCCGGCCCGGCGGCGGCGCGGCGGCGCGGCGGCGAGAACTCGTCTCGTCCTTCGGTACGTGTTCTCATCGTCGCGGTGTTTATAAAAGATGGTGAGCGCTATGCGGCCGCAGTTTTGTCCTTACTCAGCTGAAGTGCGCAATCTTAACGGTCGGAATTAGAGGAGCGGAAGAACCGAGCTAGATTTTTTTAGTAGAGACGTGTTTCAGTGAAGTGCGATGGCGGTTCTTCAAGGCCCGTCGCTGAAGCAGGCGGATCTGATCTCACAGGAGCTGGGTGAAGGCCCTGGAGACATAGAGCGAGGGGTGCAGGACCTGCGCAGCATGCTGGCAGCCTCGCCCTACCTCCCCCAGCCTGAAAACGTGGGTGAGTCACACTGAACAAAGTTCGCAGTAAGTTCCAGTGCTGAAGCAAACATACATTGAAAACACGTGTTTATAATTCGATGCGGGGGTAATTTTACTTCGCCTATATTTCATTGGTATGTTCTTAATATTCGGAAACGTTGTCTTTTTGCTTACAGACCAATAATAATTAATCAATTTCAATTGTTACTTATAAAGATTAAAGATGAACTATTTAAGCGAAAGTAAAAGCTGAACCACTTATGATGTGATTTAGGTAGAGCCGGTAGAGCTAACTCACGACTTCTTCTTATCACTGTAAAGTGCAGGCACAGGCACAAAATTTCATTCTTTTTCTGGAGATTGTTTGTCCTGGGCAGCAGTTACTTTGGCTACATGTTTGGGCACAATAGGCAGAATAGTAGAAGATGGAGTAAAGCATAGTTTGCGATAAGACTCTGAATCCACCACACATTGCTGCAGTTCCGCCCTCTGATGGAGTCCACCCATTATTAAATACTTCGGTTAAATTTAATGGTGTGTTGAAGTTTGTAGGGCCACTTCCAAAAACCACGCAGTCTGTTGTTATATCTAGTAAAAATCACTCTTAATAATCAACTATCATTTAAAAATCAATTAAACTTTTTAATAAAATACTTTTTGGAGAATTAATTTAATAAAATGTCGTTTTTGCGGCATTTTGTTAATTTTGTTTGTTTCATTTTTCCCAAAAAGTATTTTGAGAAAAGAGAGGAATAGATAAGATAAGATAAGATCATTTATTTGTCCAAAACATGAGTATACACACACATGGCATGCAAGATGTTACATAAAATTTATCACTGTCATGTTTTGCCTCAACGGCGTACAAATATCTGCGTGTCGCGGGTTCGATTCCCGCACGGAACAAATATTTGTATGACCTACAGATAGTTGTTCCGGCTCTGGGTGTTGTGTATGGGAGTTTATATGTTTGTAAACGCACCCACGATACAGGAAGAAATTCCTAGTGTGGGGCAACGTTTTTTTATAAAAATAAAAATAAAATAAATAAATAAATATAATAAGTAAACATCAAACAATTAAAAAATTAATATACTACATCATGTATCATGAACTCATCAAAGGGTGTATTTAGTATTCATTCGTTTTAGGAATCTGGATAGACTTGATTGGTATGTCGTCTACTTCATATAATATTATGGTCTTTGACCAGGTAGGTAGCATATATATTTTTAGACTTTATATCTAGTTGAAAACTTGTAACAGACCAGTCTAGAGACATAAAAGTAGCGATATATTAGTTTTATTATAATAATTTTACATTTAAAAGGCTATAGGTTGTTTATAGGTAGGTAGACTATGATTTAAGACAGAGCTAGATATTATATTGCATAACATTTATCTCTTTTATAAAATATCTTGCCAAAGCATACGATTTTTAAATTGTTCACGATTCACAGAAAATCAGATATTTCTCGCCACTGTGTCTAGTTTAAGTTGAGTAGAATGACGTTTCCTCATAATGCTCGAATAACAAAGTCAGCGAAGGTAACCCAACAAATGTTATGCACAATCATAGGTAAGTGCATACGAGCAGAATTACGATAGAAAGGTAAGTTAAGTCTAGCGACAAGGGCATCTTTATTTCTCGGGAAAATAAGGCGTGTTGGCTTTCCGTCTAGTGAGGGCAATGTCCTGCGTACTCATTTGTACGGATTGTATAGTCCTCGCCAAACCTTGGCCGCCCTGAAGTTGGTTTACCGGATGCGCGAGGCACGAAACGGTGCTGTTTTTGTACGAGATTTTCTACTGCGCAGCCATTGTAGCCAACTTCAGGACGGCCAAGAAGTTTGGCGAGAACTATACTCCCAGTTTCCGCCTTATTAAGGTAGGTATTAGTACCTACATAAAAAATGGCGAATGGGCTGAGCTGACGAGAACAGGGCTACTAATTACTCCAATGGATAGATATATATGAATTATATGATATATATGGTTAGATCCAGGGGCGTAGCTAATGCGTTATAACCTCAGGTATCAAATGATACGGGGCCCCCGAGCTACAGGGGCACCGATGTGTTGAATCAAAAGTTCGTAAAATGTTAACCAAAATCTCAATTTAGTTTTGATAAGAGGTCCGTGGGAAATTATCTTTTCTTTAATTTAGTAAATAAACCTTACTTAACATGTTGACAGCTTAACCTATCCAGTTATGGGTGCTCCAATTGTCTCGTACTAGCCTTCTGTTAGTAGACACAATGAAATCTTAAACTATCCCAGACAGGCTTTACTTCTTTTAAGTAATTCACGTCAGGAATCCAGAGTCTTATTTTGTAAGAAACATAATCTTCCTTATGGTCTTTGCTCCTGTCGAGTAAAGAGGACCCCAACAATTTTTGAAAATTTC
The DNA here is from genome assembly GCA_948252205.1 of Orthosia incerta. Lineage (NCBI taxonomy): Eukaryota > Metazoa > Arthropoda > Insecta > Lepidoptera > Noctuidae > Orthosia > Orthosia incerta. Next base: position 10,489,676 of record OX411756.1, on the reverse strand, counting down.
AAAAATCGGCTAGTCCTATACTAGAGGAGCTCATGGCTAAATAATAACAGCCGCACTGGTCGATCATCAAGGTTAAGCAACGCTTGACGAGGTCGGTGGGTGACCATTTCAACATACCGAGTTATCTCCGTGCCTCGGAAAGCACGTTAAGCCGTTGCATGGTCCCGGCTGTCATTTAAAGATCTTTGACAGTCGTTACGAGTAGTCAGAAGCTTGAGATATATGACACCAATTTTGCCACGGGATACCGTGTTACACAGTTACTGGGTTGTGGAGGTCAGATAGGCAGTCGCTCCATGTTAAACACTGGTACTCGGCTAAATCCGGTAAGACTGGAAGCCGACCCCAATATGTTGGGAAAAGGCTAGGCAGATTGATTGGCTAGTCCTATACTGCTACGCAACTGGATAAATCTCTTCTTATTAGCTTGGTTGGGCATTCCACAAACTTCGCTAAGCCAGTCAGATGTACCTTAATGAGTCGAGGTCAAACCTTTTAAAGCAGATTCTCTCTAGAACCAGCATTCTAGGCCCGGCATTACACATTACGACGTGCCTGCTGCTGCCCTAAGTTAATTAAGTAATGGAACTATGTACATGGTTGAACTATAACATTACGGGATAGGCCCTTTTTTGAAACACTGATCACCAATGTCACCAAACAACGATTTGTAGCGTGCAATCAGAATTAAATCGCATGGACGAAATCAACCCTCAATCGCAGTTCGAATCTACGTTACTTAGGTAGGTACTTACAATAACTTTTATAAAGAGACTGGTTCGGCTTTGAGTGTAGGGCGGTACCGAAAGGTTCCGGAATTGGGAAACAATCAAGTTCCCCGATTTGCCAAATATAATAGTACCTAAGCGAAGCGGGTTGGAAATATCTATGAAAGCGAAATAAAAGTATACATATAGCGCCTATAAATTACGTCTTGGTTCAGGAAAGTAAACAAGAAAAGAAATAGTATAGACACAGTTATATGTTTCAGATACTTAGGTTAAATGTAGGTATTGGCATAGCCCTCGGCGCAACAGACAGGCGGAACAAAGTCATTAATGCAGTGTACTCAGATACTTAACTAATGTGAATGCATAAAAATATACATAATGTTATAAACATACTCGTAATAACATTAGCATAAGTACCTACTCGTAGGTACGGTCAGCAACGAAAGTCGGCTAACGTTATTGTAACGTTATTACGTTATTGGAAAGATAGAGTGAACAGGCTTCTTCTGGGTAAGCTCACTCCATCGTCGACTCTGTCTCTGTCACCTATGACCTAGACTAGAGTCAAGAGCAAACCCATTACAAATAAAAAAACAAAAAAAAAACTTTTAAATTACAATTATATTGATATTCTAGCTGTTCCATGCGGCTTCGCTCCCGTCAACTAGCTACCTACCTACCCTACCCTACCTACCCTACAAACTTGAACGTTGCCGCTTACGCAGCCAACGCATCGGAAACTCTCAAAAAGGAATATTTTTTCTCGTTTTTGCAACAATTTTCATTTATGCACGGCTCCTATTGGTCGTAGCCTTCCTCGATAATTAATGGACTATCCTAATACTAAAAATATTTTTCAATTCCAACCAGTAGTTCCTAGAATAGCGCGTTCAAACAAACAAACAAACTCTTCAGCTTTATAATATTATTATAGTATAGAAAAGGATTTCAAACATATTTTCTTTTCAATATTTTAGTGTAGAGAATAGATATAAGAGAATATCTAAAGAATCGATTTATTAAAATTTTACACTTATTGCGATTATTTGCGGTTTTCCTATAAAAAAGTGTGTGCAAAGAAAATCTGTTTCATTACTGTGCTAACTCCTTTATCTATGTAATAAATTGGTACGCATCCTTCATATAGGTACTTATCTAATAAACAGTTTAAGTATTAGCTTATAATATGTACCTAGCCTATATTAATATAGCCTATATTAATAAAAACTAACTAAGTTAGTACTTTGGTACATTCTTGTTCCATTTATTTTTAAAAGCTATAAAGGGGCGCCTCATAACGCCTATTTAAGGTTACACTAGTCGAAAATTCTTCCATACAAACGTAGTCTAGGGATTATTCCATTGTTTGACGATGTACGTTCAAAATAAAAAGTGATATCAATTTGTCTCATCATTATCTAGCCCTGTATGGAAGCAAAAAAGTAAAAAAAGAAAATATTTGAACGTTATGAGCGTCGAAAGTTCCACATTTCGACACTAATTTTAACGCATTTTTGGGCGCAAATTAATACCATAAGAAGACGGAAAATTGCAAAACGGCCTCCATACAGGAATAGATTAGTAGTTCAACAATGCAAATAATTTTATTTTGAACAGATAGATTTAGTCGTTTTTTCATGATATCTAGACTGCCAAAGGTCTGTTTATAAAATTTCGCGCGCTCGGTTTCGTCCTAAATCATTATCCACTTCGCTACAAATTTGCAAAAGTGTGTATTCGTACGCGAACTAGCTTCCTACTGCTCATCACAACATCTATCACTTCCGCACGTGTTGTCGGTTGATATAAAATGCATTTTGACCCCGCGCACAAAATAGTTCGTGCCGTCGACTAGTGTACCCTTAAGGTTACGAAAGAAAAATACGAAATTACGAAATTTTCCTAGTCAACGGCACGAACTATTTTGTGCGCGGGGTTAAAATGCATTTTATATCAACCGACAACACGTGCGGAAATGATAGATGTTGTGATGAGCAGTAGGAAGCTAGTTCGCGTACGAATACACACTTTTGCAAATTTGTAGCGAAATGGATAATGGTTTAGGACGAAACCGAGCGCGCGAAATTTTATAAACAGACCTTTGGGAGTCTGGATATCATGAAAAAACGACTAAACGTAATCTGTTCAAAATAAAATTATTTGCATTTTTGAACTTATAATCTATCCCTGTATGGAGGCCGTTTTGCAATTTTCCGTCTTCTTAAGGTATTTATTCGTAACTCATAACTTTCAAATATTTACTTTTTCACTTTTTGTTTCCATACAGGGCTATATAATGATGAGACAAATTGATCACTTTTTATTTTGAACGTACATTGTCAAACAGTGGAATAATCCCTAGATCCTAAAGAGTTGCATAATATATCCTTTACAAATATAAACAAACGAACAATTTTACCTGTTTATAATGTTGTGCCGATATGCGGACAAACAACTTTACTATACATAAATGCCAACATGATAAAACAGTTTAGTGTTATGTTATGTAATTATTATTCATACCTAATAGTAAAATAGGTAAGTACGGGTTAAGGGCCCGAAACCGATTTCAAAAGCAAAATACTAATAAAAAAAGTTAATTCAAAATCCCGACTACTTACTTAAAACGAACTAAAAAGACGAAAATATTACCTTTCCGCAGTCGGATAAAAATAAGAAGAAAATCATGCTGTGCAGTCGGAGGATACATATTGGCGAACTGGCTGACCAAACCAGATGTATCCTCCGACTGCACAGCATGATTTTCTTCTTTTTTACGTCTTTTTAGTTCGCTTTTTAAGCAGGCGGGTTTATTGTAATTGTTTTTTTTTTTTTAATTCTTTAAACTATTAACATTGATTTACAACCGCAACATAGTTTTCTAAATTAATAATTTTTTGTTTTTTTTAATCTATCTGAGGATCATCATCATCATTTCAGCCGAAAGACGTCCACTGCTGGTCATAGACCTCTCCCAAGCGTCGCCACACTGATCTTTCCTGTGCGTTTCGCATCCACCGGACTCCCTCAGCAGCCTTATTTCGTAATGAATTCGGCAAGGCAAAGGGCAAAGGGTATGAAAAATCGACCAATCACATGAGAGATGAAAGACGCGATGTGGATTTCCGTCAATGTGATTTGTCGACTTTTCATACTCCTTAAACTTTGCCTTGCCCAATTCATTACGCAATAAGGCTGCAGGTCGTCGCTCCACCTGGAGGGAGCAACGCTGCGTCTTCCGGTCGCCACTCCAGAACTTTTCGGCCTAGCGGCCATCCGTTCTGCGAGCAATGTGCCCTGCCCACTGCCACTTAAGTTTGGCAATTCTTCTGGCTATGGCAGGATTACCTGGTTCTCTTGCGGATGCCTTCGTTTCTGATACACTCACACAAGAAAACTCCGAGCTCTCTCCATTGCCCTTTGGCTTTAAGCTTTCTGATGAGGCATGAGTGAGCGACCACGTTTCTGTCCCGTAAGTAATCACTGGCAACACACACTGGTCATAGACTTTCGTCTTGAGACACTAGTATTTCTGAGGATAATTAAGTATTATATTTTATTGGACGTGTAAGCCTTCTGAAAAAAACGAGACTGCAAAAATGAAGGTATCAGGCTATCTTTATTAGATTTTTTATTTAACATACCGGTACATACATCCGCAGTTAACTGTGCAATAATAATTAGTTAATTCATAAGTTGTTATTTTCATAATCTCTATCACAGTTCAAATCTTACAGATAGGTCTGCAGACAGGAAGGATAACATTTTGCGGATCTCTGCTGTTGGCTAGCAAATTGAGCAGTGGGCTCATGCCGATTATTGTTGGATAACCGGACAGCAGCCGAATTGCGTAAGTATATTATCCAAAGCAAAAGAATCGATTCCTTCCCAAAAACGACTTTTCGTATCAATATGCACTACGTAAAGTCCGTTTTGGGAAATAATCAATTCTTTTGCTTTGGATAATATACTTACGCAATTTGGCTGCAGGTTTTTGTATCAAGGACAGTTATTTCCCAATCGTGTAGGGTCCAAAAATCCATGTACGGCCAGCAAATTTACCATTTTAATCCCACAGGCAGACTTTATTGGTAGGTAAGTACTACAAGATCATATTTGGTATTAATTTCGCTAGAACGACTATATCGAATTTTTAAATACGATCATGTCACAAAAAATGTAATGAAACTATCCAGCTAATATATTACAGTATCAATTTACATCTGTCTATGGTGCAAGAATGCAGCGTAAGTATCTAGCCACAGATAGTGAAATTGCAGAACTGCAAGTGGTTTTATTTTGCAATTGCACTCAAATTTCTGCCATACCATACCGCGAAACGCAATGAAGATTGAATTAGTCGCATACCATTTTGTAGTTACTGACCGCAAGTTAAATCTTATTCCTTAATTAAGATTAGAAACCCCTATTTAGAGATGTGATAGTTGCTAGCAATGACTGAAAATAATCCCTAATATTTTTTTGGTGTGGACCGTAAAAGTAATCTTTAGTCTAAAGGTTTATGATGTCCAATATGAAATAATATACCTAAATAGTGCGGTCTCCTCAGCGTACCTCACATGTAAGGAATCAACGCAAAACGAACTAACGTACTTAAGTTCATTCAGAGTTATATACTAAAACGATCTAACGCCCAATACAATTATCGCACAATTGGACTAAGTTGTAAAACTCGCTCTATTGAGTGGCAGGTACTGTCTCAACGGAAATGAATTCAGCATGTCGATATAATCAATGATGCATCAACCCGCAACTGAACGCTCTTTCAATACGTAATGTCTAGTAATAAATCCTTAGCTGTCGCTACACCCTACGCAATACTGACCGAATTGACGCAACCTGCTTCATTACTGAACCAAATCGCGATGACTGACTCATGAGGAACGAAGTGAAATTTCATTATTTACCCCCGCCATTGAATCACACAATAGCACTTCTTCTCAAGAGTGTTTCCTCACAGTGCCCAAACGTCAGGAGCATTATAATACGCTATGCGCACGATGTTCTGCGCAAACTTACGTGCACAGGCGACACCGACGACGGCAACGCTCCTTGACCAAGTTAGCTAAAAAGTATAATTGCAAAACTCTATTATCACTGATACTCTTGTAATTATATGGAAGCAGCCTATAATATTGTGTGACAGAGCTGACTACCTCATAACCATAGGTCTTATGTGGCACAGTAGTGGCAATGGATAATGAGGTCCAGTGTTTACGTTGAATTACCGTAAAGTTCAAATTTTCACGTTTAGAGGACTAGAAGGGGATTAAAATCTCGGATTAAATAAACACTGAGGGCAATTAGAAAGGACCATACAAAGTTACTTGCTCGAAGCTACGCCTGTAGGTGATAGGTGATGGAGCAGTATTTAAAACAAGTGCTGCCTGAATAATGGGACCTACGTGCCTAGCAACTGACTCTGTAGTGCTGTTGAATGTATAATATGCCTAACCATTGCATACCTAACAAGTAGTTAATGTTTGTTCTTATAATTTAAGTCACGCTTCGAAACTATCTAGAAAATTAGGAAAATTATTAAATAATGATTATTACGTATAACAAATATAATCAACCCTATACAGGTTATTACTGACTGAGTAATTTAACTCAGTAATCTACTCAGCAGTGGGTAGAACAAGATGATCACAAATATAAGTGATGATCTACACACACCAGACAGAATTATTATGACAGTATACAGTTTTTAGTTGTAATAATCGTATTAGTACAGCTTTGGCATTAGGTATCTGATGTTACAACCGGTTTTACTGGGGTGAAGTTTAGATAGAAAAATTTGTTCCGCATTTATAAAAAAAATATATATATTATTGTTATTTATTATTATTGTTGTTGTTATTAAACAGATCCAACGAGCTATATACAAGTTATTTATATTATAAACGTAGGTAAACCATAAAAATAACTTATATTACGTAAATGGGTTCATAATTATGTAACAAAATGATGTCGTTGTAATAAACGTTGTTGTTGCATTACACTGTTTATATTTAAACAAAATTGTTGGAAACTTTTAAACACGTTTGATAACTACGGTAGACATGTTCCAGAAGATGTTTACTAAATTAAACCGGTTGGACTAGTTGAACTGGAAAACAAAACAAAGGATGATGATGAAGTTTGAGGAAAAACAACGACCACACGGAAAAGGACAAAGTCTTTGACAAAGAATTGGTGGTACCGAACTGGTTCACCATAATATTGCCGCGTAATATAGCAATGATTAGCATCTATAAGCTGCCAACCTTGGGATTTTATAACAAGACACTGTTTTTATTTTCCCTGTTCAATATCGTTTTATACCTTCGGCAGTATTATTCATCATGTGTTTTGATATTTTCCTATAACATTTATCAATGACTAGACTCTGCGAACATTTGGTAGACACGTTAATAAATTGGCGGAAATGATTCGGTAAATATTATAATAGCTATTAATATTAAGTAGGGTATATATATGTAACTCAATATTTAGTAGACTTCTGAAAAGAATCTCATTTATTTAAGTAATTAATTAAGAGCTGAGATTAAATATTCTTAAAATCTTGTCCCTGTCCTTTTCACTTGTATGATTTTAGTTTAATATTTTTATTATAAATTCAGGGTTAATAACCAAAGTCTTAATCGAATTTTGTTGCTGACCTTGCCGTATCATTGGGTAATATTAATATTAATTTAGCAAAATAGGAAGAGCTGTCATATCTTTAATAGTATCTATTATTTATAAATTAATTCTAATTGGTCAGGAACTTGTCGTAGACATTTTATGAACACTCTTAAATCGATGTTCAATCTTTGTTTGAAGTTTTTAGTCTAAGTGTTCTAATCTTGTAATAAAATTATCTTGCTTGTTGTAGCTTGCTGCATGGGCGTAGCCAGCATTTGCTTAGAGGTGGGAAGGAAACTTAAAAATAGTAGATACTTCAAACACGGACTACGCCTGTCGGAGATTCAGGGCCGCAAACCCAAACAGGGCTTCTTGAACTAGTATGCAGAAAAGCAAGAGAATTATTTTGTACTCATCTGATAGTTTGTTCTTTTGAACAGTACAATTTTAGTTTCGAGTCAGGATGGAGGGTGGGGCAGGCTGCCCCATCTGCCCCACCATGGGTACGCTCATGCCTTGCTGTGCGCTTTGGCGCAAACTATTAGTGCAGCAAGCAATTAAGTTATTAAATACAATGTTTTTAATCGCCCTCCAGACGACTAAAGAAATAAAATATTTTAGTTTAAGAAACTACAGACCTGCCTAACATAAGACGTTAACGCAATGAGAGTACAGCAGCCTAATTGCGCAAGTGAATTCTGCAAAGCAAACAAGTCGATTCCTTCCCAAAAACGACTTTACGTATTAATATGCAATACGTAAAGTCGTTTTTGGGAAGGAATCGACTGCAATTAGGCTGCAGGAACCTAAGTATTATTGGTACCTACTATTGCACTTCTACTTATCTACTTACTATTACTACTCCGGCTTATTTTCCTCAGTATGCAGTAAAGCACATTAAGGCCCACTTGCACGAAAAACTTAACTCAGAGTTAGTTGCTAATATTTTATGACAAAATGTCAACCTCGTGTTAGCAAATAGCAACTAACTCTGAGTTAAGTTTTTCGTGCAAGTGTGCCTTGTATTGCTATAATTACGGAAGTGATATTAATTGCTGATCTGTTCATGAAGTAAATACTTGTGTACCTACGTAGATATTTTATCGTCATTTCTGATGAAATTCATTGAAATAACTATACATCTTTTTATTGTAAGTTTATCCAACTTAGCTCGGCTAAATGATTGTGATAAAAGTATCAAAACATTCTAAAATTAAATAAAGTATTAAATAAAATAAGGTTTAGAAAAAATCGTTTAGCTAACCATGCATTATTGTCATTCAAAGCAAACATATACAAAATACAGCTCAATCGATCGGCGGTAACTGTTTTAAAATTCAGTTGCAAGATAGATATGACCCATTATCTACTACTTCACTTACTAAATCGCTAACAAAGCAAGTTTAATAAAAGTTTGTAATAAACTAGATAATAAAAATAAAGTAGCAAACGATCAATCTATCTTCAATAAGTATAGATAAATAATTCCAGCAGCGTTTAGCCCATTCGTCATCATATCGTAGCCGATTTATAATTCATATAGGGGCCGGTCAATTAGCACTGATCACAGAAACGTGTTCATCATTTATGTACACAACATGCTACTTAGTAGTCCTCACATGATACATACATGACCATTCAACTTATTATAAAAGGAAAAAAAAATGTACCTATACATAATCGCAAGAAACATAGTAAAGCAAAAATATGTAAGATTCTGTTTAGATTTTTGATAAAATCTTACTTTGGCCCTTGCTGGAGCGATATATCAATGGCGACGATCTAGTTATAAACCATAACCATTGGTTGTAAAAGGGCCGATAACGCTGCCCTGTAGAACACCTTAATTGTGGGATCGGAACGACATTACACCAAGCGAAGCCTAGCTCAAAGGGCAAGGTAAATTTGAGGAAAAAATGGGTGGGATCTGATTAATTAGAACCCCATTCCAAAAAGTGTTTCTCCTATCTATAGAGACGATAATAACACAGTATAAATATGGATCCATGTATAGACTGTGATAATAATTTGAAATGACAGTGCGAAAGTACAACACGTGTATTTATTTTGTTGTCAAGGTGAAGAAAAATTATAGCCACAGATGTGCTAAATATTTTGGCATTCACATCACCTGTTTTGTTGGCAAGCAAGATTGAAATGAGTGAAAAAACTATTACTGATTATATCATAACCAAGAGACTATGTTAGATAATTATTTTCCTTACCACCGGCTTAACATTTTGGCTAGGATATTTTTTTTTAAATATAATTTTAACAGTTGATTTCTTTTTTCTTGACAGATAGACGCGTCCTCAAGCTCTTCGTGCGAGGCTGTCGTATGGACCTGGACCGTGCCAGGTCTAAGTTGGAAGCGTACTGCTTAGCTAGAGCCCGCTTCAGGGATCTTTTTGAATACCGCTCGCTCAGCTGTCCGCCACTCAATGACGTGTGCAAGTTCATGTGAGTTCTTCTGCTAGCCTTGTTACAAAAACTCCTTATTTCCACGGAGTTTCCATAATATCATCTCGATTACAATGAATAGTAGCTTCTGAGCTAAACAGCATATTGATTTGTCTGATTTTGGCTCACAGGGACATAGTAGTATTGCCAAAGCTGACGGATGAAGGTTACCGGATCACAATCTTCAGGATACGACCGGACTACCCCGAAGGTTCAGCGGACGTGTCTAACGCGGTCCGCGCCATACTCCTGACCAGTGACGTCAGGATGTACGACGAACACCAGATCGGAGGAGACGTTTTTATCTATGAGGTCAGTGGAAATATTGGAAATATTACAAGAATGTAAATCGAATGGGTCAGTTGCCTCGAAAATCCAGTATCTAAAGGGATGACCAATGACCACAAAAAGTTGCAGGGAATGACTGACAGCGAATCAGTGGCGGATTTGCACATTTGCCACAAGTAGGCTATTCAAATTTTGCCGCCCCAACTGAGGTCAGTTGGGGCGGCAAAATTCGATACCATAGTTCACATTCATTTTTTTTTTTTTTGTCGATGAAATTGCAACTTTATGATTTGTGCACTAAATCATCCTCGTTACATCTTCAGCTTTTGCCCGTTGTTAGTATGATTGTTTTTTTGTGAACTAGGGTATCAATGTGTCAGTTCACAAGCACAACCCACGATTTAGTGAAGATTAAACAAGAAATAGTTTAGGGGTTAGCTAAGAACAGCTCAATCTTGTACTACTTGTAAGGTGGGTGGGGTAAGGTATACATTATACTAATTACACAATATGAACACAACTTACACAACATAATGTACACTCGGTAAACTTTGTTTAATATTTTTATTGCACTAACAGTTTAAAGACATATCCCCATTAATTATCTGTTAGTAATTCGGTTGATGATGACAAAGAAATCAATTTGTGGCGAATAAACACTTTTTCTTTCTTCTTTCTTTTCAATTAAGATAAGAAAGATTTACATTACCTATTTGCGCGTTTTTTTTTATATAATACTAGCTGTACCCCGCGACTTCGCTCCCGTGGACCACCCCACAGGACCCGTTATCGGGATTAAAAATAGCCTTTGTCAATTAGGAATAATGTAGCTTTCTATTGGTGATAGAATTTTTTAAATCGGTCCCGTAGTTTCAGAGCCTATTCGGTACAAACAAAGAAACAATCAAAAAATCTTTCCTCTTTATAATATTATTAGTACATTAGTATAGACATCTGCAAAATCTTCAACTATATCGTCGTATGAAATCTTGTTCAGACTCTATGCACAAAAGAACTAAGGCGTTAAGCTTTTCTCGACTTAAAGTAGATCGTAGATAGTTTTTCACCCGCTTTAAAAAAACATTCCACACTACACGCCCTTTTCTAGTTTTTCCAAATTCAAAAGTTTTCCCGCCGCTTCGTATTCACATATTACACATTGATTGAATTGTTTGAGTGGACCTAATAACATTTAGATATTTAATAATGTGTTATTTATATTTCTGTAAGACAAAAAAAAAATGTTCGAAATTCGCCGCCCCCTAAAATCTGCCAGCTCCAGGCTACTCAGCCTGCTGGTAAATCCACCACTGAATTACTCTTTATTCTAATTAAATCATAAGTCAGTGACATAATTAAAATATACATAACAACTAGGGTTCTGGAACAAGTTTCTCTAATAATACATATACCTACTATAATTATTTATATGTAAAGATTAATCGAATACCTAGGGAATTATGAAAAACAGAAATTATTTTTTCCAAAATATGATTTAGAGATCTAGACTACATAAAAAAAGTTGATTAGTTTAAATTATTCTCATGGCATGTATCTATTGATGTGTTATCATGAGAATTAAATGCTAATTGACTCGGTCATCCAATTTAGGAACGTCATTTACCTTGATGTTTTTTTTCAACAGTTTAAATTATTTGTTAGATTATTAAATTTTTACGAATGCAAATTCCTTTTTCGCTTAATTTTTGTTAAGTTATCATGAACTGGTCCAATAGCCTCGATTCAAAGGCAACGTATTTTATGTTTTAGCGCTTCCCTGTCTGGTAAGTAATGAATGTGAATTTAAATGGTAGATTGTTTTACCAAGGTATCGAACGTCCGCGGCTCGATCGTGGCCCACGTGGCGGCGGCTGCCAACGCGGTGAGGCGCTCCATCCAGCTGGCGCAGGCCGCCTACCCTCAGCGGCTGAAGAGGATCCACGTGGTGGGCTCCCCGCCCTTCCTCGCCTCCTCACTCGCGCTTATGCGGAATTGTGTGAACGAGAAGATCAAGAAAAGGGTATGTATTTATGCTTATTAATTAGGATGTTGAGAAAACAATAATGATTTTTCTTCATTTCATTCCTAGCCCAGACAAATATCTGTAATTAGAGGCCAATCTGCGAAAAAAATCCTACTTAAGTAATTCCACCGGAATTATGTTCATTATGGTAGTAGTAATGAGATGTGACCGTGCCAATAACGGACCACCTTGAGCTTCTTGGCGTTGACATCGACTCTCAATTTTGGCCCATATATTGAGGCAAAGACTCAGCTGGCTGTCAAAAAGTTAGGGATTCTTGCAAAGGGAGAAATTATACTTCACGCGCAAGTTCGATCATGCATGGAGTTCTACTGTTCTCATCTCTGGGACGGATCTGCCAAATACCAGCTTGATGCACTAGAGTCGATCGAAAAGCGGGCCAAGAAGCTCATTGGCGATGAAGCACGTACTGGTCAAGACAAAGCCTTGAAAATTATCGCCAAGTTGTCGGTTTTTTATCGGTTACATTTCGGCGAGTGTGCGATGGAATTGCATGATCTAATTTCGCCTAGCCCGTTTAACCATTGGACTACCAGACGTACGGCGATGCGCCATCGTTATATGGTGGACATCCCACCCATACGCACTAAACGTTTTAGGAACACTTATATTGTGCGTACAGCTAAGGAGTGTAATTCCCTGCCGGTGTCTGTGTTTCCCGACAGCTAAAATCTTTAAGTCAAGAGTGAATAGGTTTTTTCTAAACAAGCGTGATTCACCGTCGACCATCAGGTGAGATAGTGGTCAAGCGCGAGCATACAGAGTATAAAAAAAAATGCCTGAAAAGTCCATTAAAATCCCAAAACCGCAAAAAAAAATGTTTGTCAAAGGGCCCAAAAATCAGTTTTTACAGTTTTAATTTTACTGCAATTTGTGCTCAGAGCAAAAATTTTTCTTGTTCAATTGTACACAAAAAGGTATTGCATAAGATTCACTCATGTTCATTAGTTTTATTTATTTCGGTTATACAACAATTATTTTCACAAAACATTTAAAATTATACAGTAACCACATCGGATCTTTGTGTCTCTGAAGTTGGCTCTGTGAACCATTGCGCAATAAACAATTTGTCATCGAGTATACTGCATACAGTAAGCGAGATAGGACCATGTGCGAAAGAGGCAGTTATGCAATGCTATCTTCTACTTCAACATTGACACAAAAATAGCAACTGCGCAGGGACTTGCAGCCAACTACAGAGACACAAGATCCACTGTGTGCGACTACTGTTTCTTTTTTCTTTAGCACTGTCAGTGAAAATCACTGCCATGGGGTATATTTCAGGGGGGTGACCATAAGCTCTTAGAGTACTAGGTCAATTTGAGTGTGTTTAAGGGACAAATGTATATGACATGTATACATACAGATCGAGTAAGTGACAGAAGTATACACGTCAGATACATCTGTCCCTTATTCGATCTCAAATTGATACCGCTCTAAGAGCTTATGGTCATCCCCCTGACCCTTTTTTACAGTCGAACTATGATAGTTTTGACACGTCAGGTTACGGGGACGGTATCGTTAACTTTCTGTTTTAACGTATTTTAATTACCCAAAATTGATAACATTGTTTTCAAAACATGAAAAAATATCAGAAAACACACAAACTCTCCGGCTCTCTTGAACATACAAACATAATTTAAGCAGCCTAAATTACCATAAAAAAAACAATTGGATCATATCTCGAAAACTAATAAACATTGACATTAGTGAATCTTAATGCAGGACTTTTTGTGCACAATTGTATTGAACAAGAAATATATACATTTGCTCTGAGCACAAATTGCAGTGAAATCAAAACTTTACGAGAATTCAACGACACGGTTAGCGTTGTGGTTGAGCGATCGGCTGCTGCGTTGCGTGTCGCGGGTACGATTCCCGCACGGAACAAATATTTGTATGGCCTACAGATAATTGTTCCGGATCTGGGTGTCTTGTGAATGTAAACACACCCACGATATAGGAAGAAATTCTTAGTGTGGGTTGTTCTTTTTGTTTTTTTTTTTAAATAAAATTAAAAAGAAAAGATTAAACAAAAAACTGATTATGAACCCTTTGACAGCCCATTTTTTTGCCGTTTGATGGACTTTTCAGGCAACATTACTACTAGCATAGTGAACATAATTCCGGTGAAATTATTAACTTAGGAGTTTTTAGCAGAAAAAATAATTTCTTACCACAAAATTTGTCTGTAATGTTTGCCGATTATTGTTGTGGAAAAACAAAGTGTAGTAAATAATAGATAGTTTTTACTTGCAGAAAGAGCAAGACTTTAGAGACAACACGAGCAACAATTAAATAAGTAGATATTTTCCATTTCCGTGTTAATAACCTATCAAAACTTTATAATATATTATTATGAATTCGGTTATGGTATGACGTCATCACGACTTAAGGAAACTACTAAGATGATAATTATATAGTTTTCTGGCTTACGTATTATAAGTCTGAGGAAACTGTTTACTGGACAAGGATTGTCTATTTATCTATGAGCTTCATTAAAAGTAGTACACAACAACTACAGTCTGCTGGGCTCTAGACTATTTTTTTTTGTGTGGGAAGTCATCCAATGACTTTTCCCGCTCTGGGTGAAGCGGGTCGGGAGGGGCTGTCAGACATTTACTGATTAAAACCCGCCCGTTCGCATTTATCCGCGACCCAGAAGCCTATCACTAAAATAATTTCATAATCTTCCACAGTACTACTTGCATCCGAAAGTGGAGCAACTATTGGAGCACATCCCAGCGCGAGTGCTGCCCAGCGAATGGGGCGGAGAAGAAGATACCATCGACGTGCTCGCGAAGAAGTGGTGCCGGCGCATAGACGAGGTGAGCCCGTACCTGCGCATCTTCAACGAAGCCTGCTGCGAAGCCCCAGCGCCCACCAACGACGTCGATATATACGGCACAGTAGGAGCGTTCAGAAAACTCGATATCGACTAACAAGAGAGATGAAAACACTATGAATTTGTATAGAAGTGTAGGGGTCTAATTTTCCAATATCTAGGGTCCTAGGCTACATTATGAGACTGGGATAAATGGCTAATGAATTTCTGAAGAAATAGGTAAAGGTATTTTATGTGATAGATAGTTCTGTTCAATTCTTGTACTGTATTTTGGCAACCATATTTCAAGAATGATTGGTAGCCTAGTTCTGTGTTAACTTCGAAGTACTAGAAAGGAAGTCTTTGTCACCACCACAGAACTGTTCTACAAAGGTCGATAAGTATTTCTGAAAGCCATTGTATCGGTGTTGCCTTGTTACTGTTTAAGTAGGATAAGCTTTTAATTTTAAGTACTCAAGATTAATGTTTTAGTTTGAACCTGTAAGTTATTATTATTGTGATATGATGGGATTATTATATAAGTATACTAGCTCAATAATAAAGCACTGTTGAATATGTAATGGTTTTTTTTATTAAAAAGAAAACAAATCGTATGTGATAAGGGTTAGGCTTATCAGAAGTGCGTAAGTATCACGTAGGATGTTCAGAGATAATGAACGCATAACCTCTAAAGATTATTTATTAAAGCCATGCGCTGGTCATTCTGTACGTATGTATGTAACTATGTAGATTTTGGTGGCGTAACAAGGCGGTAATTTTCTCATCACCATTTCAACCAAAAGGCCTCCCCCAAGCGTAGCCACATTGACCGATCCCGTGCGTCTCGCATGCAGCGCCTTCTCGCAACCCTCTATAGTTAGGCGCCCGTTGCCTTTAAAAGCCAATTAGGCACATACGCAGAGTATCAAAAATCGTCCAAGTAAGGTTTTTGCACAAAGTTTTTGAGCTCACTTAATCCATGGTCATATAGACTAGGTGCTCTTAATTCTTGAACTTTTCTGAACAAGTCAATAAAGTGCCACTCTAATACATATAATATGTTGAATAAATCCTTTACACTGCCGGATTGAGGTGTACTGCATGGCAGGGACGGTTCGCCCTGGGCCACCAAATCTTGGAGACCAGACCTACTCCCCCCTTCGTGTGCAAAATAAAAACGCAAGTAGCTAACATTTTCGACTGCATCCGACAGTAAGTCTGAATATTTGCGTAATTCATCACAGTAACTTCTATTTCTGTATGAATTAGCAAATTATCCTTGATGGTGTTATAAAATGTTCGAGCTGGCGTCGATTACTTTTGCATCCTAAATCCTTTTTATTCTCAATGTTTTCTGCATTAGTCGACAAATCAATAATTAAAAAACCAGTAAAAGACTGGGGTCATACCCTATATGAAAGGTCCACCCTTTTTTTTTTTTTGATCTTGCTGGGAAAAAATGCATTAGGTACGCATACCCGCCCATTGAGGGAATGGGGGGCTATGTGGGACTCCCCGGGATGACCCGGTATACCCACTAAAATAACCCAGCGGCACTCCCGCATCGTCTGAGTGGAGAAGGACTGGGAAACTGGCACAGCCTTTACGTCCAGTCCTCTGCCGACTTACAAACATAAATTTTACCTCTTTATAATATTAGTATAGATTTTCTTCTGAGACCGGGGGCCTCAGTCAGTTTTTCCGCCCAGGTCCTCCGACAGGCTTAGTCCGCTACCACAAATTACTAAATAGTTCGTAACCGCTGCTGATTTTTTATCTATAAGCATTTTCAAAAACGTGATAACTTAAATGTCACACACTCACACCTGTGAGGCTCATTATATATTCAAATCTTAAATCACGGCGATGATGATTATGCTAATTTATATTTTTTAACAACGTCGCATCTCTGCTGTAATAAATACTTGATATAGTTTGAAAAAATGTTTTATGACGGCAGCCACGACAGATTTATATAATATACACCGTTAGGTTGATTAATTAGTTTTATTCAAATATTATTTTTATTATCATTGCCTCCTCACGGAAAAGGGCACACGTGTGACGTCGATGATTTTCAATTCAATGCTTATCGATTGTCGTATTTGGGTTATTTTTACAAATTAAGCATTTCTGTCAGAATTTATTATATGAGGTATAATATTGAATAGATATTTACGCCATAAACTAGTATGGTATCATCATTTATGGCGTAGCTACCTAAGGTATGCTATAAAAGTGGTCACGCTTATACAATTATTTAGCACCTCCCATGAGTTTATTACCACTTTTTACTCATTCACCTTGAGTCTAGTTTCCATGGTAAAATGTTTGCACTAGCTGGGAAAATTTGTTACTGTATTTTGGTAGGTACCTACGTATCGTTTAAGGCGAAAATAAATAATTTCAACTTCCATATCTTGACTTCTGAACGTGGGCTCCGAGTTCAATCCTCAAGTTAAACCGAATTTTTAGTAGCTGTCTACTACTAGCAGTATGGTATCGTATATTTTGTCTGTAATGTTAGTGGTCCCCTGGTTGCGAGACGCACGGGACCGGTCAATGTGGCGACGCTTGGGGGAGGCCTATGTCCAACAGTGGACGTCTTTCGGCTGATATGATGATGATGATGAATGTTAGTGAAAGCAATTTGGTTCCGGTGCGACTTTAACGCAGGCGAAGAGCTCATTACTAACTGGTAGACGAATCTAGTAAATAAATAAATGATCTTTCCCAAGCCTCCTATAAGTTACAATGATGTGAATGATGGCACTAAACATGAGGAGAAAGTAATCATTAGATACGTACGATACAACCATGGGCGCAAAAGTCCACGCAAATGCAAATCTGTACTTATATGATGTGAAAAATAAACTCTCTCATCTCCTCATAGGGATCCTTTCGTCCCTTAAATTAATGTGTCTGCTCCGGTAATTGAGTGGTTCAAATCTTATCTTAAGGGCTGCTCGCAGTCTTTTCAATCCGAGTGTTCCTTTGAATGATGTGATTACTGCGGGCGTTCCTCAGGGCGGCGTCCTCTCTCCTCTTCTTTTTTAAATTTTTATAATGCTATCACTAAGGTCCTAATTTCTAAATATCTCTATCAGACGACTTGCAGATCATCACTTTAAAGTAGATAATATATAATAATAATAATATCGTTTATTTATAACATAAGGCACATTTTACAATAAACATATCTTAAAAATATAAAAGAAGACAGTTGCTTATTTGCCTGAACTAGGTTGAACCTGTGTTTCAGACTATGAAGTGCTTAAAACTAATAATAATAATAAATTAACAATGACATAGCTTATATATGAATACTTAAATTAAAGACAAAGCAAAATTATTATTTTGTTACAGCCAGGAGATCTTCTGTCTCTCCGTAAGAGATGCGAAGCAGATGTTCAATAATAGTCTTTTTACAGCTAAAATAATTTAAGTTATAGATACTTAATTTTCTATTTAATCTATTGTACAGAAATGGTCCTAAGAATGTAAAGAATCTATTTACAAATACATATTTTGAGGATGGATTAGAATCGCAGACAATATCATTTCGTCTCTTATTATTTATGTATTCGGCGTTATAGGAAAGCATGGTGTGTTGTTTTAATACTAAATGCATAATGAAAAGCTGGCGAACAGTCAGCACGTTGCAGGATTTGTAAAGAAGATCAGTAGGGTAGAGAAAAGGGTGGAAATAGGCTACTTTTAAAATTGCTCTCTGAGCCCTTTCAAGAGGCAGTAGATTCGTTTTTGGTGCCCCACCCCATGAGGTGATACAGTAATTGATTACAGATTGACCTAGGGCCAAATAGACTTGTTTGATCAATTTTGAATCTGCAATCGTTCTCAACTTTTTAAAAACATAAATTAATTTGCGCACTCTATTAACTAAGCTATCAATATGAGGTCTAAATGAGAGTGTTTCATCTATAATAACCCCGAGATATTTTATGTTGCCTGTTTTGAGGATAAATGGACAATTACACATGCTGACTGGGTGGGATCCACATTTATGGGCATACAGATGAGAGTTAGCAATGTTAAATTGAGGCTTGCGCATGGAGAAGTGAATATATTTTGTCTTGTCAGCATTTAGTGTTAGTAAATTGTTTTGTAGCCAATTTGTCACAGTATTGAAACCTTGTTGAGCATATTCGTACAATTCATTATTGGTTTTCGCGGTAAAGATTAACGCCGTGTCGTCGGCATATGATATGAGTTTGCCTTGTTTAATATCTAAATTACACAGATCGTTAATGTAAATCAGGAATAGGGTTGGGCCCAGAATGCTTCCCTGGGGAACACCATAACCAGTATTTTTTTGCTCATCGCTAATAATGTCGTCTATTTTAACACATTGAGATCGTTCATCTAAGTAGTCAGCAAAAAGTTTCAGCGGTGTTCCCCTTATTCCTAAAGCCTCTATTTTTTTTAGAAGCATAGGAACGGACACCGTATCAAAGGCTTTTGCTAGATCAAGGAAAACCCCCAGGGTCTGGTTTCCTTTGCCAAGTTCTTCTGCGATATAATCTGTCAGACTATGCACCGCATCGGCTGTGGATAGTTTGGCTCTGAACCCAAATTGCGCAGATGATAATAGTTTGTTTTTTTCTAGATAATTAACTAGTCTACTGTTAACAATTTTCTCTAGTATTTTAGATACTGAAGGGAGTAAAGATATTGGTCTATAATTATTTACTAAGTTTTTGTTTCCAGATTTAAAGATAGGGATTACAACTGCTTTTTTCAGACATCTAGGGAAAATACCTTCAGATAAACAAATACGAAATATATGCGTTAAGGGAGGTACTAGGATATGCTTAAAGGTTTTAAGGATCTTATTGCTTATATTATCCCATCCAACTGCACAGTCATCCTTTAGTCCAGATATGATTCGAGTTATTTCATCTTCGTCAGTATCCAGCAATCCAAAAGATTTTAAAGGACATCTATTATTTTGGGAAGATGGTAGAACACAGTAATGTTTTGGAATCTGTTCGGCAAGAGTCTTCCCAACATTTGCAAAAAAGTTATTAACGTGGTTGGCTGACAAGAGAGGTGATGGATTAGAAAGCAGCAAGCTCGAATTTGATTCACGCTGTTTCGTCCTATAGGTGACGTTCTTAATATGTTTCCAAAGTTGCTTGCTATTGTTTCCTGCTCTATTTAATTCATTTTTATCGTAATTAATTTTTAAGTTCTTTAGGAGGTTGTTGCAAAAATTTCTGTATCTCTTATAGGTTATTTTAATGATTAGATTATCAGGGTTACTCCTAGATCTCTGATGAAGTTTATCTCTGTGTCTTATACACCGAATTAGGCCAGGAGTCATCCAAGGCTTGATGTTACGAAGTTTTTTGTTTACTATAATAGAAGTCGTATTACGTAATATTGCTAATTGAACATGTTTTATTAAGTACGATAAAGCAAAATTAGCGTCAGCAGTATTGTAAACTGGGTTAAAGTCAAGATTGCATAAATCACATTCGAGTTTGTTTATGTTTAATTGCGTTTTCGTCTGGGGACGATTTAGCTTAGGCAGCGTTAAGTTTAGGGTTAGTAGAACAGCGTGATGGTCTGTAATAGTTGAGTTAGTAACAAGCGTAACATATGAAAAGTTAGATTTGATCATCATATGATCCAGACAGGAACCACTCTGATGAGTAGGCAAAGTATGTGCGGGGAGAAAACCATGGTATGAGCAGATATTAAGGTAATCTTGGGCCCCAGGGTCGCAGTTTTCCGAGTTAATGTTTATATTTATATCACCTGTTAATATAACATTCTTAAATGAACTTAGTGCTTCAAAGATCTGGTTTAAGGATGCGTGAAAAGAGTCTAAATTTCTTGCAGAAGGGGACCTAACAGTGATTATTGCTGTACTTGTACCAATTTTGATGACCAAACAATTACACACACAGTCTTGAAGTATTGGTTCTTCGATTGTGACCATTAATGATTCCCTACAATAAACAACCACACCATCGTTTTGATTGTTGTTCACTGTAGTATACAATAAGTTGTATCCCGGCATTACTGGAAGGTGTTCCTGTCGGTTAGATAGCCAGCACTCGGTTAGTACCATTATGTCACAATCAAAGTTAAGTCTGTGAAGAAAAACGTTAAAGCTATCTATGTTCTTATAAATACTGCGAATGTTTTGAGTCAGTATGGTTAGTGAGTTTTGATATTCAGAAAGATATTGCCTGCAGTCCTCAACCTCACATGACTTTGCATCGGTACGAAATGTATTATCTATATCGGTCAATAAGGTATTATCCATAGTATAAGAAAAATATAAACAATAAAATTAAGTCTTAAAAATATTCGAATATGTGGCGCTCTTAGGCGCCTTCATAATCAATCGAGTTAATGTACCTGTTTTCGGCAGATTTTTTTGCAGGACACTCTTGTTCTCCCGTTTTATGGCTGGCTGGTTTTTTGAAGCGCAGACATGTTGCACATTTTGGCGCTTCGGTTTTCTTTGTGCAGTCGGAGATAGTGTGTCCTTCTTCACCGCAATGTCCACATGTGGGGGCAGCTACTTTGCATGTCTTAGCCGCATGACCGTACTGCTGGCACTGTAACATCTCGTTACCAGTGTGAAGTCTCTTACCGGGCAGGAAGTCCAATTTATGAACAATCTCTCTTGTGAGATTAGAGCCTTGCGAATGATCGCAGGGACTTCTAAGATGTAGTTGCAGTTCTCAACATCTTTTCTACCAGATTTGTGGCTCAGTTTGATTAAGGACAAGAAGGTATCTCTGGATATAGTTGGCAGTTTTTCGGCTAAGTTTTGATCGTAAATGGATTTATATACCTCATTTTCCGCCATTGATGCTGGAACTCCAATCACTATTATGCGGGGTTTGCGCTTTTTCGGTTCATCGACGGTAAGCCCTGACGAAGCAGTTTGTACTGATTGCCTCAGCTTATCTAGGTCCTCTTTCGTCTCTGTGCTAATTATTAGTCCTCCTTTCCCTATCTTGCGTACGCCTCTCACTTTCAGCTTCATTTCACCTGGGCATATAATTTTCTGGACTATGTTCTTGGTTTCATCGCTGGTCTTTGAACTGTCAGTGGGATAAATCGCCACGGAGCTAAAAGTATTAGGACGAACGAAGTTGTTAGACCCCTTCTTCACCATGTCTGCAAAAGATGATGCAGCTGTTTCCTGCCGCTTTGCACAGGATTCCTTAAAAGTCCGGTTCATCTCCATTACACACTCCTTTAGGTCCGTTACGCAATCTCTTTCTTCGGTCATTATTTTTAGGGAGTTATGGGTCCTAAGGGCATTTTGTTTAAGCGACTGGTATTGAACAGCCAGTTGCGAGACTCCATATCCAACCTTTCGGCACAAATTGGTTATTTTTAGCTTCTGGTCTGAGTTTAGCTTTCCTTCAGAAGCAATAGCACATACCTCACCCAAGTGTTGTTCAATGGAACCCATCCAGTTCTGTATTTCCGCAGTTGAGACTACCTCCATTTCTTCCTTGGCTTGAAGACGTCTCGGTTGTTGGGGCTGGGTCGGTGTAGGTGTTGAAGGAGGGCTGCGCCGCATCAACCCACTCCGATTAAAGGGGCTGCCTTCCATCTTTCAGATTATAATAATATATAATCCAGTCAGTCCATTATTCCACCTATTAGCACTTCCAAAGATTGTTTGTATTACACGTCAATATACTAAAACTAGGTCACTATTTATGCTAAAACGTTAATTTATATTATTTTTAATGCATTGATGAGCACGTCTGTATGCAACGAGTGCGCAGAAATATATCTAGTGCGCAGAAATATATATAGATGAACTAGTTGAGGCTGTGGCTGCCAACAACTTCAATTATAATACCTTGAAAATATTAACAAGTAGGCTAAATCCTATGGACTTTTATGAACCCAACGTAATCGCAAGCGCTCTTTGTTGGTGGTGTGGTAGATGCTCAACCTATTGGATCACCAGTCTATCCCGCCGCGCACCAGTAGTGTTTGATTCGGTGCCCATAAATTACTCTATGAAAAATCTAGACATTCATATGGACACTAACCTCTCTTGGGCGGTCCATATTGCTGATGGGAGTAAGAAAGTATTTTATTCTTTTCAGTCCCTTAAACGTCTCCAAAAATTCAAGTTATCATTTCACACTAAGGTTACTCTTGCGCAATCCCATCTTCTACCGCTCATAGACTATGTGGATGTCTATTCTCTAGATGCAGATATCCATATACTATCCTGCACAATCCTAATTCTCCTCAATACCTTCGTGAAAGCTTTGAGTACGTACCTCGTCCGGACTCGTCCTGAGGGGTAAACCCTGTCGCACTGCAACTTCTCCTTCGTCCTCCGCGACACACTTCCAGTCGCTATGATGGCTCTCTCTCTCACCTTCTTCTCTGGAGGTCTTCAAGAGGAAGATTAAAGATCATTTCCTTGCGCAGAGACATAATATTAGTATGTATATAACATATATATACCAGAGGTGTAGAGAGTTAGTTTAATTGGCAACATTTAGCTTCTGATTCAATTCTCAGTTCGATTTTTTTCGATTGACAACAGCTGTACTTTGCCGGATGTCCAATAAAAGTGAAGGTAGGAGGGCTCCATAATGGCCACCTAGTGTGGGGGTTGTCTGCCATTGGTTGTTCGCATAGCGGTGTTGCATACTAAGCAAAAGGGCGCGACTTGGAGTTGTTGTGACGGAAAAAGTTGAGAAGTAGTTGCCTGGCCAAAAAAAAAGGAGCGTCGGTAATTTGCTGCTGTACTCTGTGTCAATCGTCGAACGGTAAGGTTGTCGGTGCCTACGCTACTTTGCCGTAAATTCGTTCCATATTTTTACCCGACTGCAAGGAAAGGTTCTTGTATGTATGTATGTAATATTCTTTATTACCACATATCTTGCAAACCACTAGATGGATTTATATAATAGACTTCATTAGACGTCTTCCCCGCCTAAGTGTTCTCAGATAAGTGAAGATAAAAAAAAACATAAATGGCAGATTTTGTAGATCAGTACCTGTGTGAGGCTGTATGGAGATACGTACGTCGTGTATGAATACGCCCATTATCATAGGGATTGATGTACTGGTTTGCTTGTTTACTGGTTTGCTTGTTTTTGGATAGATGACCCCGCTCGGGTTATGGAACACACCAAGGTTAGTCTTTGGATGGGTGACCATTTTTTTTTGGTTCGTATGTTTTGATGGGTGACCCCGCCAGGGTAATCAACACTTACCAAGGTCAGTATTTGGATGGATAAGCACAATTTTTAGGATCGCTTCTTGACGAATGGGTTTATTTTTTGGTTTACTTGTTTTTGGATTAGTGCCCAGCACAGGTTAAGCAACAATTACCAAGGTTAGCCTTTTAGTGTGGAGTCACCTACAAAAAAAAACATTTTCATTAACACTGAAGCTTTCCAGAAACCCAAAAATGCTTTGACATGTGGTTAATTCCATGGTATAATAATATACTCCGTATACTTCGCCTGGTAGGCTCTTAACAGTTTGCCCCAAGACTACGTCACGATAACTGTTACCATTGATTGTCATTTTCAGAAAATTTTGGTTCTTTCTCATGTATTTAATGAAAATAAAATAAATTACTAACTCGCGAACTGTTTACTCATGTGATTCATGTATTTAGTGTTAAATTAATTTATATATTGAATTAATGCATTTTTTTTTTTTTTTTTTATCCTCATCGGAGGAGTTTGGCTTCGCACATCTTGTGCATTTGCCAGAGTCAAATTAATGCATTTTGCTCGGGTAATTCAATCACATACAGTAGCAACACATCGAATTGACAAGTGTCATAGTGACAACCATGAAGTTATAGGTCAATGAGGTAGGATAACTATGGAGACGGCATATTCTACTATATGCCGTCTCCATAGTTACCATGGATAATCGAGATTTTTCTGAAATATGACAAATTGACAATCGCTTGTCACACTTGGTTTCGAGAAACTGAAAGTAGAATTAACCGGCGATTATTCGTCGATTACGTTAATAGCCTGATAATCGAGTTTTGAGAAACCGGGTGATACAAATGTTTAGTTAAGTTAGCCGTTATTTTGTTTAAAATTTATTAATCCGAGAAAATCCTTGAACAGAGGCGGATCCAGGAGCACACAGATACAGGGGACACATGCCCCCAGACGGTGCAAATACAGGTCTTTCATGTTTTTGATACCGATGACGCGAAAAGGAGTATCATGGATAGTACATGATTGTGGACAAAATTTTTATTTTAAAATTACGAAAAATCTGCCAACGCTAGGTGTTGTCAGTTTTTTCGTTAATATTTAAAAATTTTGATCTAGTACCTAAGTAGAAGCGGCGCGCCGCCGCTTACGTACTTTTTAGTAGAAGTTCATACTTTGTTTGAAATATAAAAATACGAGAAGTTAGAATGTACGCTATATTTATTTATATTGCACTGAGCTACATCTGCCGGAGAGTAGCGGTAACTTGATAAATGAAAACCATAAAAATGGTAACACTGCAGTTTTATATGGCTATATGAATTGCTATTTTTTGCCTAAAATGCTCGTATTTTATTTTCGTAGATGTATTATATTTCTCAATTACGCAGCGCAGGGTAAAGAAAACCCAAAAGCTGAAAATAAAATTCCTTACACCTATTTTACAATATTTTATGAACGCATCAGTACAGCTGTCACTTTGTATCAACTTGTCATCTCGTGAGTTGTCAAATTACGTGGCTTTCACGTAGGGAAAACAAGCATAGGTTTGCTTTTGAATAAAGAAAAACATATTTTAGGCAAATTACTTTCAATTAAACAAAATGAAAAGTTCGTGGAGATCGCTTAGTTTTGCCATTTTATTAGCGGCATCGTTATTAAACACAGCAAACTGTTATACCATCACAGTCGATGCCCATGCCGAGGAGTGCTTTTTCGAAAATGTTGAAGCAGATACAAAAATGGGTAAGGATATCTTAACATAAAACAGTTATCCACTAACCAATGCACAGCTTATTGTGGTTGCCCCACAAATAACTCTACTTTGCACGACATATTTCATCCTACTCTCTGAGATGTTTTTCTTCTAATAAGAAATTTAGTCCAACGCCGGTGATAAAATGTATGTTGCACTAATGTCAAGTGGTGATAGCACAGTTATCTTTTATGGAATAACCTATCTATAAAAGTTATTTGATGATAATGTTGTTTTACTTGTGATTTATTTAAGTTATACTCTTTATTTATAGTTCTGACATACATTCTGTTCTGAGAATGCTAATTAGCTGATAGCATGTGACTAATCTAGTTAGACTGTAGACTGAAAAGTCTAACTAAATAATAAGATTGTGACAGTCAATAACTTTCTCAAACAATAAGTATTTTTTAAACTCCTGGACAATAAGGATAAATCTTTCTAATATCTATGTTGGCTTTTGTATAATCATTCCATAGCTCAACTTCATGTCCATTCTTCCAGGTTTGACTTTTGAGATAGCAGAAGGTGGCTTCCTTGACATAGATGTAACAATCACTGGTCCGGATGGTGCTGTGATCTACAAAGGAGAGAGGGAATCCTCAGGAATGTACACATTCTCTGCCCCCACATCGGGACGGTACACTTACTGCTTCAGTAATAAGATGTCCACAATGACACCTAAGGCAAGTGTTTTGGGTAACTTTAAGTTATACAAGCTTTTGAAAATTTACAGGCACTCGTTCAGGGCCAGATTTAGGGGGGGGGCGAGCTGGGCAAATAACCAGAGCGGAATAAATGAGGGGCGGCCAAACTGAACTAATAGCCCTTTTCATTTCATCAGAAAACATAACTTAGAATTTAAAAAAAAAAACAAAAAAAGGGATATTTACCATGTATATTTAGATTTTGGTTGAGACAAATATTAATTCTAATGATTGTTAAAATTTAAGTGACCATGTCAGCTTAAAAACTTAGAAAACCTAACTTGTTCTTGGGGTGGTGCTCAAATTTTAAAGCTTGCTTCGCTGTCTTATGTTATTCTTGTTGTAAACCCACCGTTAAATAACCTAACATTTATAATGTTGTGAAAAAAAATTTGTGAAATTTTCGAGCTCACATTGTTTTCACTTTGCTTGAAGTTGTAAAAAAATCGGCTTTATCCGATCCAACAGTTAAAAACCGCATTTTATTCAATCGATAATAAAATAGCCTGAAACATTTACCTCCTTAAAAGGCGTCTTTTTAAAGGGCACCAAGAGCGGTAAATATTGTCTATGCCCAGAGCAACGATATTGCTACATCAGGCCCTGAACTCATTATATTTAGGTATTATGGAACATAAAATCCTAAGTAATCTTTGACATTGGAATTTATACTGTTTTGCTGCTAAGAAAATGTCCCTTTGTACTAATGGATAAATCATTTAATAACTTTAGACAGTTCTTAAACTGCTTCAAAATAGATGTGTAAGTAACCGCTTGGTTGTGGAGTTGCGGAAAACAGCCCGTTTTAACCTAACTTAACCTAACTACTACTTGAAACTATTTGCACTGACAGATAACAGCTGGCTAACATAACAGTTATAACTTTAAATAATGACTTTAATAATAACACAATTGATTAAACATATTGATGTTGGGAACAGGCGTTGTACAAGCTAGTTCAAACAGCCTGTTTTTGTCAAGTTACACTTTTTTAACTAGATTAATAATTGAACAAATTCTGTACCATCTTTATTTTTTAAATATCCAGATAGAGCATCCAGAAACTGAAACATTCTTTGTTTGCCTTGTCCTACCAGTCAGACAAATACAATAACAAATCTGTACTACAATATTTCCCATCCCAATTAATTCTTACCAATGTTACCTTTACCACCAGGTTGTGATGTTCAACTTGGAGATAGGCGCAGCCCCTCAGGGCCAGACCGGCACCAAAGACGAAGAGGTCAACCATAATAAATTGGAGGACATGATCAAAGAACTAGCTACTACTCTCAAAACTGTCAAACATGAACAGGAATACATGCAGGTATGTTTTTAAAATCCATAGTAAGCTTTTGCTTTTGCAATAAGTTCTATAAGTGCTGTGTTTAAAATATGACTGCAAACCTGCAACTCAGTTAATGAAAGGGTCTCACAGGCTAGGAGTCGACGAACTTAGCAGGGTGGCTGATAGCCATGTATGTGTTGTTTATTTATTTTTAGTCTACATCAACGATATACTCCGTCTATTGAAAAACAATCTAAACATGATGTTGTTTGAACCTAGACACCACGCCGTCTACACACGTTTACCTTTCTGTCGGTCCAATATTGTTATACTCTTGATTATACACAAGTATACATTCCTACATCGCATTTTTAATGTGCAAGCATCCCACATCCTGCACACGAAGAAGCTAGAATTCGTTGATAAAACGGTTTTCCTGGGGATCACGCTAGACTCAAGATTACAATGGGGTCCTCATTTAATATCACTTGCAGGGCGGCTAAGTTCAGTAGTTTATGCTGTTAGAAAAATTCGTCAGTTTACTGATGTAGATACCGCGATGCTGGTCTATTTTAGTTACTTCCATAGTATAATGTCTTACGGTATCTTACTATGGGGAAGGGCTGCAGACATTGAGTAAATTTATATTCTGCAATAACGAGCCATCAGAGCGATATACAATCTTCGCCGGCGCGATTCTCTAAGGGAACTGTATATTTATGAAAACATCATATAAGTTAGAAATCATTTACATATTTTATGTAAAAACGGTGACATTATGTTCCTAGAAATAGGGACCAATTAATTCAACCAGGTTTCAGGCTGGCTAAAGTAGCATCATCTTTTAGGGGGTACTGTATAAAATGTTACAATAAAATACGTCCCCACATTCTAGAACTGAATGAGACGAAATTTAAAACTTGTATAAAACGCACACTATGCAGGCAAGCATATTATAAGTTGGGGTATTACATCACTAACAAAAATTGGTATTCATAAAATTATTTTTACTTTACAGGTGCGCGACCGCATTCATCGCGCAATCAACGAAAGTACAAACTCTCGAGTAGTGATGTGGTCCATCTTCGAAGCGTCCGTCCTCCTCGTGATGACTCTCGGGCAGGTGTACTATCTCAAGCGATTCTTCGAAGTGCAGCGCGTCGTCTAATAGTGCCGAAAGCATTTACAACTATACCTGCAAATTTCTGCAGACCAAGGAAATTTGTTGGTACAGTGGAATAAGATGGGATATATTTCTTGCTAAAATAATTTAAGCTCTAGTTCAACTAAAGTACTTAGTGCAAATTACACTTATTGAGAAATATATCCTATTTTTTTTTAGAAATATCTCGCGCCCCATGTTTACTTTATTTGTCACTCATCACAAAGTGATGAAATTCACCTGTACAAATAATACATTATCACTGTTCAAATGCTATTTAAAATGATGGAATAAATGGATACAGGCCACACCAAACCTTTTTTAGTTGCTTCGTGACGAGCAGAAATTATCGTTAGACAAGAAATAAAAAAGCGCTCAATTCATTGATACTTGCATTATGCGTTCATGAATTCGTGAAAGAGTCGCCCACGTTTCATGCTCAAAAGATTGGCGCGGACTGTACATTATAATTTCATGTATTTATTGTCATTTCGTGCTAACATAGGACGTATACACGCGCTCAAGTCGTTCTATTTGTAAAGTAGGTATGGGAGCGAGACCGAGAGTGGATTCTCCGCGATCTGAAGTGTGTGTGGGTCAGTGTGTTGTATGAAGTTACGCGTTTGATGACTAAATAAATTAATATTGTTTGTATTCTGGTGTTTAATTCTGTTAATAAAATCTATGTTTAAGAGCCCCTACAAGTATCACGAGCCAAAAACAGAAAACAGCTACCTTTTCTGCGAAAATTTCTCAATAACTACAAATATGACAAAAATAAAAACGCAATTGAAAAACCTGGTGTTTCGGGATTACGTAAAAACGTGTTAGGAATTTATTTTTTCTATTTTAAATTGAGCAGTTATCAAAAATATGTAATCTACATTTACTAGATAACTATGTGACGCAAAAAGTTGCATCAAAAGATTTATCATATATCTTGTAGCTTTTGAGAAATTTGTCCTAGCTATTTTCTGTTTTTAGCTCGTGAAACTTGTAAGGGACTCTTAAGCTTTTGCACTGGTCCGAATCGGAAATCATAACTATACGAGTAATAGATGCGTTTTCTATAACAACCTATGTACAAATTAAAATGTGAATATTTACTAACTTAATGATTACCTGTAAAACGACTTTCAGTTAATCATTAATTACTGATTAGAGCTACTTAAAGAAAAAAATACCATTCATTTTAACCTTTTTATTAATCTATAAAAAAACATGTACAATAGCACCAAGAGTATCTGTAAGAAGTACAAAAAATGTATGGATGATAATAATATTTGCTAAACATCTAAAAACAAAGAGATAGATGCTAGCATTTTTATTTCATTACAAATCCTAACATTTCGTGCTTCCAAAATAGATGCCTAAAAATAGAATTTACTTTACTTATATCTAGAACTTCTTGAGAAAAAGAGAAAAAATATTCGAGATTCATACTTAGCGATAACGCTTGTCTGTTTACAAGCGCGGGGCCTAAGTATGATAAATGAGATATATCCTGAACCATGGCCTGAGCAAAAAATAAACATTACTGGCTATATGAGGCTTAGAATATTTATCAGGTTTTATTTAACACATTAAGTAACATCCTAGCGTCCGTCAACGGAAACGTATAATCTACAGAATAAAAATATTGCTTCCTTTTGGGCGTCGCCATATTCGGGTAAGTTAATGACTGGCCATAAGTTCAGGACTTTCTGAGTTTCTAATATTGGAGGTATTTTACCCCCTTATCCACGTTTTACAGCAGGTATTGCCTCTAAAGAGGCTCATGTAACATTTTAAGGTAGACTTTCGAACAAAGTGGTTCTATTCTAACCAGCGCAGTGACACCGGAAATGTATGGTTGCACCATTATTACAGTAGACAGTAAGAGTGGTACTCGAACGCGTATCACACGGCGCTTATGACCTTCTTTCCGCAAGTATCCAGTGTTGCTGCGTTAGTGTCTACCTTTAAATAGCTATTTCCTAAGAGAAGACGTCTAGCCTGCCGGTGACGAGCGCGGGCACCACGGCGCCGGCTGGAAGGCGTTGCAGCGACGGTGACGCCGCTGGCAACTCCAGCAGCACGTTGGTGCCGCAAGCACTCAGCAAGCGACTGCTGCACTGTTGAGCGAATATACGTCTTATTTATAGAAACTTAAGGTGTACTTTTGAATGTTCTTCAGTTGGGGTCTGATGTCAAAGAGATCAAGATCCTGAAGGAAGCATTCGCCAATACAGACATCAGTAGATATTATCATCATCAGTCTATAGCAGTCTGCTGCTGGTATTTCATGATATGGCCAGCTAAACTGACCATATCGTTTAAACATCTACTTTTGATGATATGTTAACCTTTATTCCATTAATTAACGGTTGTCATGGAATCAAACGTTTAATAAACCACCAAACAAACATACCTACATGAAAATTGTAATAATTTAATTAAGATTTTGTGTGCACTAAATAAATGATTTATCTATCTAATAAAAAAAATCTTTGAAACTTTCGTAGGCCTCTCCAATAAAAATATTTAAATACGGCTAATTTATTCCAGCTGCAAATTCCACGCGGTATTCACCTAGCGATATGCCTAAAAGGGCTTTTGCCTTGGCAGTTATTCAGAAGAATATTAAATCACTGTTTATAATAAACTAGTGGCCCGCCCGACTTTGCCTGGGTTGGTTATGGTTCATAAGCTATAACCATGTGGAATTATGTACAAATGGTGAAAGATTTTTTAGGTGAAAAATATATATTAGCTTGGTTGTTGACGATGGCCGTTTGATACCCTTTCCATAGAGTATATTATACATTTCATGCTGAAATAACTAGGTATAAGGGCAATACTAATGCGATATTGCCCTTTTACATCCACGAAATTGAATAATATTACCTATTAAGCAATTATTAAAAGTTACCCAAACATAACCTACAAAAGTTCATGACTGAATATCTATTGTTCTCAGCATTCTCGAACAAAAATTCTTGCACAAACTAATTCAGAACATCACCCTGAGTTAAACCAAATATTTTTCATTTAATGACGTAAGAATTTAATTTTAGCTAAAACAATGTATGGGCACCTGCCATTGTTCTTTGCGCTCTCTCTAAAATATTAGTTAAGAAGACATACCTGACTCCCCAACATGGTAGCAACAGGCATGTCCCTATCAGCGTGCAGCTCTAGCGAGGCGCGCGCATACTCGGGGCGCGGGTCGAGCTGCGCGGCGTGAGCCAGGCGCACGCGCAGGCGCGCCCAGCTGCCGCGCGCGCCGCACGACACGCGCATCGCGCGGACCACGAATAGCAGCCCGCATACGTAGGCCGAGACTGGGTTACCTGATTGTAACATTATTTTTAATTCAAATTAAGTTAAAACTTTTCGGTCAACGCCTCCTTTTACTAGTGTTTCAGCTAGGAAGAGGTTTGAGCATATTCTATTCTATTGATTCTGTACAAGACTGTATTTCAAAAGGATGGATAAAAATTCGCTCTATTTATCACATAACAAAAAGCCTGTGTATTTCCCAAAGGGTCACTAATTTACAATTAGAAAGAAAAAGTGTTTATTTGTGACCCGCACATGAGACACGATAAAAAAGCTTAAAATTAAACAACGATTAACATTAGCCTATTACCATCTACCAGACACGAATCCAGATCCAGTCTGTGACATTCTTATTGGAAAATCAATAACACGATGTCGGTGGGAAATCATCCAATAACTTCTCCAGCCCTGGGTGAAGCGGGAGGGCGTGTCAGTTTTTGACGACTAAAACCCGCCCGTGTTCCTTCAGTTGCTTGTTCCAGGGCCGCGGTAACCCTCTTTCAAATTTATCCGCGACCCAGACAAGCATCGGCCCTAGCGGACCCCGTCAGTTTTGCTGACATCACTTTGGAACACTACGCGCCGTAGACTCGCCTGGTCCTTAGCGGACGGCGAGCTACCCATTACTCGCCGTCCACAAGTCCGCGCCTACGGTGACAGGGAACAGTGTGCAACTCCCGACGCCCAGGGCGTCGCCTGAGATGCTAGCCATCTCAGGAGACGCCCTGGGCGTCGGGAGTTAGTGCTTGACGGCGTCTCCGTTGCGCCTCCCTCACGCGTAATATGTCCAACCAGGTAATCAAACCTATATGACCTCAAATAAATATGTCCGTTTCAATTTACTCATGGAAAAGAATAAGAAAAAGGTGAGTGAGGGTGTTTAATTCCAAATTTCTAAAGTTGAATTACTCAGTTATCAACTCTTCGCCCTGATTATGCTTGCTCAAAAACTCTCTGGACCAGTATATTGATATGTAATATGTATAAAGTATGTGTAATGTAAGTCGTACCTGGTAAAGCGAAGATGTACTTCTTCTTGCCCTCGAACTCGCAGGTGGCGAAGGTGCACGGCTTGCCTGGCTTCATGCGCACGCGACCATAGTGTAGGGTGGCGTTGAAATCCTATAATCATAATCATGATATTCTTTACTTGTATTTATAATTCAAGAATATTTCAATCCATCGCCACCAACTCAAGCATCAACTTTAGCGTCATGTAGTTTAAAACTTTAAATTGATTTATACGTGACTATTAGGATTCAAAAGGCACTGAAAAGTATTGTAATAGAATTTGAACTTTATCTTAAATGAAAAATATATAGAATACATTGTTTCAAACTTGTAATACTTTACGTTCTCTCTCTAGGTATGTCTATATCATCCTCAAAGTCCTCCCCGCTATGCCCGCCACTATCTCTGGCGGAGTGTCTATCCTCGCTTACCTTGAGCAGCACAGGCTTGAGCAGGTCTCTCTCGCCCATAGACACGCCACCGGTGCACACGAGCACGTCAGCTAGCTTGAGCGCGGCGGCGATGCCCGCAACTATCTCTGGCGGAGTGTCGCGAGCTATGCCGCAGTCTATGCTGTCGTAGCCGTGCTCTCTGGAATTATAACAACACCTGTTATTTCTTGTGCAGGGGTAGTCAGTGTGTAAAGTACACTCACAGTTTGTAATAGAAATCCTGACAAGCCGAATATATTAGCAAGAATTGTATGGTGAAAAACCCATTGAAACTTTTCCCGCCC
Organism: Orthosia incerta; assembly: GCA_948252205.1. NCBI lineage: Eukaryota > Metazoa > Arthropoda > Insecta > Lepidoptera > Noctuidae > Orthosia > Orthosia incerta. Next base: position 10,455,488 of record OX411756.1, on the reverse strand, counting down.
TGTAAGTTGAATCCAGAAGCCCATGATCAGCAGTCGTTCTTTGGCTATATAGTTTGGTTAGTGAGGACGATAACAAGAAAATATTTATTTTATCTCTTGATCATATCTTGAAACTCAACATGAGTTTATCAGAAGCATCTTAAAATAGAATACGTACATAAGTATATGAAGCTCTCCTATGCATCTGGCAATCGCAGCGAATACTTGGCACACATGACACAACGCATTACGTATAATAAAAATGTAAGTAAAACTATCTTTAATGAGCGTTGTAAAGTCAATCGTAAAATTATCTTTTCACATATCAAAAAACAACGATTTAGTTGGTAAGAGGGAGGGCACATGACTCGTAATAAAAATTACTACTTTATCTCTTCACCACTCTTGGTTGACTAGTAGCTGGTAGAGCTTGATATTTCGCAAACGGATCCCTGAATAGAAAAATTGTCTGGACACATCTGCAATATTTTTGAAATACCTATCCAAAGGGATGTCTTTTAGACACTATGGAATACAATACAACATTTTACAATTTTGTAGGCGTGATTTATATTTATAACCATGCCAATTTACAGTTTCGTAGCATTAATAGATTCGGAGGACGAACTTGGCGAAATTATTTATTTATTAATTAGTTTATCCTCGCATTGGAAGGCCTTGCAGCAATCACAACAATGGAGCACAATCTTATAATAAACTCACTATAAGTCCAGGTTTCCTCACGGGAAGGAAAACATCTTCACCGTTGTCAGCGAGAAAGTACATATGAATTGAAAAAGTCACAATGGTACTTGCCCGGATTCGAACCTATGACCTCAAGCACGAGAGGCGAGATCTTAGCAACTGGGCCACCACGACATTTGTGGGTTCCTTGTTGTTTTACTACAGTACCCTAAAAACTGAGCCAGAGCTGTAGATAATCCATCTTTGTATGAGATCCTTGCCCTGCGGGACAGTTACAATCTTTAGTATAAACCGATGTGAGGATTCTTGAAGGATGCCTATGTCCAGTAGCGCACATCTTCAGCATTGAGTGATAATGATAATAGTTTGTTATAATATTCTCGGTAAAGTAATATTCCTTACTTGAGTAATACTCTAAGCATGGTCCTGTTGGAGTCTCGTATGTGTGCCGGCTTGAGCTTGACCTCTGAAGGTTCCTGGAGCTCGTTGCCGGTGGATAGAAGCGCCACCTTAGGAGGCGCGCGCACGGTAACGTTTTGATATCCAGCGCCGGCCAGTATTCCAATTTTTGCGGCGTCTAGTATATGGCCTGTAACCAAAGTTGTTTATAAAATTCATCGTTAATTAGTCGTTAGGTTCTGTTCATAAATATCAGGGTTAGGGATGAAATGCCTTCAGGATGTACCTACACATACAATGAGTCTAGAAGGACTAGGCAGCTACTTTTTAAAGCTGACTCTTATTGACAAAATAGTACATAGATAGTGCCTTTACGGCGAGATAGGGTCACCGATCGGGGCAGACCTCGAAGGAATGGTGGAACGACCTGCACAAATTTCGTTAAAGAAAGCGCGGAAAAATAGGCCAAATTAAATTTTCAAAGTCGTAACATTTTGGGCAAGCCCAAAATTTCGTCGTAAGATTTGCCAATTTATGTCATTTAGTGTCAAGCCAATTATTAAATGAAAAAGAATGGCCCTCCACGTTTTTCCTATTTATAAATCTGAAAATGGACCCAGAACGTAGGGGTCGAAAAAAAAAAAAACAAACAACTTATTTTTTGATGTATTCTCGAAGTACTCTCAGCATGCCGCATGCACCTACTCAGTTTTCAACTTTTCACTCTGGACTTGCTTGCTAAAAATCGTACCAGCTCGCACCACACCGCTAAGTAGCAACTATTAAATAAAGACCAACCTTTATCTGCCAGTACAGTTCCCATGGGGATGTCGAAGCCGACGTTCCTCACATCTTGCTGAGGTTCGGGCGCCTTCAGGATTTCTACTTCAAGCTCAGTCATCCCGTCGTCAGACGCTGATATAAGCCTAGTGTCCTCGACCTATTGAAGGAAATAATTAATAAATCTGGTTAACTGAAAAAGTTATCTTAAGACGACGAAAGTCGCCAACGACCTTGAGGGAACAACACGCGAACTCATTTCACTCCCGCGCGACCCAAAATTCGTTAGTTTTTTGTACTTTCCTTTTTACCTATTCTATGACTTTAAAAAAAAGCCTAAGATCAAAATGTAGATAGTTAATTAAATTGCCTTTGAGTTGGTGACAATTTCATTTAAATAGGTTTTGGTGTAATTGTCGTTTCAAAATCAATCTGCCTTATAGCCTTTTCTCAACTCTGTTGGGGTCGGCTTCCAGTCTAACCGGATTTAGCTGAGTACCAGTGTTTTACATGGAGCGACTGTCTATCTGCCTCCACAACCCAGTAACTGGGTAACACGATACCCCTCAAGACTACACTTACACTATGTTATACGAATAAAACTCAACATTTTCTTGGATCAAATTATTTTAAAAATGTTTTAATGTAACATAATTATATTTTTTCTTATACATTACGACTAGCCGTTTAGACGTGATTCTCATTTTAAAATCATCTACTGGGTATCAGCGCCTTAAGGGTACACTAGTCGACGGCACGAACTATTTTGTGCGCGGGGTTAAAATGCATTTTATATCAACCGACAACACGTGCGGAAGAGATAGATGCTGTGATGAGCAGTAGGAAGCTAGTTCGCGTAGGAATACACACTTTTGCAAATTTGTAGCGAAATGGATAATGATTTAGGACGAAACCGACCGCGAAATTTTATAAACAGACCTTTGGCAGTCTAGATATCATGAAAAAACGACTAAATCTATCTGTTCAAAATAATATTATATGCATTGTTGAACTAATAATCTATACCTGTATGGAGGCCGTTTTGCAGTTTGCCGTCTTCTTATGGTATTTATTTGCGCCCAAAAATGCGTTAAAATTAGTGTCGAAATGTGGAACTTTCGACGCTCATAACTTTCAAATATTTTTTTTTTCGTTACTTTTTCGCTTCCTTACAGGGCTAGGTAATGATGAGCCAAATTGATATCACTTTTTATTTTGAACGTACATCGTCAAACAGTGGAATAATCCCTAGACTACGTTTGTATGGAATTTTTTTCGACTAGTGTAACCTTAAGATTCCATTTTTATCAGCTCCAAGTGCCGAATAAAATCTGGGATTAGAGATTTTGGGAGATAATTTAGGTTTGACGCACTTTTACAGACGTCTTTATTTTATAGCATTAACAGTAACTCAGTCCAATTGTAATTTTTGTTATAGGGAACTTCTCCGGTCTTCCATTCGTTTCCCTCCGTCTCTCTTTCACACACGCGATACCTTCTCCGTTAAAGGCTTTATTCTAATTCCCGATTTATGATCATTTCAAAATCAAATACTGCAGCCTAATTGCGTACGTGAATTCGACAAGGCAAAGTGTTTGACCGTCAATCGAACAACCACAGGCGAGATGAAAGACACGATGTGGGTTTCCGTGTATGTGATTGGTAGATTGATGGCGGTCAAACTCTTTGCCATGCCGAATTCACTTACGCAATTAAGCTGCTGATTAAGCTACGTAGCTAACTTATAGATAAGCTCATAATGTAAAAACTTTTAGAAAAGCTTGCTTAGCTTCGCTCTATTAAAATTTACATCGCAGTAATATTGTGGTTGCCAAGTAAACTCTAAATCTAAATAAGAAGGTCGTTAACCTAATCAATATTAGATGATAGATGCACAGGTCATTGATATTTAAATCATAAAAAATGGTTATACATGTTCCGGTTTGCGTGAAGCATATCTACTTTTTATCATTGCACCTTTTTATTAAGATATGATTTTTTTAACAAGTTGAAGAAGCATTAATTATTTCTATGTCATAAACTACACTAGCGATCCGCCACGGCTTTGCTCAGGATAAATTATACAAACAAAACTTCCTCGTTTATAGTTTCGCTATGTCCGGTCAGTACGTCCGCAGCTTAGCTCAGAGACTCATAATATCAAATTGAAAAAAAATATTTACAATTTTATATTACTTTTTAATTATTGCGAAAAAAAAATGTTTTATATACGAAAACTTATATTAATAACTTGGCCATTTATCACAAAAAAAAACGTTGGTTCAACAAACCAATAATTGACTTGTTTTACGTCTTGTTATTTTTAAAGTACCAAATTATTCGACATGTAATAGATGCTGTTCGTGGTTAAATACCTAATAACAGCCACACAGGTCGATCAACGCTCGCCGAGATCAGTTACATATCTACCGAGTGACTCCTCCGTGCTTCGAAGTAGGTACATTAAGCCGTTGGTCCTAGCTATCATTCGTATATCTTCGACATTCGTTACGGCTAGTCAGAAAGCCAAAAGTCTGCCAACCAAATTCAATTAGGCTGTACTCCAGAACCAAGACTTGGTTCTGGAGTTCAGCCTAATTGAGTTAGAGATTTCAGCAAGGAAAAGGGTTTAGAACCCATTTATCGTCCAATCACATGCGAGATGAAAGACGCGATGTGGATTTCCGTCTATGTCAAAACGCTTCAAAGCCTCCGCTTCAAAATCTGTTGAATTCTGTTGTATCTGGAAGCCAAACCTAACCAAGTTGGAAAAATCCAGGCAGGTGATGCTACGGAATGCTGATTGGGTGCGATTTTTAAATTATGACAAGTCGGCAGTCAATTATAATTAGTACAACGACTGTGATTTGTGTGACTTCATACAAATATGATAATTAGAAATATCGTTGCTAAGACTTCCGCTTGTGTGATAAGCTAGGAATAGAAAATGTAACACATAATAAAGGAACGGAGATGGTCACTGGCCCCTGAAACACAGATGCTGTTACCTAGCTCAGCTTCAATTTACAAAAAATGTGAATCCCTGAGATTCCACATTTTTTGTAAATTTTTAAGATAATAAAACATTTATTTATTATCATTCCTTGTGCTTTTCGCTTAAATCTATCTTTTTCTCGTAGTCATGGTATAAAATATAATATGCAACTCTTAAATAAAACGGATTTATATCGAGGGCCATGAATCACTCGCGTCGCTCAGGATTCTAACACTTGAATCACTCGCTATGATCGTGATTCAATCATCATGAATCACTCCTTACGGTCGTGATTCAGTTTTTAGAATCCTTCACTGGTTCGTGGTTCATCTATGACCCTCGCTTTAAATCCGTCCTTTATTCACTAGTTGCATAATATACTATTATATTGTAAATTGGGTAATAATAACACTTTTCAACACTACATTTGTCACAATAATTTGCCGCAAGCCATTTGTCATAATAATTTGTTACTAAATATTATGTTTATGCAATTTTATTTATTTTTTCGAGTATGTGTGTTGAAAAACGTCGTTTGACACTCGAAGGTATTTGTGCTCGGCTCCATAACGTTTTCGCTTTCGGATCGAGCGTCTGACAGAAGTGCAATGACAAAGTTTGCCCAAAGTTTATAATCAGCTATAAAGTGATAGGTACCTGCACTACGCAGTCGGCACCCGCGGGCAGAGCGGCGCCGGTGTTGACCCTGGCGCACTCTCCCGCGCACAGCGGCGAGGTGGGCGCGTCGCCCGCCGTCACCGCCGTGCGCACGCGCCGCACTCCCGCGCCGTCTATACTGAGGCAGGCGTATCCTGAGAACGAGATATTGAATATGAAATACAAAAATAAACCACGCCATTTACCCATAGCCCGCATGACATGTAACAGCCTCAGCTCGTCTTCTCTCAGCGCCCCCCACCCCGCCTGCCTTAAATAAAAGGCGGTTGCCTCCACAACGTGTGTTGTTAATAACTAGTTAGTTCGTTTGTCATGCTTAATTGCTAAAGTATTTTATTACATGTTTAATTAAAACTTAGCATAATGTTTTTCTTTTTAATCGGTAAAAAGAAAAACGTTATAGTAAGTGTTTGCGAGTCTAAAAGAGTGTAGACTTGTAGATGATGCCATATTTTTTTTTTTGTATTAAATGTGCTCGAGAAAATGCAATGTAATGTAACATGGCAAATTGTAAGAATAATTATCAAATTGTGATATTTTACAAGTTATCATCATTTCAGCCATAAGACGTCTACTGCTGGACAAACGGAGGTCTTCGTCCAAGCCAAGCCAAGCGTCGCCACACTGATCGGTCATGTGCGTCTCGCATCCATCGTATTGCATATTAATACGTAAAGTCGTTTTTGGGAAAGAATCGACTTGTTTGCTTTGCAGAATGCACTTACGCAATTAGGCTGCAGGTCATCGCTCAACCTAGTGGGAGGCCTTCAAACGCAACGTCTTCCGGTTCGCGGTCCCCACTCCAGCAGCCTTTCTGCGTAATGAATTCGGCAAGGCAAAGGGCAAAGAGTATGAAAAATCTACCAAACATAATTATGCGAGACGAAAAACGCGATGTGGATTGCAGTGTATGGGATTGGTCGAATTTGCATACTCTTTGCCCTTTGCCTTGGTGAATTTATTACGCAATAAGGCTGCAGAACTTTTCTGCCCCATCGGCCATCCGTTCTTCGAGCAAAGTGCCCTGCCCACTGCCACTTAAGTTTAGCAATTCTTCGGGCTATATCGGTACCCTTGGTTCTCTTGCGGATGTCTTCATTTCTGATTCGATCACGCTAGGAAACTCCAAGCATAGAAGGGCCATTGCCTTTTGGGTGATTTTAATAAGCCTTCTGATGAGGCCCATTGTGAGCGACCACGTTTCGGTTCCATACGTAACGTATACGTAATAATAGGTTTTTGCCTATGAAATTGCCGTTCTGCAGTACTGGCCATTTTAAATCAAAATATTTTTTGTTTTGCTAAGAATTCTAGTTTCAAATTAACTTTATTTTAAAAGCATGGAATATTTTTTCAAAATTAGTCATTTGTTTATTGATTATTAGCGTTATGATTTCATCGCATTTAATTATTTTTCGTCATCATGGATACGTAAAAAAATCGAGTTATTATGAAATATGAGTACCGTCATGGCAGCAACGCGGCACAAGCGGCAAGCAACATCAACAACGTTTACGGAGCGAACACTACAAACGAACGCACCGCCTGTTATTGGTTTCCCCGCTTCCGTTCTGCAATTTTCGACCTGAAAAATGAACCCCGTGTCATCCGAAAACTTTGGTCGACAGTGACGAATTAAAGGCGATTGTGGAAGCTGATGATACTCAATCTACAGATGAATTAGCAGCAGCTTTCGACGTTAGCATCTAAACAATATTGGTTCATTTGCGTCAAATTAGCAAGGTAAAAAAGCTTGACAAATGGGCGCCCCACGAACTCAATGATCGCGTCGAGACGTGCCTTGCACTGCTCAACAGGCACCCAAACGATGGAATTTTGAACCGCATTGTTACCTGCGACGAAAAATGGATTCTGTTTGACAATCGCTAGCGCTCAGAAAGTTGGTTGGATACTGGTTCAGGAGCTAAATAATGCCCTAAACGAAAACTCACCCCTAGAAAAGTGATGGGCACTTGGTGGTCTAGAGCCGGTGTGATTCATCACGGCTTCTAATTAAACAGAATGAGCATTACAGATGTGTACTATGAAGAACTGAACACAATGATAGAGAAGCTCGCACGTTTCCAACCAGCTTTTGTCAATCGTTCGTCTCCGCTGCTTACTGCTCATACTGCACAGCAGACAGTATCCAAGTTTTAAGAGCTGGGGTTGGAAGCTCTCCGTCATCCGCCATACTCACCAGACCTTGCGCATACAGACTTCTACTTTTTCCAGAATTAGGATAACTTCTTGGCGGGAAAAAAAATCAATACCCGAGAGGCTACAAAATGCCTTTGAAGAGTTTGTTGCCTCTCGTCCAGCTGGTTTCTTCAAGAAGGGCATCAATAAACTGCCACTGCGTTGGCAAAGATGCATCGATTGCATGGGTGATTACTTTGATTAATAGAAATAAAAAATATAAAGAAAAATTACGTTATTTCATAAAAACGGCCATTGCATAGGCCAAAACCTAGTTAATTTAATTTATTTTGGCAAAATATTGTTATATTTTCTATTGTTATTCACGAAACACGTGTTATATAAATAAGATAATCATAATTTCAATATGGTTGTTCACATAGGAACACTAATACCCGCCGATTTCAGTAATCCTCCATTAGATAAAACTTAGTGTGGTGGCGGATTGGCGATAGAGTAGGTACTGTATAGTCAATAATTCTGTAAATCATATCAAAATCAGTAAAATCATTTCACAGGTATTTTAATTATAAAATAATTACCTTATATTAGTTACTACCTACCACTTCTTGACATTAACTTAACAACTGCATATTTACTTGTATTATCACTTCCAAAAACAGGTGTGTTAATAAAAAAACAGCTACCATGTTACAAAGAAAATGCATATTCATTATAGCTTTTCAGGGTCAAATAATCAGCATTTTTTTTCCTAGCAGGTTGTACATTGTTGTTACAAGTAGCGGAACAAATTGCCTCAATAATTGGGCAATTATTGTTTTTTTTTACGTTTTATTACGATGTTTTCATGATGGTCCTGCTTGCCAGATAGCAACAACGGGGTGTACCAACCGTACTTTTCTGCCCAGAGGAATAGGTGCAGTGGGCTTATGCCGAGTTTTTACTCGTGCTCGATCGCGTTAACGTAAACGTCAATTTGTATAGACACTGGATAATCCCCGCCTGGTGACAGTCCCTAATGGGAAACCACGTTTTTTGTACATCAGTGGGCTTATGCCGAATCTTTACCCATTTTTTTACCCGACTACGGCGGGTTATGTTTTAGATCGGTATGCATTTATGTTCATCTGTTTCCTCATAACTAAACTATCATAATCTGGCAAATTTACCGTTAGAAGCGTCTTGTTTGTCCGCTGGTATAGGCTATGAGTCGTTACATTAAATTGAATATGGCGTCCTCTACGGGGCACGAAGTCAAGAACAACACGCTCGGCTTTGGTACGAGCGGACCACGAATATGGTATGCTTCCGAACCATATCTGGCCGTGTGTAGATTAGTCCGCCGAAAATTATTATTATTAATTGAGTCCGCCTCGGTTCGCGTGTTTGCGCATCGGATATGGTCTGCACCGTACCAAATCCGGACGTGTGTTCGGTTGTCGGTTGGTTGAGCCGTACGCAGTTGGTACGGCCGGCGGACCACTCTACACACGCTCGGTTATGGTACGGGCGGACAAATTCCGCCCACAAATCCGTGGTCCCGCCGTACCAAATCCGAGCGTGTGTTAGCAGTATAACGGCTATAAAAACTTCACTAAGCCCACAGGTATCAGATGCGTTATGTCAATCAATATGCCTAACGTTTTCCCAACGAGGTTAGTCAGCTTCCAGTCTAACCGGATGCAGCTGAATACGAATATTTTTCACTAGCTTCTGCCCGCGTAAAATGTGTTTCATCATCCCAAAGGAATACAAACTATCCTATGTTCTTCAAACTATCTCCATGCCAAATTTCATCTAAATCGGTTCAGTAGATCGCTACAACCTCACAAACTTTACCTCTTTATAATATTAGTATAGATGGAGCGACTGCCTATTGACCTGGACGAGACTGGTGTCAGACTTTCGAACTTCTGACTACCCTTATGGACTCCCACCAAACACCCATGGCCCCACCGACATCTTGTCATATGGGCCGAATCTCAAGGAAACGGCTGCGGCCATAGCCCACCAAATAGGCGCGCTATCACTGCAGTCGCTTCTTGACTCCTTTACAAATCTCGTCCTGTCCCCTTTGTGCCTTTCTCCCCATTCTAGGGTGGCCACTAGCGTCGTACCCCGCTCATGGACAGTCAAAAATCTACAAATAACAGCCGGGGCCATGGATTTTGCCTGCCTCCCTAATATTCACGAAGTCTTATGGCTTTCCGCCATGCAAATATTACTGAATTTCCTGAAGAAATTTTTGATCAACGCGCTTGTTGCGTTGGCGGCAGTGAAGTTGTCAACATGTTTTCCGAGGCACGGAAAGGTCTCGTGACACCCATCCGCAGATCGAACTCTGCAAGTGTTGCTTAACCTTGAAGATCGACCCATGGGGATGTTATAATATAGCCATGAGATCCCTTGGCGTGTTATGTGAATGTGATAGCAAAAAACATTTTGCGCGGATTAGTAAATAATTCTTAAAAAAACAGCACAAAAACTTGTGCACTGAAAAAAAAAAATATTGCTTACCTATATTGATTGCAAACGCAAATCGTATTATACTTAACCTACCTACATAATTAACTCAACACGTAGCAGTCATAACATTAAGAAATACTAATCATACTACTTACAAAATATTAAATGGTTCTTCAACACAATGATATTATCACAAAAGTAATCATATACCTTTTAAAATCACATTGAAAGGACTTTTATTTCTTTTGTTAAAGGAGGGTAAGACATTATTAAATTCTGATAGAACACAGATTATTAGAAAAAGGTTATGCTCATAGTTGCATAGAATAACACTTTTTATCATATTGACAACTGTTTACTTGTAATTAGCTATCTTAATATCAGAGTTTTATCATTTCAAGGTAAGTTAAAAAAAGACAAGATAAAAAAATGTTTACATACCATCTTTAACAGATGCAGGAAACGGTGGCATTGGTTCCTTCGCAAGCAGTGTCTGTGCCACAACTCTGCCCAGTCCTTCTTCAATGGTCACTATCTCCAGCCTTTCCTTCCATTCTGACATCACTTCATCAACTACTTTCCAAGCGTCAGCCATCTCTAGCATGGGGAAAGGAGACTCCCTCGGACGTAAGGCCACTTTAGAAATGTCCACATTACTGCTGTGCATACATGTATGGTTAAACTGCATGTTATTGTGAATGTAACTCACTTCTGCCACCTCGTTGTGTATCAAAGATATAGCATGCGGTAGGATTGGTTTAACTACTTCAAAACATTCTGTGACCGCTTTTTTGCTGCCAGGGAAGTTGATAATAAGTGTTTTATCTCTGATACCAGCTACAGCACGGGACAGTTGGGCCATTGGTGTTTTTTTCAGGCTTGCTAGAGTCACTGCTGTAGTGATACCCGGCACTTCTCTCTGTATAACTGCTTTTGTTGCTTCAGGAGTGACATCTCTAGGAGTCAATCCTGTTCCTCCCGTAGTCAAAACTAGATCTAGATGAGTTTCACAGAAGTATTTAAGCTCCCTTTCTATGATTTCTCTCTCATCAGGAATGATGATTGTGTGAAGGTTAGCTTCAGGGAATAATTCTTTGACATATTCAACCAGCGCTGGTCCTGAGGTGTCCTTTGTGTTATCTTTAAAGCATGTGTCACTTATGGTGATCACTGCTACTGCTTTCACCATCTTGAAGACCTACATCAAATATAAAAATATTTATTTTAAAACATACATTACATAAGTTGCTTGCCAAAAAATTTGGTAAGCATAGAAGTTACTTTAAATTTATCAACTTTCGAATAAACAATTCCAATTAGCATTAAAACAAACATGCAACAAGTTGGTGGTGAAATAAAAAAACTTGAAATAAAAAACTGTTTACCTTTTAGCTCCACTGGTTAAATTATTTAACTGATACGCTGGTGAATGAACTTAAAGACCTTATTACATCACACTGATAAGTGATCCAGTTATAAAAACATTTAAAATTATAACAGGTCCAACAGTCCAATACCGGCAACAATCAATCACAAACTACATTTAGTACTTTTATAAAAGTCAAGTCTCTGAAGTCACACAAATGTCATGTCAGCTATGTGACGTTGACAGATCTGCAAGTAGACAACCGCACGGCAAAAACGATGCGTTCAGAATATTTGTCGAATAAGTTACGTCAAGTCAAGAGTTACAAGCAGCTTTAATAAATCGAATCAAACAATAAATTACCTCTTCGACGCAAGAAATAAAAACAATAATTTAAAAAATTTATAAATTGTCATTATTTAATATATAAAAAAGAAGAAAACAATATTTAAGACCTCTAAATGCAGTCTCATAATTCAAGTTTACAATTAAGACACAATTATTACATTATAATAATACTGTTCAACATCACGATACATAAATTTTATATATATTACTTAATTTGTCCACAATGTTCTTATCTAGTTGCAAGGCAGAGCATGTTTGTATGAGTTTCTGGAGCGGCGCGTATCGACGTAAAGCTGTCGAGTTGCCGACTATGAGGAGTTTATGCTTCGCTCGAGTCACGCTTACGGCGAGGCGTCGCTGATCGTTTAGTACTTCACCTTCCTATAACACAACATTATTTTCGTTATATTCTGGAAGTGCTGCCAACTTAGCGCTTTCTGCGCCAGATCTAGCGTTTTTTTGTTCAATAGCGCGCACTAGCGCCTATCGCTTTTTGAAATCTTGATATTATGCACATCTACTATTATTTATTCTGTGATGTGCGTAACACGGAACTAACAACATTTTTTTTTAGAACTAATACACATATATGCTGCTATGTTTCTTAAGTTGGTGTCTTAGTCTGAGTTGGGGATTCCTCGAGTTGGCAGCACACACGGAACTGAAAAAACAGTGAAAATGCAAAGTAGGCGTGGCCCGCGTGTCACTAATAAGCGCATCCACGCAAAACTGATTCCAGTCATCATCGGAAGATCATCGGTAAAAACGATTTTATTTGTTTTCTAATGAAATCTTAGTAAATTTAAATTTACTAATAATTTAATAAAACGTCTAGTTAAAATCAACCTTACGCGATTAAAATAATGTTTATTTTGGATTGAATGTGTTCACTTTTTCGTTCTCGAAAGTTCTTCGCTACTCAATTAGGGATGTAGTCGGGTCGGGTATTGATTTCATAGATAGATATCGATAAAAGAAAATAGTCACCTATATTTTCTTTTATATTAGGTGGACTAAATATTTCGAAAAAATAGAAGTATGCTGTATTGCATGCATAATAATTATTACAATGATTGTTTGTGCATCCTTCTGATTTTTAGATTTCCCAAAGAAGCTAGCGTCAAAGAGAAATGGATAGATGCAACGGGTAGAGTTAATTGGATGCCATCCAAATCAAACACGATGTGCTCTGAACATGTTTTAGAAATTGGTATCTATCGATATCGATAATGTAATTCAAAAATGTAATGTTACTTCCATGGTTGAGTAGCAGAACATATCGACCTATGACACGAATGTCAACCTTACATCATACGCAATAAAGTTTATAATTGCAACCACTGAGAATACCGCCATCTATGGTCGGGTAGCGGAATTAACTTGGAAATAGAATGTAGTTTGACTTTAGATTACAAAACGTCGTAAATACTTTCTGCACTAACGCAAAATAAATCTTATTTAAGGAGTGTGAAGATTTATTTCTTGATGTAGGATCTGTGACTTATGCTTGTTTTGACTAAAATTAAAACCACAAATCAAACGATCGGCTTTTTTGTAGTGCATTATATGATTATTAGTTTATTTGTGTGGGTTTGGCGACAATGGTTCCCATAGTAATTTTGCTACATTGCACTTCCACTGTTTTTTCTGTTCCGTGGCAGCACTGATTCCTCGTTAACTATTTTGTTTTATTGTTCCACAGTAATATATAATAATTTTTCGACAGTTATTCTCAGTCAGTTTTAGGAGTTGTGCAGTGAGGCGATAATAAAAATGGATGTGCCCTTATAAAAAAAAATACAAACGTTTATACATCCATCATCATCTCAAATTATTGGTTTAATTATTTTGTTTAAATTTGGCGCTGAATATAGCTTTTTTTTACCTTGACCGTTTAGCGCTTTTTTAAAGAGCTAACAGCGCGTTTTTGCTTAGACAAGTTGGCAGCACTGTATTCTGGCAATAACTATTATCAGAGTAAAACATGGTAGAATATGATAATACTAAAACTGGCCGCCAATATACTAAGTCAAAATATTCTACTAGGCCAATTACTACTAAAGCTATCCACAATATTCGTGTACTAATGAGCCATGCGAGCTTTAGTTAAATGGTACCTAATATAATTTGGTTAAGTATATTCTTAAATGGGCTACAGCTTTTCCCCCAAATAGTTGTAAAATAAATAATAAAAATAAATTACGAAGAGTTAATTGACTAACCTTAACTTTCTTGTCGTCATGTTTGTCGGGTCGTCTCGTACAAGAGTATATGATGACGGACTTATCCCGTCCTTGGAACTGGTCTACAGTGCTGACTTCCACTGCGAGGTGTGAAAGGGAACGGCGCAGGAGTGATACTTGGTCACGGTACGGGGCTATGATGCCGATATCCGATGGTTTCACGTTGCCCTGTTGGTACAATTAGATAGATAAATTTTTATTGACCACTAGGAAAAACTGAAAAAAATAAAAAGTATTGGAGTAGATGATTTCTCTCTCTCTTTAGTCAAACCCACACGTTTCGATGTGTGAGCGACGGCCTTTAATAAACAGTTCCAAAAGGTTTATGTAACGGTTTTCGGAGTCCAAATGCACTATCGTATGTTTTGATTATCTTATTTAAGTCACTTCAAAACATAACAGTAAAATGGGCTAAACTTATAACAGTTTGGCAACCACTTGATTGCGAAAAGTAGAGAGGCAGACAAGCTAAAAGATGGACAGTTGATGTAAAGATTACTGGAGGAACAATCTGGTCAAGACTAATAATAGAGAAGAGTGGAAACAGCTGGAAGAGGCCTATGTGTCACAGGACACGATATGTACGACATGTTAGATATTTAAGATAAAACAGTGTGATATTAATGTATATTTAGTACCAGCAATAAAGGCTTTATCTATACTTATATACTATAATATTATAAAGAGGTAAAATTTGTAAGTTTGTATGTAGGGGGTAATCTCAGGAACTACTGGTTGGAATTGAAAAACTCGTTTGTGTTAAATAGTCCATTTATCAAGGAAGGTTATAGGCTATATAACATCACGCTACGACCAATAGGAGCCGAGCATAAATGAAAAATGTTGCAAAAACGGGAAAGAATATTACTTTTTGAGGGCTTCCGTTGCGTGCGCTGCGTAAACGGTTTCAGTTATGCAATCATGTATGTAGGGTACGAGTAGGTGTAGGGTAGGTGTAGGGTAGGTGTAGGGTAGGTGTAGGGTAGGTGTAGGGTAGGTGTAGGGTAGGTGTAGGGTAGGTGTAGGGTAGGTGTAGGGTAGGTGTAGGGTAGGTGTAGGGTAGGTGTAGGGTAGGTACGTAGCCAGTTGATGGGAGCGAAGCCGCGTGGGACAGCTGGTAATAATAATGAAAACATAACAGTATTCAGAGTACTCATAAAAACTGCCTCAATATTTTTATAAAACATTTCTGCATTAAATCAGTGATACTAGACTAGACTATACACACAGTGCTGAGTGCAGTGTACAGTTAGAGTGATCGTTTTGAAATATACACATACAAACAAAATAATAAACATTGGTTCAAGAACGCTTCAACAGTCTCCTAACGGTGACGATCTCCGTCCTCTACATAATCCCTACTAAAATAAAGCTTCACGTACCTGTTTCAAAGCCTCAACCAAAGCAATGACCACGCAAGCTTCAATAGGGTTAGCGAGAGAGTTCTTATTGTTGGGAACTACGAGCCCATCTTCAACCGTTCCCACGTCTAAGAACAAAGCTGCGTGTTGCGGTTCAGGACTACAAGCCGTTGATAACCATGGTGAGTCGGATAGGTGGGGTATTTTCTGAAAATATGAGAAAAAGGTGAAGTATGTTTTGCGCAAGATTAGGCTTACTTTCGCAAAGAGTTTTGAGTAGACGATAATAAGGAAAGAAATAAATAAATAATAGAAATAATGGATTTAAAAAAGAAATCGTTTGAGTTTGATTTGGAATAGTTTCGGTACGTTTTAGTGCCAAATCGATTGGGCTGTTTTAGAATCTTTTAGGTTAAATTCAGTAAGCATGTCATGACCACAATACATAAATATGGTACTCCTGACCTAATTTCGGTCACTGCGGCCAATCTCAGCCGAGACTTGCCATCGACGCGGGCGATATTTTAATGCACAAGCGTGTGTGCAAACACAGATGCACTTTCTGTTACGTCATCGATTTTACAAATGGTAGAGTCCCAGACAAATAAAAAAATGTTATGTGTTGAGTTAAAAAACAAGTATCTATTACTGGCCCTAAAACTGTTTTGATTTGTGCTGCAAGTAAGTCACTAAACCATTTTTGTTGTTAAATCTTTTTTTTGTGGTTATGACATAAACAAAACTTATAACTTCTAGAGACAAAGTCGCTAAATTGGCAACACTGCTCACATGTTGCGAGTGTTACGTTTACTAACCAGTACGTCTATCTCCATCCTCGCTTGCGCTACAGCCTGGTCGGCACACTTGAGCCTATCTTTATAAGCTACGCGGTTGGCGATGTCGGCCAGAGCCTGGTTCATGCGGTACTGCAGCTGTAGCGTCGAGGTCGCTTCGTCGCACATCAGGCGGTGGAACAAACTCTCTTCCATGCCGAGGCGTCTGGAATGGGAGAATTTTATGAATGACGAAAAATTCACCCTATGGGAGACATCTTCTCTTGTGAGTGGTATATGGCCCTATCAGCGAATTTGTGCAACGCCCACATCCAATTCTATTCTTCATACTATTCCGCTAGAGATTGGTAGACGTAAAAGCTATTCATGAATCTAGCGCGGTTTTTTTTTCCTGGATCCGGTTGTTGAAGATATAGAAGACATTATAACTCCATTCCTAAATTAAAGGTGTCTCAGGGGTCTCTGCCGAACCTATTGGGGTGATGTTTTAATAAATGGATGATGTTTTGTTGTAAAATAGAAAAAAAATGTGGAGTTACCTTGCTGCTCGACTCCTGACTACGGGCGGCAACTGTTCCGGATCTCCGACTAAGACGAATCTCTTTGCTGCGAATAAAGGACGCAATACTGTGCTCTGCAAAACCTGGAATAACAGCATTAGATACACTTTTGAATTATAGACCTTAATTCTGTTGCATACAGGCCTGTTTTGATTATTATTGTCATATTACCTGAGTAGCTTCATCGACTATGCACAGATCGAAAGTAGTTCGGGATAGCATTGCGTGCGTGGCTCCCAAACATGTCACTCCTACGACGTCCTGCAAATACGATAATTTCGTAACCCAAATATATAAATAGAATAAATTACAAACATAGTTCACCAAAATGTAAAAATAAACAAAATTTAAGAGTCTGTTTGTAATGTCAAAATAACAGCTTACTGTTTCGTTTTTATACCAAAAAAACAATAAAAAAATCTGTTTCTTACGGCTAATCTCCGAAACGGCTTGTCAGATTTTGACATTACTTAAACTAAAAATTAGCTGATGTTATATGGAGTAACTTTGGCTACTGTTGTTCTTGAAAACGAATAAGTGTCCCGCGCAAAAAATAAAATCAATGTTTTTTTAGTTTTGCTAGTTGTAAATAAAAATATTGCATTTACTAATTTTATTGTTATAAATATACAGAGGGACTTTTTATGGGCATAGACACAGAACAGAGAAGACAGTAGACATCTCATATAGCTTCATTAGTATCGGAACCAGCGTACCCAAACTCACACATAACACTAAGAAATCTTTCGTGTGATTGGTAGTTTAATTTTTAGATGAAAGTAGAAAATATGTCAGTCGTCGCTTATTTGAAAATAAACCACAGCTTTATGACCATAGAGTTGGTTTATTGTCTACTCTTTTTTATTTTTACTTTTTCCGTTTAAAGCGCACTCGGAATAATTTAATGAGCAAGTTACGCTACCCGCCACTAGATGTCACTATAATAAATGCATTCAATTTAAAGCCGTATTTCGTTACCGATAAGGTTTATATTTGCGCGAAATGAGGTCATTACTACTCGTCCTCCTGTAGGCATGTACCACTGTCGTTGACTTATTTATCGACATTCCGTTTTATTTTCAGACAAAATACAGTCAATAACTAGAGTCTATAAATATTATTATGTTTGTTATCAAGTTATTATAGAAATTTATTCTAATACTTACGATTTATAGAAAGTATAATTAAGATATTTTATGGTAAACTACTGATCCGATTTTGAAAATGATTCTATTGATACAAAGATGGGCGTATCTTTGTATGTGGTGTATTTTTCTATCAATAGAATTATGCGATAGACTACACTACAAATGCAATACGTCCTACTGATATGGGAAGCTTGCGCTTTCGCCTGCGGCTACACTCGTATTATGATTAGTTTGACTAACTCCTTAACAAACTGATGAATTTTTGGTCTATACACCAGTAGATCTTAAAGTTCAGACTAACACATAAGCCACTTTTTAACTGACTTATAAAAAGAAGGAGGTTCTATGTTTATGTGTTATTATTATTAAAATTTGTAGATTGATAGATTTTGAAGGCTGTTGTCTTTTTAACCGTCATCAAAAAAAGGAGGAGGTTCTCAATTCGTCGTAATCTTTATTTTTACACGGCTGCAAGGAAACGGTTATGTTTTTTGCGCGCAAGAAGATTTCTTCGAATATTGTATGTTTAAAGTATCGATAACTCATTATCGATATTGGTAATCTCTAATTGAGTAGCTGAATGTGACATGTGCGTAGTTGGAATCTTCGAGAACAATGTTTGAGTTTTAAAGAAAGTAGACCTTAAAGGAGAATGACCAAAATCAGTATCGCTTTATAATAGAAGAGTATAGCCACAAAAATATACTCATAAATTATACAATTTTTTTTAAGTTTTTTTATTTAGCTTGGTCGAAATCGTGGGGTTAATATTTTGTGTTTAATTAGTTATTTATTCGATTTTATTTTAATGGCGTACTTTAGTGAAAACAGTGTTGCCATTTTATGAACCTCCCCATAATCAGGGTTACTAATAGTGTTAGGGCAGGCGCTGAGTTTTAAAAACCATTTCAATTATGACATTGCCCGCTGTATTAATATTTTTATTTATATATAACATAATTATAGTGATATTACTTTACTAATTAAAAATCTTTCTTTAATTAACAAATCACTTATGGTCAGGGTGATTTAGATTAATTGTTGGTAACACTACCACAGGCGATGTAAATGAAAGGTGAACTGTCAACTATCAAAAATGTCATTGTCAAAAATAGCATTGTCAAATGTCAAGTCAAACTAGGTGCCAAACAAAGCATCGTATCGGCGCGGCAGCGAAATTTTATTTTTGCGTTGATATTTGTTGAGTTTGTTGTGCTAATTAATAACTTATCATTGCGTTGCGTTCGTGTTCAGTAATCTTCGGATTCTTGCAAGCTCAAGAAATCTTTTTGAAGACTATTGTACTGTTTCTGTGCGGGTGGTGTGGATTGTGTAGAACGAACAGAAAATCAAAGAAAAAACAAAAACCCCACAAAATAAATGGATAATTTTTATTTCGTTTGAAAGTATGACCTCTCCCTTCTTTTATATCCAATTTTCGCTATCATACAATTTTTTTTTATGCGCAACGGCGGTCCATAGAAGGATGGGCAATCTCCTTTAACATCATAAAATCAACTTTTACTTGTTTTGTTTAATAAAATATTATTTTACATTTTTATCGAAACAAAATAAATTAAGTCTTGCCGATGGTAAGATATACCTCCATTTGATAAATTTTTGGTTCTGCTATCGTGTTTACATTCTAAAACAGCACAATAAGGCTTTTTTGTATTTTCTCAAGTTTTTGTCACCGTGACGGTTGAACCAAGACTGATGTGCGTAGTGTGTGCGCGGAAGCAAACATATGCGGAACTGTGTAGAACTCGGAGTACGCGGGCCTCGCCCACTTGCGACTTCTACTGTAGTAGGCGTTTTTTTTGTTCTGTGGGCATAGAGCCCATTTTACTATCGTTTCTGTGTCAAAAAAGGTTTATTCGAAATCTCGAATCTAAAGAAAAAAGAAAAAAAAAAGTTACCATAGAATCATAGAGTGCTGCCAGTTTCTCAGGCGTATCGCAGTCTTTAGTCAGTGCTTGTTCACTTCGTTTCTGAAGAGCGGGAGCAACACGCGCCGAAGAGCCCAGACGCAGTATACGCAGTGTGTCTGGTAACCTGAGGAAGACACAATTGGTAGTTGGATAAAACCAATACATAGGATCTATGCAAGTGAATTCCTTCGCAAACATGAGAATTTTGCTGTCGCAACGGTGAACCACGAATATTTGTTGAATTGTTTGTTTTGTATAGTGCCTGTATGTTTATGTATGAGTTACCGAAGAAACGAACATTTTTGAATCATGAATATTTGAAAGGATAGGTTTTTCTCAAAGGAACAATTAATAGATTCTGACGGATTTCCTTATTCAATGGGCAAAAAAAAGGGACAAAAGTGCTATGTAATCAAACATATAAAGAATGTTAATCATACCAAGAGTTATGCTGAAAAACCTTTATGTCAATATACAGAAGGGCACATTTAGAAACATCTGCCTACCTGCTGAGCACAGTGTCGACGGCGGAATGCGTGTGCGCAGTAACGAGGACGCGTTGCTTCAAGCCGACCAGCATCTGTATGAGCACGCTGATCGTCTGCGTTTTACCTGCAATTTAATAACTTTCAAGTTTACGAGGGTCTTACGTCTCGATAATGATATAGAAACGAGCGAGAAATCGTAATTTTATCTTCATCTGTTGTTGTACTCGGTTGTTGTCCAACTCGGCGTCGATGTTCGAGTAGCTTTGACGCATCCAGTGCATCGTTGCCAATCAGCCTCTTGGCCCGTCTGTGAATCGACTCAGGTGCACCAAATGTATTTGGCAGATCCGCCCCAGAGGTGAGAGCAGTACTCCATGCATGACCGAACTTGCGCGTTTTACAAGTTCAGCAGTACAGTGTTCAG
Source organism: Orthosia incerta (assembly GCA_948252205.1). Classification (NCBI taxonomy): domain Eukaryota; kingdom Metazoa; phylum Arthropoda; class Insecta; order Lepidoptera; family Noctuidae; genus Orthosia; species Orthosia incerta. The sequence continues at coordinate 10,434,663 of OX411756.1, read as the reverse complement.
GTGTACAGTAACGTCTCACCTTTGTAAGAATCCCCAACTATTTTGCAGCCACAGATTACCTCCCAATAGATTCCGCATAGAAGACAACTTACGCGCACCACACATTTAAAAATTAACAATTTAGTTTCTTTTAACTAATTGTGCTCTACCAATAACAAGAGCTGTGACCCTGTTTACATAGGATTAAAATTTAATAAAATCACTTCTGGCCAAAATCAAAATCTTTTCTCGATCGATGTTTTTTCTTTATTAAAATCGCCGCCTAAGAAATTTTACATAAAATACCATTCTGTTTGAAAAATATCGATATTTTTATCGACATTTAATGCGTATGTCCCATTACTCCGACAGGTACCGTGACCTTGAATAGCCAATCACGGCGGACTTGTCACTGCCTGCGCAACCCATGCCTTCCGCCAAATTTGGTGAACTCGGAATCAAACAAACCAGTAGGCAAGCGGTATCTATTGGGAGGTAATCTGTGTTTGCAGCCAACTAAAAACCAACAAAAAAGTCTAGTCTATTCTAGTCAGAAATGGCACATAGGATACTTTTTATCCCGGGAATATGTTCCCTCGGGATAATATTCGCCTTCCACGCGGGCGAAGCCGCTGGCAGAAGCTAATCGAGCTATATTTTTTCTTAATGTTCATCCATAGTAACGGGCGTAAACATAATTATATAGATGACGAAACAGTTTATATAGTTTTAAGCTATTTACCAGTGCCCGGCAGCCCACACAAGAGCGCGTAGTCCTTAGCCGCCAGAGACTTGAGCACGGCGCGCTGTTGCTGTATGTTGAGCGACTTCATAAGGCGGGTACCGAGCCGGCCCACTTCGCGAGGTAACTTAGGGTCGAATTTAGGGGACTCCTTTTCTATTATTAACCTAAAAATAAAAGTTGAAGTTGGACAAAGTTTTGCTGGTACATAGTATATTGAAACTGGAACCAAGTGAGCTGTTTGGCTTGGCTGTTGGCTGCAGAAATTTAGGGGTTAAGTGGCGATGAGTGGCGTTGAATATTATATTATCTATATTTCAGGTCCCTTTTCAAAAGGATCGTATACAATAGGATGCACAGTTGAATAGACAAAAGCGCTAATCCCGATTTTGGGACCAAATACATAGTATATTACAAATTCAGCTTCATATTGAACTACCAAACATACATGATAAGCATCACATCATCAGCCTATTAATGTGCCCACTGCTGGGACACAAGCCTCCTCTCTGCGAGACGGAATGGGCCGTAATCCACCACGCGGGCCCAGTGCGGGTTGGTGGATGTCACATGTCTTCGAATTTTTGGTTCTAGGACATGCCGGTTTCCTCACGATGTTTTCCTTCACCGTTTTGAGAGCTTCTTCTTTAATCGGTCCCTCATTACTGAGGATCGTGGTCACTGGACCCCTTTGAGCGGACAATCTGCCTCCATCGATTCCGGTCCAAAGTTGCCATCACCACCTGCTGAAATTTGCTTGAGGAGGTAGCATCCTTCACTTGGTCAGACCATCGTGTTGGCGACTGGCCTCGTGCTCTTTTCCCTTCGGTATTGCAACAATGACCAGTTTTTCCAGACTTCCATCTCCCCTTCGCATTAAGTGACCGAAATAGGTCAAAATACGCTGTAAGCATACTGTAGACAATCTGGTCTTGATATCGAGTTGGGAAAGGATAGACACATTTGTGCGTTTGGCTGTCCATGGTATTCGAAGCATCCTCCTCCAGCACCACATTTCGAATGCATCTACGCTCTGTCTTTCCCTTGCTCGGATTGTCCACGTCTCAGCTCCATAGAGGAAAATGGGGAAAATTAATGCTCTGTCTAAACGGGCTTTGGTTTTATAACTTATGCCACGATTTTTCCAGATGTTCTGCAAGCGTGTCATAGCATCCTTAGCCATAGCTATCCGTCGTTTTATTTCTGGGACGCAGCTGCCTTCAGTGTTAATAATAGACCCCAGATAAATGAAACTATCTACAACTTCGATGACGATACTGTTCTCCTTGCTACAACATATGACGACATGAAGGAGATATTGCGTAGATTGGAGGTGGAGAGTGGCAAGTTGGGGCTTGCAATAAATAGGCAGAAAACTAAGCTTATGGTGATAGATCGTGCGGAAAAGCTATCGGGCGCCTACAACATCCAAGGCATCGAAGTTGTAGATAGTTTTGAGAGCAGTGGTGATGAAATAATTTACACAAAATAAAGCGCCTGCCTGGGTTTGAACCCACGACCTACAACTTGTAAGTCGCGGCCGATACCACTGGGCCACCACTGCTCTCATGCATACATGATAGGCTATAAATAATTTGATGGTGAGCTTACTTTCGAAGTCTATCCGACCGATCGCTGTCCTCCATGAGTACTCCCAAGTTGGTCAGATTCTGCACAGTGGTCGCGTAAGACTCGTATGTGTCTATGTGGTATACTGTGTCTTTCTTCAGACGACTACCCACATCCCTGAAAAAAAAATAAAAAATGATTTCGAAGAAATGTAAAGAAAAACTGCCGAATAAAAATCAGCTCTCTCATACATTTCGCCTAACTTGACAGAATGTAGGGAACACCTACAAACGCCAACGGCCTTGAGGGAACAAAACGCGCACTCGTTTCACACCCGTGCGTCCCAAAATTTAGTAGCTTTTTGTACTTTCCTTATTATTCTATGACTTAAAAAAAAAGCTCAGATCAAAATTTAGATAATTAAATTGTCTTTGAGATGGTGTCGATTTCATTAAAATAAACCCAGCGGTTTTAGTGCGATTGTCATGTTTTGTCCCTTTTTAGACAAAATTTAAAAAATAATTACACTATGTTATACGAATAAAACTCAAAACTTAGATAAATGATTAAGAAAATGCTAGGGACTAAAATAAAGTGATGAATTACAAACCATGCGGTCCAAAATAGAATTACATCGCTAAAATCGATTACGACGAATGTATGAGGTGAATGGCTAATGGGCGATTGTAATTCTGTTTTGGACCGCACGGCGCACGGGAACATTGTATTGAACAAGTGACTGGCTGGAAAACCGCGCGCGAGCCAAATGAAAAAAATAAATCTACAACAGTCACGGATGGTACTAATAAAATTGTTACGACCATAAATATTCAAATACAAACATTAGCCTCTAATTACTTCTATGTTATGTCTTATGGATCCTAATTGCACGGGGTCTCATTGCTAAGAAAGAAAATTTGGTTCAAATAAATCTCACTAGATGGCGCTACATGTACACACAATTAAACAAACACACAAAAAAGAAAATCAATAGAATTGTGTGTAAAATTAACATTTTCTGGAATTGAACATAGAAATTGTATGTTCTTGTTTAATCAACTCTCCTAAGTACAAAATTATGGGCTCTTAATTCACATTTCAAAGATTATTTGAAAGGATCATTTAAAATTGATGCCAATAGATGGCGCGTTGTTAAATTTCGTAGGTATTCCACTCGATTGTTAAAATTTGCATTTTGGTGCAAAAAAAACTGTAAAAACGGGAAAAAAATACCATAAAACGAACCTTCACTGTATTTAAAGAAAAATATCCACGAACATAGTAAAATCTTTTACTTTCAAGTCACTGCTGAAAAACGCTAGTTACGTCGGCACGGTTTCTTTGTATGGGATGTGTATGCTAGTATTATATTATCCGTGCTAATTGTATGTAATTAAATAAACGTAATGTTCTTGTCCATAAGTTGCACTTACTTATTTTCTCATAGAGGGTGATAAAAAATAGTGTCCACCTCGGGAGCAACACTATTTTAAGCTCGAGTGACATACTTTGTATCCCATGCTGCGCTCTCGATAAAAAAAATAGTGTCCACCTCGGGAGCAACACTATTTTAAGCTCGAGTGACATACTTTGAATCCCATGCTGCGCTCTGGATTTAAAAAAAATAGTGTCCACCTCGGGAGCAACACTATTTTAAGCTCGAGTGACATACTTTGAATCCCATGCTGCGCTCTGGATTAAAAAAAAATAGTGTCCACCTCGGGAGCAACACTATTTTAAGCTCGAGTGACATACTTTGAATCCCATGCTGCGCTCTGGATTAAAAAAAAAAAGTGTCCACCTCGGGAGCAACACTATTTTAAGCTCGAGTGAAATACTTTGAATCCCATGCTGCGTTCTGGATTAAAATAACACTTTCGCCTTTAAAATAGTAGTTTGCTCCCTAGATTAACAATCTACTATTTTATTAATGTATTTGTATTTTAAGGTGTACACTAAAGCATTATAATAAATAAACAATGAGCCTTTTTAGGTTTTCAGTTATTTCATTTACACTTTGTACTTATGACCCCCCACATTTTCCCCTAGAAGACAGAAGTGTTATAAAGAAGAATCTTACCTCTCAAGACATATGTGTATTTCTTTAGAATTTGATACTGTTACAACTCCTGCTGCAATCCATGGTCGGTTTTCTATGCTGACTATTGAAAATTCACCCTCTTGTGGGCCTTTAGTTGCCTTCGCATCCATGTTATTACCTAAAAATATTACAGATTGTTAATATCATATAATATTTATAGATTGAAATGATACTATAGTTGGCCAGATGTAAAGAGATCTGATACGATTTAGAAAATCCGGCAATATGCACATGTGATACCTTATTTTAAATTATAGGAATATTATTTTTACCTTTGTCCTCGGTTTTTCGATGGAAGATATGTAAGTATCTATCTTCTAAATATGTTACTGCTGTTAATTTTAAGTCAGCTGCACATGTGCCACGCTTTTCTCTGGAATAATTTAAACCTGCATTTTTACATAGTCAATATTGGTACCAACTTTAAATAAGTCACAGTACTGTCATCACTGTACTGTCGCTGCTGTCATTCAAAAGTGACCATAGAAATTAGACAAAATGAGAATTTTTTAATGTTTTCGTATGTCAATTTAATACAAAAAGGGGGTTCCTTTTGTATTAAATTGACATACGAGAACGTTTACATTAACGGGATCGAGTAAGGCAGGTCTATGGTTGCAAGTTAAAACACCATCAATATTTAAGAGTTTCTTAAGACCAATCGACACGGTTGGCGTAGTGGTTGAGCGATCGGCTGCTACGCTGCGTGTCGCGGGTTCGATTCCCGCACGGAACAAATATTTGTACGGCCTACAGATAGTTGTTCCGGTTCTGGGTGTCTTGTGTATGTGAGTTTAAATGTTTGTAAACGCACCCACGATACAGGAAAGAAATTCCTAGTGTGGGGCAACGTTTTTTTTAAACAAACAATTACAGTGTATCTAACCTCTTTTCAACACTATCAGTCCACAGCGCGTGTAAGGGAGACGACACCATCTGCCCTTTCTCTTCCATCCTCAGCAACGCCGTCCAATGCAGGAAGTACTCTATATGCTTGGGTGATAGATGGCCCATCGCTTCTGTGCGTAGTTTTGATAGAGGATGGGATTCGGACACGCTTGGACCGTTTGTATGCCTAGGAACATTAAAAAAACTTAGTTGTAAACTACACACAATCAGAGCAGTTTCTAATGGCATGGCACTTTTTTTTCTATAATAAAAATGGCCAAGTTGAAAGAACGCAAATGTTAAACGGCCTCAAGGTGCCACTAGATGGTTGTTTAAACTTTACCACACTAGCAACAAGGTTCACTTTTCAATGACATCAAAATGTCGCTGCTTTATCATTATTTTGGTTTTACTTAAAAATAAAAGCCAAATAATTATTATATGTAGTATGTTAAAAAAAAATATACTAAAATGAATATGTTCTTACCATAGATGTAGCGAGCACAAAGTAAGGTAAGGACACTTAGCGCAGGCATTGTGATGATCGACTGGTTCAGGCAGTTTCTGTTGTAACATTATAGACGCGTCCTCGATGTCTACCAGATTCTCTGAATAAATGAAAAATTCAAAAAATCTAAATTATGTACTGGGCCATTTTATAAAAAAAATTGAAGTTCAACGAATATGAGTCCAAAATCTAGCACTTTTTAACGGTAAGTATACTTTTTGATAGATCATTATTGTATTAACCAGTTAACTTTTAGCATTGCATAGCATTCTGTCACCTATGACCTAGACTAGAGTCAAGAGCAAACCCATTACAAATAAAAAAAAGTAAAAAAAAAATTGCGCCAAAATGTAATAGGGGATATGTAGACCTTCTACCCGCGATCCCAAAGTGGATGATGCAGGTCTTCACCAACCAACAAATAATTCAAAAAGGTACCTGGGTCAATATCCTGCGGCGATGCAGTAAGATATTGCACAAGTTGATTACGTAGCATCACCAAGTCGCGACGCTCTGGGTAGCCACAGCTTACCTCACGCAACTCTACGCGATCTCTGGAAAATTAGGATTGATTTTAAAGCTAGTTGCAATCATCATTATGAATACTTAAATAACTTACATAATTAAAATTTACAAGTAATAACAATTAATTGATTCTAACGTCCATTTGGAAAAGTAGCTTATTATAGAGAATAATTCATAAAAAAAGTGTTTTAAAATATTTACATAAGTACATACATTAATAAATTCATATATATGAGGACCATGCACCCAGAATAGCACTACATACTTTACTACGTACAGGTATTAAGTATTAAAAGTACTCACACATGTGATGTGCAGTCATATAATACTAGGAAAAATTAAGTTTATATGGTACAAATATATTCATACAGTCTTCAGCAGGTCCAACAAAACTTCAATACAATAATGTACTGCTTATCACTTGTTTTTACACCGTAGTGGTTGTGGAGCAGGACTAGCATTGAGCCAAGCATTTTTATCAGCAATGTAATCCCCCAACTTATAATATGCCTGCCTGCATAGTGTGCGTTTTAAATTTTGTTTCGTTCATGAATATATTTGTATCTAAACTCATTTTTTTTTAGTATTATATAACTGCACAGCACATGTGTGAGTACTATGTTCCGACTGTAGATAAATCTACCATTCACTGCACTTATGTGTCGTTCATTGACTTCTTTGTGCACTGGCAGTTGAGTGTGTCATGCTCTCTCTAATTTCTCCGTTGGATCATTCGGTTCCCTTCATGATAGTTGAGCTGAGTGGTGCCGATCCATGCGTCATGTTCGTGAACGGGCGCCATCAGTTGGGATTGGTCATAACTTAGCTGTCTCGGCCTGTCATTGTACTTTTTTTTAAATTGTTTGTTACTCTAGACGCTTTTACGTACACGTCTTTTTAAATCGTCCTCACATATATGTATTTTTTCAACAAGAATGATGTAACCAAAAACTTGTAATTAAAACTGATAGAAAAGAGTGTCCGTGGAGTTTCTTGCAAATTCTTCTCGCTTGCGAATTTGCAACTAGAGTCATCTTTTTATTATTTTTTGTTTGACAATTCAAAAGTACCTCTAAGGTTTATTGAAATAATAATAAACTATTTGATTTTGTATACTAAAAATAAGAAAGGACCTAAAATTGAGCCCTGAGGTACTATTTTTACGTTTAACCGCGACGAATTGACACCATTTATTTGAACTAATTGCTGTCTATTATTCAAATAAGATTTTACTACACTTAACGCTGATTGGCCTAGCTCGTAATAAGGCGTTCTCGAACGTAAAAAGGCGGTTTTTTCGTGAATAAGTTTACTCACTTCAAGTATAGCAATAGACCCCGCTGAGCGGCCTGCGTGGGGTCCTCGCAGTTCTGCAAGTTGAGCATCATACCGTACAGCACCAATTGACCGCGATGTTCGGCTGACATGGACGCTTTGCCACTCTTTAACTCAAGAGGAACTACTGCCTTTTGACGTCCTGCAAAGTCCATTACATTCAAAGTAATAATTTTAATTTATATTCACCACGGGTGGTGATACAATATGTAGGAGTTCTTACCATTTCTCTCATGAATTGTTACTTGTACAGTGGCATCAATTTTACCCTTTAGCCCCAGTTTAGGGCAGCATAGATTCTCTTCGATATCTAATATTTTGTCAATGTGACCAGACCAGTTATTTTTATCTTTTTTGACAGTCTGAAAACAGAAATCCATGGTTAAGAACATCAGAAAGAGAACTATAGGCATTGAACGTAAAGTTTCGCGCCTGGCGCATACCTAAAACATGCAAGCTGGTCGAAGATTATTTAGTAGAATGCCTATAAAACTTTGTATTGATTCATTTTCGTCTCGCCGGCCATTATATTATCATAGGCGTGTGGTATACAGTGAACCAAAACATTTTATAACACGAATAGACGGCCCTATTAATTAAAAGGTTTATTACCGCGACTGTAGGTGGTTTATCCGCGACATAAGTGTTCATAAAGTCAGCGAGTGATGGAATATAATTGTATATATTAGTTCGCGCCTCCTCCTCACTCAGCCCGGCATCATACAGTCTTTCCACTGACTCCTTTATTATACTGTCTGTAACTGAACGCAGTTGTTCTATTGATGTGATCTTTTGAGTCAGAGCTTTTTGTACCAGTTCGTGGATTAATATACCTGTTGTCATCTGAAATCAATCTCAATTAAATCATATAATGCATTAGGGCTGCTTTCTTTGGCAGCATACATTGTGTACCACTGCTGGACAAAAACCTCGCTTCCCCTAATTATTTAAAAACGTTTCTGTCTTGTGTGATCTCTGGCCTGGTCATGTCTGGTCATACACTGCGAAAGTACAGCACCCCATTGCTACATCAGAGTTTTTGTGAATTACAGGTATTTAAATGTCATTGAGCTATTGGATAAAGTTCATAATCATAATCACTATGATATTGCGAAAATTTATTTCTTAAGCAAAAAATTGGAACAAGAAGAAGACATCTCAAGAAGCAATCCCAACTTCTCAACCCAACAGCAATCCCAACCCTCAGCACATGTTAGTTTAAACTTTTAGTGCAGGGAATAATTGTAATTAATAAATAAATAACTTACAGCCATATTAGCAGAATCAATGCCCCTCCACCGTTCCTGCAGCACAGCCTTCCTCTTACAGAACACGCCAGCTACAACACTAGTGCTGGACACCAAGTGGTCTGGGCGTAGCACTATCAGCCCTGACGTGTTGGTCACACTATAGTGGCCTGAAGAGTCCCGTGATGCAAGGACGCTGACTATATCTCCAGTCAGAAGGGGAGTGTCGAGCCTGAAATAGAATTAAGACATCAAGTAAGTCATGACTGTCAACTATTCAAATAAAGTAAAAAAAAAAATTGGTGTCCAAAAGTTATAATGTAGTAAAATGAGACGTGCTCAAGAATGACATAAGGAGATAAATTCGTAATTTCAACATTAACTGACATAAAATAACCTTTTCCTTGCAGCCGGGTAAATAATGAGCTAAAAAAAGCATTTAATGAATTTACACAGTTAAATTCATCATCATCATAGGCGTTTCATCTATTATAGGTCTTTTCTCATTTCTTTCTTTCAAAAATTTGTGAGCTCTTTGGAAAACTTACCATATTCCTTCAACAAAGCATGTTGCCTTCTTGTCATCACTGTTCTTCAGTCGTAGTTCTATCTTATTTGTCATGTTCTTAGCACTAAGTATCTCACAACGCTGCATAGTACTTAAATCTAGATCTTCAATACCATCCTATGACATAACAAATATTTTTATAATTGTAACAATACTTGAGATTCAATTCAAAGATTAGTACATACATTCAACATTTGCCACTGTATGACTTGTATGAGTCATCAATAAACATGCTGCCATTTTAAGACTTGTCTTTTTTGCAACATGATAATAATTTTTTGACTTAAATAAGACCTGTGCTTGCCCGCAAGAATAGCAAGATATTAATTAAACAAGCTTTTATTTAGTTTTACCTGTCACAGTAACTGTATGTAATCAAAGCTTGCAATTAAAATTTAATCCACTTCTCAGTGTTTGATTGTATTGAAATTTTGCACACACATTTGTTTCAATGCAATGCTATTTTCAATAAAAATGTTTGTTTTCATGCATTTTTTTTTTTTTTTAAATTACTCTTTGCCCCACACTAGGAATTTCTTCCTGTATCGTGGGTGCATTTACAAACATATAAACTCACATACACAAACACCCAGAGCCGGAACAACTATCTGTAGGTCATACAAATATTTGTTCCGTGCGGGAATCGAACCCGCGACACACAGCGCAGCAGTCAATCGCTCAACCACTGCACCAACCGTGCACTCAATTATTTTTAGTCTTACCTCTTCAATGTCATCAACATCCCAGTCATCCTCAAAATCATCACAGACATCATCTGTGCTAAAATCCAATACTTTTACAGTGGAACCACTTTTAGAAGGAGACATCACTTCTTTGAGGGTTTTCTCTGAAGTTGTCAACATTTTGACTGGTGAGACAAAGAACCCTGTAAAAATAGATGATCAGATTCTTTTCAGTATTAATTAATACTAGCTGTTGCCCGCGGCTTCACTCCCATGGACCACACCACAGGACCCATTTTCGGGATAAAAAAAATAGCCTATGTCACTCAGGAATAATGTAGCTTTCTATTGGTGTAAGAATTTATCAAATCGGCCCAGTAGTTTCGGAGCCTATTCGGTACAAACAAACAAAAAAATATCTTTCCTCTTTATAATATAAAAATATATTATTTAATAAATGAAAAGTGTAAGTTAAGTTTTCATCTTGAACAATTTTGTCAGTTTTTTAATAAGAATTTTTATTAACAGACACAAGATACAATAAATATTGACATTCACATTTTACTATCAGGAATAAAAAAAAATCCTTACCTTCTAGAGGGCTTTTCTTAGGTGTTATTCTATGAGGGCTATTAACATTTCTACTGTTTTTAAATGGTGATTTTTTCTTAGGTGTAACAACTGTTTGTTTACTAGTTTCAGATGTATCTCCATTTCCAAATACACATGATTCCTTTTTAGAGCCATTTATCTTGTTTGGTGATACATGATTTTGTACTTTATTTCCAGACTCTAGCAAAGATGAAAGAAGTTTCTCTTTTTTCTTTGTTTCTGTTACATTTACAACATTTCTGTTGGGCCTATCAAAGTCTGCCAATATGATCTTCTTTGGAGAAAATTTAGTATGAAATACATTCTCCTTGTTTGGTGATTTCTTAATAGGACTTGTTTTAGGTGGTGAAGAACTTATGCTACCATTTTCAGTCTTGATTTTTTTCGGTATAGAAGACGGGAAAACTTTTGTAGCCGATTGTTCAAAGTTTATATCATCATCTATAAAGATTGGCGATGATGCCTTTCTTTTGAAACTCTTCTCAGGACTTTTAGCTTGTGTTTTATCAACAGTCGGTTTCTGGCTTGCATTTTTAAAGAAATCTGCTACAGACTTTTGATTCTTCGAAGGACCAGCCTGTTGCAACAAGTTAAAATTAAGATAAGAAAAGAAACAAGAGTGAAAGATAGCTTACGGGTTTCTGCAAATGCCAGGTACTGTACCTTTTTCAGACTTAAAGCTCTTGGCATATTGTACGCATAATTCACTCGATATCAAGGAAAACGTAAGTTATAACGAGATAAAAACAGTAAAAGGTAAATAAATAAATAACCCGTTTTCTCCCGCGTTTTTTTGACATTAATTGTTTTTTTTTTTTTTTTCCTTTTTTTCGCCCATCGGGCAGGCTATAGTCTTTCAACCATACTGCCTAGTCTTTCGTAGGTATTTTTCTTACGTAATATGTTTAGAAATCATGTCTTTCGTTTTTTTATATCATGTTGTAGTCATTATAAGTTAGTCTTTGATTGTAGTTAAAATCTTGTTTTTATACAATTCCGTTTAAATATTTTCAATTCAAACTCCAGGGTAAACGTCATTTCCATTATATGTCATTTTCAATATGTCAACCAATTTTAGGTTAAGTGTCATTTCCATTTCATGTCATCTTATTGTTTATTTATTTTTTATACCAAACATCATGCTACAATTTTATATATACAAACTTCATAAATAATAATAAAACGGTAATATCTATAATTTATATATACATAGGTGCATATAAACAAGAAACAAAACCATTCAAATCTCATTTACAGTCTCCAATATGTATCTATACAAATATATATAAGTTGAAGCGTTCTTAAGCAACTCCTGTATGCACAGCGGGACCCTATCAGGATTTTTATAAATTTTTAGAAGCTCATCCGACAACACAAGGCGCTGAATGTTGAAAGATGAACATTCAAACAAGATATGATGTAGCGATTGAACTTTTTCTGATTGACAGTAATTACAATTCGATGAGCTGACCATTTTGAGACGACAAAGATGATAATTTAATCTACAATGACCAAAGCGCATACGACAAATAATTGAATAAAACTTTCTACTTATAAATAAATTATTTTTGCAAAACCAAGGAACAGAGTTAATTTGAACATCAAGACTGTTAAACCAAGAACCTTTATTTTCAATATGTGTGCAGTGGTATGAATATTTCCCCCATGCCTCACACATGCGCCGTCTTAAGAGACTAACTGCGTCTGTGCATGGTATGGGAACACTCATATCAGTGCTAGGTATTAATTCTTCCAACTCAACAATTTTTTTGGCAAGAAAATCTGCTTTTTCATTTCCTCTAACACCAATATGTGATGGTACCCACACAAAACGAACTTCAATATTTGACTGAGCTAAATCAACCCACAATTGTTTTATCAAATGAATTATATAATTAGTGTTGGCATGTAGTTTATTATTTGCTAAATTTTTCAGAACACTCATACTGTCACTTACTACAACCCATTTGCTATGTTCAGAATTGCTATTTTTAATATGTTTCAAAGCACTCAGAATTGCAACAGCTTCAGCTGTAAAAATACTAGCATTTCTGTCAATTCTCCTACCAATACCTACGTTTGAAGACGGCTCATAGATGGCAAAAGACACAGCTCTATCATTCTTAGAACCATCAGTATACACAAATTTATGATTTGACCACTCTGACAACATCACATATACTTCCTCTTTTGAAGGCAAATCCTTTTTCTTATTTATAATAACACTAATAGCTGGAAATTTACTGCTGAAAGTTCCCTCATAGCAAGGCAAGATAAGCTTAGATTGATAAATGTTAATATTTTGAATAAAGTTTTGGAATTTTCTAAGTTGCTGTAGTATATAAAAAGATTTTGTAGCTGTTTGCATGGCTAAATGTAACATATTGACTAAAAGACTATTACCCAAAACGCTATAAAGCTTCAAAAAGAACCTTTCTAACAAGTAATCAAAACGAATGGCTAACGGTGGAACATTACATTCAATCTGCATTGCATTTACAGGAGTGCTTCTGAACGCCCCAGTTATAACACGCAAACACTTGTTTTGCAAAATATTTAAACTATTTACATGTTTAGAGTCTGCAGCAAAGCAATAGAAACCATATTCAAAGTGACTACGAACTAAGGATTTGTACAATAATAACAAAATTTTAGGGTCTGCACCCCAATATGTACCACTCAAAGATCTCAAAATATTATAAGCTTTATTTGCTTTGCTAATAATATGTTTCATATAATTATTCCAGGACAAATTATGTGAAAAAATAACTCCCAAAAATTTTACATCCAAAGAACTGGGTAATACACAATTATTGTACAGCACATCAGGCATATTATGATTATGTTTACCAAATAAAACAACTTTGGACTTCAATGGGTTGACACTAAGACCAAGGTAAGAGAAATATTTACATAGATACATTAATGCACCATTCACTATTTCAACTACTTGTGATACATTTTTCCCAGATGCATAAACCACTAAATCATCTGCAAACTGTAAATTTTTAACCTGAGACCCTAAAATTAAATTTAATTTGCGTATATACAATATAAATATTAAAGGTGATAAAATGCCCCCTTGGCAAACTCCTTTAGACGATAGTCTAGGACCATAAAGGTGTCTGTTAAATTTTACAAAGACTTTCCTATTGCTAAGAAATTGTTTTAACCAATTTATTATTTTTCCAGGGATTCCTATCTGTGATAACTCATTACATAGAATATCTATATTAACACTGTTAAATGCACCTGCAATATCAAAAAACACTCCAACCAAATTTTCATTAGACAGTAAAGATTTGTGAATATCAAGCTGTAATTGACAAACACTTTCCCTAGCAGAACGATTCCTACGAAAACCAAATTGGTTTGATGGTAAGATATTATTTTTTTCAATATAAAACTCCAAACGCTGTTTTAACAGTTGTTCAAATAATTTACCAACACAAGAAGTAAGAGCTATAGGACGGTAAGAATCAGGACACATTTTAGGCTTATCTGGTTTTAAAACAGGTACAAGACAATCCACCTTCCAGTTATCAGGTATAATATCATTTTTCCATAATAAATTCAAAAGTTGTAAAAATATTTTTAAACTAGTAATGCTGAGTTTTTTAAAAAGTATGTATGGCATTCCATCAAGACCATAGGTGGTATCTCTTCTGGAAGATATGGCCGATATTAATTCCTGTAATGAAAAAGGACTAAGGAGAAAATTATTGCTGGGATTAGTACTGGTTGTGAATGAAGATTTTGAGTCTTGTGATGCGAAATCTGGTGTGTATTTCTTAAGAAAATCTAAAACCCATCCATCATCTTCAAGAGCATTAAAATTGAATGTTTTATTATACTTCCGCATAAATTTCCATATGACAGATAATGGCGTAGTCCTATTGAATGTTTCACAAAGAGCAAACCAACTTTTTTGTCTTTCCAATTTTAGAACAAGTTTTTTAACCGCTCGAAGCCTTTTGAATTGCAGATAACTTTCTTCTGAGGGATTATTTTTAAAATATATGTATGCATTTTTAAATTTTAATACGGCGTCTGTGCATTTTTGATTCCACCAAGGAAGTAAAGGTCTTTTAAAATTATTTACAGAACATGAGTGATTGACAAAATTTGTCCTACCAGACAAATGATTATTATTTTCAATAGAATTTAAAGCTGCTGTATGTAAAATGCTACAAAATTGAAGATATGTACCAGAAAGACTTAAATTATCGACTTTAAAATCAAGCAACAATTCATCAACAAGACTGCTATACCTTTGCCAATCCACCAATTTATAATTTGGAAAAATGGGCAAATGTTCAGCATTAGAACAATTGCTGTATGTATTACTATTGTTAATATTACTAATCACTATTTTAATGATTATAGGAATGTGATAACTACTACCAAGAGGACAATCATGTACGTTCCATTCACAATTGAGTGCTAAAGACGAAGAGACAAGCGTCAAATCCAGCGCGTTAGGACGCCAAGTTAAAGAGCCAACTGTTGTTGCATCACCATTATTGAGCAGAACCAAATCATTATCATCTATTACATCCAAAATGTTTCGACCTCGTACAGAATCCGAGCCACAGCCCCAAGACGTGTGGTGAGCGTTAAAGTCACCAGCAAAAATAAATGGTCCAGGAATAGATTTTATTAATAAATCAAGGTTTTCTTTTCTGAATGCTGGATTACAATTCAAAGGACTATATAAACTGACTATGCTTATCTCCTTGTTATTTACTTTTATTTTAATACAAATGTTTTGCAATGAGTTATCAAAGAAGGTATCAATTTTAGAGTAGGTAACAGTATTGTGAATAATTATTGCAACACCATTATGTTTGTTACCGGTATCATTTCTCTCAATATTATAATTTTTTATTTTAAAATTTTGTTGAGGTTTAAGCCATGTTTCACTGATAATTGCTATATGTATATTATGACTATAAAGAAAATCAATAAATAAATGTTTATTACTGTTTAAACTTTGAGCATTCCACTGTACAATATTTAATTCTGAAAAATCCATCATCAGGTTGAAGAAAATTTATTACTGAACGTTGTTTTCAGGGCTTCTTTAATAGAAAGTGAATTAATAGGTTCGTCTTTATTACTTATTATTTTTGTGAGTGTTTCGACTAATGTATTTATAAATTTATCTGATTTCATGAGATTACTAATCTGAGTGTCCAGATTGCGTGATGTTAAAGCTGGGAAAGAGTTTGCATTAAAAAGATCTGAGTATGTAGCATTTTTAGTTTTAATTTTATTTTCTTCTACCTTTTGCTTTTTTATTGGACATGCTGAAGAGATTGCAATATGATTGCCGTTACAATTTGCACACTTAGCATCCTTCGGGGCAACAACACACATTTTGAAGTTGTGATGTTCAGTACATATTGAACAAACTTCAGTATTACGACAGAATTTAGCTATATGCCCATAACGCAGGCATTTAAGGCATTGTTTCACTGGTGGGATATATTTATTCACCTCATGACGCCATGAGTCCAAATAAATATAAGTTGGCAAAATAGTGGATGCAAATGTCACAGCAACAGTCTGGGTAGGGGCAAAAGATATTCTACCCTCATCACCTCTGACCCTGCGCATGAAACGCCTCACTTGTATAACGTTCTTTGAACTGCCGAAAGGAAAATATCTCTTTATTAGACATATCTACTGGGACTGAAGTAAGGACTCCAGTAACCTCTGTGTCACCAGCAGGGATAGATGCTTTTAAAGAAAGCTGCTCAAATATTTTTTTATTTTTTAAAAACATATTTGCGTTATTTGGTAAGTCGAATGTGACACCGACCTTATATTTGTTGATTGTGCGCAAGTGCATCACACCAGACACTCCATGTTCTCGTATGCCCTTGGAAAGGGCCATACGATCTTTGTCATTGAAAAACTTATTCTCGTCCATATGACTAAGAAAAACTATTAACTCTGCCTGCTTCGTATCTTCGCTGTACTTACGCGTATACCCCTTTACTTTGTATATGGCATATTTACTTTCCTTAGGCTCCTTATCAGTGGCGTCTTTAAACTTATTAACCGAGTATGCCGACACCGTGGACTCCGCCGTGTCAGAGTCCGAAGATTCCTGCGAATGCTGCTTCAGATCCGGAGGAATTTCCAGCTCGTCCTTCCTCCGCCTCTTTTTCCCCATTTTAATGTCTTCAAGAACACTTATATATATATATACACCAAATAAGACCTAACAGTACGAATATTTACAGAATTAAATGACAATAAACCCAAGAAGTTAATTTCTAAATAATTATTTAAAAAATGCGCGCCTTTTTTTTTTTTTTTTTTTTTTAACTTTGGCAAGTCGCTATTTGCGCAATGCCACATACAAAAACGGGGAAACTTGGTAGTAAATATAATTTAATTTAGGATACGGAATTTGGATGGATATTGGACAGGATTAATAAGAACGAAATTATAAATAAAATAACTATTAAATACGTATATTATTAAGAGTGATAAATGAAGATAAATACATGTATATTTTAAAATCATTAGATGCAAGTAAAACAGAGATAGACGTAGGAAAAGGAATGCTATAACAAAGTAAAGATGATATAAAAGGATCATGGTTAAGTAGAGGACAGGAAAAGAAAATGTGGTTTAAATCACCCACCTCTCCACAATCGCACAGGTCGCTAGAAACGATCTGCAATCGTGCAAGGTGGACTCGGGAACAGTTATGACCCAACCTCATGCGAATAAGGCAACTGGTAGCAGCCTTACCGAAGTTAAATTTCGAAAACCATGGTTTTTTGGGAATACATGTCTGAATACGTGAATAATAATTTCCTTTGGTAACGCTGCTATCCGCCCAAAACTTGCTCCAAGCTTCCCAAAGAAAGTTAATAGGCAGATTCGCCAAGTCGTGGCAAAAATTGATGTAGGGAAACAAATCACCGCAGTCTACCGCTTCATTAGCCAGGCGATCGGCTTTAACATTTCCCGTGATATTACTATGGCCAGGTATCCAAGCGAAAGAAATTTGAAGACCGAGTTTTACGCATTTATACAAAAGGCTTCTAATGAATATAACTATAGGAAATATTGGTTTACATTTAAAAGGATTTCTTTTAATGGCTTGCAATGCACTTAAAGCGTCAGTAAATATTACTGTTTTTCCCAATTTCATGATGTAAATATATTCTAAGGCTTTGAACAGACCATAACATTCGCCAGTAAACACTGATGACTCAGGAGGAAGTTTAATTTTTTGCACTATATTGTATTGAGAGTGAAAAACTCCAACTCCAACATTTCCTAAAGAAGAGTGCTTAGAGGCGTCCGTATAAATATGATGCCAACTCTCCCAATGCAAGTCCTTGGAAAAGTTAAATAACTCTTTTACGAAATCATCGTGTTTATTAATACCTAAATTCAAGATAACATCCGGAGTGAGCACCAATGATTCATATGAATGATTAAAGAGTGGATATGTAAGTGACTGGTAAATAGGAGCTTGCATAGCTATAAACTTTTTATAACTTACAACAAGACAGGGAAGAGATTTGTGAGACCAATAGTTAGAAGAATTGGTTTCATCTAAAAGTGACTGAAGTTTTGCACGTAAAGGATGGTTGGAAAATTGTAACGAGCGGAATAGAAATTTGTCGGAAAGATACTGACGTCGAAGAGAAAGAGGAGGATCTACAGTTTCAACCTGTAGGGCATTTATTGGGCTTGATTTCATAGCTCCCGTCACTATTCGTAATGCTTTGGACTGGATACTATCCAATTTCTTTAATGCGGCCGAATTACCAGGTTCTAATAAAAATGTTCCATAATCAAGCACACTTCTAACTATTGCATTATAGATTAATTTTAATGAAAAGGGATGGGCACCCCACCAAACCCCTGATAAACATCTTAATATATTTAATCTTTGTTCACACCTTGCCGCTATATACTCACAGTGTGGAATCCCAGATAGTTTACTATCCAAAATCACACCTAAAAATTTTACCGAAGTTTTTACAGGAATGGAAGCATTATCATAATATACAAAAACAGGAGGAGGAAAGCGCATTCTAGAAAAAAGCACAACTGTACTTTTGGAAGTAGATAGCTCAAGACCATTGATGTCCAACCATTTTTTTAAAAGTCCAAGGGCCGAAGTCATTGTATTGCAAGCCGCTGCAATAGAGCTATGAGGGCAATATAAAAGAAGATCATCAGCGTATTGAAGCACTTTTACTTGATTGTTCAAAGAGGATTCAAGATCATAAGTGTAGATGTCATATAATAAAGGACTAAGAACTGATCCTTGAGGGAGGCCTTTCCACACGAGTCTAGATTCACACCTAGAATCCTCGAGTGTAAGATTTATACACCTCTCAGATAAAATATTTAAAATGAAGTTTGTGAGAAAAATAGGCACATCTAGCTCCTGAAGTTTATATTTTAATATTGATATTTCCACATTATCATAAGCAGAAGTTATATCTAGAAAAGCAGAAACTACGGAATGATTCGAAGAGAATGCTAACCTTATATCAGTGACAAAGATACTCAAATTATCTAAAGTACTTTTACCTCGCCTAAAACCAAATTGACTGTCGCTAAGTAGTTTCCTGTTTTCTAAATGCCATTCTAACCTATTTTTAACTAAATGTTCTGTGATTTTTAACATTACTGAAAACAAAGCTATAGGTCGGTAGGATGTGCTGCTAGATGGATTTTTGTTAGGTTTGAGTATCGGTAGAATGTCTTGGGATTTCCAGGAATTGGGAATATTTCCGGTTAACATAATTTTATTTATTAAATCCAAGAAGTACAAAAGAGATAGATCACTCATGTTTGACAAAAAGGAATAAGGAATTCCATCCGAACCTGGTGCAGAGTCCTTAATATGACATAAAACACTTTTAAGCTCTTCGAGGGTAAATATATTATTTAATTCACAAAGAGAATCCACCATTGAACGGGGAATGGAATAGGTAGTAAAATTTTCTGGGACATATGCGGGAGCCAACTTATCTAAAAAAATATTTACTAACTGAGATGGAAGAAATGCTCTCGATGGTTCTGTGAATGCTGATCTAAACCTTCTGATATTGCGCCAAACAACAGATGGTTGAACATCTGGAGAAATAGAGAAGCAAAATGATCTCCAACTTTCAAATTTCTTTTTTTTAAATAGTTTTTTAGTTTCTGAAACTATTACGCTCAAAATGTTGAAATTTTCTTCGGTAGAATTTTCAAGATAATTTAGTTCACACTGCTTCCTTTGTAATATTGCATCTGTGCAATCTTTGTCCCACCATGGTGGAGAAGGAATTTTATTTTTTAACGATTTCATTGGAAAGAGTTTATCGGCTGTTTTTATCATGGCTTTGGATAAAGCATCGGCACAGGACTGTTCATTACCATATTTAATTTCAGGAAGAACAGAAACTATTTCATCTAAGTGTTCCCTATAATTATGCCAGTTAACGTCCGCCAGTTTGTACTTCAACCGCGGAGGGCGATTGGAATAAGGTTTTTGACTGTGAGGAAATGTTAAGACTATAGGGAAATGATCGCTACCATAAGTGGAAAGCATAACTTCCCAACTCAAACGCGAAGCTAATTTATCCGTGCATAATGACAAGTCAGGTGCACTAACACCTTCATTTGGAGAAGTGCGTCTAGTTGGGGACCCAGTGTTTAATATACAAAGATTGAGGTTATCTACAATATCTATTAAAGTGCTACCATAGTTATTTGTTGACGAACTGCCCCAGACTTCATGCTGGCAATTAAAATCTCCTAAAACTATAAATGGCTTAGGAAGAATAGAAAAAATATTTACAATTTCATTAAAAATTACAGCAGATGGACGGGGTATATATACAGAAACAAAACAAATATTATCTACAACTGCTGCAATAACAGAAAAATCATTATTATGAGGTGGAATTGTGAAAAATGAAAATGAATGATGATGTTTGATGAGTAAAGCGACGCCGCCATACCCATCAGAGCGGTCTTCTCTAAGACAAGCATAACCAGGGATCTTGAACAAAGACCCTGGTTTAAGCCATGTCTCTTGAAGAGCAAAAACATAAGGTTTATATTTATTTACAAGATATATTATATCAGATTTTTTACTAATTGCGCTTCGGCAATTCCATTGGAATACTTTGGCTTTGTTGTCCATTATTAATATTAGATTCATTAACTGCGTTCAATACAGTGGCAGCGATGGACGGTGAAAGATGATGAGTTTGAGTTAGTGATTTTATTAAAGCAATGATTAATTCACTTACAGATACGGCAGACAAGTCATCTCTAGGGATGAGAGCACAGCCATCTTTTGATTGAGGCAAGCCCTTGACAAGTTCCTGATGGAATTGCTGATCATAACCTTTAGAAAAGTGAGGTGGGGAGCGAGGTTTAATAAAAACTGTTTTTTTATGTGATGAAGTTTTATTTTGTTTTGAAGGAGAGTAATCCTGAGGAACAGAAGCATTTATATGGCTTGAAATTGAGGGTGAGGATAGTAAGGCATCAGCATATGATATTTTTGAAATTGTGGGATGTAGCTTTGAAGCTTCAGCATATGAGATGCAAGATTTGGCCATTGATTCCTTAATGTTCTTCTGCCTCTCATACTCTAAACATTTTTTACTTGTAGCCTCATGAAATCCTTTGCATAGACAACAAGATAAATTGTCCCCAGAGACAGTACACCCATCCCCAGAGTGATCTTGACCACACCTAAAGCATCTAGGTTTAGCCCTACACTGATTTTTCATATGGCCATATCTGCAACAATTAAAGCACTGGATTGTTGGGTAAATATAGAGGTCCACAGAAAGTGCTGTATAGCACATATAGACGCGCTTAGGAAGAATTTGCCCATCAAATGTCAAAATTACTGTTTCAGTATTTTTAAACTGAGGCTTATCCTCTACTAAAATTTTCCTTTTTATTCTCCTCAACTTCAATATCCTCCCACAACCAATTGGGACAGAGATGTTATCCATGATTTCATCATCCGCCCACTCCATGGGTACGCCTCTGACGACACCCATGCGAGTGACGGAAAATGATGGAATAAAAGCTTTGTACTTCTCTTTTTCCAAAAACTTGCTAGAAATAAAAGAGTTGGCATCTTGATATTTAGAGAAAGATATTACAAGTCTGTTACGGCCTATTTTCTTAAGACTACCATTAACAATATTATTAAAAGAATTCCTTTTTAAAAATCGCCCAAAAGAGATCGGATTTAAATATATATTTTCGTTGGAAGCGGATTGTTCTCTTTGAATATGGACTAAAAACGGAGCCGCATCCGAGGAATTATATAAAAGTCTAGAAACTGGTTGATGCGATGACACGTTCATCCCATCAACTCCAACCCTCAATGGAGAAGTAAGTGGAAGATCCTTGGTTTCAGTCTCCATTTCCACCTCGCCACAGTCACAATCATTATGGCGTTTCCCGCCACTTTTACGCCTTTTTTTGTTGCAATGTTTGCAAATTGTGGGCCGAGCAGAAACCCTTTTACGCTTGGAATTATTAGTTAAACTTATTGAACCATCAGTATCAACACTAGTGTCATTATTAGAGATTGTAACATAATGACCAATCTCTGAAGGTGGTGTTCCTCCGGGGTCGTCCGGAGGATCCATGGCTAACAACTATAAATAGAAATAAAAACACTTACCAAATATAATAACAACACTAAAACTAACTAAAGTACTAAATAATAAGATAAAATATATACAAAAACTTAATCCAATCCAATATTATTAATTAATTTATGAAACGATCGAAAAAACCACGTCCGCCAAATTTGAGGTTTCCCGCGCTTCCCCCAATGCGCGCCTTTCCACTTCAACTGTTTCCCGCCTTTCTGACATTAATTGACCATTGACCATCTGACGTTGACGTTTGTCCAAAGACAAAGAAAATAGAATAAAGGTGGAAACATATTATTAACATCCGACCCGACGCCACGCCACCCGACGCCTTCTGACGCATTGAAGTACTAATCCAGACCATCCCATATATTTAATATGGTCAGAAACACAAAGTCAACACGCCATGTGACGACACGCAATCATACGCGGTAACACGCAGTCGGTTTGGATCAGCGTGTTGCCGGGAGAGGGGGCACACACGCCACCCGACGCTTCGCACACATTGTGTTCCTAGTTAACACCCGACGCCACGCGTCAGTCAGTCGAGGGCATTCCTGGCATAAAGATATGTTTTGTTTGTTTTTATTTAAAATGTAGGATGAACAATTCATAGAATTAGTAAAATGGTAATCAGTATTATATAATATGAATCGTGATTATAGTATTAGAAATAATAATAGAAACGAAGCTATGATACATGTAATTATGATAAATGGTGCCCAAAAAGGCAACCGTGCAGACCCTGCCCATTACAGTCCGATCGCCATTACCTCCATTCTATGCAAAGTTATGGAAAGGGTACTGAACAGTAAGTTGCTGACCTACTTTGAAGACAATAATCTCCTCAGTGACCGTCAATCAATATGGCTTTCGCCGGGGACGGTCAACTGGCGATCTTCTTGTGTATGTCACGCACTGCTGGGGCGAAGCCATCGAGAGACACGGCGAAGTACTTGCTGAATCTCGAAGGCCTTCGAAAGGGTCTGGCACGCAAGTCTACTCAGTAAGCTTCCTACTTATGGCATCCCTGCTGGTTTTTGTAGCTGGATATCAGACTTCTTTAGAGGTCGATCCGAGGAGTCATTGACGGCTGCTCCTCTGACCTTATGGCTATTGATGCCGGCGTTCCTCAGGGGTCTGTTCTCTCTGCAACTCTTTTCCTTCCCAAGGGGCAAAAGGTTGCTGCACACAATGACCTACTTCAGCCTGGTATTGTTGGGTACGCAGATGACAGTACTGTTTCAGAGAGATACTTGTCCAGTGCAAAAACCAGCGTGGATGAAGTTCGTCCCTTGAGAGAGGCTATGGTGAAGCGGACAGATTTGAACTTAAGCCTTGTCTCCCAGTGGAGTGATGACAATCTGGTCTCCTTTAACGCCACCAAAACACAGGCGTGCCTTTTTACCGCTAAAATGAGTCTTTTTGATCTAACTCCTATTTTTCTGGGTTCGTCTGTTCCTGTGACTGATTGGCTCGAGCTTCTAGGCATGTGGTTGACATCCAGTCTCAACTTCGGCGCTTCCATTGAGTACAAAGCCCAAATTGCGGCCAAAAAACTGGTCATCCTAAATAGAGTGAAGCGATACTTCACGCTTGGACAGCTTTTGCTATTGCAGCCACCTTTGGGATGGCTCAGCTAAGTATCAGCTTGCCGCAATTGACTCGGTGGAACGAAGAGCCAAGAGGCTCATCGGCGTCGTGGATGGTGGATGCCAAGCTTCACAGCTTGGCTCATCGCCGCAAGGTTGCCTGCTTGTCGGTCTTCTACAGACTGTACTTCGGTGAGTGTGCTCAAGAACTTCACGACCTCATCCCACCAGCCCCCTTGTACCATCGGACATCTAGACGCACTGCAAGTTACCATACTTACTGTAATATTCGGCGATAAAATGAAACACGAACGTCCGGTGGTTAGCAGCGTATATTTTAACTAACTCACAACATTACCCTCAACACATTATAATAAAAATATACACAGCTACCTACATTACATCCCTCTGCGCTTAATTAATGCCTAGTTGTTATATATGTATACATACATATTTTATTTGAACTATTTCTAGCCATCACCTTTATTTGAATATAAACAATATTGAATTACAGCTATTTGACTTTGACTTTGACTTTGACTTTATCTTATTTATAGGACGCTTATTTAATCTACATTGTCTTATGGCTCGAGCTTTGGGCGGTGACACGGTCGACGAGACCAATAGTCTTTCTGGCGAAGCTGATGTTGGGGTTTCCCCCCAATTGGGTTGACCCAAATGCTCATCGACATCGTCAGGTGGCACCAGCTCCACCGGCTCCTCCGACTGCCCTCCCAAAGGAGTGTCCACCTTAACATAACTGTCCACTGTCTGAGAATTCGTGTGCGACTGGTCGTTAATATTCGTAGGTACAGAAATAAGTGATGCCCGACTCCTACTGGGGCGCTTCTGCAATTGATCAATGTGTCTATGAACCATTTCACCGTCCTTACCTAATACTCTGTAATTACTTGAGCCTAATGTGTCAATAATACGCCCTGGGGTCCATTTCTCCCCTTTTAAATACTGTCGGTACCATACCTCTTCTCCCTCACCGACAGCTCTGCTTTGTCCTGCTGCCGCTGCTTGTTGCCGCTGCTGGGAGCGACGCACCTGCCCGTCCCTGTCTGGTTTAATAATATCTAATCGCGTACGCATACGGCGCCCTAACATTAGCATAGCGGGACTTTCACCTGTAGTGGAATGTTCCACATTTCTATGATAGGCTAAAAATGACCATAAGGCCCGTTCCACATTAACTTTTTCGGATATCGCTTTTTTACTTTACTTTTTCGGACACGCTTTAACGTTCGCACCGCATTTTCTGCCAATCCGTTTGACGCTGGATGATACGGAGCACTAAAAATTTGTTCTATACCGTTAAACTTAGTAAATTCCTCAAATTGCTTGGATGTGAACTGGGGTCCATTGTCACTGACAATTTGTTTTGGGAGGCCCCATTTACTAAAAAGCTCGCTCAATTTGTCTATGAGTGCTGATGCGTTAGTACTGTTTGCCTTAAATATCTCTATCCACTTAGACATGGCATCCACCACGACCAAGTATGTACACCCCGCAATCGGACCTAGATAGTCTAGGTGAAGCCTGGTCCAAGGCCTTTGGGGCCAAGGCCACATGCGCGGTGCCTGCCGCGGGGCCACCACACATAACTACGAGTCAACGCTTTGGACTTAACAATACCCATGTGGGGTTCATGAATCATCGCTAATACTTTTTCCCTACACTTTTCCGGAACCACTAGCCTATGGCCCCACATAACCCACCCTAACTCTTCGTACAATTCATTCTTCCTAATAAAGTATGGTTTCAAATTAGCAATATCGCACTGAGGTGACCAGCCGTCCCGTATAAAACTCAATATTTTTGACAAAAAAGGATCGCGTATTGTTTCTCGTTTAATTTCGTGATAATCTAACATAAGGGCTTCCTGCACAAAATGTAAGTGAGTTTGTTCTGGTGTACATTTTTTATCTATCTCTTTATTGCACAATGGTAGCCGAGAAAATCCGTCCGCACAATTCTCATCCGTGCGCACGTATTCTATTTCAAACGTATATGCAGATAGGATTATCGCCCACCTTTGCATGCGACTAGCTATCATAGTCGGTATACCTGTGTTGGGTCCGAAAATAGATACCAAAGGTTTATGGTCTGTTCTCAGGATAAACCGACGCCCATACAAATATTGATGAAACTTGTTGACACCGAATATGATAGCCAGTGCTTCCTTATGTATCTGTGAATAGTTTTTCTCTGCATCGGTGAGAGATCGCGATGCGTAAGCGACGGGCCGCTCCCCGCGCCCCTCCGCGCCTGGCTGACTCAGCACCGCACCTACTCCGTACGGGCTTGCGTCGCAGGTGACTATTAACGGCTTTTTAGGATCATAATGAGCTAACACCTCTGTGCTGGACAGTGCTTTCTTTATTTCAAGAAATACTTTCTCACATTGAGATGACCAATACCATTTATGCCCCTTTTTTAACAGATTATACAATAATACTAATTTTGAGCTCATATCTTTAACAAATTTACCGTAAAAGTTTATGATACCTAAAAAAGATCTAAGTTCTGTAACATTGGTCGGACTTTATATTTTGTTTATAGCTTAAATTTTGGAGGGATCTGATTTTATTCCGTCTTTACTAATAATATATCCTAAGTAAGGCACCTCATTTACGAAAAATACGCACTTGTTGCTTTTTAATTTTATTCCATGTTTATAAATAAAGCCTTTTGAAAACAGTCTCCAAAGCAGTGATATGTTCACTTCTATTTCTCCCCGCTATAATCACGTCATCAAGGAACACCTCCACATTCGGGATGTTTTTTAATAAATTACACATTATTCTTTGGAATATTCCCGGGCTTGACGATAGCCCATATACTAATCTGTTACCGATATAAGCCCCTGTGTGTGTTAATAACTGTAATTTCTTTTGTATCATCCAGCTCTATTTGATTGTACGCCTGTGATAGGTCGATTTTAGAGAAATAACGAGCGCCACTAAGGTTAACCAAGAGGTCATCTATTCTAGGTAGCGGGTAGCGATCAATTACTAAGGCTGGGTTAACCGTAGCTTTAAAGTCTGCACAAATTCTCAGGGAGCCATCAGCTTTATTTACCGGTACCAGCGGGGACGCCCAGTCGGAGCAGTCGACGGGCTCGATGACGCCGTCGCGCAGCATCGCATCGAGCTCGGCGTCGATGCGCTCGCGCAGCGCGAACGGCACCGGCCGCGCGCGGTGAAACACCGGCGTTGCCCCCTCCCGCAACCGAAGCGTTGCCCTGCCGCCCGTGTAACGGCCCAAACCTCCGCTGAATAATTCCTTATACCTGTTAATTAAACCTTTTATTTCACTCGACATTAGAACAATTTCACTGCCTACTATATGACAATTAGTGAAGTTTGGTATAGTTATATTAAGTTCCGCGAGCCACTGCCTTCCTAATAATGCGGTCGTACCTCCATTTATAATAAACAATTCCAACTCCTTAGTACGGCCACAATACCCTACTTTGGGCGTTATAATACCTATGGGTGTAATTTTTGATCCATCGTAAAAATTTAACACAACATCACTTTTCTTAATTCTAATATGTTTGAAATACATATCGTAAGTTACTTTACTAATACACGATACAGCGGTGCCTGTATCTACTTCCATAGTAACTGTGCGGTTGTCTATTAGAATCGGCAAACTTACCGCCCTATAGTTATTCAGATATAACTGATGGAAATCCTCCTGCTGCTGCCGTGCTTCCTCCTCTGGATGGTTGTCTTCCACAGCTCCCCCGTAGTGAAAGCCTCGCCCCGAGCTCCCCGGAGTGCCGCGTCCGCTTCTCGTATTGTTTTTTTCTGATACATTATTCGAACATACGCGACGTAGATGCCCGATTCGTCCGCACCGACTACACTCATAGTCCCGGAACCGACACTCGTTGTATTCATGGTTTGTAGCTCCGCAAGCTGCGCAATGTCGTTCCCCTGAGCGGTCAGGCCCGCCCGGCCTGCCGGTGCCGCCGCGCGCCGGGCCGGGCGCTGCCCGCTGCCCACCGGGTGCGCGCCGGTCTGCCCGCGGCCCGCGCCCCCTGGCGCCTCCGCCGCCGCCGCTGCCGTGCGCTCGCGCCTGTACCGAGTGCACTGGCGCTTGCCCCGCGTCCCGCGTCCGCTGCCACGTCATTCCCGCGAGCCTCCACCGCGGCCGCATCGCGCTCCGCCGCCTCCAGTGATGATGCTAACTTCACCGCCTCTGCGTAGGTCAACGAATCGTCCTCCGCGAACAACCTCTGTCGGATGATGTCACTTTTTATCCCGCAGACGAATTGGTCGCGGAGGTTTTCGTTAAGATTTTCCTGGAACTTACAATTTCGAGCCAACTTCTTGAGCTCTGCGACGTAATTAGCAATATTTTCTCCGCTAATCTGTCTGCGTTGCCGAAAACGATATCGTTCAGCGAGGGCGGACGGTGTCGTTTCCAGATGATTACGTAACATGTCGACCGCAGCTACATACGTCAACTCAGACGGTTTCTTTGGGCTAGCGAGATTCACCAACAGTTCGTATGCCTCATTACCCATTACCGAAATTAATGTTGGTAATTTTAGTTCCACACTGATTTTATTTACTAGAAAATACATTTCTAATCGATCCACGTAGGAAGACCACGCCCCGTTCGCGACATCGTATTCGGTCACTCTTCCCACCGACATTGTCTCGTTTTTGTATTTCTCGTACTTGCTTTATAAACTAATGTCCTCTGTTCCACACGCGAAATCTCCAGCCTCGTCAGCCAATTTAATGTAATATTCGGAGATAAAATGAAACACGAACGTCCGGTGGTTAGCAGCGTATATTTTAACTAACTCACAACATTACCCTCAACACATTATAATAAAAATATACACAGCTACCTACATTACACTTACCTTGTTGCCATTCCACCAATTCGCACCAAGCGCTTCCAAACATCCTTCGTAATGTGCACAGCGAATGAATGGAACTCAAACTCACTACCTGCATCTGTGTTTCCGAACGCATTCAAACCGAATCTCTTCAAAGTTAGAGTGAACAGGCTTCTTTTGGATAAGCTTATTCCATCGGCGACTCTGTCTCTGTCACCTCTGACCTAGACTAGGGTCAAGAGCAAACACATCACAAAAAAAGAAAAAAAAATTGAGTACTCAAAAAATCTGAAGTACAAAAATAAGAAAGTGAGAAGTTTCTGTTCCTAATTATATCAAATTAGTTTTGACATTAGATTACAATGATTTATTTGTTTTCAGTCAAGATCAGCCAGAGCAGTATTCCAGTTCTACCACTGACCTCAAAATAATAGAGGTCAGTGAGTTCTACCCAGAGAATGAGAGTCAGATGTCACCTCACAGGCCATGAAGGCTGATTTCTATGGAGGTATGTGAGTTGTTGGCTTTCCTAATTCTGCCAAAGCCAGGATTGGCCAAGAAGTTCTTCTTGGTGTTGAAGACTGGTGGATCTGCTCCATTATCCCAAGCATTAGGTAGTGAATTGTTTTATATAAATGGATTGTGATGACCCATTTAGTTGATAATAATATTTCTCAATGTCATGTCAAGCAACAATTAAAGATATAAACCCAGCAGTTGGTTAATAAAGGTTGAAGTCTGCTGAAGATGATGATAATTTTATTAATTTTTGTATGGTACATATTACTATGTCAAATTTTTGTATGGTACATATTATTATGTCAATAAATCAATCTGCCTAGCCTTTTCCTGTGTTGGGGTCGGCTTCCAGTTCCAATTGCCGGATCCTCTCAACGATTGTCACAACCCCGCGTGTCGCTATTTTAGCCGCCGCCTGGTGCGACCTCCCTTGTGCCAGGACCAGCGTGTCGTCAGCGTTGCAAACCACGCTGACGCCACTAGGGAGATCGGCGCGCAGCACCGTCGTACCCGATGTCCCACAGATGCGGCCCCACGACCGATCCCTGTGGGACACCGTACGACATCTCTCGCCGGTTCCACTCTCCCTGGTGACCGGGGTAGATGACGGCCCTGTCCGTCAGATAAGCCTCGACCACGTGACAGAGGTAGGGCGGCATCCGGTGATACTGGAGTGCTTCCATGATGCAGCTCTATGGCAGGGTGTTGAAGGCATTGGCGATGTCTAGAGACACCGCCAAGACGACTCCATCCCGGGCCACTGCATCCCCCGTCGTGAGGGCTCGTACGCGCATGATGGCGTCCACCGCAGAGTGACCCCTGCGGAAACCAAACTGGCTCTCTGCCAGATCCGGCCCCACCGCACCAGCTGCCCGACGAAGCGGTCTGCAATGACTCTTTCAAAAAGCTTGCGCACCTCATCGAGCAGCACGATAGGCCGGTAAGCGGACGGAGAGTCCGCAGGGCACCCCGGCTTCTTAATCAGGACCAGTTTCCCTGTCTTCCAACGAAGTGGGTACTGGCCCCTCTCCAAGCAAGAGCCTCCGAGAGCCTCCAAGGCCAGGGCCCAGGCTTTTCCAGGTAAGCCATCGGGTCCTGGGGCGGTATTTTTGATATTCAGCCTGCGTACCGCCACTCTCAGCTCTACCTCGGTCACCTCCGAAGCTTCGTCGTCGTCGGTGGTGTGGTCCGTATTGGACACCGCAGGAGGCGGAGCCATTGGCGGGGGAGTATGTTCCCCTCGCCAAGGGAACAGAGCGCTCACCACGTCCTCTACGAGCTGCGGCCGGAGACTCTCTCGTCTCATCAACGGGGGAACCCATGCGCGGAGTTTATCCCGCACCATTTTGTAGGGGCGTCCGGCCCCACGGATTCCTGTTCAGGGTCCCCAGCGACTACTCGCGGGCCAATGCCTTGGCCCGCTTGATCTCCGCTCGGAGGGCGGTCCTCGCTGCTCTGTACCTCTCGTATAGCTCCGCCTCAATGGCTTCCGTATCCGGGGGGCGGTTACGGACCCTGCGGTGCCTGGTGTACTGGCGTCGCGCAGCAACACACGCCTGGCGCAGAGCCGTGAGTTCCGGCGACCACCAGTACACCTGGCGCCGGGCGTGTCCTGGCTGGAACCGGGGCATTGCCACGTCACATATCTCGGACATGGCGTCCCGGAACCACTCCGCCTCGTCGTTGATATCAGCAGGCCTGTCTGATGATGGCACCCAGGCCTGCACGATCGAGGCTTCCAGGAGTAGCTCCCGGTCCAGCTGCTTCAGCGCCCCCCGCGGACCACTCGGGGTCTGTCGGACTGGCACGCTCGAGATCTGGGCGGAGACGTCGAACCGGATATACCGGTTGTCGGAATAGGTCTCTACCTCCTCCATGACGCGCCAGTCGACGACACGTGGTGACAGAGCGGCACTGGCGAACGAAATGTCCGCCACCAATTCGCCCTGCATCCGCACACACGTGGGGACAGAACCCCGGTTTAGGACGACCAGGCCTGTCTCCAGAGCCCAGTCCTCCACCATCCTGCCCCGTGTGTCCGTATACCGGGAACCCCAAGCCACATTCTTGGCATTGAAGTCCCCGAAGACGATCACAGGGAGGGAGTGGTACCCGACGACGACGATTCTCAAGTCTGCAAGGGAGTTGTGGAACTCGGCGAGAGTTCGGTTCGGAGTGAAGTATGCCCCCACCACGGCAATCTCTCCGAACCGTGCTGCCACGCAACCCTGTCCCCTCTTTAGACCCTCGAGGGACGGGGTACCGGCGTTGGCTGACGAAATTAGGGTCACTGAGCCGCTCAGGTCCTCCACCCAGTCATCCCTGGGCGGGTCGAAATACAGCTCAGCGACCACAGCGATGTTAATAATAATAAATAATAAAATCTTTATTCCGTTCATTTTTACACAGTACAATAGTTAACCAATAATACATTACTTAGAGGGCCTTAAGTGCCAGGTGTCAACAAATTCCCTGGACCACACACTAGGATTCCCTGTGTTGCGCGGTCCAGTATCTTCCCAGGTAGGTAAGGAAAACATGGTAGGTAGGTAGTTCACCAGGTAGTTCACTAGGTAGAATAACTAATTATACAGATATAAAACATAATTGTAATGTAGATAATAAGAGGTTATTATTTAATATATGAATAGAATTTAAGTTGCTTTTGGGTGAGTGTATGCGTGTGTGTATGAATATGTGTAGAGTGTGGAGAATGTAGGGTGGGTGATTACATGCTTAAGTGTTGCTATTAGGTCCCAAATTTATGAATGTACGTGCAAATGGTTTTCAGTTTGGTTGTAGTTTAGGGGATCATCATCATCATCATCATTTCAGCCGAAAGACGTCCACTGCTGGACATAGGTTTAGGGGATGCAGCCATTTAAATATATTATTCTTAAAACGTCTGTAAGTTAAGACAACTATAGTTCTATTGTGTGAGTAGAATTTTGAATAAAGGAAGGGAATGTTAATCGACCACTGCGCTATGCTCTGGAGCAGTAGATCCTGAGCAGCAGCGCAGTGGTTGATGTTCGCCTGGAGGAGGTGTGCCCTAATGGGGCCATTATTGGCACTCCATTTCCGCCTCCTCCTGAGCCCACTGTTTGGGTCCTGCTGCGGTGGTTTCGGCGGTGACGACGGCTGTAGGGGTGGCATCGGCAGCAGCAGTGGCGGCGGCTGCAATTGCGGTGGTGACGGCGATGGTGGAGGGCTTGCCTCTACCTCTGACCTTGGCGGGTCTTGCTCCCAAACCGGTGATTGGCCGGCTTGCCAGCTGCCGCACATACGAAGCAGTGCAGCGTGGCATTGCAAGAGCCGGCCTTGTGACCAGGCTGCCCACAGCGGAAGCAGTTGTTGCTCCGGTCAACCTCCGAGGTGCATTGAGCTCCCACGTGGTTGCCCACATGGCAGCGGAAGCACC
Organism: Orthosia incerta; assembly: GCA_948252205.1. Classification (NCBI taxonomy): domain Eukaryota; kingdom Metazoa; phylum Arthropoda; class Insecta; order Lepidoptera; family Noctuidae; genus Orthosia; species Orthosia incerta. Next base: position 10,401,841 of record OX411756.1, on the reverse strand, counting down.
TCAGAGGTCTGGGTTCCAGTAGCTTCACCTGCGCGGAAACCCACCCCACCAAGAGCCTACGACCCTCCCCGGCTATTTTATGGCCGCTGAGACGGGGCAGCTTACCGTAACGGCCCGCATCCTTGTGACGTCAGGACGTATGGTGCCCGCCCTCACCTGCTCCGCAGAGCACCCCCCAGTCTTAGCGACGTGCTTGTACGTCACTTGAGGAACCTTCCTGCCAAACTTGATCTTTATACGACAAGCGGTTTTCGATATTTCGTGATGAGTGAGTGTGTGACCTTTCGCTTTTATATATATAGAGAGATATAAATACAACAAAGTATATTAATTTAATAGGTAAATAATAAGCTAATGCTTATTTAATATATGTAACAAGTGATAAATTATATAAGTTATTCATTCTGGTCTATGTTTTTACAACATATTTCCAAACAGTATCCACACCACTCCCTATGGTTTCTACAGGAATCATATTTGGCAAAGGAAACTGGCATGCCACCACTACTGTGTCTTTGTTTGTTTCTGATAATAACTTATTTTCAAAGTCCTGCATCATCTGTTCAACACCAAATATCACAATGTTGTTGTATGGCTTTAGGTCAAACTTCCACAAGTCACGTTGAAAGAATTTGCTGCCTCGGTATTCCGGTTTCAGTAACGCAGTGATTCGAGAATAGTAGACTAGCCAGGGGTTTAACTCTACTCCATCTGCTTGAAAACCTAGTTTGGCGGCGGTGAACACAACCCTTCCATCACCTGAACCCATATCTAATAATTTGCCACTGTGACCAGCCAGAGCTTTGCTAACTCCAATGAGTTGTTCAGTGGTGGCAGGAACGTAAGGCAAACAAACTTTCCTCAGCGCTGGTAATACGGTGAATGGTATACAAATAATACTGACTCCTACAGCTAGGCCTGCGGTGACATAAATCAATACTTTTCCTGTAGAGGATAGCTCTGATGAACTTTTTGTTTCCGAAACTTGGAGTAGTTCTGGCTCCATTTTCATTTTTGAACTACCAAAATGTGTACCAAAATAACATTGCGTGCCTAGAAAAGTGACATAAATTTTTGTTTGGCTTTTTTTCTCCTTTGGCTTCGCACGTTTTGTGCCACAGAGAAACTTGTTTGTGCATTCAGCCAATGTCACGTCATCGTCAGGTTGATTTAAAAAGTTAAGAGGGATAGAATTACCGGATATTACACTTTTACCTGGGCGACCGAGCTCTGCTCGGGTGAAAATAGAGAAAACGACATTTTCTAAAAATGAAACCTAGCTAGATCGATTTATCGCCCCCGAAACCCCTGCATCTTAAATTGCATGAAGATCGTTGGAGCCTTTTGCGAGATTCAGATTATATATATAGGTACAAGAATTTCTCGTGGTATCACAGATCTATATGATATATTATAGATCTGTGAGCCTAGATATAGATCTGTGTTCCATACTATCACACTAATATTATAAAGACGAATGTTTGCGAGTGTGTGTGTGTGTTTGTATGTTTGTAACTTCCTCACGCTCAAACAGCTGGACGGATCGGGATGAAATTTGGCACAGAGATAGATTATAGTCAGGAATAGTACATAGGATACTTTTTATCCCGGGCATATGTTTCTCGGGATAATTTTCAACATTCACGCGGGCGAAGCCGCTGGCAGAAGCTAGTAATATTATAAATTCTAAAGTAATTCTGTCTGTTTTACGTTTTCACGCTTAAACCGCTGAACCGATATGAAAATAGGTATGGAGATAGTTTGAGAGCCTGGGACGGACATAGGATAGTTTTTATCTCGGAAATCATCCTTAACAGGTACACAGTCCAACCTGTTCATTGTATTGTTTTAACTATTGTTTATGGGCTGTGGACTGTGAACCTGTTACGGGGGTGGAAGTTTGTACCTACGGTAAAATAATACACCTACAATATTATAGCGCAATATAAAAATAGGCTATTCGAAGTAAGTATTAATGCTACGCAGACGAACTCACGGGCAACAGCTAGTTATATTATAAATGCAAAAGTAACTATGTTTGTTTGTTACCTTTTCAAGATTAAACGGCTAAACAGATTTAGATGGTTGGCACGGAGACAGTTTGAGAGCCTGGGGAGGACGAAGGATAATTTATATCCCGGTAGTGCGTTCCCTTGTAATGATAAAACACTTTTTACGCGAAAGGAGCCGCGAGCAGAATCTAGTCACACTAATATTGCTACACTGCACTTATACTACAGCTGTCGCAGAGATCAAGCTTTTTTTTTTTTTTTTTATTTGTAATGGGTTTGCTCTTGACTCTAGTCTAGGTCATAGGTGACAGAGACAGAGTCTACGATGGAGTGAGCTTACCCAGAAGTAGCCTGTTCACTCTAACTTTGAAGAGATTCGGGTTGAATGCGTTCGGAAACACAGACGCAGGCAGTGAGTTCCACTCATTCGCTGTGCGCATTATAAAGGATGTTTGGAAGCGCTTGGTTCGAATTGGTGGAATGGCAACAAGGTAAGGATGATAACTTGCAGTGCGTCTAGATGTCCGATGGTAGAAGGGGGCTGGTGGGATGAGGTCGTGGAGTTCCTGAGCACACTCACCGAAGTACAGTCTGTAGAAGACCGACAAGCAGGCAACTTTGCGGCGATGAGCCAAGCTGTGAAGCTTGGCGTCCACCAGTTCCACGTTGCCAATGAGCCTCTTGGCTCTGCGTTCCACTGAGTCAAGCGCGGCAAGCTGATACTTAGCTGAACCATCCCAAAGGTGGCTGCAATACTCCATGCAGGATCGGACTTGTGCTTTGTATAGGGTTAAAAGCTGTCCAGGCGTAAAGTATCGCTTCACTTTATTTAGGATGCCCAGTTTTTTGGCCGCGATTTGGGCTTTGTTCTCAATGGAGGAGCCGAAGTTGAGACTGGATGTCAACTCCATGCCTAGGAGCTCGAGCCGATCAGTCACAGGAACAGACGCACCCCGAAAAGTAGGCGTTTGATCGAACAGACTCCTTTTGGCGGTAAAAAGACACGCCTGTGTTTTGGTGGCGTTAAAAGAGACCAGATTGTCATCACCCCACTGAGAGACAAGGCTTAAGGTCAAATCTGTCCGCTCAACCATAGCCTCCCTCAAGGAACGAACTTCATCCATGCTGGTTTTTGCGCTGGACAAGTATCTCTCTGAAACAGTACTGTCATCTGCGTACCCAACAATACCAGGCTGAAGTAGGTCATTGATGTGCAGCAGGAAAAGAGTTGCAGAGAGAACAGACCCCTGAGGAACTCCGGCATCAATAACCATAAGGTCTGAGGAGCAGCCGTCAATGACTACTCGGATCGACCGTTCGCTAAGGAAGTCTGATATCCAGCTACAAAAACCAGCGGGGATGCCATAAGCAGGAAGCTTACTGAGCAGACTCGCGTGCCAGACCCTGTCGAAGGCCTTCGAGATATCAAGCGATACAGCAAGTGCTTCGCCGTGTCTCTCGATGGCTTCGCCCCAGCAGTGCGTGACATACACAAGAAGATCGCCAGTTGACCGTCCCCGGCGAAAGCCATATTGACGGTCACTGAGGAGATTGTTGTCTTCAAGGTAGGTCAGCAACTTTCTGTTCAGTACCCTTTCCATAACTTTGCACAGAATAGAGGTAATGGCGATCGGACGGTAATTGGCAGGGTCTGCACGGTTGCCTTTTTTGGGCACTGGTTGCACATTTGCAAGCTTCCAGGATTTCGGCACCGTCCCTTTTACAAGAGAGAGGCGGAACAAGCGAGTCAACACAGGAGACAATTCTGGCGCACACTGCCTCAGCACTCTCGCTGGAATGCCGTCAGGTCCGCTGGCCTTGTTCACGTCTAGACTGCACAATACTCTCCGGACCTCTTTAGTGTGCACAGCGATCTCCGGCATCGAAGAGTCACAATGAGGTACAGTAGGTGGTTGCTTGGAGCTATCTTTAATGAAGTATAGTGTAATCTATACTTAATCTATACTTAATAATATTATAAAGCTGAAGAGTTTGTTTGTTTGTTTGTTTGAACGCGCTAATCTCAGGAACTACTGGTTGGAATTGAAAAATTATTTTTGTGTTGGATAGTCCATTTATCGAGGAAGGTTATAGGTCTATACTTAATATTATAAAGCTGAAGAGTTTGTTTGTTTGTTTGTTTGAACGCGCTAATCTCAGGAACTACTGGTTGGAATTGAAAAATTATTTTTGTGTTGGATAGTCCATTTATCGAGGAAGGTTATAGGCTATATAATATCACGCTACAACCAATAGGAGCCGAGCATAAATGAAAAATGTTGCAAAAACGGGCAAAAATATTCCTTTTTGGGAGCTTTTGTTGCGTGCGCTGCGTAAACGGTTTAAATTACGCAAATATAATGTATGATGGAATTGTTCTTCTTTAAAAGTTCTAAAAAAAAGTCCGCGACAGCATATGTCTATCTTTTAAGATTGACTCACAATAGCAGCTTTTATGTACTAAATTTTAATTAGATCGCCGCCGCCGGTAGATACAAAAGTTTACAGGTTGCGTTCGTATAGTACTAAAGGTAGGTAGGGTAGGGTAGGTAAGGTAGGGTAGGGTAGGTGTAGGGTAGGTGTAGGGTAGGTGTAGGGTAGGTGTAGGGTAGGTGTAGGGTAGGAGTAGGGTAGGTGTAGGGTAGGGTAGGGTAGGTGTAGGGTAGGTGTAGGGTAGGTATAGGGTAGGTGTAGGGTAGGTGTAGGGTAGGTGTAGAGTAGGGTAGGTGCAGAGTAGGGTAGGTAGGATAGGGTAGGTACGTAGCCAGTTGACGGGAGCGAAGCCGCGTGGGACAGCTAGTATAATATAAACATGTTATAGTCGTCACAATTTAAGAAGTCCGTTGACGTTTCTCATTTTACACGCCACGTTAACTTTCTACGTAAGAAATTGAAAAATCAAATTCATAATCCTAATTAAATACTTACCGATAGACTATGACAACGAGTATCATTCGCATGCATCAAGTTTAATTATTTTTAACACGTCATGGTATAATGCCCCTCCCTACCATGATGTGTCAAAACTTACATGGTTCAAAACGCCGGCTGGGCAGTTGGAACAAAGTCCATTGGGTTGGGCAGGTCGTTCATCCTTAAAAGCTAAAAAAATAAACCTGACTGCTAAGCGAACTAAAAAGACATAAACAAGAAGAAAATCATGCGCAGTCGGAGGATACATATTCGCGAGATGGCTGACTAAAACCAAATGTATCCTCCTACTGCACACCCGATACACCCCTTATTTAGCTGCGCAACCCTTTATTTTGATACCCTACACGATTACCTTGGTTTGGAAGAAAAAAATAATTGGGCCCCCACAATATGGCACCCAAAATTCACCATTTTTCTATTTTCTAATTGTAATGTAGCCAGTGACACTCGCAAGGTTAAGAGGAATCGATATAATATATATGATCGATATGATATAAGAATCATCAAAATCGGCCAACGCTTTTGGTCTCTAGAACGCCACTTATGAACAAACATACATACATATATAGTTACATAAACTGATAAACACATTACCCTACTTTGGCACTTTTGGCAGTCAGGTAAAAAGAATTGAAGAAAACTACTACCGTACTACTCGTACAAAACTAAATCTTAACCTTAACTACTAATTAGGTACTATTGATTCTGCTGATCATAAATATAATTGTGAACTTTTGCCAAATAATAGTACATTATGGTACAAGTGTGCAATGTTGGTGATTACCGCTGAGGCGTCATTGAGACCCGAGCCGTAGGTGAGGGTCTTAAGAGAGCCGAGGACGGTAATCATCAATACACACGTGTATCATACGACGTTTTTCAACACACTTGTGAAGAAAATAATACAAAAAAATATTTTTAACAGTAAAAACGAGTTGTGAATTTTTTTCAAAATGGCGGGCAAAATTAATTAATTTTCCTATGCGCGCGCATCTTACAATGGCGATCGGCCATAGACTAAAAGAATGAAATTTCTTTTTATTTTGGCTTATCGTGGATAGAGTTTTAACCACGTACAAAATAGGAAATTTAAATTTTTCTTAATTACAGAGCAAATAAAATTTAAATTTGAGTGAAAGTTTTATTTATTAAGCACGTACAAGTTGAAATTAATACGAAGTTGCATGAAATGAGCAAGCAATAGGTACATTAATTTATTTGTACTAATGAGCACGACCTTTTTTGTTTCGAAACTTTTTTAAGAACAAAGCAACTCAACCAATAAATTAAAAAAAAACTGTATAACTCACTTTGTGAATAATAGTAATGAAAAAGTCACAGTTTGATAACAGGCATCATTATGTGCCTAATTGCGGTGAAATTAGAGCCACTTTATGAGCAAGTGTGTTGAAATAGTTATTTATGCTACAAGTGCGGGAAGTAGGTGATTTCCGATGAGTGACATTTTTATTCACGAGCGAGCGAAGCGAGTGAGTGGATAAATCGATACGAGTCGGAAATCATCTTACGCACGTGTATCATACAACATTTTACTATGCATTGTGCGAGGAAATAAAAACATATATCTGAACCAAGCAAGAAATTAATATAATGGCGCTTATTCAAGGGCGCTCAGCATATCCACAGATTAACTAATAGTTCATAGATCTACGGCGCATGTGCAATAGCTGTCACGTCATAACGCAAAAAGGCACGAGCAAAATATTAATTCTGCCAAACATATTTAATGAATAATTAAAATTAATTTATTGATCAAAATCTAAATCTAGAGTAATTAAAAACGCCTTAAATGACGTATTAGTTTTGTTTTACTTTTTATATGAATGATAATCTGTACTTAACTAATTTTAAAACTTTTCTCAAATAATAAAAACTCTATGCGGCGGGCTGACGTTGGAGTTAAAAATTAAAAAAGTACAGGAAAGTAAAAAGCACTAGTAAAAAAAAGTGACACTTTCCGCACAGTTTGGCTGCTTGGAAAACGCTCTTTTCGAGGACATGCATTGTAAATATTATTATAATACAGGTAATTTTGTAATAAATTTTAATCCAAAAAAAAAACGTCCGCCAAGTCGGAAGATTATCTTGTATGATAGAGTATTATCCATATTTTGAAAATCACTGAACCGATTTTGATGAAACTTGCACTATTCCCTAAGTTGAGAGATACTCGATCCAACACAAAAATAATGATCACGATCCGATAAGCAGTTTCGGAGAAATGCGTGGACAAACATACATACCTACAAACAAACTTACATACACTCATGAAATTTGGCACAAGTGTTTAGAAGCTCACTTAAAATAACCTATGTGAATATTGTGCAGTTCCAACAATATTACATAAATACGTGTCGAATTGATTACCTCCTTCTTTTTTTTAACCGACTTCGGAAAAAGGAGGAGGTTATTAATTTATGTGTGTTACCTCAGAACTTTTTATTGGGTGAACCGATTTTGATGATTCTTTTTTTATTCAAAAGCTGGTGTTATCATGTGGTCCCATTTAATTTTCATCAAAATTTGATTAAGAACTTCGGAGATATACATCAGAACTCTCCAATAAATGACGGCAAATCACTCGAGATAGCTGCAATCGCATGTCTGTTTATTGTTTACACTATTTTATAACATAACATCACACTGGTACGCTTTAAAGGGGTACGCAGGTGTGAACAGTTCACCCTGGTCGTCCCTGGTATACTCTCATTCCACCGGTTTTGTTTATTTAAGTTTCATATTATTGGGTTAATCTATTCTGGCTTGACTTTGGGCGTTATAGGTACCTAGCCTATAGAACTGGTCCATTATGTACCACAACTAAAAATCGAAAAATAAAAATCTTTTTTACAAAAATTACAACCGACTTCCAAACAAAAACACTACAAAGTGAAAAATAACTTCAATTTTGGAAGTCGGTGTCAAAAAACGAAGAAATGAAAACAGGAACACCGACTTCCGAAATTGAAGTTATTTTTCACTTTGTAGTGTTTTTGTTTTTGAAGTTGGTAAAAAGAGCAAACATATCTTTCGATCCGGCAGTCGGTGTCGCAAAACGACAAAAAAATTGGTACCATAGACGTTCCGAAACGAAAGTTATTTTTGCTCTTTTTGTTTTGCTTTGGAAGTTGGTTATTTGTGAAAAAGTTTTTTATATTCAACAGTTCATGAACGCAGCAAAAATTTTATAGTTGATTTTTTTATCTGTACGGTGCTCTGCTGTCAGTCTGTCAATAACAAACGTCAGGACGGGACAGCTTTAGTTAGTTTAGTTTTGAGGTTAGGTCTCGTGTCGCTTTCCTTTCCGTGTTGTTTTGATTTAAAATAATTGCGTTATTGGCTTTTCTAACCAATTTGTAATAATGTCTAAGAGACCAGAACACCAAGCGCCACCTGAAGTAGTAAGTTTATTTTTATTACCGATTTCATTAACTTAAAATTATGTAGATAATCCATTTGTTTACAATAATCATCGAATGTTTTGTTATTTTCTAGTTCTATAATGAAGATGAAGCCCGAAAGTACACTCAAAAGTAAGTTCACTCTTAAAATAATATTCCACAATCGTTAGCCCGGTTGTAGGATGCATAAATAACATTAGTTTAAATTTTTCAGTTCACGTATTATGGATATCCAAGCACAGATGACAGAAAGATGCCTAGAGTTACTGCTGCTACCTGAGGATACTCCATGTCTACTCCTAGATATAGGATGCGGCTCTGGCCTGTCTGGTACAGTGCTGGAGGAGAATGGACACATGTGGATTGGCATGGATATATCACCTTCTATGCTGGGTAAGTTACTATAAATCTTAAAAATAACAAAGTACCTGCACAGCTGGTCAGCAACTTTGGCAGAATTGAATCTGTGATCAGCCCACTTGAAACTCCTGCATCATCCATTGCATGTAACTTATTATAAAATACATTACAGATGTAGCCAAAGAAAGAGAAACAGAAGGTGACCTAGTACTATCAGACATGGGTGAAGGAGTACCATTCAGAGCCGGGTGTTTTGATGGAGCTGTCTCAGTGTCTGCCCTACAGTGGCTGTTCAATGCTGATAAGAAGTCACACCACCCTGTTAAAAGGCTTCATCAGTTCTTTAGTTCCTTGTATGCTTGTTTGGTAAGTTAAACCTGTTTTCATAAAATGTAATTTATATTTTTTTATTTGGGTTTGTAAATCACCCAATGACTTCTCATGCTCTGGGTGAAGCGGGAGGGCATGTCAGACTTTTAATGACCCATCTTTGTTCCTTCAGTTTGCTTGAATCGGATTGCAACTCACGACTCCCAGGGCGTCTCCTGAGGTGGCTAGGAGCGTGAGGGCATCCCTCACGTGTTCTGCCTCCTCCTTCGCGAGCATTACTGCTTCACAGAAGGAGGTGGCAGCTTCCTATATCCTCTCGCTCCATACCATGGCCAGGACCAGGGCCGGCAGCTAGAGGATGCTACCGCCGATCGCCCTTATGAGGACACGGCGGTGCTCCGCCCAAGCGGAGCAGACCCACGTATGCTCCACCCTGTCCTCCGGGCGATCCACACAATGGTGACACCTGGGCGTTTCCTCCCACCTTATACTCCGGTCGGTGACGCCGTGACGCCTCTCAAGCCTCGGTTGTGGCAGTCGCTTTTTTCATGCCGCCATGAGATGCTGCCGGAGCTCTGTCTGCCAAGCCGTGATTTGTCGCGGCGAGTTTCCTTTGGCGTTTCGCCTCTTTGCGCCACTCCCGAATGTGCGCTTTTGCCACCAGATCCCATGGCGACAATCCGGCAAGGAGGCTCTCGCCGCCTCACCGGAGACCGAGCGGTATCCCCGGACCAGTGTGTCGTCAACGTAGCAAACCATGCTCCCTGATGCAACTCTAGGGCAGGGTGTTGAAGGCATTGGCGTTGTCTAGAGACACAGCCAAGACCAACCCACCCCAGGCCACTGCATCCCCCGTTGTGAGGGCTCGCATGCGCACGTCTTCCGTAGAGCGCCCCCTGCGGAAACCAAACTAGCTCTCCGCCTGATCCGGCCCCAACCGTACGCTATCTTGGACCTCACAGGCAACGGTGAAGGAAAAGATCTATATAGTTAATGTAAATCTTAATTAGTCAAGTCAGAGGCCAGTAGTGTTCCCAGAGGCGGCTAGAGGTAGCCACATCCTCACTCGAAAGGAAAGAAAAAAACTCCGCAACGAAATTGTGGAACTAGGCGAGGGCTCGGTTCGGGGAAAATACCCCCACCACGGCTATCTCCCCGAACCGTGCTGCCACGCAACCCTGTCCCCTCTTGACACCGTCGTGGGACGGGGTATCGGCGGCGGCCGACGAAATTAGGGTCACTGAGCCGCTCAGATCCTCCACCCAGTTATCCCTGGGCGGGGCAAAATACGGCTCAGCCACCACGGCAACGTTAATCGACCACTGCGCCATGCTCTGGAGCTACAGATCTCGAGCAGCGGCGCAGTGGTTGATTTTCGCTATGGCGTCAGCGGCGACGACGGCTGTGGGGACGGCAGAATTCAGCTCACCGCCATAGGACCCCGAGAGGACAGCCCTGCGGCTGGTGGATCCAGGGTGGCGCCCTTCCGCGGCAAGCCTCTCAGCACGCTGGGCCTGGGTGGTGAGCCCACTCCTCTGTCTCGGCCCTCACCCCTGGTGGGGTTTTTACGGACCAAGGCCAGCTCGTCAACGGAAGGCGACCCCAGGCCATCCTCCGATTTAAGGCGCTTCCGGAACAACCTTAGGTTCTTCGCAGCAGCCCCCACCACTTCGCGCTCTGAGTTCCCAGAGCCCTTCATGCCAGATGCGGTGGATGTGCTGGTAATAAAATCCAAGAACGGATCAAAATTTCATTTAGATTTTGAGCGATCTATGTCCTCCCCAAGGGACTGACCGGTGGATTTTCTGAACGCAGCTTTGCCTTTTTTTTCGGAGGGGTCCCCAGATTTTTTAAAGGAGTTTGTCTCCCCCACTCCTCTTCACAGTTTACCAGCCGTATTTGGCTGGCAAACTCATTTCATGTCGTTTCTCGTCGCTTCGAGCGAATCGACCTTCGGAACTACAGTCACCGTTGCCGCCTGTTCACAGTGTTCACACAGTCACGTTTGGTAAGCAGACGCATACCAGAAGTGAACTAACTCCTTCAATATATTCTGGTAATATTCTGGTAAGAGTGAATCACACACCGTCCAATGGACTGCTCCGTTGATCATGAAACGATGCGCGACCGATACTGTTACCAGATCTTCAGTCCAATCACCCGTTTCGTGACTTCCATGAGTCATTGCACAGCACATGACAAAACCCCACCCCAGATTGATTTACTCCCCAAAACGGAGAAGAGTGCATCACGCACCGTCCGGTATCGTCAAGGATAGGGTAGGTGATAAAACACTTCAGGGATGTTTCCTTGGCAGAAAATTTTTAATTCTATTTAGTCCGTCAGTTAGATAACCTAAAAATATTGGACACGTATTTTTAGGGTTCCGTACCCAAAGGATAAAAACGTTCTGTCCGTCTGTCACCAGGCTGTATCTCATGAACCGTGTTAGCTAGGCAGTTGAAGTATTTCTGTTGCCGCTATACCAACAAATATTAAAGTGGGGCTCCCATACAATAAACGTGGTTTTTTGCGATAATGGTACGGAACCCTTCGTGCGCGAGTCCGACTCGCACTTGGCCGGTTTTTTTTTTCTTTTCTCTAAACAAATAATTATGACGATCAGTGCATTGAAATATCGTCTGACTTCACGGTGTGCTACACTTTATACTGACAAAGTGATGTCACAAGCTCCCACTCCTGAACTTTGATGCCCTTTGTCTGTAAATTTATATTTATTTGATACAGCAAAAATACGGGTCTAATATTATTTAATAATCTCACTGACGGACTAAATAGAATTAAAATTTTTCTACCAAGGAAACCTCCCTGGAGCGCCCCTCACGGATGTCCTGATGTTACGGACTCTGTCCCGTGTCTCTTTTAGTTTGGTCACTCACTTGGGAGTTTCCAGCATGAGTGACTCTAGTGGCAAAGTTAAGCTAAAGCAACGTGGAGACACTCTCGGAGGGGAAAAAGTATCCAATTTATTTTCCTTACTGTTGAAGTAGCTAAAGATGAGAACGTTTTGGGAACACTTTTATTATGCGTACAGCTAAGGAGTGGAATTTCCTGCTGGAGTCTGTGTTTCCTGACAGCTACAATCTGGGGGTGTTTAAGGCAAGAGTGAATAGGTTACTTCTAGGCAAGCGTGCTACATCGTCAACCACATCATCGCTTACCATCAGGTGAGCTAGTAGTCAAGAGCGAACCTATAGAAAAAAAAACAGGTGAAAACTAAAACAACTCAAAAAATATAAAGTACAGAAATAAGAGAGTGAGAAGTTTCTGTTCCTAATTACATCAAATTAGTTTTGACATTAGATTACAATGATTTATTTGATTTCAGTCAAGATCAGCCCGAGCAGTATTCCAGTTCTACCCAGAGAATGAGAGTCAGATGGACCTACTAACCTCACAGGCTATGAAAGCTGGTTTCTATGGAGGTGTAGTTGTAGACTTCCCTAACTCTGCCAAAGCTAAGAAGTTCTTCTTAGTGCTGATGACTGGTGGATCTGCTCCATTACCTCAAGCATTAGGTAATGTATTGTTTTATGTATATGATTGGCTTGTGATAGTCACTCTTGTTTGATAGTAATATTGCTCAATACCATGTAGATGCACTAAATGTTTAAATCCAGCAGTTTGTGAATACAGGCTGAATGTTGGTAGAGATGACAATTTTATTCATTATTGTCTAATACATAATTATATCAAATGAATATGTCCGTTTTCAGGTACTGATGAAGTTGACAATAACCTTCAAGTCAAGTATGCTAAAAGAGAAGCAACAAGAAATGCTAGAGGCAAACCACTAAAAAACACAAGAGCTTGGATCATAGAGAAAAAGGAGAGGAGAAGAAAACAAGGCAAGGACACAAAGGCTGACACCAAGTACACAGGCAGGAAAAGAAGTGGCCGCTTTTAGAAATAATATGTTTTGTACAGAAAACTAACAGTGTATATTAATGTAATAACTAAGCTAATGTATAATACAAGTATATTAAGTTTTTCATTCTGGTCTATCTTTTTACAACATATTTCCAAACAGTGTCCACACCACTCCCTATGGTTTCTACAGGAGTCATATTTGGCAAAGGGAACCGGCAAGCCACCACTACCGTGTCTTTGTTTGTTTCTGTAAGTAACTTATTTTCAAAGTCCTTCATCATCTGTTCAACACCAAATATCACAATATTGTTGTATGGCTTTAGGTCAAACTTCCACAAGTCACGTCGAAAGAATTTGCTGCCTCGGTACTCCGGTTTCTGCAATGCAGCGATACGAGAATAGTAGACTAGCCAGGGGTTCAGCTCTACTCCATCTGCTTGAAAACCTAATTTGGCAGCGGTGAACACAATCCTACCATCGCCCGAACCCACATCTAATAGTTTGCCAGTGCGTCCAGTCAAAGCTTTGCTTACTCCAAGGAGTTGTTCTGTGGTGGCAGGAACGTAAGGTAAACAAACTTTCCTCAGTGCTGGTACGGTGAATGGTATACAAATAATACTGACTCCTACAGCTAGGCCTCCGGTGACATAAATCAACACTTTTCCGGTAGAGGATAGCTTTGACGGACTTTTTGTTCCCGAGGCTTGGAGTAGTTCTAGTTCCATTTTTATTAATGAATTAAGAAAAATAACATTGCGTGCCAAGAAAAACCGAGGTTATTTTTTGTTTGACATTCGAGTTTGACTGACAAGTGACAGTTTTTTTTTTTTTTTTAGTTTTGGCAAGTCGCTATTTGCGCAATGCCACATACAAAAACGGGGAAACTTGGTAGTAAATATAATTTAATTTAGGATACGGAATTTGGATGGATATTGGACAGGATTATTAAGAACGAAGTTATAAATAAAATAACTATTAAATACGTATATTATTAAGAGTGATAAATGAAGATAAATACATGTATATTTTAAAATCATTAGATGCAAGTAAAACAGAGATAGACGTAGGAAAAGGAATGCTATAACAAAGTAAAGATGATATAAAAGGATCATGGTTAAGTAGAGGACAGGAAAAGAAAATGTGGTTTAAATCACCCACCTCTCCACAATCGCACAGGTCGCTAGAAACGATCTGCAATCGTGCAAGGTGGACTCGGGAACAGTTATGACCCAACCTCATGCGAATAAGGCAACTGGTAGCAGCCTTACCGAAGTTAAATTTCGAAAACCATGGTTTTTTGGGAATACATGTCTGAATACGTGAATAATAATTTCCTTTGGTAACGCTGCTATCCGCCCAAAACTTGCTCCAAGCTTCCCAAAGAAAGTTAATAGGCAGAGTCGCCAAGTCGTGGCTGAAATTGATGTAGGGAAACAAATCACCGCAGTCTACCGCTTCATTAGCCAGGCGATCGGCTTTAACATTTCCCATGATATTACTATGGCCAGGTATCCAAGCGAAAGAAATTTGAAGACCGAGTTTTACGCATTTATACAAAAGGCTTCTAATGAACATAACTATAGGAAATATTGGTTTACATTTAAAAGGATTTCTTTTAATGGCTTGCAATGCACTTAAAGCGTCAGTAAATATTACTGTTTTTCCCAATTTCATGATGTAAATATATTCTAAGGCTTTGAACAGACCATAACATTCGCCAGTAAACACTGATGACTCAGGAGGAAGTTTAATTTTTTGCACTATATTGTATTGAGAGTGAAAAACTCCAACTCCAACATTTCCTAAAGAAGAGTGCTTAGAGGCGTCCGTATAAATATGATGCCAACTCTCCCAATGCAAGTCTTTGGAAAAGTTAAATAACTCTTTTACGAAATCATCGTGTTTATTAATACCTAAATTCAAGATAACATCCGGAGTGAGCACCAATGATTCATATGAATGATTAAAGAGTGGATATGTAAGTGACTGGTAAATAGGAGCTTGCATAGCTATAAACTTTTTATAACTTACAACAAGACAGGGAAGAGATTTGTGAGACCAATAGTTAGAAGAATTGGTTTCATCTAAAAGTGACTGAAGTTTTGCACGTAAAGGATGGTTGGAAAATTGTAACGAGCGGAATAGAAATTTGTCGGAAAGATACTGACGTCGAAGAGAAAGAGGAGGATCTACAGTTTCAACCTGTAGGGCATTTATTGGGCTTGATTTCATAGCTCCCGTCACTATTCGTAATGCTTTGGACTGGATACTATCCAATTTCTTTAATGCGGCTGAATTACCAGGTTCTAATAAAAATGTTCCATAATCAAGCACACTTCTAACTATTGCATTATAGATTAATTTTAATGAAAAGGGATGGGCACCCCACCAAACCCCTGATAAACATCTTAATATATTTAATCTTTGTTCACACCTTGCCGCTATATACTCACAGTGTGGAATCCCAGATAGTTTACTATCCAAAATCACACCTAAAAATTTTACCGAAGTTTTTACAGGAATGGAAGCATTATCATAATATACAAAAACAGGAGGAGGAAAGCGCATTCTAGAAAAAAGCACAACTGTACTTTTGGAAGTAGATAGCTCAAGACCATTGATGTCCAACCATTTTTTTAAAAGTCCAAGGGCCGAAGTCATTGTATTGCAAGCCGCTGCAATAGAGCTATGAGGGCAATATAAAAGAAGATCATCAGCGTATTGAAGCACTTTTACTTGATTGTTCAAAGAGGATTCAAGATCATAAGTGTAGATGTCATATAATAAAGGACTAAGAACTGATCCTTGAGGGAGGCCTTTCCACACGAGTCTAGATTCACACCTAGAATCCTCGAGTGTAAGATTTATACACCTCTCAGATAAAATATTTAAAATGAAGTTTGTGAGAAAAATAGGCACATCTAGCTCCTGAAGTTTATATTTTAATGTTGATATTTCCACATTATCATAAGCAGAAGTTATATCTAGAAAAGCAGAAACTACGGAATGATTCGAAGAGAATGCTAACCTTATATCAGTGACAAAGATACTCAAATTATCTAAAGTACTTTTACCTCGCCTAAAACCAAATTGACTGTCGCTAAGTAGTTTCCTGTTTTCTAAATGCCATTCTAACCTATTTTTAACTAAATGTTCTGTGATTTTTAACATTACTGAAGACAAAGCTATAGGTCGGTAGGATGTGCTGCTAGATGGATTTTTGTTAGGTTTGAGTATCGGTAGAATGTCTTGGGTTTTCCAGGAATTGGGAATATTTCCGGTTAACATAATTTTATTTATTAAATCCAAGAAGTACAAAAGAGATAGATCACTCATGTTTGACAAAAAGGAATAAGGAATTCCATCCAAACCTGGTGCAGAGTCCTTAATATGACATAAAACACCTTTAAGCTCTTCGAGGGTAAATATATTATTTAATTCACAAAGAGAATCCACCATTGAACGGGGAATGGAATAGGTAGTAAAATTTTCTGGGACGTAAGCGGGAGCCAACTTATCTAAAAAAATATTTACTAACTGAGATGGAAGAAATGCTCTCGATGGTTCTGTGAATGCTGATCTAAACCTTCTGATATTGCGCCAAACAACAGATGGTTGAACATCTGGAGAAATAGAGAAGCAAAATGATCTCCAACTTTCAAATTTCTTTTTTTTAAATAGTTTTTTAGTTTCTGAAACTATTACGCTCAAAATGTTGAAATTTTCTTCGGTAGAATTTTCAAGATAATTTAGTTCACACTGCTTCCTTTGTAATATTGCATCTGTGCAATCTTTGTCCCACCATGGTGGAGAAGGAATTTTATTTTTTAACGATTTCATTGGAAAGAGTTTATCGGCTGTTTTTATCATGGCTTTGGATAAAGCATCGGCACAGGACTGTTCATTACCATATTTAATTTCAGGAAGAACAGAAACTATTTCATCTAAGTGTTCCCTATAATTATGCCAGTTAACGTCCGCCAGTTTGTACTTCAACCGCGGAGGGCGATTGGAATAAGGTTTTTGACTGTGAGGAAATGTTAAGACTATAGGGAAATGATCGCTACCATAAGTGGAAAGCATAACTTCCCAACTCAAACGCGAAGCTAATTTATCCGTGCATAATGACAAGTCAGGTGCACTAACACCTTCATTTGGAGAAGTGCGTCTAGTTGGGGACCCAGTGTTTAATATACAAAGATTGAGGTTATCTACAATATCTATTAAAGTGCTACCATAGTTATTTGTTGACGAACTGCCCCAGACTTCATGCTGGCAATTAAAATCTCCTAAAACTATAAATGGCTTAGGAAGAATAGAAAAAATATTTACAATTTCATTAAAAATTACAGCAGATGGACGGGGTATATATACAGAAACAAAACAAATATTATCTACAACTGCTGCAATAACAGAAAAATCATTATTATGAGGTGGAATTGTGAAAAATGAAAATGAATGATGATGTTTGATGAGTAAAGCGACGCCGCCATACCCATCAGAGCGGTCTTCTCTAAGACAAGCATAACCAGGGATCTTGAACAAAGACCCTGGTTTAAGCCATGTCTCTTGAAGAGCAAAAACATAAGGTTTATATTTATTTACAAGATATATTATATCAGATTTTTTACTAATTGCGCTTCGGCAATTCCATTGGAATACTTTGGCTTTGTTGTCCATTATTAATATTAGATTCATTAACTGCGTTCAATACAGTGGCAGCGATGGACGGTGAAAGATGATGAGTTTGAGTTAGTGATTTTATTAAAGCAATGATTAATTCACTTACAGATATGGCAGACAAGTCATCTCTAGGGATGAGAGCACAGCCATCTTTTGATTGAGGCAAGCCCTTGACAAGTTCCTGATGGAATTGCTGATCATAACCTTTAGAAAAGTGAGGTGGGGAGCGAGGTTTAATAAAAACTGTTTTTTTATGTGATGAAGTTTTATTTTGTTTTGAAGGAGAGTAATCCTGAGGAACAGAAGCATTTATATGGCTTGAAATTGAGGGTGAGGATAGTAAGGCATCAGCATATGATATTTTTGAAATTGTGGGATGTAGCTTTGAAGCTTCAGCATATGAGATGCAAGATTTGGCCATTGATTCCTTAATGTTCTTCTGCCTCTCATACTCTAAACATTTTTTACTTGTAGCCTCATGAAATCCTTTGCATAGACAACAAGATAAATTGTCCCCAGAGACAGTACACCCATCCCCAGAGTGATCTTGACCACACCTAAAGCATCTAGGTTTAGCCCTACACTGATTTTTCATATGGCCATATCTGCAACAATTAAAGCACTGGATTGTTGGGTAAATATAGAGGTCCACAGAAAGTGCTGTATAGCACATATAGACGCGCTTAGGAAGAATTTGCCCATCAAATGTCAAAATTACTGTTTCAGTATTTTTAAACTGAGGCTTATCCTCTACTAAAATTTTCCTTTTAATTCTCCTCAACTTCAATATCCTCCCACAACCAATTGGGACAGAGATGTTATCCATGATTTCATCATCCGCCCACTCCATGGGTACGCCTCTGACGACACCCATGCGAGTGACGGAAAATGATGGAATAAAAGCTTTGTACTTCTCTTTTTCCAAAAACTTGCTAGAAATAAAAGAGTTGGCATCTTGATATTTAGAGAAAGATATTACAAGTCTGTTACGGCCTATTTTCTTAAGACTACCATTAACAATATTATTAAAAGAATTCCTTTTTAAAAATCGCCCAAAAGAGATCGGATTTAAATATATATTTTCGTTGGAAGCGGATTGTTCTCTTTGAATATGGACTAAAAACGGAGCCGCATCCGAGGAATTATATAAAAGTCTAGAAACTGGTTAATGCGATGACACGTTCATCCCATCAACTCCAACCCTCAATGGAGAAGTAAGTGGAAGATCCTTGGTTTCAGTCTCCATTTCCACCTCGCCACAGTCACAATCATTATGGCGTTTCCCGCCACTTTTACGCCTTTTTTTGTTGCAATGTTTGCAAATTGTGGGCCGAGCAGAAACCCTTTTACGCTTGGAATTATTAGTTAAACTTACTGAACCATCAGTATCAACACTAGTGTCATTATTAGAGATTGTAACATAATGACCAATCTCTGAAGGTGGTGTTCCTCCGGGGTCGTCCGGAGGATCCATGGCTAACAACTATAAATAGAAATAAAAACACTTACCAAATATAATAACAACACTAAAACTAACTAAAGTACTAAATAATAAGATAAAATATATACAAAAACTTAATCCAATCCAATATTATTAATTAATTTATGAAACGATCGAAAAAACCACGTCCGCCAAATTTGAGGTTTCCCGCGCTTCCCCCAAGTGACAGTTACAAAAGGGGACCGTAAGTGACGCGACGTTGTATCTTTTATCTTTAGTAGTCTATGCGTGCGTTCTATTAAACTTCATCCAGTCCATCGATTAATAGAATAAAATCAAAATTACAGATTTTGAGCATTATACGCAATGAGGTAGGATAACTATGGAGACGGCATATTCTACTATATGAAGAATAGTTATACAAATATCTATAATATCGACACACGCATGTCAAAAAGCGTTTTGTCTCTTTTTAACTAACCAAGAGCTGCATATGAAAAGAGAGACATCTAAATGTTTGTCAAGGAACAAGGACTAAACTTGGTAACACTTTTGAGTGACGTCAAAATCATGTCTATGCGTGACCGGTCGCCATGTTAATTGCCGAGTAAAATTGGTAGTTTTGTGCCGTATATGTACGTTTATCTGTGTAGTTGTGCTGTCAAACAGTTGCAAATGGCCTACCTCATTGGCAAATGGACAGCCATCTTAATTGCCCGATTTATGTAGGTAAGCACGCTAATTTCGTAGGTATGGCAAGTCCATAGGTTTATAAGTCAGTGATTATACGCCATGTCTGCTCATGTTGTCACTGTCAAGTCAACGTGCTGTCAATGTCAACAAATGCTAACAAGCCGAACTGGCGAAGGCGAAGTTCTTTTTTCTCTGGCCACATAGAATCTGCTAAAGAAGTGCATACACATTAGTTAGAAATACTAATAAGTAAAACAGATGACGGCGTTCGAAGAGTTCGGTGTCCTCCCCGAGCTGGGGAAGGCCATTGACGAGATGGACTGGACACTACCAACAGATGTCCAGGCCGAAGCGATCCCGCTGATCTTAGGCGGTGGAGATGTGCTTATGGCTGCTGAAACAGGCAGCGGTAAGACTGGTGCCTTCTGCTTGCCGATCTTGCAGATAGTATGGGAGACGTTGAAAGACGTACAAGAGGGGAAGACAAGTAAAATTATACAAACAATCGCTACAGAGCTGACTATGTCGTTCTTCGATCGCACGGACGCCCTAGCTGTAACGCCGGATGGCCTTCGGTGCCAGTCGCGCGACCAGAAAGGCTGGCACGGCTGCAGGGGCACTAAGGGCGTGCACAGCAAAGGGGCTTATTACTATGAAGCCACCGTCACTGATGAGGGCCTGTGCCGTGTGGGCTGGTCTACACAGGCTGTAAGTGGAAATGCCAAAAGTATTTAAAATTCCTTCCTATTAAAAGTAGGTATCATAAAATCATTTGACCCTCCAGAAATCATCCAAAAAACAATCAAATGAATTTCAGTATAATTGCATCATATTACAAAATATCTATAATTTCTGATTCATACATAATTTGATAAATAATAAACATAATAGTGTATTCCAGAATATGGTTGAAACAAATAATTAATAATTTTAGAATCATACTTATAATGTACCTATCATTTATAGGCTAGGCTGGATCTTGGTACAGACCGACTGGGTTTTGGGTTTGGAGGAACAGGCAAGAAGTCTAACTCGAAGAACTTTGATGACTATGGTGCTCCGTATGGAATGCATGATGTGATTGGTATGTTATCATTAACAATTTTTATATATATTTACAATATTTCACTTCTAGTAAGCCAAGTTTTGCTAAAATATACAATTTCTATTAGTTGATTTATTTTTTGAAAACTTTGAATTTTTATTCCTAGGGTGCCTACTGAATCTGAACAATGGTGAGATCAGCTACACTAAGAATGGAGAAAATCTTGGAGTGGCATTTACCCTGGCCCCAGAAAGGCGGGCTGACTGCTATTTCCCTGCTGTTGTACTCAAGAATGCTGAGATGAGCTTCAACTTTGGCAAGATGCCATTTAAGGTATACATTCTTCATTGACTTTAATCTAATCTAAAGGAATATACCTCCAAAACAATATCAGACTTAAATGTGAGAAAATCCTCCCAATCAATCTGCCTAGCCTTTTCTGAACTATATTGGGGTCGGCTTCCAGTCTTACTGGTTTCAGCTGAGTACCAGTGTTAACCCAGTAACTGGGTAACACTGTACCCCTGCAGCAAGATTGGTGTCAGATCTCAAGCTTTTGGACTACCCGTAACGACTGTCAAAGATCTTCAAATGACAGCTGGGACCAACGGCTTAACATGCTTTCCGAGACAAAGAAAACTTGGTATGTTGAAATGGTCACCCATCCACGGAACGACCTCGCCAAGCGTTGCTTAACCTTGATGATCGAATAGTGCGGATGTTATTATTTAGCCACGAGCTCCTCAGTGAGAAAATCCTTCCATGAATAGAAATATGTGTGGGTTACCATCTATATGTTTCAATGTTTTTATGGACACATATTATTTTTTTATTTGTTTTTTTATATTCTATAGGCTCGCGCTTGACGAATATCTCACCTGATGGTAAGCGATGATGTGGTCACACAATAAACAAATACCTGATAATAATAATTATTATTATTTATGATCAAACTCTGCCAAGTTCTCTATCATAAACAAAACAACAAAAAAAACAACCATCAGCCAGGCCTAGTCTTCTTTACAAAGCTTGGGGCTGTTCTCACGCGTATTGATATCTATCAAGATAGAAAGCTTGGCATGTCAAGATGGTTGTTGGTTATTTACTGTGTTCCAAAGTATGTGGTGTGTAAGGGAAGGGTTTTATGAATAAAAGCACAAAGACAAGACTAGGTATTTATTTAAATAAGGCTTACAATTAATTCATATATAGAAGGCTTATCGATCTTACCGCCCGTTCGCTAGACTAGTTCTCGTGGGGAAGAAGGGCAAGAAACCCCACAGAAGCTCTTTCATAGTATTTATTGATATCTTTTACAATCACACAAAGTCAAAATCAAAATCAAATATTTTTATTTTACATAGGCCTACATGGGCACTTATAAAACGTCGACAAAAGGTGCACGGTTCGGGTTAGTCGTTTCCTATGGAGAAGAACCGGCAAGAAACTCCATGGTTACTCTTTTAAATTTTTTTGTTTACAATATTACCATGTTACAGCATTAGTACTTGGATATGGCGGGACAACGTAGGCCCGACAATAAGTCGTACGAAATTGAAACATAAAAAATAATAACCGAAATAAAAAGTTAACAAATGTTAACAATCATCTAGAAATCTAGAAAGCCTACAAGGTTCACACATTCACAATAGGTAAAAGAATCTATACAAAGGTAAAAAAAAACACAACACTAAATTTAACATGTGGCACAAATACTGTAATCAGTGCTGTAACTATTCTTAGCAAAGGGCTATAATGATGATTGAAAAATATTGTAAAAAGTCTAATTAAAAGAGAAAAAAAATGAGATTGAGAATAGTTAGAGATATCCATATATTTGTGCCGTTTATGAGTTACCAGGGAAGCCGCATGCGCAGAGGGTGTCAAAACCAAATTTTTTATCTTCAACGTAATCCTTGATTTTATAATATGCTTTTTTAATAAGGACACGTTTGATGTAGTTTTTGAACTTTCCATCGGTCAGTTCTATAACTGACTTAGGCAACTTGTTATAAAATCGTATACTGTTTATAAGAAAAGACTTGCTAGTTTTCGTTAATCTGAATTTGGGTATTACAATTTCGTGCTTACTGCGTGTATTTAAATTATGGAAGTCACTTCTAGTTTTGAAAAGCCCTCGATTTTTTCGGACATACAAAATACATTCCAAAATATAAAGTGAAGGTAGAGTCAGTATATCGATCTCTTTAAATTTTTCTCTGAGGGACTCGCGAGGACCCATTTTATAGATCGCGCGGATTGCCCTCTTTTGTAAGATAAAAATTGAGTCAACGTCTGCTGCTGACCCCCACAGCAGAATGCCATAAGACATAATACTGTGGAAATAAGCATAGTATACTAGTCTAGCTGTGGCTACATCGGTTAACTGCCTTATCTTCCTTACTGCATAGGCAGCCGAACTTAACCTGCCCGAAAGAGTTCTAATGTGCGCGCTATTTTCGCGAGCCTTCTATAGGCTCGCGAAAATAGTTTTTCGATAAGAAAAATCGCTCTCGAAGACACAGGAACTTAAATTTAAAAGTGTTGGTTGTTTTGCTCGAAATGACTTCTAATAGCCGACCACGCTTATAATATATTTCATAGGATGCAATCTGGTAGGCATATTTGCAGGCAATATGATTTTTGCAAAAAAATGTATGGAGCTGATATAAAAAATGCATGAATCTCGGGAACCACAAGACTTACCGTAATATCCATGCACATGGTTATAGAACTATTTATTTATGATTATTTGACATACTTCGTATAGCGAGACCAAGTGCGTTTTTTTTTTAATCCATAACTTTTTTAAACTTATATTTGCTATATATAGAAAGAAATAGACATGGTATGTGATGTGTCTAGCTAAGCTAAGTTAAAAAATAAATTTAAGATAACTAAAGATATTTTGATGTTTTATTATTAACCAACTTCAAAAAAGGAGGAGGTTCGATCCACTTTGGGCAACCACTGCTCTCCAATATCCATCACATCACATCATCAGCCTATTAATGTTCCCACTGCTGGGACACAGGCCTCCTCTCTGTGAGAGGGAATGGGCCGTAATCCACCACGCGGGCCAGTGCGGGTTGGTGGATGTCACATGTCTTCGAAGTTTTGGTTCTAGGACATGCCGGTTTCCTCACGATGTTTTCCTTCACCGTTTTGAGAGCAGACGACCTACACCTTGTAAGTCGTGGCCGATACCACTGGGCCACCACTGCTCCTCAATGCTCACTCACTGCTGCCAATATCCTATTCATTAAAAAATATTGTATCTGTTTTTCCCTAGTACCCACCACCAGAAGGATACATAGCCATCGCCTCGGCGCCCAAGGAAAACATGAAACAGAATGTGGTGTCGTCAGACAGTGTTGTAGAAGCTAAACCTGCTAATAATGCACCACGGTCTATTATTATTGAGGTGAGTGAGAGAATAAATAAATTTCATAATATCAGCCCCTGCCATCTCACTGCAAGGCAAAAGCACCTACAGAGAAGGTACAATTATAATCACCACACTTGCGGGCTTTTAATTGTTAAAAATAAACGTATTTCTTTTTAAAGTTAGGTGCCGCTAAACTTGTTGACAAGAACCTCACTCTGGTTCTAAAATATGCTTATGACATTGTCGGTTTCTAAACTGAGCCTAAAAGTTCAGTTGCCGAAGTTTTGAAATATCTGCAAATCTGTGATTTGTTTCTCAATATCTAACTAAAATATTTGTTTTATACTTGTCTTGAGCATTCTCGGCGCTAACCCGAAACATATGCTAGCAGCCTTTCAACGAATGAAAAACATTATTTCATGTGTATACAGCCCTCAAGAGAATTAGCAGAACAAACCTGCAACCAGATTACAAAGTTCAAGAAGTATCTGGAGAACCCAAAAATTCGAGAGCTGCTGGTAGTAGGAGGCATTAATGTTAAGGATCAGATCAACTCGCTCAACTCTGGCGTCGACATTGTAGTGGGTACCCCTGGCCGGTTGGAAGATCTTATTCAAGGAGGTAAGTTTGATGAGTTTTTATGAAAAAGTTAGGGTTGTTTTCTGACTTGTCGATTCCGATAGAGATGCAAGATATCTTTCGAGGCTACAATGTGCAAAAAAAGAGAGAGAAAGTTAATCAAGCACACTGCATGAGTAAATATTAGCCCCCTTGGCTGGCTGACTTAAGATATCTTTTTTTCCATGGCTAAATCTTGTGCTAGACTATAGTAAAGAAAGGAGAGGAATAAAAGCTGATTCACAACATCTAACTTCAATCCATATATTTGTACGAATCAGGGACATTATTTTTATTACTGTCTAGAAAGTTCTGGAATTAACATTCTAGATTTTTCTTTTAAACGAAACCGTCAACACTATTTTACATCACCGCTCGTTTCTTCATCCAGGTTACCTAGCCCTAACCCACTGTCGTTTCTTCGTGCTGGATGAGGCAGACGGTCTTCTGAAGGCGGGGTATGGGGAGCTGATCGAGCGCCTTCACCGACAGATTCCGAAGATCACGTCCGATGGAAGACGGCTGCAGATGGTCGTATGTTCCGCTACATTACACGCTTTCGAAGTTAAGAAGATGGCGGTAAGTTGGTGTTGAGACTTTATTAACAACCTTGGAGTACCCTAGAAGTGATCATCTGAGAAGCAAACTGTTGTTTGATGGATGCTGATTATTTTTAGAAGTACGAAAACAAAAATTATGGTCTATTCTTAATCAATAGATGACTGTAACGTCAAAGCAATTTTGCTTGCGCACATTTTATTTTGTTTTTACCTGTTTTCGGTAATTCAGGTTATTTCAGCACCCAACAGTACCTTATTTTTTCGGGTTTGACACGTTTCGGACAATGTTACTCCAGCAGAATAAGTTTTTCCCTTTTTTGGGTTTCCATACCCAAAGAGTAAAAACGGGACCCTATTACTAAGACTCCGCGGTCCGTCTGTCTGTCTGTCTATCACCAGGCTGTATCTCATGAACCGTGATAGCTAGACAGTTGACATTTTCACAGATGATGTATTTCTGTTGCTTTAACAACAAATAATACAAACAGAATAAAATAAATATTTAAGTGCCCCACTTAACAAACGTGACGTTTTTGCTGTTTTTTGCGATAATGGTACGGAACCCTTCGTGCGCGAGTCCGTCTCGCACATGGCCGGTTTTTTTCCAAAACGACAACACGCACTAATTTTTTATGTGGCGCACATTCCTACCAAAAAAGTTTTTACCGGAGAATTATTGTAATATTTTGCTTATTTTTTTTTGACAGGAGAAATTGATGCACTTCCCGACGTGGGTGGACCTAAAGGGCGAGGACTCAGTTCCAGAGACAGTGCACCACGTTGTTGTCAATGTAGATCCACAGAAGGACCGCCTGTGGGAGACTCTGCGCAAGTAAGTTGCACCATTCAATATATGATTATTATGAATTGCGAGTGGAATTGGAATACTATAATTACTACTATTACTCGGGATCAAATCGGACCATTCTTTTTCTGACCGTTTTTAATTTTGTATGGCCACGGGTATTGTATGTTCGTTTTTGTAATCAACTCTCCTAAGCACAAAATTATGGAATATTGGGCTCTTAATTCACATTTCAAAGATTATTTGAACATATCATTTAAAATTGATGCAAATAAATGGCGCGGTTTTAAATTTCTGAGGCATGCCACTCGATTTTTTTTATTTGTATTGTAACATATTTTGGTACAATGATACTGTAAAAACGTGCAAAAAAGTACTATAAAACAAATCGTCACTGTATTTAAAGAAAGAATAGTCACGAACCGAGAAAACCCTTTTACTTGCAAGTCGCTGCTAACATAATCTATAGCCATGAATTACCACCTATAGAACGGAACCGAACGCGATCGAAGTACTTATAAAAATAATCATCTTAATCAGACGAAAAACGCTAGTTACTTCGTCGGCACGGTTTCTTTGTATGGGTGAGGCATCTGTATGCTAGTATTATATTATCTGTGACTGTTCCAACACAAACGCAAGTCGTAACAAATTATGATGTTTGCTGTAATCATCATAAGTCATCATCAAGGTCAGGAACCTTGACCCATGTTACTTGGCGTCGGCGTAACGCGTTTTCTTCTTCCATACCATCCTGCGTCCTGTCAACTTTCATGCTAACACTGATTTCCTTTTCTTTCATATCATACCTCACGCAATCCATCCACATTGTTGCTGTTTTTATAGTATTATTCCCCTTACATTTTATCAGGCACGTTCAGACGGACGGCGTTCACTCAAAAGACAACATTCGTAGCGGCAACACAACTCCGGAGACGTTGTCGGAAGCCGTGAAGATACTCAAGGGAGAGTACTGCGTTCGCGCCATCAAGGAACATAAGATGGACAGGTAAGATTTGACCTTGTTTTGTTGTCACATCTAGAGTCGACGGCATAGATCTGCAAATAACAGCACGACGAGGATTCCATTGCCAATGAAATATAAATTTTGTACTTTTTATCATCCTCAATGAGAAAATAAGTGCAACTTATGAACAAGAACTTTAAGTTTATTTATTTACATACATTTAGGAACCATAAGACATAACATAGAAATAATTAGAGGCTAATGTTTGTATTTCAACAATTCTAGAAGTGCATCGTATCAATATATTTTTATTTGGCTTGCGCGTGGTTTTTCAGCCAGTCACTTGTTCAATACAATGTTCCCGTGCGGTGCGAAATGGAAGTACAATCGCTCATTAGCCATTCACCTCATTCATTCGTCGTAATCCAAATTCAAATCACTTTAAGTCAGATTAATGAGCTATTGTAGTCCCTGTTTTTGAAGAATAAACTAGCTCTTTTTGAATAGATATGATATATTTTTTTTTTACAAAATTTTAATAGTGCTTTGCTTTACATAACATATATTGTCTGTAGAGCCATAATCTTTTGCCGCACAAAACTCGACTGCGACAACATGGAGCGTTACCTCAAGTCCTACGGCAGCGACTTCTCCTGCGTCTGCCTGCACGGTGACCGCAAGCCTGCAGAACGTAAGGGTAACCTGGAGAAGTTCAAGACTAGTCAAGTCAAGTACCTCATCTGTACCGATGTCGCCGCTAGGGGCATTGATATCTCTGGACTGCCGTTTAGTAAGTGGTTTTTAAAGGATTTTTGGTGATAGAGAGTAAGAAATATTGGGTAAGAATTTTGTATCGTGGTTATATTTATGTTTGATTCTTATATTTTGAAAATATTCATACAGATTCTATAAATCCTTATTTGACTTTCCACTTTAAATATTGGTGTTAAATAAGTTGATTTCAGAGTGTGAGTCTCATTTATGGAGTAGTAGCGCAAACTGTTATTTGTGTTGATATTAATTTTTTATTCCATAAACATATTTTTTACATATTGAGGTCATAAATATTTGAGAATGCAGTTTGCCTACAAGTTGTAGTTTAATAACTTGTATATGTCGCTATTTATGAATCAGTGTTTCAACGGTGCCAGTCGGTATATTACGTGTATCTCAATCTCAACGTCATGTTTGATTTTTAAAGTGATCAACGTGACTCTGCCGGACGAGAAGTCGAACTACGTGCACCGCATCGGTCGTGTCGGTCGTGCGGAGCGCATGGGGCTCGCCATCAGTCTCGTCTCCACCGTGCCGGAGAAGGTAAATAGAAATATTTTTTTGTGTACGTTACCCCAACAGGAAAGTGGCTCCTGGAGTGATATGAGTGGAACGTATAATTAGAGCGTAATCTGCTGTGAATGTGCGCTACATAAAAAACATGTGCGTGTCGTCGTTTTTGAGAAAAACGGAAAAAACGTTTCCTGCTAGGGTAACGTTGTTCCAGCAGGAAAATTCTAAACGAATGATCGGAGTGAGAAATATTGTGCATGGGCAGAGAGCTTATAGTTGTGCAAGAATGTGCGCTGAAAATATAATAAGTGCGTAATCAGGTTTTCGAGATATTGCATTTCCTGCTGGGGTAACGTTTTGCAGAATCGTGTATCTCTGAAACTATTGTATGTGCGCCTGTAGAATAAACATACACGAGTAGCTCTTTATTTGTGCGTATTTGTGCCGGAATTAGATTTAAGAAAATATTTATAGTTTTAAAGAAATCGCACTTTTTTGAAAACCCGAAAAAAAATCACAGCGCCTAAATGAGAAAACTTATAAGCTCGCTGAAAACTGTAATCAGTCCATCTTGACGCTTGTATTAACCATAAAAAGTTTCAAAAGTATACATGCTTGCGTTATCGAATAATATTGCTAAAAGTCAAAACGACGGTGTCATAACTTTGACGGCAAAATACGAGAAACCGGCTCAACCCAAGATGGTAGGTGTAAAGCACAAATAAGAGAGTTTAGTCAAAAATATATAGTGAAAATATTCAGCTTGGAATGTTTCGCATTAAGTAGATTTAAACACAAAACTAAACATGTAAACAACGGCTGGTTATCCGACCAAATTCGAATGACTACAAAAAAGCGACGGATTCATACATAACGATGACCTTCTTAATTGGACGTATTAAACCTAAGCTGTTGTCCGTACAGTCGCGTTCAAACGTTTGGTGATTTGACCTAATTTTGGGGCTAATTAAAAAATACATTAAATGCACCTTGTGACCATAACAAATGAAAGAGCTTGTTGATGTAGAAATTATTATTTTTCTTCTCTAAATTATGTTTCTTAAAGTAATAATGGCATCAAATTACAAACCTATTAATCTCAAATTAATTATCTCAAACAATTTTTAGGGTTCCGTACTCAAAGGGTAAAAACGGGACCCTATTACTAAGAATCCGCGATCCGTCTGTCTGTCTGTCACCAGGCTGTATCTCATGAACCGTGATAGTTAGACAGTTGAAATTTTCACAGATGATGTATTTCTGTTGCCACTATAACAACAAATACTAAAAACAGAATAAAAATAGTATATTATGCAACTAGTGAATAAAGGACGGTTATAAAGCGAGGGCCATAGATGAATCACGAACTAGTAAAGGATTCTATCAACTGAATCACTCCCTGCGGTCGTGATTCAGTCGTAGAATCCTGAGCGACGCGAGTGACTCATGGCCCTCGATATAAATCCGTGTTATTCAAGAGTTGCATAATTTTATACCATGACTACGAGAAAAAGAAAGATTTAAGCGAAAATCACAATGAGTAATAATAAATAAATGTTTTATTACCTTCAAAATTTACAAAAAATTTGAAAACTCAGGGTTTCACATTTTTTGTAAATTGAAGCTGAGCTAGGTAACAGCATCTGTTTTTCAGGGGCTAGTGACTACCTCCGTTACGTTACATAATTATAATTAATTAAACACCAATACAATTAATATTAGAATTACAATCCAAATAAGTATTCACTAAACATCCCAGACTAAAATCAAAATCATGAAAAAAAATCGATGAAGAAGTTTGAAAGTCGAATATTCTTTGCACAAGGAGTTTGTATCGATTTGTTGTTGTTTTTGCATTGAGATGGACGTCGAATATATATTATTGTGTTCTAAATTCAAACACTAAAACAGTGAGTAAAAGTGCTTTTTATTCACTGTTTTCAGTGTATAAAATAGGCTTTTTAGAGGTGGAATGGTATAAAAATATTTAAGTGGTGTGTACAACAAACGTGATTTTTTTGTCGTTTTTTGCGATAATGGTACGGAAACCTTCGTGTGCGAGTGCGACTCGCACTTGGTTTTTATTAAAAACAACCACCATCAAATTTTTGGTCTTTAAATTACTTTTTTTTACTAATATTATAAAGGCAAATTAAAATGTCTGGATGTGTCCACAAAATTCTGAATGTATTTTAATGAAAGTTGGAATAAAGAAGATAGCTTATACCTTGGCACTAATTTCCTAATGTTCTTACGTAATCAAGTGCCAAGTCACGGAAACAGCTAGTAGAATGTAATCCAATAATAAGTTAATTATTTTAATACTTTTCTACCTCAGTGTACTCAGGCACAACACGTTTCAACCGATTCGTGAGTTAAGTTAAGAAGGTCATCGTTATGTATGATTCCGTCGCTTTTTTGTAGTCATTCGAATTTGGTCGGATAACCAGCCGTTGTTTACATGTTTAGTTTTGTGTTTAAATCTACTTAATGCGAAACATTCCAAGCTGAATATTTTCACTATATATTTTTGACTAAACTCTCTTATTTGTGCTTTACACCTACCATCTTGGGTTGAGCCGGTTTCTCGTATTTTGCCGTCAAAGCTATGACACCGTCGTTTTGACTTTTAGCAATATTATTCGATAACGCAAACATGTATACTTTTGAAACTTTTTATGGTTAATACAAGCGTCAAGATGGACTGATTACAGTTTTCAGCGAGCTTATAAGTTTTCTCATTTAGGCGCTGTGATTTTTTTTCGGGTTTTCAAAAAAGTGCGATTTCATTAAAACTATAAATATTTTCTTAAATCTAATTCCGGCACAAATACGCACAAATCAAGAGCTACTCGTGTATGTTTATTCTACAGGCGCACATACAATAGTTTCAGAGATACACGATTCTGCAAAACGTTACCCCAGCAGGAAATGCAATATCTCGAAAACCTGATTACGCACTTATTATATTTTCAGCGCACATTCTTGCACAACTATAAGCTCTCTGCCCATGCACAATATTTCTCACTCCGATCATTCGTTTAGAATTTTCCTGCTGGAACAACGTTACCCTAGCAGGAAACGTTTTTTCCGTTTTTCTCAAAAACGACGACACGCACATGTTTTTTATGTAGCGCACATTCACAGCAGATTACGCTCTAATTATACGTTCCACTCATATCAATCCAGGAGCCACTTTCCTGTTGGGGTTACCTACACTATTTTTTTTATTGTATGAGAACATACTCCGTATTAATACTTTATTATTTCTTCGAGGATACATTTACGAAACCAATATTCTATTACGAGAAATGGGCCACAGCAGTGTGACCACAACACCTCTTATTGGACAGTATACTTTCCAATAAGAGGTGAACGCATTCAAACTATTTATTTTATTACCCGATTGCGACGAAGCCATGAATATTGTTCTATTTATCTAATCTTTTTCTACAGTGGTGCTTATGTTTACTTCGTTTGTTCGCAGGTGTGGTACCACGGCGAGTGGTGCTCGTCGCGCGGCCGCAACTGTTGGAACACCAACCTTACCGACGACCATCCCAGAGGATGCTGCACCTGGTACAACGAGCCACAGGTAATTTTACCTCAGACATACGTTTTCATTTACGTGATCTCGCTGACATAGCTAGCTTGTCAATAAAAAAAAAACCTAATAATTATTTTATTCTGTTTTTAGTATTTGTTGTTATAGCGGCAACAGAAATACATCATCTGTAAAAATTTAAACTGCCTAGCTATCACGGTTCATGAGATACAGCCTGGTGACAGATGGATCGCGGACACTTAGTAATAGGTTCCCGTTTTTACCCTTTGGATACGGAACCCTAAAAAAGAAGAAGGCCTTGATATGACATTAGTTAATTTCGGGCTGATGATTCTATTATTATATCGTATTTTTTATCGTGATGGTCTAGACAGAATGGTCGTGATTTTCACGTAGCGTCTTATGAGGGGCAGATGTTATTCGTCACACGATCATCATCACAACGCCTCCTTACTGGCTTACTGCCTGTTGCACTTGTGCAAGGGACCGCCCACAGCAGATTTTCGCATTGGTTATCCTGGCCCATTTGTGCGACCAAGCGCTCGATGGAGTCGCATTCGCGGTTGTAGTCGTCTCCGAAGAACTTTATTATGCGACTCTGTACTAAACTTGTATGTCGACGTGAATGTTATAAATAAAATGGCGAAAACATATGTAGCCAGGGCATGTAATTGTTATCATCTTCAGGATGCATGCCACCACGTCATAAAACGACATGGTTTACTTGGCTTTGTAATAAGTCGTTAACAATGAATTTTCCTGACTTTACCTCGAAAAATTCTTATTTTTCTCACTTCAAGTCGGTGTTTCGGAACTTGCTCTTACGTAAACTAAAACAGATTCCGGAACAGTGTGGGTAGTGCTTCAATATGCTGTTCTCTTGTTTCTAGTACCTGGCTGACATCGAGGACCACTTGACCATCACGATCCAGCAGGTCGCCAACGACATGGTGGTGCCCGCCAACGAGTTTGATGGCAAAGTCGTGTATGGACAGAAGAAGAAGCAGGCTGGCTCTGGATATCAGGTACTATTCCTTGTTTCGACCTTTAGAAAGAGACCCTACCATGTGTGACCAAGGGCGGTTACGCACTACACGTCCGTGTCCGTGATTTGAGTTCAGAGTTCAAAATGTTCTGAATTATGACGGATATAGTTCGGATGTAGTGCGTAAGCTTAGAAGAAGTACTTAGGCTACTTCGGAACCGAAATTTCAAGGAACGGATGTAGTGCGTAACCGCGCTGAGACGACGCCCTAATATAAAGTAAAAAAAGCATATAAAGCGTCGTCCTTTTGTACGAATAAACCTAAAGGCGCCCTCTGTTGGCGTGACGACGCGTTTGGTTTTGCCGTACAAATGATCGCTACGATCGCGGATCACTTTCTATGAGGACGACTTCTGATGGTTGACCTGAGTGGTGCCAATCCATGCGTCATGTTCGTGAACGGGCGCCATCAGTTGGGATTGGTCATAATTTAGCTGTCTCGGCCTGTTATTGTATTTTTTTTTAATTGTTTGTTACTCCAGATGCTTTTGCGTGCTTTTTACATCGTTCTCACATATATGTATTTTGTGAACAAGAATGATGTAACCAAAAACTTGTAATTAAAATTGATGGAAAAGAGTGTCCGTGGAGTTTCTTGCAAATGCTACTCCATTGAGACCTACAGAAACTTGCAGTAATCTTTTTTATTATTTTTTTGTTTGACAATTCGAAAGTACCTCTAGGGTTTATTTGAAATAAACTTTTTGATTTTGAAGCCAATTTTTTGTAAGAACTCGATACGCTACATTTTCGGCTGAGTATTGTACATATTCAGTTGATGTTGTTATGCATGTGGTAGTGCAGTATGCATCATAATGGTATGCGCTATTGAAAGGCCAAAACGTTAGACGTTTTGTGGATATCCAGTGTGAGAAAAAATCTAACGCCAATTTTCTGTAATTTGCAGGATCACGTAAGCCAGATGGCGCCAGTGGTGAAGTCTCTGCAAGAACTAGAATCGCAAGCGCAGCTCTACTATCTCAAGATGCACCATAACGTAGCCGTCGCTTAATCAGTCAGTATATAACTTAGTTTATCTAAATTCAAAATGAATTATTATTTAGCTCATAGACTGATAATCCCTAATGTATGTTTTCCTATTAAATTATAATTTTGCCTATTTAAGAAACGATGGTAAGGCATTTCTATTAATAATTAATAAGGTTAATAAGCGTTTTTATCAGTGTAATAAATAATTTTAAACACAGTTCAAAGTTTATTTTTTTATATTTCACCCTCATCACTACTGATTATTATCGACATTTTAAAATAAATTATTAAGTCCCATAACACCGCTACTTAGGTTAATACTGTCAAAATAATCATAGTTCCAATCCTTTGCAATCCCACTGCTTCATATTTTTCTACAAAAACTGTTTCGGAAAAGTAACGTTGGATCTATAAAAATATATTCTTTGTATTCAAAAAGTTTATTAGGTCACTATCTGCGTATATTATAGACATCATTGTGTAATAATGAAGATTATAAAATTTTACTTGAAATTCAAATTGACGTGCCACTGAACGCACCTTACAGCGAAGTTAGCACTTTAGAACGTAGTAACGTATAAAGCACATTTTGCAAGATAACATCTAAATTATGTAGTCAACTAGACAGCAGTTAAGCAGTGGAGATGTCTAGCAATAACTTTAATGATTTACAATAATCGCTAAGTTATTTATTCATCAACAATATATGTATAAGCGCTACACAAACAAAGTTACCATATCGTAGGCATTGGTGCACAAGAAGACACTAACCTCCGTTGCAGACCAAGAGCAAGTATGTGCCCGGCACGTAAGTTGGCAAGGTTTTGGCGTAGTGGAAGTAAGTTCGCACATATGCGCGAACTGACCAACCACCATATAGGGCAGCCGGAACGTGGAAGCGACACGATTGGTCAGTCGATCCTTGTGTCAAGTGACCAACCAATCGCGCGTTCGGAACGGTTCTAAACGTTCCCCGCATCCCGATTCACTACCGAAGATACCTAATAAACGACTTCTGCGCATCTAACGACTCTTGCCAACTTACGTGCCGGGGATTATAGTATTGGATTAGCTCACATAGCTGAGGAACTTTTTCATACTTGTGTGTATACCGCAAACTATGTAAAATATCTCAATTATGCGAACTAAGCTTAACTAGCTTACCTCTTGCCAGCCGGCTTTATGATGGTTCTAGGTAGTTTATTCACAAAATAAGGTGCACATTTGTTGCTCGGCAAACTCTTTACGCGTCTATTTGAAACCGTAAACCAAATCAATTTTGACTTATTATATATAGCACTCATATGAGTTATGAGCAGATTATAATTTTGATTGGCTCTGGTATCAGATAGATATTGAATTCGTATTAATTTGCTTCGCTTCAATTATACGGCAATAACTTAATTCACTAAGATATTCTGAATGGAATTATAATCGTTAAAACATCTGGATTCGGCACAAATTAATAAAAATAATAATATCATACTAAATTCCAGTTTAATCGACAGATTCTTCAAACGCTTCACCGAATATTTACAGGTTTTATTAACAAATATTAGCTAAAAACAACCTAAAACTTTAGTCCTGATTTTCTTTAGCTAAGTTGACAGCTTTTCGCATAATTATTATTACAGTTGTCACCGGAACATGTAATCAACAAAATCTGCACTGAAACAAAATGCATTCAAATATAAATAATTAAATATATTAATCTATTCAATTAATTTAATGATTTATTTAATCTAGTATTTATAAAGAAGTTTGATTAGGGAGGTATGCAACTAACGAGTTTGTAGATAATAATAAAATATAAGGCTTTGTAGCAGCGACGTACATAACAAGAGAGTAGGTAAGGTAGGTTAGGAAGCCACAAATTATTTAGTTACAATAGGGTAGTTTACTTATAATTTGTTTTTTGTCCGTCAGGTAGATTCATCAAATATTGGACACGTATTTTTTCTTTTGACACGTTAACATAAAGTGACGACGATATAATACGCTGAAATTTCGTGTGACGTCACGCCGTTAGTACACTTTATACTACTTTAGTGACGACACAAGCCCCCCACTCCTGAACTTTGACGCCCTTTAACTTTGTCAATTTCTATTGATTTGGTAAAGCAAAAAATACTTTTCCAATATTATTTGATAATCTCATTGATATGATGGACTAAATAGATTTTTTTTCTACCCAGGAAACATCCCTATTTACAGGGAGTAGGAACTACAAAGCAATACTAATGTTATAGTGTTTTAATGTCGCTGGATCTTTAGTTAAGGCTTTATGTGGCAGCACTACACTCACTCCTGCATTTGAATATAAATATTTGGCATCCAAGCGTATAATATTGTGACTGTTATTGTTCGCGCGTGATAAATACACGTTTCTCTATGGATTAGATCCAGCTACATTAACCTATGTTAAGTAGAAAAAATGAAGTGCACGATCGGTACAATAACATTATTCTTATTAGGGTCGCCAGCCGCTTAACATTAATTTGCTACACATTGATTGATTTTTGATAATTCCATAGTATATAAAACAACACATACAATCACCAAGCTGAATTACAAAGTTACAAGGACCAGCTAACCTCGACTATATTATTAATAACAATAATAATTTACCATTTTTGGTGACCAGTGCTACCCACCAGCTGCATAACTTACACTACGATACATATAAAAAATTCTTAGTATTACAAAATTCCGTACTACGTCTGACATGTATCAAAAATGCGTTCCCGTCACAGGTCGAGGATAAGGCGCTTGCACCGAGGAAGGCGCGTCGCGGGCGCATGTTTCACTTCAAAAAGAGAACACCTCCATCTCTCGTATTTACTTATCGAGGATAGTGTCTATCACACATACGCTTATAATTAATTATACGAGTCTCGCGAGTAGACATTTCGTAAAAGAAACTGTAAGGTTTCCCATTGCTCCAATAGTAAAAATAATTTCACACTTTTTTTATTATTACTTACTCATATAGATGTTGCGAGTCACGAGCGCGCGTGGTGTTTGCTGTGTGACATGGCTATACAAATTGCGAGCTCACGAGGTCACCGACCGCTCCGAAAGGAAAGCACACTACACGCGCGCTAGTGCATTGCAAGCTCTATACCTACTTTAGTACACCCACCAATATAGTTTGACAAATATTATTCGTGCCACTTGTTATTTGGACTTACGAGCTAAATAAGCGTATCATCAGATGTACGAACTAAATACGCTCTTCTTTATTTTCCCTTATCCATGAGTTTCATATGTTTCAATTTATTGGAAGTTATTATACTCAGCGCGAGTTTTCGATCGGTTTATATAACTATTTCTATGTATTGTTTGGTGTATTTATTCTACGTCCACTTATTATCGAAAATCATTCCAGAAAAATCTAATATTAAAAAATAATTGTTCTCTATATTATGCCTGGAGTGTTCGTCTTCGTCACATGTAGAGTCAACGGCGCCTAATATCATATATTTATATAATGTATTATTGCTATGATTAGTGTTCTGTGATGTCACAATGGATGGAAGCCTAATTTCTCATGTCGGTGGGCAATCGCAGCATCGCTTTACATGAATACGGCACGAATTTCAAATGATATTATACAAAAAAATAATTAAAAATTTAAATAACATGAAGCAATCTAATATTTGGGCAAATTTAGGACTCAAAATACTAAAAAATATCATCAACATACAATGAGCAACTCTTACAACCTCACCGTCTTTCTGAAAAATATTTACTTATCATAATACAAATTAAAACTAATTATAAATACGAAAACTATTCGAGTTTGTGTCGTGACCGAGTTTGTATCGTGGCTGGTAGCAAGTCTTTGATATTGGAACAGTCCGCAACCATCGTCATGTCTTGGTCAATTTTGTACCTTATAGGCATCTTTCATAAAGTATTATTTTAGGTGATTTGTTGAGGCTTGGAGGGGATCGACAACTAGGAACTGACATTACTAGATCCATATAAATTTCCTAGAAATTTATTTGATATACAGGTCTCGGTCAACCAGCCGTCTAGAAAATTGTTTCTAGACTCACGCTGTTTCCTTACCCTACCTTCAAAGACCTTGTCGCATCTCTTCAAGCCCATTTAAATATAATCGTCACGCATTCGTGTCAATCGTTGCTTCCAATTAGCAAGTACACTTAACAAGTACTTGAGGCACACTGCGTCATTTTACTGACAATTGAACTATCTACTTGATATCTTTTTCAATGGACTTAAAGTCTACCCAAAATAGCTCTTAAAAAATTCGAACAATTTGGTTTAACAATATATCCCTGTTTTAAGATACCTAGTTGAAAGATCATTCATATTCAGTGGGTGTAAAAGGTATGCATGCCTATTACAGAATCATACGTTTAGTAACCTCTTCATAGTTGGCCTCTTTATTAAGCCTATCGAAAAGTTTACGTCCACTGAATATTGCTCATAAATTCCACGTTTCGTTCTCCACATCGATATAATCTTCTCGTCGCCATAATTTTTATTTTGGGAAACCAAATAGTTATCAGTATATTATATAACTAATATCTTTACACTCGTTTAACCCACAAATAAAAACTAAGTAATAAACATGTGTTGTCTATGGATCTGAGAATACTCCCGTCACAAAACAATCATGAAATACTGATACACACTTCAATACTATTGTCTATTACAAAAAAGATAACGTACAGAAAGAAACTCGAAGTCCTTACAAACCTTCAACATCTTTTGGGACTTGTAGAGATTGTCAAAACAGTTGGTTTGTAGTAGATATCTTTTGTCTTACACCCTCGACCTAGTAAACAACACATTGTTTTCAATTACACTTTTAGTCAGTTCATTTCGTATTATATACCAATCTTTGTATTTTTTCAGTCGTCGCAAAAAAACTAAATTAACTCCAAATGACTTTCGAACTTAGACATATCACAACTGCTTTGACGTAACCTCCTTACATAGTTGTCTTTATTTGTCTCCGTATCTTAGTCACATAACCACGAGTGGTTTAAGGCAGTTTATTAACCGTGAACCCGCCACTCCGTCATTATTCGAAAGTGTTAGGCCACTTGTCTCACTACTAAACACATGAATGACCAATTAACATAAAACTTTATAACAAACAAACTTCATAGTATAACTAAGACTAAATTAATAAATAATTCTTAGTAGTCCAATGAGATTTTTGACGACCATACCTGGAAAAGATGCAATTTAAAGGTTAATATTTTTTTTATCGAGGAGGATATTCTCGTGTCTTTCTCGTGTTTCAAGGGCCGGCGCTTATCTGTGGTATACGAAGGTAATTTATACAGACAATCCAAAAAATATCGACTTGAAATGCTGTGGCAATAGACAAAAGTAATTTCTAAGTCGTGCCAATAAGGTTAATTTTGCTATGAAAGTAAAAAAAACATTCCCATACACTTTAGTCTAACGCCGGCCCTTAAACTTTGGCATACCTTGCTCCCTTTTTCATAAAACGTCATGCATGGGTCGCTTCAAAGACATGTGGTAACAAACACACGTATAGTATCAAATCAATAGGCAAAATCCGACAAGGATTAAAATATGATTTCAGTTTTAAGGACTAACTTTCAGTCAGTAGTCGAAGTCACGATTGTGAATGAATTTCATAGATAGGAAGGAAGCATAGTCAGCTAGAGTGAATTGAACGCTGAAAATTATTTATATACTGTTCAGCCTTATTCTCGACTGAGCTTCAGAAGCCGATTTAAAATTTATGAAAAATTTTAGCAGAGCTTGGAGCATGTTACTTTGTTGGAATAATATAAGATAACTGACTAAGTTCAGTGATGATATCCAGAGCAGAAGAGAAAATGGACGCCTTGAGGAATTGCCCAACACGCTCGGATTTGGTAGGTGGAGTTAGTACGCCGTACCAAATCCTAGTGTTGCCCTATTTAGAATATTATTGTTATTTATGACTATTAGTTAAATGTAAAAATATCTGGAGACAATAACCAAAATCAGTAGATCTCCCATAAATCGGGGACATTTTCAACGCTGGGCGTAGTTGGTACGCCCCAAACAACCGTACACCCGTCCGGATTTGTCACGGAGCAGACCATATCCGATGTGCAAACAAGTGGACCGAGGTTGATTCAATCTATACTAATATTATAAAGCTGAAGAGTTTGTTTGTTTGAAGGCGCTAATCTCAGGAACTATTGACTAACATTTTTATGTTGGATAGTCCACTTATCAAGGAAGGTTATAGGCTATAGGATAGTCCATTTATCAAGGAAGGTTCCTATTTGACAGCTTCCGCTGCGTGCGCTGCGTAAGCGGTTAAAGTTACGCAACATTCATGTACGTAGGGTAGGTAGGTAGCCAGTTGACGGGAGCGAAGCCGCGTGGGACAGCTAGTTAATAATAATAACGTCGGCGGACCACTCTACACAAGGTCAGATATGGTTCGGCAGCTTACCATATCCGTGATCCGCTCGTTCCAAATCCGAGCGTGTGTTACGGCCATTACAGCTCTTTTAGCAGAGTGGAAACTGGAAAGCACACCCTGGGGAGGGGGACCTTACCTTAAGGATATAATATACCTCGTTTTCCTCTAAAAATATTCCCAGAATAAAAACTATAAGCTCACCCAGGTCAAAGCGCGAGCCAGGGATGATGTTGCAGCGACTCTTTGGAGCGGTCGCCATAGTCGTACGTGAGCTCCTCTCCGGGTGCGATGTCGTGGGCAGCTAGCAGCACAAGCCGCGGTCCGTCGACCCATAAGGCTTTTGTTGACAGGTTCCCGTTGCGGGAGTGGTTTACTAAGCGGCCTAGGCGGCCGGATTCTGCTGTCGCGTCAATACTGAGGAGAGAGAAAATTGTGTTAAAGGTGGAACTTCATAGGAACTGAAGGATAGTATTTGTAACACAGTTGACAGAATTTTATCATTAAGCTCGAAAAGATCAATTCT
This sequence comes from Orthosia incerta, assembly GCA_948252205.1. Classification (NCBI taxonomy): domain Eukaryota; kingdom Metazoa; phylum Arthropoda; class Insecta; order Lepidoptera; family Noctuidae; genus Orthosia; species Orthosia incerta. The sequence continues at coordinate 10,360,852 of OX411756.1, read as the reverse complement.
ACGCTTTTGAAAAGACGTCATGAGAACATAGTGATCCCCGAGATATCAAAAAAGCGAAGAGACTTTGCAACTATTGCAAGCCTGCAAAACCAGTGCGTCTCTGCATTTCAGTAAGTTACACTGTAAATCAAAAGATGAGATCATTTTATTTATTTATTAACACACTTTATGTCACAAATATCAGTGCAGCCCTGGCTCTTGTACTAGGAAGTCTAGTATCACAAGGGCCAGACCTCTCAAAAAACAGGGAATATTATACAAAAGGAGCATGATAGAGTTATAGTATACACACATTATTAGGTATACAAACTAAGATTCAAACGGGTAATTGATATCCTTAAAAGAGGAATGCCCATTTTGTAAGGGAACTTGGGCCCCTTTGAAAAAATGGTTGTATCTTGATGAATTTGGTTGTATATTGTAGAATAAACACGTTATATTCATAATTAGAAAACATTTTTTATTTATTTTGTGGGGTTCACGAGAAATAACGATGTTTCTGTTCTTGAAATGAACCCTTATTACAATGCAATAAGGTGCATACAAATGTCTAAGTGAAGAAACCTGATCTGTTGTTGTATGTACATAAAAAGTAAAGGACACGGATGGTTAAAAACACAAAATATAAATCCTATTTTTGGATAATATTGAAATCGCAGACACGATACTTCATAAGGGGCCTGTGTATAGGCAATCTCCTTTAAACATAAATTTACAAAAAAAAGATGAACATTAAATTTGACATTGACAAAAAAATTGACATTGCATAAAATAGAAATTATTAGCATTTAATACATTATTTAATGCAATATTATACATTAATGATTAATATATTGCCTAGATTAGAATAATTAATATTGTATAAAATTAGAATTAAAATGAGCATTTCTTTTTAATTAACAGGGCAGAATGTGCCACTCACCCCGAGTGTATGTGAGCTGTGTAGGTGTGGGGGGTGAGTGGGTGTGTAGTTTATAATGTTAGTGATTGGCAATTCAATTTACGCATCCAATTAGTTTTTTTTTTCTCATAACTGAAACCTTCCAGCCACTGTGTAACCCTTTTTCTTGAATTGGAAGGTGGTTAGGTGTTTAAGATGTTTTCATGATTTTGTTATACAGTCTTGGTGCAAGATAGAGGTAGTGTCTGTGAGCGAAGACGCATTCGTATTTACATTTTGTCGTCACGTTGGCGAAAGACTGTTCTCTCTAACATGACGTTAGAATCAAAACTTGTTAGAGAACTACTTAGATATAATGATCTCACCAATACTGCTGATCTCCGTGTCTGAAGTAGTACATATAGCAGCCGGCCTCCGGGTCCTGTGCGTACTTGTACTCTCTCTCTCGTGCCTCCGCCACGCCCACCAGTTCGCCGGAGTACTCCACCACAAACTGTCCGCGACCGAACGGACGGGTCGCTATCACTCCTCGACCCTTGCCGTCGAAATACGCCACCTGTAGCAATAAAAATAATGTTACAATTTTGATAGATGAACGCTGCATGGTATATAAAAGCAGTGGTGGCCCAGTAGTAACGGCAACGACTCACAAGTTGTAGATCATAGGTTCGAACCTAAGCAGGCGCTTTACTTTGTGTATTTATTTCATTACCACTGCTCTCAAAACGGTATAGAAAAACTTAATGAGGAAACCGGCATGTCTTAGAACCATAATTTCGAAAACATGTGACATCCACCAACCCGCACTGGACCCGCGTGGTGGATGACGGCCTATTCCCTCTCACCGAGAGGGGGTCTGCAGGCACACCGGACCAAATGGGAGTCTAAGTGCGGATATGGGGTTTCATCTATCCTATCCTATGGTTTATAAGAAGGGATACTGTTTTTAATCCCCAACCAAATATGTTATAAGTGACGTGTCTATGTGTGGCATCATCATAGCTTATAAACAGAAACCGGCCAAGTGCGATCGGACTCGCGCGCAAAGGCTTCCGTACCATTATCGCAAAAAACTGAAAAAAAAACACCTTTGTTGTACAGGAGCCACACTAAAATATTTATTTTATTCTGTTTTTAGTATTTTTTATTATAGTGGCAACAGAAATACATCATCTGTGAAAATTTCAACAGTCTAGCTATCACGGTTCATGAGATACAGCCTGGTGACAGACGGACAGACAGACAGACGGACCGCGGAGTCTTAGTAATAGGGTCCCGTTTTTACTATTTGGGTACGTGGTTTTGATTCAGTTTTTATTGATAACAATTAGGCGAAACAGTAGTGGTATAAGTTTTCGCTTTGATCGAACAAACTGAAAAGTTTCATTGTTTTAGTGTTCGAATCAGGAGATGTCGATCACAAAATGTTTTAGTGCTCAATTTCAATGTTGCAAAGGTGACAGTAGAAGTAAATGTATGTGTATAATAATTTATGCTAATGGAAACAAAATTGCCCTTTCCGGAATTACAGGCGTGACCGACGGTTACAGGTCAAGATTTTTGCAATGTAAACACAAGTCAGGGGTCGTCAATCAACCAGAAACATGAACCTAGAAAAAAATAATTGCAAGCTATCGAAAACAATAGACGAGCTAGATCCTAGACGCAACATTTTTGCAATGCGGTGACATTTCCTACTTAGCTTTATATAACACTACGATGATTACGGAATCTGTTATCTTGTGTAACTAATAGAATATTCTTGGTGAAACGTTCATCTGTAAACAATAACTTGTTAGTCTGTGCATAGTTTTACGGAGGACCTTGGCTTTGCACTGATAAGTAAGCTTATCTTTTCTGTAACCTGCACTTTTCCGAGGAAGGAAGTTATCTGCCTGCTAAGACCTGAATAAGCGTTTAGTTTCCGCCTTTGGCTAATGATTCCGAAGTCAACCGACGTGGTAATAGGTTAAATGTATTATTTAACTTGTTCTATTTCTTTTTTATTCTACGATAGGCTCGCATTTGATCACTTTCTCGCTTGATAGTAAGCGATGATCTGGTCAACGTTGAAGCACGCTTGCCTAGAAGTAACCTATTCACTCTTGACTTAAAGACCCCAAGGTAGTAGCTATCAGTAAACAAAGACTCCGGCAGGGAATTCCACAACTTAGCTTTGCGCACAATGAAAGTATTCGCAAAACGCTTTGTACGTGTGGGTGGGATGTCCACCATGTACCGGTGGCGCATTGCTGTACGTCTTGTTGTCCGATGATGGAAAAGGCTGGCGGAATCAAATTGTGCAGTTCCATCACACTTGCGCTTTATACAAGTTGAGCAGCTGTTCAGGCGTGAAATATCGTCTCACCTTTGCAAGGATCCCCAACTTTATTGCAGCCAACTGAGCCTTTGCCTGAATGAATGGACCAAAATTGAGGGTCGATGTTAACGTAACTCCAAGAAGGTCGAGATGGTCCGTTATCGGCACAGTTACACCACGGAAAGTCAGCAATCCAGAGACCACTAGGCAGACCGAAGGAAGGAAGCTTACCAATGAGGCTCTCATGCCAGACCCTGTCGAAAGCCTTCGAGATGTGAAGGAAGACAGCAAGCGCTTCCCCGTGCCTCTCGATGGCCTCACTCCAGACGTGAATGGCATACGCTAGAAGATCCCCTACCCTAGGTGTAGGGTATGTGTAGGGTAGGGTAAGTAGGATAGGGTAGGTACGTAGCCAGTTGACGGGAGCGAAGCCGGGTGGGACAGCTAGTAACCGATATAAAGCATCACCTATCTTCAGTGACGCGATATTTTTAATTTTAGCTTTACAGCTTTTTCCAATGACGCATTGAATTGTCTGGTACCTATGAGTAATTACAGATAATGGCCAAATGTAATATTAAGTACATTCGTTCAGATAATTGCAACCAATTTTAATTTGTTGTTATTGTCTTTCTCGCGAACTGTTTAACATTTACAGAAACTCATTATTAAAATTGATATACGGATACTGATTCGGCAATGAAAGTCAAGCGACTCTACGTAGTATGTTGTTTCCATAATATATTTAAGTGCCATATTAATCTGTTTCAGTTTATCTAGCGAGGGGGCAAACGACGCTACGTCACGTAGGTGAATTCGGAACCAATAAACGGTGAAGTCGTAACCAATAAACGACTTGCCGAGTACGTATGGACTTAATAGTTGAAGTGGTATTATGATAATGAGTTTGATACATCATACATACATGCGAGTACAACTATGTTTTCAATTAATTAACATTAAACCCTGTGGCTTATTTAACGGCAGTCTTTTTTTCACATCAAGCCTATTGTTAAAAGGTCCGGGGGTTCCCGCCAAAATCTTCTATGAAGCTTTTTGTGATGAGATTTACGTGATCTATCGTATCGTTTTTGTGATATCATTAACAAATAACTTACCTGTAGTCCATCTTCCCTCTGCTCTCTCACAGCTCGCTCCAAGTCGCGCATCTTCTCTGCCATCACACATTTGGAAGTCTTCCTAACACTACGTCGTACTGGGAAGTATTCTGTTAGCTTATGGTTTGTGTCACCATTCACTACTTTGTCAATTTTGTTAATTGTTTTCTCAATAGGTGGTGGCGAGGGTGGAGGTTCGAGTTTGGGACTTTTGAGTTCTTCCTTGAAGTATTCAGTAAGCTTGTGACTCTCTGCAGCACGGGCAGCTCCGCGGCCCCCTCTCGACCTCAACGTATGTCCATTCGTCATATTATTATTTGTTATACCGTTGCTAGTCTTCAGCGGCTTAGACTTCAATTCAACCTTTTTTAATGGAGGTTCTGCAGTTAGTTCTTCATTCTCAGTCTTTGGCTGTACTGCTGCTATAATCCTATAAACAAATATCATTATGTAGATAGTGATAGTGTGACCTAGTAAGTTGGAAACAACCACAACCACAGACATTTAGGTTCCCATGGCAATGAAGCTTTTTACAGATAGCAGCACATTCAAATAAAAATATTTGTATGATTTTCATAGAATGAAGTATTTTCTTGGAGGCAGTGTTTAGTATGATGCAATTTTATTTATCAAGAACATCATCTCAAATCACCCTGAATATGTTGGGGTTAGTTTTTATGTGCAGATGTAACTGAATAGCATTATAGACTTAATAATAAAATTTTAGTTGGAAGAAAAAGAAAAATATTAAATAAATAAGTGCCTCAGTTACCTGCGCTTTCTATAGTTGCGCGTAGGTCTGACAGGCTTCTCCTCGCATAGTTCAATGCGGTGGGGAGTCTTCACACCCTCCTGGGCTGCCATCAAGCTACTGGCTGGAAACCATACCATCAACTAAATTTAATTTTATAACAAGTTTTTTACTAAAAAATTAAACCTAATTTACTAACATATGAGTTTTTTTTTTAATATTATTACAAGTCAATACTTAAATATTATATTTTAAGGGTTTAATTTGAAAAATAGGCTGAAACTACTAATGCTCACAAATAAACTTAAATTAATAAGTAAACATATAAATAGTATACAGAGTAAAGTTTTATGATTTTACAAATGAGAACATGTCTTATGTCTCGGAATCAGAATTTTATCATTATGACGTAATTTCATAATAATATTTTAGTTATTTTATTTTTATAGGTATTTTAAGTGACTAAATAGGCACTCAATAATAGATAACAGAACAAAATCCTATGTTTTTAAAAGTATTATATTTTACAGAATATATATATTTAATTGTAGATTAATTTAGATTAGATTTAAATAATAGAATAATAAATGTGCAAGTCAAATAAATAAATAGATGCACCCTAACATGTAGCAGATATCATATTATTTAAAGCATTCATGCCATACTGTTTTTACTAAAATAGTGCATGAAAAACAGCAATCACATAAAACCGAGTGCAAGCACAGAAGGTACAAAGTCCAATAGGAATCATGACTATGCTAATATAATTAAATAATTTATGGAAAACTCTAAAAAATTTTTAGAATGGTACTGAAGACGGAGGGATTACAAATATTATATCAAGTGTTTGGTCATAATGTGGAGACCGTGGGTGGCATGCTTTACCTTATCTTTGCCAACTCATCAAAAAATTTGGCTGTAATATAGGAAATATAACAATTATCCTCAATAACATATATTTACATTTATGATGCTAAGAATTCTATATATATTTTTTTTTAATTATGATTTTTTTTTTTGTAGATTTCCCTGGTAATTTGTTCAGTCACATGGCCTATTTTCCGAACATAAAATTTTAATATTTAATAAAAGAATTGAAGATTTATACATTATTTTAAGTATTGACCTGACAGCTATATTATCCATTAATTTTCACCAGAAAATATATACAGATGAAAATAGAACATGATTTGCAGTCCACCATGTAAGCTAGGTTAGTTTACAGACATATTTTTCAGAAATATTTAGGTTAGCATCCAGAACTGACTATCAGTGAAGGAGATAATACGGTACAATTATCAAAGCACATCTCAAAACTGATATATAAATAAAAAGACTTTAATCATACTATCTCATGCACATTTCAGTGAAGAAATTTAATGTGTTTGTAGACGCGTGCATTAGAAGAAGGAATTACAGAATAGGGTACCGCGAACAAAGGACGCCTCAAACATAACATGAACATCATGACAATTTTATGTATAGTTATGTAAATATACGATACTAACCTCGAACCATTTCCACTTGAACTTGATAATCGCTGTTATAAAATCACAAAACACCATCGAAGAAGTGGTTAAACTAGACACAAACAAAACCAGACTGGCTCGTGTTACCAATATTTTGTAACAGACCTTGTCATATTAGGATCACAAGAACTTATCATGTGATTTGTAAGAAGTCACGTATTTTACATTTTCTTATAGCATTTTGAATTACCTAAACTATTAAACATAGGATAAAAACTACTGTATTAAGTATTTCAGTAAAAAATAATATTATTTCATTCAATTTCTTCTAAAATGTCAAGACTGACTGACTTTATAGAGGACTGTAGAAAATGGACGCTTGTTTTTCCTAAGCTGCTCTCTTCTGATTGGTCGACGAAATAAATTTTGACCAATGAATTTAAAAATTGCAACCATAGACTAGCACTATTTTTTGTCATTTGAAAGGCATCATTTGTCTTTGACAGAGTAAGAATGCGTTTCCTTTTACATTTCACAATGTTACTTGTAAAAATTATACGGAACTCGAACAAACACTATTTTCCATTTTACAACTGCATAGTAGAATAGGCCACACATGGGACCTATTTATACTATTTACAAACAGCCTGATTGATGTATGGAGAGATTGAGCAGGCAAAATAAAAAATAAACACTAGAGCTAGACAATTGCCTAATACGTACAACATTCAGATTCCATGGAGTAGTCAGTGGGTCAATCAACTTCCTGTTTCAAGGTGTTACGGTTTTTATCTGTCAGGACCTCTGGGTGAGTGCGATAATATTGGCATTAGAGGGTCAAAAAGCCAATGACACTTTGATTGACACTATTGACAGCCTCGACAGCCCAAGTCACAACTGTCACAAATAACCATGATCCTTTTATACATGTTTACTTTGCTATAACATTCCTTTTCCTACGTCTATCTCTGTTTTACTTGCATCTAATGATTTCAAAATATACATGTATTTGTCTTCATTAATCACTCTTAATAATATACGTATTTAATAGTTATTTTATTTATAATATCGTTCCTAATAATCCTGTCCAATATCCATCCAAATTCCGTATCCTAAATTAAATTATATTTTCTACCAAGTTTCCCCGTTTTTGTATGTGGCATTGCGCAAATAACGACTTGCCAAAATTAAAAAAAAAAAAAAAACTGTCACAAAATGACAAAACTCACAACTCACAAGTAGACCACAGAGAAAGTAGACTTCTGACTTGGCGGGTTTTCGTTCGACTCTGTTCGACTCCACCATCGTCGTCGGCTCGGCTGATTCTGAGAATATCAAAACTTTTGTTTTATGTACAGTTATTATAATGAGTGATAGAAAACCATGCTATGTTTGGGATGAAAAGTTAATCGAGGAATGTAATCGATTGCCTGCAGTTATTGAAAGGGTATCTATCAATAATTTGTAAACGAATAAATACTAAATAATCTAAGTAAGAAAGTTTAGACACAAAACTGCATAAAACAATGTTTATTTTTTCTAGGCTAGCAAGATACATGATTTGATAGAGGCCTATGATCTCTTGAAACTGTTAACAATTGTGAGATCAGTTCCAGCAACTTACAAAGATATGAAAGAGTTCCATTCTGAGTTGTATATTGATCATTTAAAGACGTTTACGGAAGTTGATGATGATTATATGACTAACGCTCAAGACGAGGAGTGTGGTATAGGTATGGCAAACAAATAAAAAAAAAATATACTCAAACACATAGCCCAATCTATTTTGTCTCCACATGTTACAATAGTCCTGCACCAACCGGGGATTGTCCTTGGGAGCACTTAAATGCATACAGGGATTATTGTCGATCGGTTGGTTTCACATTTCATAATACATGTCTAACAAGGCCTCTACGAGTTGGCTTCGGACACTAGCATGCCTTTCAAAGGTATAGTTATATAAAATAATACCATCCTGTAACTGTTCTACTGCAGGACAAAGGAAAGTCTCTTATAATAGTGAGTGTTAATTTTGCTCAAGGCCATTTCAGACTTTAACATTGATGTTTTCTTCCACTGATGTCTAAGAGTAACTTCATCATTATCAACTTAGTATATAGATAAGAATCAAAATCGCAGTCATACTTACCTGGATTTGAACTCACAACCTGAAGCATAATAGGCAAGACATTAACCACTGGGACATCAACACAGTAATTCATAAAAATGTTCCTTGAAAACATCATGATTGATTTTCTCTAATCATTTCAGGGTATGACTGTCCACCAGTGTCCAATATGTTTGAGCTGGTGTCTACCATAGCTGGAGGTTCTATAACAGCAGCCCGATGTCTGCTGCTTGGCATTACTGATGTAGCCATCAACTGGTGTGGGGGCTGGCACCATGCAAACAGGTACCATAATATTAATAAAAATAAACCTATTGTCTCTTTGACCGGAAAAGTTTTATCACAAGCCTGATTCTGGTTGGTGATGGGGCAAGTCTATTTTCTACTAACTGGGAACATAGTTCACACATATATCATGACAGTCACTCACAGATACTTGAACAAAAAATATTCTATCTATTTACAAAATTATCTGTTTCAGGTTTGGAGCTGAAGGGTTCTGCTATGTGAATGACATAGTCATAGCTATTGAAAAGTTGAGAAAAAAGTTTCCAAAAGTACTGTACATTGATTTGGATGTCCATCATGGTAGTTACAATATATAATTTTAATCAATAATCCTTTTCTATTAATAACATACATGTCATGTCATTCCTGGATTTTTTCAGGAAATGGAGTACAAGATGCTTATAGCTTGAGTAAATCAGTGTTTACTCTGTCTTTCCACAAGTTTGAGCCTGGTTTTTACCCTGGCACTGGAGGTATAGATGATATTGGGACACAGGAAGGCACTGGTTATGCTTGCAACTTTCCACTCCATGCAGCATACTCTGATGATACTATGGAGTATGCTTTTGGAAAGTTAGTATTAATATCATAATAACTAAACACAAACATCATTCACCTTTTGAGTCTTATTGCTCATTAATAATATGCAAGTATTAATCATCTCTTCTAAAAATAACTAAGTCAAACATTTTAATGTTTCAGAGTGTTCGAGTCTGTTTATAATCACTTCAAGCCTGACGTCATCGTGACGCAGTGTGGCGCAGACGCATGTGCGCGAGATCCCAATGGCGGCGCCAACCTCACAACGCGCAGCTACTGCAAATGTGTGTGGCGCGTTCTTGACAAGCGAAAACCTACCCTATTGTTTGGTGGAGGTAGGTGGCTATTTGATCATTATTAACCAGACTTCAGGGTGATTAAAATTCCACTTGCAATTTGTTTAAGCTAATCAGCACTGAACAATGGTGTTTTGCAGCTTTCTGAAACCTGATTGAATTATGTCTGCTGAGAAACGTCAAGTTAGCTAAAAATACTATTGGTGAAAAGCATAGATATAGAACCATGAAAAGGCAAAACCTGGAGAGTTATTCTATATCTAAAATGTCTAATCTTCCAGGTGGATATAAGCATGCTAATGCGGCACGATTATGGGCATCTCTAACAGCTTTGGTTTCTGGGGTGAACTTGGATGAGCAAATACCAGAACATGCCTACTGGCCAGATTACGGCCCTGACTTTACCATAGCTGTGGAGCCTACCTTAGCCAGAGACAACAATAAAAAATTTTATATAGAAGAATGCATCAAAAAGATAGATGGTAAGATTTTATAAAGCAGCTATTCAGAACAAAATTAAGTTTTTACTGTCTAAAATCATGTCTGATTAACTTTCATGAGCATTAAAAAATAAGATAATTTAATAGTTACTCCTATTGCAGGTAATTTGGTAAAATACTTAGGACAATCTGACACTGCAGAACCAGGAGCAAAAAGAAAAAAGACTGAAATGAAACATGTAAACTCAAAGAAAACAACTTTAGATGTAAATATTGATAACAGAACGAATAAAGCTGATAATGGACAGCTAGATGAAATAAACACGGAAAAAAATGACGTTGACGTGTATGCCTTTGTGGATTAAATATTTAATATTCCCCCAACAACAGTTTTATTTTACTTCCCACTAAGAAAAAATCTCGTGAGCTCGTGGCTAAATAATAACAGCCGCATGGGTCTATCATCAAGGTTAAGCAACGCTTGACGAGGTCGGTCCGTGGATGGGTGACCATTTCAACATACCGAGTTTCCTCCGTGCCTCGGAAAGCACGTTAAACCGTTGGTCCCGGCTGTTATTTGAAGATCTTTGGCAGCCGTTACGGGTAGTCAGAAGCTTGAGATCTGACACCAGTCTTGCCAAGGGGTACCGTGTTACCCAGTTACCGGGTTGTGGAGGTCAGATAGGCAGTCGCTCCATGTAAAACACTGGTACTTAGCTGAATCCGGTAAGACTGGAAGCCGACCCCAATATAGTTGGGAAAAGGCTAGGAAGATGATGATGACTAAGAAAAAATCTAAAGTGAAATAAAACAATAAATTAATTCGAAAAAAATATATATTTAAAGTTTGAACTGAACTGTTCAGCACAGAGTAAGTTACCAAGTAACATTGACATGAAGTGAAATAAATCATAAGTATAGTCTCGTGTCCAGATGATTAATCTTATGTTGATGCAACCCAATCTCAGGTTACAATAAATTATTTTGTCTATATGGGCAGAAGATTAATAATTACATGACATACCACTGGTTAAATAAAAAACACACTATAATGTATTTCAACTGAATTTATAGTCAATTTGTTCAAATGGTTAGCTTGTTGCTTGGGGTCTGTTACACAGGTCTTTCATATATTTACATAGCAATAGTTTACATACAACATTACATAGATAAAAGCTATCTGTCTTCAGAGACAACACAAGCAGATAATAAACTTTTTGCAAGACTATATAATTTTTGGGGCTTTCTGTGATTTCAAATGCTAATTGTTTAAAATAATATTACCCAACCTAATACCAAATTTCTTATGCAATTAAGCATTTAACATTTTCCAATATATATTTATCTAATTCCTTTATAAAGTGCTTATGTATTTATTGCAAGCAAGGTGATTCAAAGCTAGTATCAGTGTAAAATTAAATGCAAAATTAGATTGAATCTACAGCAATGGATCTGATTTTATAGCCAGCAGTGCATTCCTACTGCTTCAGGAGATCTTACAAATACTGTCTTGGAAAAATAAATGCATTCTTAATAACTTATTCACACATTGCTACAAAAATGGCAGTTTAGCTCCACTGCTGCAAATCCAAGCTAAACAACAATGATTCAATTAGCTACTTTAATCTGAGGGCCGCTTTTCACTGTGTTTTTTAGTGAATTCCTCTGCATTCTTTGAGAACTTCTTCCTGTCCTTAAGGAATTCTTCAGCGAGTTCTGCACGCAGTGGGTGCTCTGGCTCAGGGTCGTTGACAAGGGCCACTAGAGCTTGAATAACTGAAATATAAAAAAGTTATCAGCATTTCTATGCATGCAATGCAGGTTGTTGAATAATCTGGACATTTAACAAATTAGTTGCCTACCTTGGTCAGTCTTGGTGGCAGGCTTCCAGTTCTCAGCACTGATGATTGGCAGGCACACCTGGCCTTTCTCATCAATATTTGGGTGATAAATCTTTGTCTTGAAACTAATCTTAGGAGGTTTAAATGGATATTCTGCTGGGAAGTTAATCTCAATGCGGAAAGCACCCTTGTTGTAAGGAGGATTGTCCTGAAAATTAAAAGTAAATGTGAACTGCTTGCCAACACTATACTAAATTCCCACTGAATTATCATCTAAGAATATGTGACAGTGCCATGTCATGCCTGTACAGGACATCATGTTGTATGGTTATACATTAGAAGCTTCTGCCCGCATAAAAAGTGGTTTATCATCCCAAGGGATTACAAACTATCATTATGTCCCTCCCAGGGTCTCAAACTATATCCATGCCAAATGAAATCAGTTCAGTAGATCCAGAGATTACCCCCTACAAACTTTACCTCTTTTTAATATAAGTATAGATTATTGCTTCAATTATCCAAAAATATTAGATAGTAAAGATTCACCATTCAAACCACGGACTACTATCAGTATTTGATAACATAGCAACATGATTGTGTATAAATATCTTTAATCTAATGTATAAATTAACATACAAAACCAATCTGATAGCTGTGAAGATTTAAAATTTGTGCAAAACCACAAGATTAAATTATGAGTCATAAGCCTGTGGTGGTAAGTCAAGGTTTTTAGCAGCAGATTTATTGCTATAATTATCCTTTTGCCTATGCAATTTACAGAATTCATCTAAATTTGTTTCTCTAATCTGGATTGTTGCCCTTCAAGGTTACCTAGAATGTAATATACATATGAAATCACAAAAAACTTATCATACTTACAGGAACAATTAATCCTTGCCATGTAAGAATATTGGATTCATCCACTTGTATGTCCCTGAAGGACTTTAGGCCTGATTGCCTGATATCATTCAGTTCCTGAAAGAGATTGAAAATGATAGCATCGTAAAATCAATTAAAAAAAAATCAAAGGTTGAAGGCACCATGTCACATATTGATTTGGTAACAATTTTTATATGTTTGTAAATAAAATTATTTTTTGCTATCCATCAACCAGCCTAAATCGTAATTACGTGTTCCAAGAACATAAAATCTTGTTGTTCAAAAACCATACCACTATTTCCAAAGAGAAACCATTCCACTACTTCCTTTGTGCTTTCTACAGTATTTCTAACTATTAGAACAGTGAATCACGATGGAACAGCAACAGTTTGTATTATTTGTATTATATTAATAGGTCAACGATTTCACTGAGTATCAATAATAAAATAGGCATTTGCGGCGTTTCTGTTGTCTAACACCACTTTTTTTCATTTCATTTTTGTCTCGATAGACGAACATTTCAGTACACAATTAACTATTTAGATGAATGCTGATGGTATCTACTGTGTAATAATAATTATAGTCGATGATGAAGAATTAGTTAGGTCATAAAAAATGATGTCTCACCTTCTGTAGTCTCCTCGTTGCAGCCATTGTATTAGAAACTGTCAAATTCCCAACCTAAGATTTCTTACGGTGATTCTTGAATAACTTAAGTTGTTATTTTATTTACAATTCCACATAAACACCATAATTATACGGCACAAACAAATTATAATAGGATTTATCCGCAAAATGCTGAAAAATTATCTGCAAAATGCGACGAACACCAACAAAATTTCGCTACGTTATGTTAGTGCATTGTTGAACTATCAACTTGGAAGGTTCAATAAAAATGTTTTTTTTTTAAAGTGTTAGTTTTTCAATATTTAGATATTAATAACTTATCAATAATCTGTTTTATAAATTTTATCAATAAAATTTGATAAACAAAATATTTATTTTGTTTGATGTTAAGGTGAAACAAAACGCAATTCAGAAAACACAGCGCCCTCTATCTAACGTTGGGTCGAAATTAAAAAGTAGGTAATCAAGGTGAATTGATTATGATTACTTTCCTCCAATAAAGTAGGAAAACTATAATGAGGTAGGTTTATAAGTCAGTGCTTTCCTCAGAGCTCCATTGCTCCGAGCCTCAGAGACACAGAGATTACAAACTCTCTGACTTTCCTAAGGTGAAAGGGTGAACCACAGATGACTATATACTAGTCAGAGAGGTGAACTGAGATGTGGATTTGTTTGATTTTTTTTATTCTATCATCTCGTCATCATCAGATGGAGGAGCTGACGCATCACATCACACATCACATCACCAGCCTATTAATGTTCCCACTGCTGGGACACAGGCCTCCTCTATGTGAGAGGGAATGGGCCGTAATCCACCACGCGGGCCCAGTGCGGGTTGGTGGATGTCACATGTCTTCGAATTGTTGGTTCTAGGACATGCCGGTTTCCTCACGATGTTTTCCTTCACCGTTTTGAGAGCAGTGGTGATGAAATAATTTACACAAAGTAAAGCGCCTGCCTGGGCTCGAACCCACGACCTACAACTTGTAAGTCGCGGCCGATACCACTGGGCCACCACTGCTCTCAGCTGACGCATATGCTAAGATTAAAGGACAAACCGCACTACGCGTCAGCGGAGCGACGCGACGCGACATTACCAAATATACTTTTGTATGATAATGTATGAGATAAACCTGTGGATAAACCGCACACGCGGCAGCGGAACTACGCGACGCGACACTTATCTCATACTTACAATATATTTTGTCGCGTCGCTCCGCTGACGCGCAGTTATGCCTCTAGAGCGGTCTGACCTTGAAAGTCCTTACATAGTATAAAACAAAGTCGCTTTCCGCTGTCTGTCCCTATGTATGCTTAGATCTTTAAAACTTTTTTTAATAGATAGATTGATTCAAGAAGAAGTTCTATATGTATAATACATGCGGGCGAAGCCGCTGGCAGAAGCTAGTATAAGTATATTCTTTGCATAGGCTCTCTACAGAGAGCGCATAACTCATATATAATGCACTATCTATGTACTTGTAACCAATTTTACAAGTACCATGTTTTTGTTATTTAGCGATAAATAGAAACTAAAACTCCATCAATGGATTTGATGCAGTTTTAGTCTCAGTGATGAGCCAGGAATCAAACCCGTTGATTTTGTAAAAAGAACACATGCTGTATTATTACACCATTTGAAAATTATGGATCAAATTCTGGGCAGTAATGGCATGGCAAACTTAAGAAAAGGCTAATTTTTCTCAGAGTTTCAAAACTCGCCTGTGTATGCCAATTTTTTATTTATCTTCTGTTGTCCCATCCCACTGCTAGGCAATGGCCTCCCTCATATCTTACCAGCCAACTTTATCCCCTGCCTTCTCCGGCGATGCCAATAATATTGATAATTTAATTGCAGACCAGTTATGTGGCCAGTAACATAGCAAGCAATGTACGTGAGTTGTGTTGTAAATAAAAAACTGATTTGAGATACGCTCTTTATTAACGGTACTGTATTGTGGGAGACTATAACATTGTAACAAATGCAACTGGATATTGTAATTTTTCACTATTTTAGGGTTCCGTCAATATTCAACGATAGACTTTAAATGTTATCTTCGCTGTTCTAATCAAAAATATTGATTCATTTCATCTACATTATATGAAAGATAACCTCTCCATTTACACAGTTCTAAATACCTTTAACCTCCTATAAAGTATATTTGACAGAACTAAATGTTGTTCCAAATACTATAGCTTATAAAAACGGCGTAAAAATTAAGATCCAATTGGATTTTTGTGACAGATTATAATGAGGACCAGTAGACTCTGTTTATTCTGAACTTGTCTAGACTCGGCGGAAATATCTTAGGAACAGCAACGCCGCATAGGTAGTTGATGATCTTCAGAATTTTTCGCAGAGCGTTAATTATAATAGACGTATTTTGTGATGGTTACAATACATAACACTATATATTTTATGTATAAACAGTTCGACTGGTCTTCTTTACATCCGATGGTAATGCTAGTCGTCCCCGCGCTCGTCGTCGCGGCGCCGGTTGCGCGTGCGCCTGTTCCAGCCCTCGCGCGGACGCTCGCGCTGGCCGCGCCCCTCCCCGCCTCGGCCCGCGCCTCCGCGTTGGAAGAACGAGCCTTGCTTCTCGAAGATACGCTCGTTCGAATCCACTAGGTTGCCGACCTGTGGATGTTAGAACATGACATGTTATATTGATGAAAGTTTCTACAATGCAAGAGAATGAAAACTGCGCTGCCTTTTTTACATGAATTTCGCTGCAGTGTCAATCATGGTAAGGATCATCAGTTATACTTCTTCTTCTTAGCGTGTCGATGACAAACACTCTTTTTAGTTAAATGCCTTGCCTGGCCCAGAATTCAGCCACGGCAAGTAATACTGTAGTCAGTTTACAAATTGCGGCATGATTGACCTTGTCTTGAATTTGACTGAGATACATTATTGATGATGTGACACATCTATACTCATATTATAAAGCGTTTGTTTGAACGCGCTAATCTCAGGAACTACTGGTTGGAATTGAAAAATTATTTTTGTGTTGGATAGTCCATTTATAGGCTATATAACATCACGCTACGATCAATAGGAGCTAAGCATAAATGAAAATTTTGCGAAAATGGGCAAAATTATACCTTTTTGTCAGCTTCCGTTGCGTGCGCTGTGTAAGCGGTTAAAGTTACGCAACATTCATGTATGTAGGGTAGGGTAGGTAGGTAGCCAGTTGACGGGAGGACGTGTAATTTATATTTACCTTATCAGCAAGCTGCAAAGCCAAAGCTTGCATCCTGGTTGGTTCTGAACGATGTAAGATGGCGCATTCGCTGGGGTCATCCAGTGAAGCAAGAAGCTCTTCATTAATGATCATCTTAGAGACAAGCGAGTGGACGCGCTGGCGCGGCAACTCGAACATATCGGCGAGGGAACGTAGCGAGAGAGAGGCGTAAACATGAGCGTAAGTAAATAAGTATGTGCGGAGCGATTCTTCGCGGATAAGACGACCAAGCATGGCACGGACGTTGTCGGCGCCCACCATTAAGTCCCAAACCTGCAAGGGAATAAAGAGGTTAATATTTGTTGCACCTGCATAAAAAAATATGTACTAATCTGTTTATGAAGTAAAAGGAATGTTACCTTGGCATTCATCTTTTCATTAACAATGAAGTTGAGGCAAGCGCGCCAGTCTCCTCGACGCATAGCCCTGGCGGCCGCCACCGCATGCTCACGCATAGACTCTGGCGGACCAACCAGCGCCTGGCGCTCACTTGCACGCAAGTTCTGGTAGAACGTCTTACTGATCATACGGCGACGAGCGTCGAACTCATGAGCCGCCATGTAAGGAATTTCGATCAACATTGCAGACACTAAGTACACACATTCAAGCAATTCCAAGTTTATGTGCATGTGGAACGGCATCTGACGTTGCTTCTCGATCTTCTCCTGTTCCTTAGATCGCTCGTGTTGACGTTGAGGCAGCAGCCCTTGAGCCAGTAACTCCTTAGGTTTGCCAGTCATCATCAGCTCAGCTAGACAGCCGTGAGCTTCCTTGACATTGCCGCGGCGGAACGCGCACAACCCCAAGTTAGCCATGGTACGATTGTACAGAATCTGAGTGCTTGGGTCAGAATGTTGAACGGTTTCTTGCAAGTGCGACATCAGGAGTAAGTCTCGTGCTTGGAACCAGTTGTCGTGCAGTGCGTGGTGATAAATGTGCGAAAGGATCGCACGAGTTCGGAGACGGTCAGACTCGTCATGACCATAAATAAATTTGCAGAATTTCTCCATCTTCTTGATGGTAGTTTCCTCACCAGGAGGAAGGTCCTTGCGCACAGCGCGAGGATCAAACTTGTAGTACAGATGATCAATTTTACGTAAGTAAGCACGGCAAATTTCCTGTGGAGTGCCATCGCGTTCGACCACTTGGCACACGCGGTCAATCAGAATAGATACGCGAACTTCGTCCTTCAGTCTCTCAACATATTCATTAGAATGCGGATCGCACTCCTTGAGCAGCTTAGTGAACTCGTCGTCGAGACGCTCGAGGGCGGTCAACAGGCAACCGCGAACGAGGAAAGGTGCCGTGACTAGCTGCTCGTTTTCTTCAGTGATAGTCTCGCTCAGTTGCATGTCTGGATGAGCTAAGAGTAGGGTGACCATGTGATCTACGTTTTCGACGAGTTTGGACCAGTATTCGGGCTTCATGGCGTCGGATACTTTTGGGTTGTAGTCGAAGAGAGCGGCGACGGTGGCGGCGCGCAGTTTGAGTTGGAGAGCGTCTCCTAGGTTGTGTGCTGCGGCCACGGTACGTAGCTCGTGCAGGAGCTCGAGTTGAGCACGACGGTCAGTACGCTTGCGACCACGAGCTGCGCTAATCTCACCCAGTTTCTTTACTACTAGAGCCGCGTCAATGTCGCTGTCCTATAAAAATGAATCATTGTTATTAGTATACTCAAATAATGCAAACATTTTGAAGTGGCAGTGTTTAAACTTTAACGGTCTTATTACAAAAAGCGGTTTAACTAAAAACCCAGGTTTATATCTCTATAAACTGCGTGTTAGACAAAAATGATATTACACATTGGTCTAAATCGTATCTGTCAAAGTTTCTCTTTTAGGTTATAGCATCTTTTTCGATGTGTTCTGTTGTTTTTACCCGAAAATGGATATTAACATGGTGGAATTAATTGATATTGAGGATATTATTTTGCCTGGGTACTCCAATTCTCAAATCTTTTTTATTTTTGTTGGAATAAAAATATATTATTATATATATTATTAATAAAGAGGTAATTGTTCTATTAGACTTGGATAGCTTAAAAATTCCAAAGCTTAATGAACTTTGTTCAACTTGCGATAGTTTTGTTTAATGCTATGGTTTCATATAACGCGCGAGAATGTTACGTTTCGTTACACGTACGTAGACGTATTATTAGTAATTAATACGACATTAAGTATTGAGCTTAAACCTAAACTAAACTGCAATCGATAAATAATTAATGTTTATATCCATGCAATATAACAAAGTCTCAATATTTTTAACACTCCTAAACATCACTAAATCCTTATCGTATTATCAAAACGTTTTCTTTTCTCATACGTAACGGCAATAGAATGTACACGTGTAAAGACTGTTGTATGTCTTACCTTAGCGAACATCTTAGGCTTATCCGACGTAGCGGCTCCCTTCCTGACAGTCTCCCATTCGCCACCATCATCAGCCTGGTCCTTCTTGCCGACTTTGCCGATCCTGGCGTCACGCCTATCCTCACGTCGCTTGGCCTTACGCCTGTCTCTGTCTTCATCCTCATCCCTTTCAGTGTTTCTCTTCAAGAACCTCTCTCGGATGGTAGTGGCTCCGCGGTTCTCGTCGTCAGAGCTTGAGCTAGAGTCTGAGGAGCTGGACCCCCAGTCCATTGAGTCGGATGACTCGTCGTCTTGAGGAGGGGGGCGGCGCGGCGGCTCAGGGGAACGACGCGCACGAGGCTTCTCTTTGGGCTTCTCTTCATCGTCAGAATCGTCCGAGGATGATGTGTCTGACCAGAAAGAGATAAATAGGGGATCAGTTGAACTGCAGCTAATAATCTATACTAATATTATAAAGAGGAAAGATTTTTTGTTTGTTTGTACCGAATAGGCTCCGAAACTACTGGACCGATTTGAAATATTCTTTCACCAATAGAAAGCTACATTATTCCTGAGTGACATAAATTTAGGCTATTTTTTAATCCCGAAGAGGTCCACGGGAGCGTAGCCGCGGGCAACAGCTAGTTTCTTATAATTTTTTTGCCATTAATTTACACGAGTATCTATAAAAAGTAAAACTAAAACCGGCCAAGTGCGAGTCGGACTCGCGCATGAAGGTTTCCGTACAATAATCACAAAAAACGGCAAAAAAATCACGTTTGTTGTATGGGCACTTAAATATTTATTTTATTCTGTTTTTAGTAGCGGATACATCACCTGTGAAAATTTCAACTGTCTATAGCTATCACGGTTCATGAGATACAGCCGGCTGGTGACAGACGGATCGTGGAGTCTTAATAATAGGGTCCCTGTACGGGCATCGCCACATGATTTGTATTGTTTTAGTTTTTACCTGAACAAGCATTTGGTAATACAGCGATTACTTGTGTACATTAGCTGACTAGGCTATTGCGCCCACCACAGTGACCTACTTAATTTATTATATAATTTAATGTTTTTAATAATAAACTGTCAATCATTTACGGACACATAACAGTGATTTTATTTCCTGTACCACATCCCGTGTGATTCGTCCACCTACATACTACATCTCAGTGTACGGAGTTACTGCCCGTACATTTTTGGTCCTTCGAGCCGGATCATCACTACTGGATCAAACAGTCCTGCAAGTCGCACAGGTACGAAGTGTTTCAACCTACGATAGCGAATCGATTTGACTGGTCTTCCACAAGCGGATCGCCCCAGTCAGATTGAGAAGGCGCACAATATCGTACGGAGAGATTCCTTCGGACCCTGCGATCGCTACAGGAAACATCAACATTTGGTGATTCGGGAACAATTATTACATCCTAACAATTCAACAGTGAAGTCAACAGAGCTAACGTCCATCAACAATACACATACATACAACTATTATGGACGCTAGACAACAAGAACTTCTCAAGCGGCAGGGAATCATTGCAGAGGGCATCCGAAAAATTGGTGTCAACTTCGGAAAGGATGGCCCTGACCGCAAGAACGCAACATACATCAGGGGTAGACTGGATACCCTCCAGGCACACTGGAACGAGTTTGAGATGAACCATGGCGTGCTACAGATCGCCACAGACCGGACCGACATATACTACATTACAAAAGTATACGACCGGGTCAAGACGGAATACTCAAGCATACCACATAAGCTGCAAACATGGCCGACCTCCACTGCGGAACCCGTGAGTCACCAAGGTGAAGAAAACAAGAGCACGGGAGTCCTTTCAAAATCGGACGAGCTCAAAACTCAACAAGCAACTAACTTCCGAGCCTTCTCACGGTTCACCCGCAACTTGTGTACTGCTGACATTATCGAGAAATGGGACATAGAAGACAAGCTCAGGACCCTCGAATCTCGTTGGAGGGTGATTGATGAAGTACACTGGCAGCTCGACAACATTCTCGTCGGTAGCGATGTAAACTACGAGCTTGAGTTTTCGAAGTATGAAGAAACGTACGAGTGCACAAAGCGAGATCTTAATCGCAAGCTCAATCTGGCGGTCCAACAACGTGACAGTGCGCCGAGGATCGAAATACCAGACTTCTCTGGCAGTTACACACAATGGCCGACATTCCTCGATCTATACACTGCGGCTGTTCACAACAACCCCTTCTTCTCGAAGGGGCAGAAGATGCAACACCTGAAAGGAAAGTTAAAAGGGGAGGCTGAGCGCCTTGTGCAACATTTATCTATCTCCGAAAGCAACTACGACTCTTGCTGGGAAATCCTCCACCATAGGTATAACAACTTGCAGCTGCTCTTCACCAAACAAATGCACGTTTTGATGAGTCAACATACGATTCAACATCAAAACGCTTACGAGTTGAAGTGCCTGCACGACACGAGTCTCGAAACCGTGCAAGCGTTGCGTAACATGGGCATCGACACGACAACATGGGACCCGATTCTGGTGCATATCCTGACGGGAAAACTGGACACTCAGACCTACTCTGACTACATGGAGGCGAGAAAAAGTCCAAGAGGACTTCCTGACTGTTTTTACCCTTTGGGTAAGGAACCCTAAAAAGTAGTTTTCCTAGGTAGGTTTTAATAAATTGGAAATATTAATTTTACCTTTACGTTCATCATCATCAGGAAGATCAGGATCCTCACGGAACTTGGACATCTCGGTATCAAAGTCCTTAGCATACTTCCTTAGTTTCTGCCTCAAAGATGTGAGAGCCTTGCTGTTGCCTTTCGACAGCGTTTTCCTGCTGTCACGGTCGTTCCATGCTTGGACCACCCAATCATCCAACTCTGCCAGTGCCCTAATGAAGAATCTTGGAGCAACTCCATTTTCTTCTTTTAGTACAACTGGTGCTGCACGAGTGTAGGCTTTTTGGAGCTCCTCAAACGAAGCGAGGGCTGAGGCAAAGTCTTTGATCTTCTTGTGGTTACGCAGAGAATGGATGATGGCTTCCAATTCCTCGTACCGCTTCTCCTTCATAGAGCGCACAACGCGCTTGGTTTCCTCTTCATCATCACTGAACTGTGGGTCAATGGAATTGATTAGATAATGTTTATAGGCAGATCCAGAATTTTGATGCGCAACGGACCAATGAGAGTCAAAGTGCGGAAAAGGGACCCAACTATCATATCCTAGATAATGTTTATAAGTAAATACACCCACAAAAATAACACCTGAAAAATGTGGGCCTGAGAATGTACAGTTGTGGCCATACAATTAGGAATGTTTGATGTTGTAGTCACTTTTGGTTAAACAAGTTGTTGTAACTTTTGAAACAACTTAATGATAGAAACTTAAACCACATAAAATAATAGTTTTATTAGTAGGTTTTAATTATTTTTACTCATTAAGTAAAAGATTTTCACTTCTCTATAAAAACCTATTTAGTGTAAATTGACATTGTTTTTCAAAAGTACTGGCCGCCGGACAAATAATTAAGAACGCAAATAAATATGTTCGCAATTTTGAATTTAGAAAACAGATATCATATTTATTTATTGTGTTAGATTGGTCTGCAAACAGCCTAGATCTAAATCCGATCGAAAATCTTTAAAGGGCAAGCAATTTGAACGAACTGTATAATTCCTTTGTCGAATCATGGAACACTATTTCTGTTGAAACATGTAAAAACTTAATTGATGCTATGCCCCGTCACTGCAGAGCAGTTATTGTAAGCAGTACTGGAGCCTATTTAAATAAAATTTGATACTGTTTTAAAAGAAGTATTTTTTTTCCTAATTATCTGTCCACAGCTACGATGTTTCGATAAGGTAGTTCAAAATGGATGTTCCATTTTGAACTACCTTATCGAAACATCCACAACAAATTACTAATTGATATATAACTTTTTTGCATATCTTGTATGTAGTATTAAAGCTGATTAAAATAGCTGTCTATCTATGTTGTTTAAAGTTATTATCAGTGTTGTTTCAAAAGTTATGACAACTTGTTTAACCAAAAGTGACTACAACATCAAACATTCCTAATTGTATGGCCACAACTGTACATATAGCTAAAAGAAGCATATTACTAACTACAGCTAAACTGTCTCAAAATCAATTGCATTATTCTCATCATCATGAGCCAAGAACTTATGATAAATGAGGCAAGCAAATTACCCATACTTTTAAAATAATAGTCGTTTTATTAATACGCTTTTATTAGCTTGGTATGTATCTAAGTATCAATGTAACGGAATCTTTGAAATTGATTTTCGAACCCCTTGAAAATGTCGGATTGATTTGAAACTTTGCACACCTATCAAGGACCGATGACAATGCAATAATTTAGTCAAAGTCAAATATATTTATTCAACTAGGCCAATAAGCGGCACTTTAGAAAGTCAAACAAAAATTAAAATTTACAAGTAATAAAAGTTGATTCTACCGTGCGCGTTTTAATTGTTTGTCCCATTAGCCTTACCAAGATCTTCAAGATTAGCGACTATTTAGTTAAATTTACCAGCGTGTTTTTTAGTTTTAGAACTACAATTTATATATTATAAATATAAAATAGCAGAAGTTTCAGGTGCATTGCAATAAAAACCTGCTTTTAAATATAAAACCTGTATGTTTCAAGTAGGTTTGTTTTGAAACTTATTTGTGTTCACAAAAAAATTTGGTGATGAGATTGATAATATAATAGAGAATGACGAATTTTTTTTATAATTATGAAAGAAGTTAACAATAATATGACTCACTTCGTTATGATAGTGTGATGAAGAATTTAAAACTGTTATGAAAATAAACTAACAATTACTGTTACTGAGTATGAGTACAGCCAGGCGGTGTGTTTTCCAACTAGGCATGGATGGCCAAACATGGAACTATGAGGAATAGGGAAAAACACTTAAAGGAGGTTAGGACCTGATTTTGATGACAACTAAAACTGATTCATTGGATTGATAAGGTTAGGTTAAAACGGGCTGTTTTCCGCAACTCTACGACTAAGCGCGTATTTTGCGTACGGGTATTGGATTGAAAAATTTATATTTCTAGCCAGGTATCAAAACCATTGATCTATACCCACATGTCTTTATATGTAACCAGGATATTTATTTATTTATTTAATATTAGGAGAACCAACAGCTATAACAGATGGATAACAATTGTATATGAGACATAAAGCCAATTACAGGTTCTCACGGATATTAACAGAAAAATTAGCAGAAAACTTAGGATCACTTACAACCTTGACTTATATGATTAAATAAAGAACAATAAGAACTAAACACTTTTAAAAAACTTAGCATTCAGCGGAGTGTGTGCCGAATAAGTTTGTAAATTGCAAACTCTTTCTTCCCAATAAGACATGGGTATGTATATTTTAAACACAAAATATCAAGAATAATTTAAAATCTCGCAAGATTAATTACAAACTTATGGTGTCTGCAATAGTCTGTTGACAAAAACAAGTTGTTTGTTTTCATGTGTGGGTCTGCTGACCCACCCAAAAAATTTTTGGTCTCAATTTTTTTTTCGGAAATTGCCCAAATTTATTGCAGTATCGGGTTGACCTTGACAGTGCATCGTAGGGCTATGCTTCTCAGAACCTAAATGGTTTTTATGGTTAAGGTTAACCCGAAACTGCAATAAAATTTGAAAAATTAACAAAAAAACATAAAAAAAATTAAGTCCTCGTACCACAGTGCCCCTAAGGCTGCACTCCAACCCAGTTCAGGCATGTTTTATAATATTTTATAATTACAAAACTGAAAATGTTTATCCTGATAGCTTATGCTTTGCAAATGAAAATTATAATTTAGAGAATAAATAAAATTTGTCAAGTCAATAAGTGCTATTTTGGCGGTCTTTCAGCCTTTTAACTTAGATAATAAATAAAGAAACTGTAGTTGTGTAACAATGATAAAAACATTCAAGTAATAAATTGTTACTTGTTAGAACATTTTGAATGGTAAACATATTGTTCATTATTTGTAAACTTTTATTCATATCTGCTTAAAACGTGCGTAAACTTACTGTATATACGGGCGCGGGGGCGCGTACTACTGGCTCGTCCTCACTTGAGCTCTCCGACTCGGAGTCAGTACCAGTCGCAAAAAAACGACTCATGATTGCGTTTTATATTATTTCACCTACAAAACCACAATATCAGTTAATTATAAACTAATTCTAACACATATTTACACCAAATTAACGCATTAGAAATCAATAAACTCATAATATTCTTAAGAAATATGGAACATCGAAGGTGTTGTCCGGGCAGTTGAGGTTAGAACTTTCACATAACAAATTGGTCCTTTTATTGGATTCTACTTACCTTCTACAAAATCTCCTACAGATTGTTTTGTTCTCAACAACGAATAATGGTGCCCAAATCATGAAAATATCTTATAATATAGATAAAACTGGTGAAACATCAGTCTGCCCACGACGCACCACACGCGTCAAAAAGACAGAACACAGATTAAAAATAAAAATTACATATAATATATAATTTTATCGATACCTTCCAAAAGAGCATATTATTAATGAGGTAGGAAAACTATGGATGGAGACGGCATATTCTACTATATGAAGTATAGTTATACAAATATCTATAATATCGACACACGCATGTCAAAAAGCCTTTTTAACTAACCAAGAGCTGCATATGAAAAGAGAGACATCTAAATGTTTGTCAAGGACTAAACTTGGTAACACTTTTAAGTGACGTCAAAATCATGTCTATGCGTGACCGGTCGCCATGTTGATTGCCGAGTAAAATTGGTAGTTGTGTGCCGTATATGTACGTTTATCTGTGTAGTTGTGCTGTCAAACAGTTGCAAATGGCCTACCTCATTGGCCAATGGGCAGCCATCTTAATTGCCCGATTTATGTAGGTATGCACGCTAATTTCGTAGGTATGGCAAGTCCATTGGTTTATAAGTCAGTGATAGTTTTTTTTTTTTTATTGTACGGGCATTGGCATGCCATCAGCCCAACAATCATACCGTAGACAGAGGTCTACGAATCATACATAACAATCAACAGTGATAGAGAGAGTATCCAAAGTGTCTATGGCAAAGAAGTTCTTTGGTCTACGGTTCGTGGTCGCGCAAACTCCAAAGAGTATGTAACACTCAAACTCGTCAGCCCTATTCTTAAGGTGGAAACATACTATTGAAACCCGACCCGACGCCACCCGACGCGAACCGTGCACATATAAACACATCATCACGGTCTAGGGATATTTTATACTCAATTAAATAACGCGAAAAGTACTGGCCGCATTGGAATCTTTTATACACCGATTTGTTTGTAATTTATCTCAGACTAATTCCAAATTCAAATTTTTGAAAATTCTTTTGTTTCGGAGGCATAAAAATGTCTTGATGTGTAGGAGAGGGAATTTTCATTTGTGCGAAATTTAGAAAACAATACGAATTACGTTTAGTTACAGTTTTTTTTTTCATATTAAACCAAAGATAAAGTTGAAATTGAGGTATTGTAGCCATGCAACGCCAACATTTGACGAGGACGGAGATGTTATGAGCTGTGGGAATGCTGGATGCTGGGTCTGTTCAGCGTAATGTTGCTGAGGCCATAGGGACCCACCAAAATGTAATTTCAAGATTGTGGACACGCTATCGTGCCACAGGTGAAGTAGCGGAGAGGCACCGGGGGCCAAGTCGCATCACTACCCCCAGACAAGACCGATTTTTGCAAATTACTGCGCGAGCTCAACCAAATGCAACGGCGACTCAATTGGTCCAAAGGCTGCGAGTGGAACACCAAGTGCTTGTGAGTGACCAAACTGTAAGATGGCGACTGCATGAAAGCAATCTACGCTCTCGTAGATCACTCCGGGTCCCACCTTTACGGAGAGGCAATCGTGGACGACGATTAGAATGGGTTCGGAACCACGTGGACTGGGGCCGTGAGCAATGGTCCAATGTGCTGTTCACGGATGAATCCAGGTTCGGCTTCCATCCAGATTCACGAAGGACGCGTGTTTGGTGAGGTCCTGGACGATGGAGCCGTCTTCAGAACCCTCAGGAAGTTTACCCATACCAAGGAGGAACAATTATGGTTTGGGCAGGAATTCGTCTTGGAGGACGGACGGATCTCGTTTGGGTGCGGGGCAATATGACGGTAGAACGATACGTCCAACAGGTGCTGGGGCCCGTAATCTTGCCCCACAGAACACAAATGGGGCAAGATTGCCTGCTCATGCACGACAATGCCCGGGCACACACGGCGAGAACGGTAGCAGCTTGGTTACATACACACAATGTTAGGGCCTTAGACTGGCCTGCTCAATCGCCAGATCTAAATCCCATTGAGCATGCGTGGGATATGCTGCAAAGAAGAGCTCTGAAGGAAGTTCCTGAAAATCTGGCTACAGAAGATCAACTTTTTGCGCACCTCAGAAGGACATGGGACAATATTCCGCAGCAAGTCATTGACAACCTTGTTCTGAGCATGCCGAATCGTTACCGATGTGTTATGAACATCATGGGCGCTTTCTCAGAATACTAACTTCAAGTTTATAAACACAAAATTAATGATTTTTCTATTTTTTTCTCATAAATTAAAAGTTAATTCATATACGGTTTCCGTCTATGCTTCATTTTTTTCCATAAAATCCTGAAATTTTAATCGAAGTACCTTAACCATTATTAAAAAATGGTAGAATATTAAATAACGTATCTTTTAAATATATACATGTCATATAAATAACTAGCTTTTGCCCGCGACTTCGTCCGCGTGGATACGATCAATTAAGATTATAAAAGAAAAAACAAACTAACTGACTGATCGAACGACGTTTGTTGCTAAAGATGCAATAAAAGGTGTTTATGACAATATTTCTTTATAAACAACGTTTTTGTGGATGGAGCTAAAATGACCAGACCGCGAGGTGAGCTCACACGAGTACACGCAACGTAAAACTGCCCATGTGAAAAACAGTCCTGCCGCAAGTCGATGCCCGCAAATTGTAGAGTTTGGCCTTGTGACTTATTTATTGTCATGGCAAACAAACTTTGAGAGGAAACTGAAGGCGTTTAAATTCAAAAGGCAGATCATTAGGAATCAACGGTATACGCGGCACAAATACTGTTTCTCCTTGGGCCGACCCCGTCAAAATAGTGCCTTCTACTAAATTCCGATGATAACTTGCAGTCTAGTACCATTTCGGTGGTTTTATATTCCGAAGTAACATCACAGGTGTACCGACACGCAGTCTGAGCTTATGATATGGGAGACCAGGGGGGTGACCATAAGCTCTTAGAGCGATATCAATTTGAGATCGAATAAGGGACAGATGTATATGACCTGTATACATCTGTCACTTACTGGATATCAAATTGATACCGCTCTAAGAGATTATGGTCACCCCCCTGCTGGATTAATAGTATTTAAAAATTCAACAGGATAGTGGACTGCTTCGTCTGTATTTACTACCGTATCTATGGAATAGTATACAAATTCTTCACCTTGAAGTGACTCCAACAAAAGATCATTGATTAAAGCTGCTTGGTCATTTTTTGGCGTTAAAATAGCTCGTTCACGCAACCATTCCAATGAATTATCCCATAAGGAGAAATCACTCGGTCTATAATAATGAAATTTTGCACAAAGGTTTGTTTTAAATGACGTACATAAATTTGCACCAAGAAGGGATTTTTGGAAATCCATCCTTTAAGGGGTAGAAATAGGGGATGAAACTTTTTAAGAAAATTCTTCATTTTTAACCGACTTTCCATAAAAGAGGAGGTTCTATGTTCGAATTTGTTTGTAATTTTTTATTGTTTATTTTCACCGTTTTCTCCGTCAATTTAGAATACTTTTTCTGTTTGAAAGAGTTTTTTCCAAATTGTTCCCATTTTAATTTGGTGATGATCTGATGAAGAACTTTGGAGATATGCAATAGAACTCTTCAATAAATGACGGGAAATATCTCGGGATTGCTGCAATTGCATGTCTGTTTATTGTTTGTATCATTTCATAACATAACATAACGCCAGTCGGTCTAAAGGGGTACGCAGATGTGTACAGTTCGCCTTGGCATACTCTCATTTCAACTGTTATGTTCAAGTTTCACTACCCATGTAACACCAATTCTTGTGAAGATCGGTGACTTTACAGAAGAAGGTGTTTATCGAATCCGACTCAGTGGGGTGGCATTTGAGAAGGTAAGCAATACATTATCGGCTCACATACCTTAGTGTTTCAAGGTAAATCCTTTGACCAGTGCATGTTACCAGTGATGTGATAATATGGGACTGAAACGTCACTCACAATGAGCCCCATCAGAAGATTGAATTATTGATGATTTTCCAGACGTGATCGAATAAAAAATACAGGATATCTGAAGTAAATGACATAGCCCCAAGAATTAACAAACTTTGGTTGCATTAAAGCAGGCCCGATTGTTCGCTGAACAGATGGCCTATTTGACTGAAAGGTTTTTAAGTGGCGAGATTGTTACTGGAAGACGCAACATTGCAAGGCCTCGCACAAGTTGGACTGATGTCCAGGCGAGGGCCGCAAGTCTGCTGGATCCGAAGAGCAGAAGACTGGTCGAGTTTTTTTAGACGAATAATTTCAGGTGGACCAAAAATTACTTTAATATGAAAACGAATGCTGTGTTAATTACGCGACACAACACAGAAATCTAATACAGCGTAAATTACGCGACACTAACATGTCACTCACAACTATGTTTACCTGAGACTAACGGTCCAGTTCGGTAGTTCCAAATCGATGTAGAGGTCCCCGTCTTCGTGCCATTTGATTCTTCATAAAAACTTTGACATCCCTAAATCGTCTACTGGGGGTAATTCCGAAAAACTAATGATGCCAACCTTGCCAAAAGAATAAGATTTTTCATACAAATAAATGTCTCCCTTTTAACCCCATAAAAAGTTAAATTTCCAAAAATCTGTCTTAAGTGCTTCCTTACATCATAAAAAAAGAAGCTGTGTACAGTAAACTTAATTTAAAATCTTCACCCCGAAATCGTATTTTAAGGGTCGTTTCGAAAAACTAATAATGAAAACTTTTATTGTTTATTTAGGTTGGCATTTATGTCATGTTTCATGTTGATTGACCCAAGAAATCAGATTCTTCCATACAAACTTCAACACTCCCTAAAATCTAAATCATCATTTGGGGGAGTTTCGAAAAACTTATAATGACAACCTTTATTGTTTACTTAGGATGGTATTTATGTCAACTTTCAAATGTATTAACCCAAGAAATAAGATTTTTCAAAAACACTTTAACATCACCTAAATCATCTTTTGGAGGTACTTTCGAAAAACTAATTGTGAAAACCTTTATTGTTTATTTAGTTTGGTATTTATGTCAAGTTTCATGTTTATTCACCCAAGAAATCAGATTCTTCCATACAAACTTCAACATCCCCTAAAATCTAAATCATCATTTGGGGGAGTTTCGGAAAACTAATAATGACAACCTTTATTGTTTACTTAGGATGGTATTTATGTCAATTTTCAAATGTATTAACCCAAGAAATAAGATTCTTCAAAATCACTTTAATACCCCCTAAATCATCTTTTGGGGGTAGTTGCGAAAAACTAATAATGACAACCTTTATTGTTTATTTAGATTGGTATTTATTTTAAGTTTCAAGTTTATTAACTGAACAAATAAGATTCTTCAAAAAAACTTTAACACCCCTAAATTTTCTTTTGGGGGTAGTTTCAAAAAATAATAAAAACAACCTTTATCATTCATTTAGTTTAGTATTTGTGACAAGTTTTAAGTTTATTGACCCAAGAAATCAGATTTTTTCATACAAACTTCAATACCCCCTAAATCATCATTTGGGAGTGGTTTCGAAAAACTAATAATAAAAACCTTTATTGTTTATTTAGTTTGGTATTTATGTCAAGAATCATGTTTATTCACCCAAAAAATCAGTTTCTTCCATACAAACTTAAACACCCCCTAAAATCTAAATCATCATTTGGGGGAGTTTCGAAAAACTAATAATGACAACCTTTATTGTTTACTTAGGATGGTATTTATGTCAACTTTCAAATGTATTAACCCAAGAAATAAGAGTTTTTCAAAAACATTTTAACACCCCCTAAATCATCTTTTGGAGGTACTTTCGAAAAACTAATAATGAAAACCTTTATTGTTTATTTAGTTTGGTATTTATGTCAAGTTTCATGTTTATTCACCCAAGAAATCAGATTCTTCCATACAAACTTAAACACCCCCTAAAATCTAAATCAACATTTGGGGGAGTTTCGAAAAACTAATAAAGACAACTTTTATTGTTTACTTAGGATGGTATTTATGTCACCTT
This sequence comes from Orthosia incerta, assembly GCA_948252205.1. Taxonomy (NCBI): domain Eukaryota; kingdom Metazoa; phylum Arthropoda; class Insecta; order Lepidoptera; family Noctuidae; genus Orthosia; species Orthosia incerta. Next base: position 10,329,293 of record OX411756.1, on the reverse strand, counting down.
TTAAATGTATTAACCCAAGAAATAAGATTCTTCATAAACACTTTAATACCCCCTAAATAATCTTTTGGGGGTAGTTGCGAAAAACTAATAATGACAACCTTTATTGTTTATTTAGATTGGTATTTATTTTAATTTTCAAGTTTATTAACTGAATTAATAACTTTAACACCCCTAAATTATCTTTTGGGGGTAGTTTCAAAAAATTATAATAACAACCTTTAGCATTCATTTAGTTTAGTATTTGTGACAAGTTTTAAGTTTATTGACCCAAGAAATCAGATTTTTTCATACAAACTTCAATACCCCCTAAATCATCATTTGGGAGTAGTTTCGAAAAACTAATAATGAAAACCTTTATTGTTTATTTAGTTTGGTATTTATGTCAAGAATCATGTTTAATCACCCAAGAAATCAGATTCTTCCATACAAACTTAAACACCCCCTAAAATCTAAATCATCATTTGGGGGAGTTTCGAATTAATAATAATAACAACCTTTATCATTCATTTAGTTTAGTATTTGTGGCAAGTTTCAACTGTTGACCCAAGACATCAGATTTTTTCATACAAACTTCAATACCCCCTAAATCATAATTTGGAGATAGTTTCGAAAAACTAATAATGTCAATCTTTATCATTTACTTAGAATACTATTTGTGCTAAGTTTCAAGAATTTTGGCCGAAAGAATTAGATTTTTCATACAAACTATCAACCCCCTTTTTACCCCCTTAAGGGTGGAATTTCCAAAAATCCTTTCTTAGTGCACACTTACGCCACTTGAGGAACCTTTTTGCCAAATTTCATGCTTCTAGGCTTAGCAGTTTTGGCTGTGCGTTGATTGATCAGTCATTCAGTCAGTCAGTCACCTTTCGCTTTTATAGATATAGATTAACACATTGATAGTAATTCGCTTTTTTAAAAATATCCCTAGACCGTGTTGATGTGTGTACAACATCCCACGTGATGCTACAATACAACACGCTACGTTAGTATAGGGTTGCCATCTATCCGGGATTCCCCGGATTTGTGCTAGTTTAGAAGGCGGGCGGAACTCTTCAAAATATTACAGCAAATCACCCGGGAGTGCATGTCTATTTATTGTACACTAGCTTCTGCCAGCGGCTTCGCCCATGTCAAAAGTGTTTTATCACCCCAGGGAACATTATACCGGGATAAAAAGTAGTCTGTGTGCTATTCCTGACTATAATCTATCTGTCTGCAAAATTTCATCTAGATCCGTTTAGCCGTTCTGGCGTGATTGAGTAACAAACATACATCCAAGAAGTAAGATTACTATAGAAATTGACCACTAACTGTGCCGTACCGCAATGTGCCACACAAAAAAGTGAACAATTAAAACATTTTACAATAAACGCATTGCCCTTCTTCGGCTGTCGCGTCGGGTAAAAAATACAACTGACTTCCAATTAAAAATTTGACTCAAATAAGTTAATGATTTCTATTATAGCATAAACATAAAAATTACCCTCACCGAGATTGTACCCTAAAAATTACCGTGCTGATGAAACTTTGCTCTAAATTAAGTTAAATTACCCTAAGTTGGCACCACTGATCATAATTATCATAGCTTCGTTTCTAGTATTATTTCTAATTCTATAATCACGGTATTGGCATGAATTCATATCATATAATACTGAGTACCATTTTACTAATTCTATGAATTGTTCATCCGACATTTTAAATAAAAACATACAAAACATATCTTTATGCCAGGAATGCTCTCGACTGACTGACGCGTGGCGTCGGGTGTTAACTAGGAACACACTGTGTGCGAAGCGTCGCCGTCGGGTGGCGTGTGTGCCCCCTCTCCCGGCTACACGCTGATCCAAACCGACTGAGTGTTACCACGTGTGGTTGCGTGTCGTCACATGGCGTGTTGAATATGTGTTTCTGACCATATTAAATATATGGGATGGATTAGTACTTAAACGCGTCAGAAGGCGTCGGGTGGCGTGGCGTCGGGTCGGGTGTTAATAAAGGTGGAAACATATTATTAGCACCCGACACGACGCCACGCCATCCGACGCCTTCTTCATAGTCTATATACATATTTAATTGTTCACTTTTTTGTGTGGCACATTGCGGTAAGGCACAGTTAGTGGTCAATTTCTATAGTAATCTTACTTCTTGGATGTACGTTTGTTACTCAATCACGCCAGAACGGCTAAACGGATCTAGATGAAATTTGGCAGACAGATAGATTATAGTCAGGAATAGCACACAGGCTTTTTATCCCGGTATAATGTTCCCTTGGGTGATAAAACCCTTTTGACGTGGGCGAAGCCATTGGCAGAAGTTAGTGTACAGTAAATAGACATGCTATCCCGGGTGATTTGCTGTAATATTTTGAAGAGTTCCGTTGAATATCTCCGAATTTCTTCATCAGATCTTCATCTTATTTAAATGGGACTAATTCGGGTACATAACCTACCAAGCAAAAAATAATTTTCAAAATCGGTTAACAATTGATGGAGAAGTCGGTGAAAAATTGCTGTTGGTGATTTGAAGACCCTGACAACAAATAAAACCTGCGGGGAAACTCGGATAGATGGCAACCCTATACTAACGAAGCGTGGGGTGTTGTATTGTATATGTGCACGGTTCGCGTCGGGTGGCGTCGCGTGGCGTCGGGTCGGGTTTCAATAGTATGTTTCCACCTTTAAGACGGAAACACACTTACGTGTCGTGTCGTGGCGTGGCGTGGGATCCACCAATTAAACTACTCTGTTCCAGTCTACGTCATAACACAACGAGTTTTGTAGCCAATCAACAGCCGCAAAAGGCGCCACGCCACGCCATGACACGTAAGTGTGTTTCCGCCTTTAGTATTTTATACGTCACGTAGGAGTATTTCACTTAAAAAACCGGTCAAAATTGAAAATACTGATGTTAATCCAACCGCACCCAAAATACATGTTTCTTTACCTACGATAACCGGTTTATCAAAAGGCAGACCCCCAACCCTCAACTCCCGCGCATGTGCCACAACGTCTCAGTCGGAACTCAGTCATCGTACTGTACGCGTGTCTTTGTTCTCGGCGCTCTCGTTTGTGTTTATCAGTTTTCTGTGCTAAAATGGCTTCGTGTAGCAAACAACAGGAGATTAACTATTCGGATATGGATATAGAAGGTTAGTACTATATACTGAAGTATATTTTATTACGTTTCTTCCAAATTTTCTATTTGTATAGCCATCAATAAACAGCAGCACTTTTTTGACTTGTTTTTTAAAGAAATTTGAAATACATTAGTGTTTTTGTTTAAGTGTCGCGCCTTGTCGCCTCAAAATTTTTATATGGGCATAAAATCTAAACTCTAAGGAAGTAGAAACACGAATAAAAAGTCCCCCCAACGTACCCCATATTTTTTTATAGTAGTTCAAACTATATGGGGAAGATTATAATTATATTGACAAAACTATGTTTTTTGCTTTCTTTTGTCATAGATCCTTCGGAAAGAGTGAAAAAAATCACCAGAATGGAGCTTTATACTATTATAAAAGAGTTCAAAGGGAAGAAGATTGAAGAAAAATTTTCGTTGTTAGAAGAAAGACTTGCGCAACTAACTTCATGTCCACCCGCAGAAACAAGTGTTCTTACCCGTTCTTTGAAATATTTCAAGACCAGTTTCAAAGAAAGATGGTCGGCAGCCCGTAATACTGATAAGAGATTCGTAGAAAACAATATGGAATGGCTTAATGTATCACTGGAACTACCTACTTGGACCCACAAAGCAGGCCGACCAACAAAAGAATTCGGAGAATTGTGTGATGACGAAGATGGTGAGGATCAAATCACCTGTGAACTCAGAGACAGTGATTCTGATTGATTCGGTCCCCTCATGATTATCCTCTTGAAAACAAATCCTGTTTTAAGAGTAAATCTCTCTTAGATTAGTAACTTTTTTTCAAATTGTTTTTCTTTTTAAATAAATGCCTAATTATGATGAGTTATTGACTTTTATTTCATAAAATAGTAAAATAAAATATAAAATAATTTTGTCCGGTTTTTTATGTCAAATACTCCTATGTGGTCGTTTATCTGTGGCTCTAACCATAACCAACAAAATGTCAATTCCTACTATCATTTTGTGCACTGACTTATAAACCTATGGACTTGCCATACCTACGAAATTAGCGTGCAAACCTACATAAATCGGGCAATTAAGATGGCTGCCCATTTGCCAATGAGGTAGGCCATTTGCAACTGTCTGACAGCACAACTACACAGATAAACGTACATATACGGCACACAACTACCAATTTTACTCGGCAATTAACATGGCGACCGGTCACGCATAGACATGATTTTGACGTCACTCAAAAGTGTTACCAAGTTTAATCCTTGACAAACATTTAGATGTCTCTCTTTTCAGCAGCTCTTGGTGAGTTAAAAAGAGACAAAACGCTTTTTGACATGCGTGTGTCGATATTATAGATATTTGTATAACTATTCTTCATATAGTAGAATATGCCATCTCCATAGTTTTCCTACCTCATTGCATTTTGTGTTTGTGAAATTGTGACAGACAGACAAGACAGTACCGACTCCAGCGTATTTGTCTAGTTTTGTGTCAGTCAAATTGTCAAAAAGAACTTGTGGACGATGTGATGTATTCTAAAAAATTAAACAGTCAGGAAATGAAAACTTCGAAATAAAAAATGGAGTTTACAGGGCTAATTCTTCCCTTGACGAAAAACATATGTCGCACTTGTTTGCTAGAAACAGATACCACGATGTTTATGAACATACAAGATTTGATTGAACACGAGATGATTAAGGTTAAATTAATTGATATTTTGGTCTTCCTTAATTGTTTAGAAAACAATGACGAAGAGAACTGGCCTCAAGGCATATGTTCTTCATGTGTATCTACAGCTTTAGTAGCTTACAACTTTAAATTGAATTGTTTGAAGGCAAATTCCATGTTATCACAAATACTTATGATACAATCTCCTACTAACTTACAGAGGACTGATATAGATTCTATCGATATCAATGTTGTTTATCAAGACCATGAGTATGAGGTTCCACTGTTCAGTAGTCATCCAACATTAGACTTTGAAAGTACTTTATCAGATAACAAATTGACACCACTACCACCTGTTACTGAAATAACTTCTGGTGAGCAGCCGCAGCGTATAGAGGGAGAGAAGCGATATTCTTGCACTATATGTACCAAGTCATTCACCAGGCTGTACGGTCTGCGCTACCATATGGCAAAGCATACTGATACTAGGAAGTACCTCTGTGCCAAATGTGGAAAGAGCTTTTACACTGCTAATGGATTGAAGCAGCATTCAATATCACATAGAGAGATTAAACAGTTTAAATGTGGTTTTTGTCATAAGACTTACAAGTCTAGGCAGTCACTCAAGGAGCATTTTCGTGTAGCACATTCCAGCAACCGCATGCTGTTTGTATGTGTGACTTGTGGAAAAAGGTTCACAGCAAGATCAACCTTAAATATGCATATTAAGACTCACAATGGAGAGAAATTTGCGTGTTCTAGTTGTCCAAAGACATACACAAGGGCGTCATACTTGAGAGCTCACATGCTAGTTCACATGGGTCAGCAGAAGCCCAGACCCTTCTCATGTTCACACCAAGGTTGTGCTAGAAGTTTTCCTACCAGACATTCGTTAGTGGTGCATATTGCACATGCACATACAACAGAGAGACCTCATAAGTGTGACATCTGCTTCAAGAGCTTTGCCACCACAGCTGGTTTGAAGATACACATAGAATCTCATGGTAACAACATGGTGTCGTGTAATTATTGTTGTAAGAAACTAAGAAACAAGAGGGTATTACAGAAACACATGAAAACTCATGATGTTGATGCCAATGATATGATTTTAGAAACTGTAGACCAAGCTTATTAGGTTTATTATTCAAATAATATGATTGTATTCCTTGTGATAAATATGCAGCATTATAGTTTCCTACGTATAGTTGCTGTCCCACCATAATTCGTTTTTAATAAAAACTATGTAAAGAATGTTATGGTTGTTTTTATAAAGATCTTTAACTAAGTCAATTAAAATATTCTTATTTTCAAGTTAGTCTTGTGATAAGTAGGTATATACATTAGTATACATAGATAGGTATGCATACATCCTACTTACAGCAATTAAGAAAAACAACTTTTAAGGACTGCAGCTGTTTTAGCTATTTTGCAATTCATTGTTATTTGTACCACAGTTGAATACCTATTTTTATTGTCAATAATAAAATATGGGTGGAACTATTGTTAACCCTGACCTAAATGTTTTGGATATCTGTTCAAGCAAGATTATTGATATCAAATGCAGTTTCAAAACAATTGCCACTATAATCCAACCAACCACCTGTAAATGATAAAACATTTTTTTTGTAAGAACATGTTTATTATACTTCCATACATAAACAGCAACATTTTATACATGCAATATTTTTTGTTGATAATGAATTTTCATTACACATTCTCTAGGTTATTTGATAAACTGTATGAATTAATTGGGAGATAAGGCTTCAATGTGAGTCAAGACTGATTACAGTAATAAATTGTTTATTTAAATAAGGTAGAATATTAACTCATACATATTTTAAATTCACATCACAAAAAATAGACCCAACCCTACAAAGAAAAAGAACTCTATAAAATATTATGTACATTTGATATTGCTCCTTACAACAAATTATTACACAACTGCAACTTTATTTGGCAATGTACCAGGAAAAATATTAAACTATAATTAATAATAATAACTATAATTTAACTTAATTTTAATTTAGTGTACAATATACAACAAATGAAGTAAGAGCATTGGTATTTTTTGATTATAAACAAAAGCTACATATAATTTCATCGCATATCTACTAAAAAAACAAAAATATTTATAGTGCTCACATATTTTCCTACTCAATAATTATAACAGTGCATATTATAATCCAAACAAATAACAGGAAATAATTCAGATGATTTACTCTGCTTTGAGGCTGTATAACATTCATCATTCATGAGGCATGCCTGTTCCATCCTATATATAATTTTTCAGCCCTATGGTTTAGAATGTACATTATCCACAATTAGTAAATCTATATAGTGATTATATAAGATTTAGTTTTGACAAATGGATTTGTTATACAAAGCCAATTGCTAACAACACATTACAAAGATTCAGTTTAGAGTATAAAATTTGGGGCTATGCTAATATTGTATTAAATACCCCCTTCACATGGCAAGTACATGTAATTTTCTTTGATGAACAGCTTGAGCGGTGCATTTTCAACTTGACAACACTAGATTATTACTATAGGAATGTAGATTATTTACCTAGTATTTTATTCATCATTTTGTTCTGCTTGCCCATCTTAATATCAGCACCTTCCACTTTGTCCTGTATAGTGTCAATGAGCTCAGTTTGCTGTTCTATTTCGTCACCAAGTGCAATTCCAAGGCCTTTGAGTCTTGAAATAGAATGCAGCATTTCATCTAAGTTAGCATCTAGTACCTGGTTAACACGCTGACTATCAGATATGGGTGGAGCCTGTACTTGTGCATCTAATTCGCGTAGGCGAGTAGCAGGATGAGATCTGAAGCGGTCATCACTGTTGACTTGTGTTAGATTGTCTATTGTGTCGTCCAGTCGGCTGCTTGGGCCTGCACTCTGTGTGCTGGGAGACTGCTGGCTCCTAGGAGGAGTCTGGTCAGATTTGCCAGAAATGTAGTTCTTGAGGCCATAGAATACAGATTTGATACCATTCAAATGCTTTTGACTGTAGTTTAGGTTGGTGTTTATTTCGTCGAGGCGTTTGTTCGTGTTTTGGAGTTGCTCTCGCTGTCGACTGAGCTCTTCCGCGGTGGCGATGCCGATCTGCTCAGACTCACGCAACAGGCCTATGCTGCGCGAGGATGAATCCAAGGTTCTTTGTTCGATTTCTCTTTGTCTTTCTAACATACTTTGTCTTTGTTGTTCCATTGCTGCAATGTGACTTCCATACGCAGATGGTGCTGGCTTACTTGGTTGTGTTGGTGGGATTCTTGTTCTAAAACTGTTGACGAATGTGTCATCATCTACATCATCGTCGTCCTCAAACAATTTATTTGGATTAACATAAGTAGACATTTTCGTAGTTGTTTCCTGTTCGATGTTGTATGAGAATATGAATAACAAAACACTTCTTTATTCCAAACTGTACGTCGAACAATGAAAAAGAGTTATTCTTTTTTAGTGTGATTATTAGGAATACCCTTTTACGTAGGTATTTACTCGAAACGATAACGACATGGATGAATTGAATGACACAGATGACGTGACGTAGAGAAAGGGGGCGAGAGGGGAGGCCGCTTAATAAAATGACAATGACAGTCGACCTGTCGACGGAAAGTCCAATGTTGCCGATGTCTATGGTCTGGATTGCCCAAAAACCTGACTGAAAATTTGGTTTTCAGTCAGGTTTTTAATGAAAAAGTCAAAGTCAAAGTCAAAGCACTTTATTTCAAGTAGGCCAGTTACAGGCACTTTTGAATTGTCAAAAGACAAAATAAAATATTACAAAATTATGGTGCTACAGTCCCAGTCACAAGACATAATAACTGTGAAAGTACCGTAGATGCCCATTCCAAGGCGTAGATCTCTATGGAGAAGAACGGGCAAGAAACTCCATGGACACTCTTTTTCAATTAGGTAATTATTACAAATCATTTGTTACATCATTCATGTTGAGATTACACATTATGTGAGAACGATGTAGAAAGTTAAAAGTGTCCATGGTAAATATAAAAAGACAATTCAGAAATAAAATTAGAATCAATTAAAATAAACCATGGCAGCTAAGAGATGACCAGTCCCAACCGACAGCGCCCGTTCACGAACATGACACATGTATCAGCACCATTCAGCTCAACCATTTTGAAGGGAGCTAAATGATCCGACACACGCGCCACCATCGGCGAGACATTTGAGTGGGCATGACATACTCTCAACCACCGGAGTCATTCAAGTCAATAGAAGACGTAGGTATCTAGACAATGATAGCTCTGAAGTACATGGTACTCACACAATGCTGGCTATGCTGCTATATAATACTAGAAAGATTAACTCTATATAATGCAAAGATAGTAGCAATCTTCATCAGCTCCGACAATAACAGTAAACGATACCTACGACAGTCTTACCAAAAAATAAAATTTAAAAAATACACATAAAAACGAAATTAAAAAATAATAATATTTAACCTGACAGCAAGCTAATTTTGGTAAAAGAACACTCAAAAATCAATATTCCCCACATCTGCCCCACAATTTTTATCAAATATATAAAAGTAATGTTCATATAAAACAAACATTTATAAAAAAATTGTTAGAGTAATAAATACTCAAAAGACGTCAGTTAATCTACTTTTTGCAACTCTCATTACGCCAATTTTTTTTGGTTTACATATCATTTGAAGGATCACATTTTAAACTCCCTCCTTTCTTCTAATTCTCTAGTGGCCTTTAAGCGCTACTACAGTGTCAGTGTGTAGGCGATTACGATGCTCTGTTTTCAAATTCTTTAGAACGCTAAATTTTCTTTCGACAGATGTTTTTGAGAAAGGTAGAACCTCAGATTAGAGAACAGTAACAGATAGAGCCTACGGAACAGGAGAGCGCAACCACCAATGAAAATTAAAAACTGGCCAAGTGCGAGTCGGACTCGCGCACGAAGGGTTCCGTACCAATACAGCAAAAAATCACGTTTGTGAGGCAACTTTCTTCCGCATTATTGCAAAATAATCGTCAGTGTGCGCATCAGCGAACATACCTGACGCACTACAGTAAGGTGGAAGCCTCAACAGTGCCCTGAAGGTATCGTTGTATTGAATTCGCAGGGCATTGTCTGCTTTTAGGGTAAGGTTATACCAAAGGCTGCTGGTGTAAAATGTTTGGCAGTAGGCCTTAAAAAGAGTTACTTTGACCGCCACTGAACAACCATGAAACCTTCAGCACACCATATTTCCCCTCACAGCCAGTGCCCTGCGCTCCCTTTTCATATCCAAGTCGTCTTTTAATTCCTCCGTAACGATGTGTCCCAAATATTTAAAGTGGGAAACTCTCCGCAAAAGTGAACCATTTAATTTTACAGGAGGGACAAATGTTGGATTTTTATTCCTACCTCGAAACACCAACAACTCACTTTTTGTAGGATTATATTTTAGGCCGTGCTGTTTGGCATAGCCTTCACAAATGGAAAGTAATTTTCTAATGCCATTGATAGTAGGGCTCAGCAGCACCATGTCATCTGCATAACTTAAGTTATTTAAACATACTCCATCTATATGGCATCCGACATGCGTGCTGCTGAGCTCAACAAGCAGTTTATTAATATATATATTAAATAGCCTCGGGGAAGTTAGACACCCCTGCCTAACTCCGCACTCAAGTTTATATGGGTCAGACAGCACGTTAGACCATTTGACGAAGTTCCTCTGCTTGCTATACCAAAAATATAATGTGGACACCAATGCAGTTGGAACACCTGTCTCCAGAAGCTTCTCCCATAAGACATTATAAGAAACCAGGTCGAAGGCCTTAGAAAGGTCCAGGAAACAAGCATACACAGGTGTTTTCCTGTCAGTATAATATTTGACAGTATGCTTCAACGCAATTATAGCACTCTCAGTAGATAGCCCAGCACGAAAACCAAACTGTGTGTCATGTAACTGGGTGTACCTACCGAGGTGTGCGTCGAGCACACTGTCAAACACTTTGGCGATCACAGTTGCCAGCGAAATAGACCTTTGTCTGCTATGTCCCCTGTCCGATTCTTCACAATAGGTACAACAATTGTATCCAGTAACTTCTGAGGTAAATAAGAGTGTCCCAAACATAAATTAAAAAACATAGTCAGCACTCTCGGAAGATGTATACCAGCATTTTGATATATGCGACATTATTTTTGCGATAGGACATTTTGATATATGTCCTATCGCAAAAATAATGAAAAATTTAATCCTTTTAATAACCCCTGCCACGTAATTTTCAACTTGTAGATATTGTTTCACTTTAAAGTTTCTTCTGCATCGTATCCGGCGCTGCGGGAAGTGCAACCAATTCGCCCTTACGTAACAAAAGATGATGACCCATGTTCATCTCCACAGCTTCGGCTTGCTGGTCACCGGTGACCACCTCAGCCACTACGGCTTGCATGGGTGACTATGTTTTATAACAGCGGGTGGGGGTTGCTCTCTCTTCGCCGCCAGTTTTTATATACACTCTAGCAGTAGCAGCCATCCGGTTGGTCCGCACGATCTCCGGAGAGGCGGCGAGCCGCCTTACTGGATTGCCACCATGGGATCTGGAAGCAAAAGTCCTTGCACACATTTGGGAGTGGCGCGAGGATGCAAAACGCCGGGGCGAAACTTCGTTGCCGTGACAAATCGCGGCTCGGCAGACAGAGCTCCGGCAGGTACTCATGGTGACATGGAGAGAGCGACTGTCGCAACCCAGTGCTGCGCACGCCACAAGTGCCGCAATAGGGATCTTTGAGGAGTGGCTTGATAGGCGCCACGGCGTCTTCACCTTCCGCCTGACGCGGGTCCTCACCGGACACCGGTGTTTTGTGAGGTTCTTGTTCAGGAACCGCCTTCTTTGTTGTGTGGATCGCCCGGAGGAGCATACGGTGGAGGCTCCGCTTGGGCGAAGCACCACTGTGTCTTCGTGGAGGCGATCAGTGGTGGTGAGTGTAGTGTAGTACAACACTAATGTTACTAACAAACTATGTGATGGGGACAACACTAAAAAGATGTCGAGAATTGTCAGCAAGTAACTGAATAAAAGAACACGTGTTTTCTATAATATTAGTTTTATTAATAACTTTAATACATGGCGCAGTCGTAATTGATGTTAAAAGTGTAACCGTCGATGTTTGCTGTACAGTGATACATAAAAATGGCAGCAGCACCGTTCAATTTACCTGCACGCTTGTGCCTAACCGGCGACTTGCCCAGCAATTGGAATAGGTTTCAACAGGAATTATCTATATACCTCATTGCGTCTGGACTTGACACAAAGGACGATAAAAGAAAGATTGCGATCTTATTAAATTTGATCGGCGAAGAAGGCTTGAAAATCTACAACAATTTTAAACTCGAAAAAGATGTGCCCTTCGTGGATGTAATTAAGGCATTTGATGAGTACTGCCAACCCAAGAAGAACATTCTTTATTCAAGATTCCTTTTTTACACCCGAGGCCAAAGAGTAGGAGAACAGTTTGATTCATTTTATAATGATGTCAAAAGTCTGGCTAGGAATTGTGAGTTTGGTAATGAAGATGAAGCAATAAGAGATCGATTAATCCTTGGCACTACTGATAAAGCAGAGCAAGAAAAGCTGCTGTGTATTGGAGATGTTGAACTGGATCAAGCAATTAAAAGACTCCGTCTCTCGGAGATCACCAAAACACAGACAAAAGAGGTACAATGCAATTCAAATGTTGCTGAAGTGCATAAGGTACAATATTCAGTGATACAGTGCAGGTATTGTGGTGGTAAGCATGAGCGGAATATTAGCAAATGTCCAGCAAGAGGATCTAAGTGCACAAAATGTGGTCGATTCAATCATTTTGCTAAGGTGTGTCGAACAAAAGCCCATACAAGCACAGTGGAAGCAATGCACAGTGACCAAATAAAGTCAATTCAAGATTTCCCAAAAAATGGTTCTCAAGAACAACTTTATTGTGACTCGGTATGTTCTAATGTCAGTAGTATTCAATATTGGAATCAAGATTTGGTTTTGGAAAACAGTATTGATTGTACATTTAAGCTTGATACTGGTTCAGATGTTAACCTTATTCCAGTAAATGTGTTGAATGATATCCAGAACAAAAAGTTGAAGCATAAACAAAACAGTCTTCAATTACACAAAACAAAAGTCATGTTGCAAGCATACAATGGCTCAAAAATTAAAATATTTGGTACCGTTTTGTTAGAAGCAAAGTTAAAATCAAAAGTTTATTTACTGGATTTCATTGTCACTAATTCTGGATACCAGCCAACATTGGGAAAGGAAGCATGTTTATTGTTAGGTATTATTGAGAGAAAATTTATAAACAGTATTGATAGTAATCCTGATAAACAAAATGTAATCAATAAATACCAGGATGTTTTCTCAGGTTCAGGCCAATTTCCAAAAAGAGTAAGGCTGCTATTAAAAGATAATTCAATTCCTGTATCGAAGCCCCCACACAGAGTTCCTTTGAAATTAAAAGAGAAGTTAAAAGTTGAGCTGGATAGACTTTGTAAGCTAGGTGTGATATCCAAAGTTGAACAAGCTACTGAATGGGTTAACAGAGTTGTAATTGTGGAAAAGGATGATGGGTCTATCCGTTTATGCCTGGACCCCAGAGATCTCAACAACTGCATCCTTAAGAAATATTATGAAATTCCTACTATTCATGATTTAAAGTCACAAATTGGTAATTCAAAATTCTTTTCTGTTTTAGATCTGAAAGAGTCATTCTGGCAAATTCGCCTTACTCAGGATAGTAGAAAATATTGCACATTCTCTACTATTTATGGGTCCTACTGTTTTAATGTGTTGCCTTTTGGATTGGAGATATCAGCTGAAATCTTTCAAGAAAATTGTAAAGCCTGTTTTAGTGATATTGAAGGATTGTTTATTTATATTGACGATTTTCTGATTCATGCTGAATCGAAGGCAAAACATGATGAGATTCTGGAAAAAGTCCTTACCAGGGCACAAGAATTAAACATTAAATTTAATATTAAAAAATTCCAATACTTGCCGCATGTTGTAAAATATTTTGGCCATGAAATTGTGGATGGCAACTTAGTACCAGACAGAGAAAAAATTTGTGCAGTCTTAGAATATGATACTCCAACTGATAAGCAAAGTTTACAGAGATTTTTAGGCTTTGTAAATTATTTCAGAGAATATATCCCTAATATGTCAGAGATAATAAGTCCACTAAGACAGTTATTAAAGAAGAACATTGAATTTGTTTGGAATGATAGTTATAATAAATGTATAGATGAGATAAAAAAGCTCCTTGTAAGTCCCCCTGTGCTTTTAAATTTTGACCCTGGAAAGCAGAATGTGATTCAGACAGATAGTTCTAAGGATGCAATTGGCTGTGTACTCATGCAAGAAGGTCATCCAATTTCATTTGCCTCAAAAAGTTTATCTAAATGTGAATCTGAGTATGGACAGATAGACAAAGAATTTTTAGCCATACTCTTTGCTTGTAAGAAGTTTCACTACTATATTTATGGTAGACATGTAATAGTTCAGACTGACCACCAACCCCTTGTAGCCATAATGAAAAAAGAGATGAACACTATTAACTCTCAACGTTTAAGAAAAATTAAATTAAAATTAAATATGTATGATATTGATGTTCAGTACACTCCAGGATCAAAAATGTATGTAGCTGATGCTTTAAGTCGTGCCTCAAGCAAGGCAAGTAATGTAGAGGTAGACAGTACTTTAACTAAAACTGTTCATACTATTGATGTCAGTGATGAAGTACAGAATCTCATTATCTCAGAAACTGAAAAGGATTCTGTGCTTCAACAATTGAAATTATATTATGAGATTGGCTGGCCTAAGTGTAGAAGTAAAGTATCAGATGATGTGAAATTTTATTACAAGTTTAAAGAGAATATTACTTATGAAAATGGAACTGTGTATTTGAATTATAAAATTGTAGTACCACTCACATTGAGAGAGAGAGTAATAAGAAAAGTTCATTTGAGTCATTTTGGAATCCGCAAAACAATCTCTAGAGCAAAATCCTTATTCTATTGGCCCAATCTTGAGGCTGATTTTATTAATGTTTTATCTAAATGTGAGATTTGTGAAAAGTACAGTGCAAGAAAATCAAAAGAACCAATGTTACTGGATGAATTTCCAGACTTACCATATTTGAAAGCTGGTTGTGATTTCCTTCAGTGGGGTGGTAAAACATATTTTATAATAGCTGATTATTACTCAAAGTGGTTTGATTTAATTCAAGTAAATTCGTTGACAGCAACTACTGTCATAAAAATATTAAAAAATATATTTTCAATTCATGGCATACCTAAGATATTGAGGGCTGATAATATGCCGTTTAATTCTTTTGAATTTCATAATTTTGCTAAGCACTGGGGATTTCAAATAGTGACTTCAAGCCCTAGATATCCAAGGTCAAATGGTTTTATTGAAAGGTATGTAGGAATTGCTAAAAATATGTTGAACAAATCTTCTGAAACTGGTATTGATTTAGAAGAAATATTGTTAGAATATAGAAACACTCCTGTATTGGGTTCTCCATACAGTCCAGCCCAGCTTTTGTTTAGCAGATTGACTAGAACTAAACTTCCAATTAATGAGAAGCTATTAAAACCTAAGTTGGTAACGAATTTTCATGAAAATCAAAATAAGGTAAACAATGACAATAAGAAAAATTTTGATAAAACTGCTAAACCTAGTAATCATCAGTTTTACCCTGGCCAAGATGTAGTTTACCTAAAAGATAATCTGTGGGTGCCAGGAGAGGTAGTTGACATTCACCACTCTCCTAGGTCCTTAATTTTGCGAAATGGTGACGGTCAGACATTTAGGAGAAATACATTGCACGTCAAACCATCTTTTCATAAAGATAATCATCAAAATCGCAATTTTGATATATTGGAAGGGCAAAGCTCTCAATCTTTAGAAGACAATGTGCCTGGGGAAGGGAGGAATGGAGAAGCCAATAGTCAGGTACATGATGATCGTACAATACAACAAAGGTCTCGAAGGAATGTCGTTCCTCCTAGATATTTAAGTGATTATGTATGTGATTAAAAATCTATTTTAATGTTAATTGTATGGGGAAGATGTAGTGTAGTACAACACTAATGTTACTAACAAACTATGTGATGGGGACAACACTAAAAAGATGTCGAGAATTGTCAGCAAGTAACTGAATAAAAGAACACGTGTTTTCTATAATATTAGTTTTATTAATAACTTTAATACAGTGAGCTTTTGCGTCCGGTCCTGGTTCAGGCTATGGTACAGAGCGAGAGGGCATGGGAAGCTGCCACCTCCTTCTGCGAAGCAATTATGCCCGCGAAGGAGGCGGTGGAACGCGTAAGGGAGACGCAACGGAGACGCCCTCACGTCCCTAGCCACCGCAGGAGACGCCCTGGGCGTCGGGAGTCGCAAGCCGATACCCGGCCATCGTAGGCGCGGGCTTGCGGACAGCTAGTAATGGGTAGCTCGCCGTCCGATAAGGACCAGGCCCGAGTCGACAGCGCGTAGTGTTCCCCGCGCGCCTCAATGAGATGTCGGCATAAACTGACGGGGGTACATTAATTTATTTGTACTATTGAGCACGATCTTTTTTGTATCGAAACTTTTTTAAGAACAAAGCAACTCAACCAATTAATTAAAAAAAACTCTATAACTCACTTGTGAATAATAGCAATGAAAAAGTCACAGTTTGATAACAGGTATCATTATGTGCCTAATTGCGGTGAAATTAGAGCAACTTTATGAGCAAGTGTGTTGAAAACATACATACATACATACATAGACTGATAAACACTTTACCCTCCTTCGGCACACATCACATCATCAGCCTATTAATGTTCCCACTGCTGGGACACAGGCCTCCTCTCTGTGAGAGGGGATGGGCTGTAATCCACCACGCGGGCCCAGTGCGGATTGGTGGATGTCACATGTCTTCGAATTTTGGTTCTAGGACATGCCGGTTTCCTCACGATGTTTTCCTTCACCGTTTTTGAGAGCAGTGGTGATGAAATAATTTACACAAAGTAAAGCACCTGCCTCATGCCTGGGTTCGAACTCACGACCTACAACTTGTAAGTCGCAGCCAATACCACTGGGCCACCTTCGGCACGCGGGTAAAAATAAACAATCTACCTCTGGCCAAAATTTGAATGCTCGTATCATATTCTACCCCCAGTTAAAAAAATAACGACTCGTATCGACCGACGGCGACGGTAGGTCTGTAAGTCACAGGCTCACAGCATTGTTAATAGATTACTACGGCATGTTATTAGTGCAAGGATCAGCTTGTTTTCAGGGATTGTTTCGAGTGTCAATTTTGATTTGTTTTTGTGTGAAAAATCTATTTACCTTAGTAATTGTTGTGAGTTTTGATGTTCTGGAGGAAAAATGGATGGAGTGGAAATGAATGGAGGGAATATGAATGGAGGGGAAATGAATGGAGGAGAAATGAATGGGGAAGAAATGAATGCAGGTGAAATGATCGGAGTCGAAGTTAATAGAAGAGAAATAAATAGAGGGGAAATTAATGGAGTGCAAATGAACGGCAGGGACATTGATGGAGGGGAAATGAACGGACGAGAAATTAATGGTAGGGAACTTAATGAGACTACAGATTCTGACGGGACTACGGCTTCTGATAGGACTACGGTTTCTGATGGGGCTACGGATTCTGCTGGGGCTGCGGATTTTGATGTGTCTACGGATTCTGATGTGTCTGCGGATCCTGAAACATCAGGTAACTACCTTAATCATCATATGCTATTATAAACAGTACTACCTCGATATACTTTTTGTTTTTCTCATATCTATCCATATCTATGGTTTTCTTTAGTGCAAAACATGTCCAAACGTGCTATAATTCTGGAAATTATATTAAAATCTAAGGATTCCATCGAGGTATAGACTAAAAAGGTAGAATATTAAGTACGTATTGTAGTAAATTAAGGGCCACCGTTTTATTTAACATAATAGTTTAGGAAACAACATTAGAATTTAAATAATTACATAGTATTTAATTAATTAAACACAGTATTTATATAATTAATTAAATCTTAAGAAATATGTTTATCCGCTTGCTACTAAAAACAGGATCATCCGGTGGACTAATTTGAAGACTGCCTGAATGCTTTGGAGCCTATAGAGAAAATCAATAAACATATCGATTTATATAAATACTAGCGACCCGTCCCGGCTTTGCCCGTGACAAATGATACACAAAAACCTTCCTCGTTTCTCATTCTTTCTATTGGTGAAAACAACATGAAAATCCGTTCAGTCTTTTTTTAATATAACGCGTACAGACACTGCGGGGGGCTTTGTTTTTTATTATGTAGGGGTATCTATCTGTGTGCAAAATTGCATCAAAATCCAATCGGCCGTTTTTGCGTGATTAAAAAACAAATATCCAGACTTTTACATTTTTCCATTATGTTTAAGTTATTTCTGCATACTATACTAAAGTCACTACATAAGTAGGCTTATATTAGTTTTGCAAAACATTTGAATTGTGGGTAGATGGTAATTTTAATGTGAAAGTGACACATAAAACAATGACCGTAGATACAATAAAAATCAGATTAAGAAAATATCTGTGTGACGAATTACATGTTTTTATCCAGTACAACTTCTCTCAATCGATGGTAGAAGAAATGAATTCTGTACTTACAGAAAAAGGCTTAAAAGGCCTTCATCACCCGATCGATGATTTTTCGTTGGTTTTGAGAATTTAGTCGCGATAACTTTGGTGTACTTATAAGACGCGCCAAGGTCAGGATGCCTGATGGATGTTTGCACTTAAGAGGATGTGGAATAATGAATAACGAGTGCCGTAAAACTAATTAAGTATTTAGATTTTGTGATGTCTTCTTCAAGGCATAGGTAGCATCCTGAAGAACGAGCTGAGACCTGGTGACGGTGAAGGTGGTGAAATGGAGCAAATAACAAAGACGGTCGCCCGTGCAAGTAACTAGCCCCGAGCCCGCTGATTCACTTATAGGCAGACGGAAGGAAATAGTTCATTCATACAAATCTACACGATGTGATTGGAGGAAACAATAATATGTCACGGGTGATGCAACCTGGCAATATTAATTTAACGTACACTCCAAAAATAAAAAATCTGGTTCGCTGCCGCTGTGGCTGCCGCTCCGGTCACCGGCCGGTGACCGTCAAAAAATCAATTCTCTATTGTGTCTATCGGAGCGGCAGTGAAGATGCTAAGTAAAAGGTTTTTTGAAAATGAGTCTACACCAATTCAAGTTTGCAAATATCGGTCAGTTAAGAAGAAAATTATTGCTGTATGTTTTACGAGACGAGGCATTTTAGAAAAAGAAAATTTACAGTTAAGGTATCTATACAAAAGACCGTGATCCAAAAATTCAAAGAGCTTCGTCCAGTCTAGATTAAATAATTAGCATTTTCACCACGATGATGCTCCTGCACATAAATCGCATGAAATTCAGAAGTTCATCTATGGGATACCTGCGGCTGGACTAATTATTCACAAATTGATTCCTAACAGACATTTTGATGTGAAATTGATGTAGTTTTGTATCTCAATTGCCTATGCAACTTGACAATGTATGGACTCATTGAAATAGGCGTGATCTCTGTAAAGAGGCGCAGAATTTTTTATTGTATATTATAATGACCATGACTACCCCAGCGAAGCTTGCCTAGAAGACGGAAAGTGAAGTGACTATTAAAAACTAAAGACTTTACTTAAAGTCCTTGTAGCCAGATCACTAAATTCCCAAAATAAAAACAAAAATCTTTTGGTCAGCTTTTGGTTGACAAGAATGAATGAAATGAAAATCTCTGGTCGGCACACTGACTTTTAAACCTATGGACTTGCCATACCTACGAAATTAGCGTGTATACCTACATAAATCGGGCAATTAAGATGGCTGCCCATTGCCAATGAGATAGGCCATTTGCAACTGTTTGACAGCACAACTACACAGATAAACGTACATATACAGCACACAACTACCAATTTTACTCGGCAATCAACATGGCGACCGGTCACGCATAGACATGATTTTGACGTCACTCAAAAGTGTTACCAAGTTTAGTCCTTGACAAACATTTAGATGTCTCTCTTTTCATATGCAGCTCTTGGTTAGTTAAAAAGAGACAAAACGCTTTTTGACATGCGTGTGTTATAGATATTTGTATATTTTTCATATAGTAGAATATGCCGTCTCCATAGTTTTCCTACCTCATTGGGTCGGAATGAATGGAATGAATGACAGGGACAACATGAAGTGTCATGAAGACATGACATATGACATTTGACAAGAGTTCTTGTAGAAAAGTAGAAATGTTTTTTGTAGACCTGTAATTAATTGTAGTTCTTCTTTATCAAAAAAATGCAAATATTAAATAAAACGTGATAACATACATGGTCGTAGTCATCGTCGATACAATATAGTTGAATTTCTATGGGTGCATATTCAATAATCTGTAAAAGCTACCAATATGATGGCTGGAAAAGGTTAATACTTTCGAGTTGTTGTTACTATTTCTGTAAACTTCTCACTGTGGGGCTTACGGACACTATATCGTTGTGATACCGTCCGCTTTTGTGTGATATTAGAGTACATAAATCGATATTTTTTTACTTTTCAGCAATGCCAGAAACAGAGGAACAGAACAGAATAAGGTTTCAAGTTGAACTTGAATTCGTGCAGTGTTTGGCTAATCCTAACTATATACATTGTAAGTATACACAAATAGGGTAAATAAATCCTTATTTACTCTGATATTAAGACATTATTATGTTCAAATTGAACTCTGTTTTCAGTCTTGGCTCAACGTGGATACTTGAAAGAAGCCACATTCATAAACTATATTCGCTACCTACAATACTGGCGGGAACCTGAGTATGCTCGCTACCTCAAATACCCGATGTGCCTTCACTTCCTAGAACTGCTACAGCATGAGGCATTTAGAAGAGAATGTGTTTCAGCACAGGTATGTTGCTCTTACAGAATTATTTGGAATTGAACTAAAAGAATAACCATGCAGTACCCAAAATAACCTATGTTCCATCACACCCATGACACACATCAATAAGATGTGCTAAAACATTCCTCATAGATTTTCTAGAAAATATCCTCAAAAATTTTAATGTGAGGTAGTGTAGTTTATAAACCTGTGCTTGGTAAAGGCCTTTGTTTGTAAAGCTTAAGACCTATTTGTGCTAAACTATCATGTCCCTCTACAGCGGCACAGCCACAGGGGAGAGAGGGCTAAGGGGACTGAAGTCTAGAGTTAAAAATACAATACATTTTATCACTGGCTTGCTTGAGCAAAAATGTTATATATAATCTTTATTATAGAATTAAAGATTGGAGGAAACCACTTAATCACCCAATAGAAATAACATAACAGTATTAGTTTTGTACATACTATTATTAATACATTTAATACATCCTTCAATCTTTGTTATTACTTTTATCTCTACTTGTCTTGTCTGATTTGATAAACTTGTTAACTTATAAACTGAGAGTTTGGTGTAGAATAAATTGTAGTACTAAAAACTAAAAACACACTTTAATGGTAAATTGAACTAAAAAGTCGCTAATCCTGAAGATGTCTAAGGCACAAACCCGTAAGGGACAAACTATTTAAACGCACTTGGCAGAATCAACTTTTATTACTTGTAAATTTAAATTAAAATTTTTGTTTGACATTCAAAAGTGGCCTAGTTGAATAAATATATTTGACTTTGACTAAATAATTGCATTGTCATCGGTCCTTGATAAGTGTGCAAAGTTTCAAAGCAAACCAACGTTTTGAAGTGGGTTAAATTACATTCAAAGATTCCGTTACATTGAGACATAGATACATACATACCAAGCTAATAAAAGCGTGTTAAAAATATTTTCCTATGGAGATCTCTTTTTACCTCAACAATCTAAATAGTCAAAAGGCGGATAGGAAGGATAAATCAATCCTCCTCTATGAAATATAATTAGTATATCAATGCATATAATCATTTCCCATATTAAAAGATTGTGTCCTACATATATTTTGAAGTATAGAAGACCCCACATGGTGCACGGAGGGTTAAACCCAAAAGCAATGACATATTATGCAATTAATGATTTGAAAATGTGGTTTTTCAGGTTTGTAAGTTCATGGATGATCAAGCTATTTTGCTATGGCAACACTACACGCGCCGACGCACGCGCACGCTGCAGCCGCCGGACGCCCCCGCGCCGCCCGCACCCCCCGCGCCCCCTCAGCAAGGTCCGCCCCGCCAGCAATCATAGACATAACTATCACAAACATTTTTACATACATACAATATGCAGCCATTGATGTGTCAAATCAAGTTTTATATAAGAGTTTGGCTTAGTAGAGCCCACTCGATCTCTCACTCTCACTCTCGTACTGAAAATAATTTAATTTTTTGAAAACATGAATACGTCTTTGAATGTGCGATTCAGTTTTGAATGTAAAGCTCTACACGGTGTGTGAGACTTTTAATTGTTAGTTATATTTTTAAACCTCCCAATTTCGTTCTATGTAGTGAAGCCCATTATTAAGTTTTCTATTTGGTATCATTTATGCCATTTTTGGCAACTGGCACAAATAACTCTCTTTCTTTTTCCTTCTTTCTCTCTTTCTTCTTCCCTTTCTTTCTTTCTATTATTGGAAGGCCTATGTGATGGTATAAGTTGCAGCAATTTTGGTGTATATTACAAAATGTCTCATCCATTGTAAATAACCCAAATGAGTTTGAATGTCTTGATATAGACTGAGTTACTGTAATATCTAGCTGTAAGTTTAATATTAAAACTCTTTTATTTAAAAGTTTCATGTTTTGTCTAAGAAAATTGGCCCTTTCCTTTTATTAATGCATGGTGTCAAATACTGGGCACAAGTGCATTGCAACAGAAGTTTTGAATCTGTTACATTCATTCAGGTCCAGATTCGCTGATAATGACTTTGCTAAGGTTAATATTTCACACAGGGAGCTTATTCTAAAGATCAAAATGCTCATATTCACTTATAGGCATTAATAACGTAATGTTGAGCTACACGGTATCACACTTGTTCCCGCAATCTGGCAACGTCCGATACCCGAGATGGACGCGACGAACGCGCCACATTGCAGTTGTATCTGCGAAGGTGGAGCACGCTTCGGAGGCTCTACATCTCTAAAGAATTAAATAATCTGTTCCATAGTGTACGTAAAAAATTATAATAATGAAGATGCTAACTTACACAATTAATTTGATGTTTTTTTTTCTTTGTTTAAAAACTTGAGCTTGCGCGCCCCTTTCACCCCTGAATCAGTTGCTAAACAGCTCACCACTCAAACGTCTAATTAGCAGACACAATAGTAAAACAATGGCTTACGCACACTTGGTGTGCGTTCAACGTTTAAGGGAATGATTTTTATAAATAAGGCCCCTCAAGTAAGACAAAACCACCTTGATTTTTGATAAGTGCGTTTATTTAACGAATGGTTGGTTGTGTGGCCGCTTGCGCGCCAGGCATAGCGCGCGCAGTGTCAGGTAGTAGAGAAGCTCCACTGCACTCATCATGCTGAAGCCCATGCACAGGCCAAGTAGGCCGCCTGTGTTTGCTGGAAAACAACATAAGTAATAGCATGGAGAAAGTAATATATATATTTTTTTGCCGAGCCGCAGGGATATCACATTTCGCAAAAAAGTCGAGTGCTTTCGTCCTGCGATGGTACATCTATACTAATAATTATTATTCTAGAGAGGTAAAGTTTGTGAGGCTTTAGGGGGTAATCTCTGGATCTACTGAACCGATTTAGACGAAATTTGGCATGGAGATAGAAGTAGACTCTGGGAAGGACATAGGATATTTGTATTTACTTAGGAGGATAAAAAACAATTATAAACAGAAACTATTATAAAATGTACGAAAGGGCTGTAAGAGATTTTTTCTCCTGCAATGCGGCGTGGTCCGCCCAGATCTCCACCAGTCTTTATACCTACTGCAACATGGAACAGCGCAGTAACTTACAGCAGGACAATAACCCAATACTGACTTGATATAGTAGCTGCTCAATGCCCACTTTTTATTTAGACTTCATGCACAAAAGGTACAAAGGCGGACTTAAAGCCTTACTGTATTTATTTAGTTCAAATAAATACATTTTACAATGCATGTCCTCGAAAAGAGCGTTTTCGAAGCAGCCAAACTGTGCGGAAAGTGTCCCTTTTTTTACTAGTGCTTTTTACTTTCCTGTACTTTATTAAATTTTAACTCTTACGTCAGCCCGCCGCATAGTTTTTATTATTTGAGAAAAGTTTTAAACACAGATTATCATTCAAATAAAAGGTAAAACAAAACTAATACTTCATTTAATGCGTTTTTAATTATTCTATATTTAGATTTTGATCAATAAATTAATTTTAAATATTCATTAAATATTTTTGGCAGAATGAATATTTTGCTCGTGCCTTTTTGCGTTACGACGTGATAGCTATTTGCACATGTGCAGTAGCTAGATATGCCTGAGGAACTATGGACTATTAGTTATCTGTGAATATGCTGACCGCCCTTGAATAAGCGCCATTTTATTAATTTCTTGCTTGGTTCAGTTATTTTTTTTATTTCCTCGCACAATGCATAGTAAAATGTTGTATGATACACGTGCATAATCGGAAATCACCTACTTTCCGCACTTGTAGCATAAATAACTATTTACTTAATCCATTAAATAATGGCCGATACACCTAGATAACGGTAAAAAGATTGGCAAAGTACAACACCAACATAAACTTACATAGAAATTCAGTCAGTCCAAATATTTCTCCTTTGGTAAATCTCATAAAGTTGTTCTCTTCAAAGTAAAAATGTACGAGAAGCATGTTTTCCCTGTTGAGAATAATAAAAAAATACAATAGAAAAAAAAATATAATAAAATATAATAGTTGTTTAATTGAGTCTAGGCAAATCGTAAAATAACTAAGTACCTAATATCTGTGCCTACCTCTAGGTTACTGCAGTTGCTAGTTAGTGTAGGTAGAGCTACAGATTAAGTGCCTAGCCGTCGCCGAAAACTAATCCGAACAAGTCACAATTTTATTATGATTGATTTTATTGATAATTAAGTTGGCAGGCTATATTTAATTTCCTGTCCAATTATTCTAATTTTGTTGCTTCCGTCGACCCCAATCTAACATGCTATGCAGTGGCAATTTTATAAATAAGTACCATTTTGAATTTTGGTTAATAATAATAATATTAGATGTAGCCCGTGCAGTCCGTCCGTTGCCGAACTGGTAATCTCCAGGGCGTGACGGGCTGCACAACTTCTGGATCAAATGGCTACATAGATCGCACGCTCGTTTGGCATCTCAGTACCAGGCAGCCTTAGAGTCTGGTTCGTTCCCCAAGTTACTTACAACAGCAATTACACACCTGCTCCACAAGTCTGGTAGCACCGCGGAACCCAACAATTATCGACCTATTACATTTTTACATCGACATGTTGGATAGATTATATGAAGGCCTAAGTATGACTCGGTGGCTCATGCATGGTTCATGAGGAAAGAAAGAAAACTAGTTTATTTGGCACACACAGATACACACTAAAATTAAGTTACCTTTTATTTGTACCATTTGTACAAATAAAAGGGAACTTAATTTTTCTTTACTTAATTTATGAGGGTGCTAGAATTGTATAAAATGGGTTTACTGCTTGTTTCCGAATGTCATATCCCCGATAGCTAGTGACCCGAAGTCATCAGATCGAGCGTCCGAATCGCCGAAATTCCATAGAATCGATTTACCACAATTTCGAATAGGCATTAGATCGATCTTGAATATTTTAGGTTGAATAGGTTTCGACTTAATGGCACGTCGAGCCAATAGACATTCGATGCATAGAACTATCGTTGCAATGGGTTTTCGGCAAAACGGACACTCGATCTAATGGCTATTCGAGATTATGGTAAATCGATGCTATGGAATTTCGGCAATTCGGACGTTCGATCGGATGACTTCGGGAAATTAGCCATCGGGGATATGACATTCGGAAACAAACAGTAAACCCGTATAAAATAGATACAACTCTACGCACCTTCCTGATGTCGTGTATGGGGCAATGAAGCACAGTCCTTCGCTATCCAGGATGTCGAAATATCCAGAGGAATAGCGAACCTATAAGGATCGAGCGAGGTATATTCCAGGGCGATAGTTTGAGTCCACTTTGGTTTTGCTTAGCCCTGAACGCTCTAAGCATGCTGCTGGAGAATTCAGGGCTAGGCTATCGGTTGAAGAGAGGTGGTCAGGTTATATCTCACTTCCTTCCTCGACTAATGTGCGGTCATACATGTAAAGCGAGAAGAGATTGTGGAATCCGTAGTAATTCAACTCGCAGATTCCATAAACCTGAGATAGGTTCTTTGGAGAACCTATCTCAGGTTTATGGCATCTGCGAAAACTATAAGTATTTGGGTATGTCTGAAGTGTTAGGTATCAGCACTACTGACATGAAGCAATCGTTGAAGGAATGCTTCTTTGGCCGCCTGAAGAAGGTATTCAATACCCTTCTTTCGGGCGGAAACAAGGTGCGCGCCTTCAACGGTTGGGTCATGCCGGTATTGATGTACCTACTCTTTCGGCTTTCTCAAATGGACTCAAACGGAACTTGACGCCCTGGATAGGCGGGTCCGTACACTGCTGACTGCATATCGAATGCATCACCCACGATCGTCTGTCATGAGATTGTATATCCCACGGAAGTGTGGACTCCGAGGCTTTTTAAGGTTACACTAGTCGAAAATTCTACCATGCAAACGTAGTCTAGGGATTACTCCACTGTTTGACGATGTCCGTTCAAAATAAAAAGTGATATCAATTTGTCTCATCATTATCTAGCCCTGTATGGAAACAAAAAAGTAAAAAAAGAAAATATTTGAAAGTTACGAGTATGAGCGTCGAAAGTTCCACATTTCGACACTGATTTTAACGCATTTTTGGGTGCAAATAAATACCATAAGAAGACAAAAATTGCAAAACGGCCACCATACAGGGATATATTATCTAGTAGTTCAACAATGCAAATAATTTTATTTTGAACAGATACGTTTAGTCGTTTTTCATGATACCCAGACTCCCAAAGGACTGTTTATAAAATTTCGCGCACTAGGTTTCGTCCTAAACCATTATCCATTTCGCTACAAATTTTCAAAAGTGTGTATTCGTACGCGAACTAGCTTCCTACTGCTCATCACAGCATTTATCTCTGCCGCTCGTGTTGTCGGTTGATATAAAATGCATTTTAACCCCGCGCACAAAATACTTCGTTCCGTCGACTAGTGTACCCTTAAATGCCAAAAACCTCCACAACCGTGAGATATGCAATCTCAGGGAATATTTTCTAAACGCCGACGTAGGTATGCATCGAGATGTAGTAGCAGTGGATAAGGGACTCACCCCGCTCTCCTTGGCGAATGAGAACTGGCGCAAGCTGCAATCTTTAGTGATTGACACTAAAGATTGCAGCGAGGTTTAAGCCGATGCATTTATAAAACGAATGTTAAATGGCGGCTTGATCTTGCGTTGACAGATAGAACAGTTTGCATATAAAATTTCAGTCCAAAGTTTTTTCTTATTAATAATAATAATAAACAATGGATTATGGATTTATGCTTATCAACGGTTTATAAACTTCTTACATCCATCCTGAGAGCAAAAATTTATAAACACATTGAAGATAACTCAATTATGTCTTCCTCTCAGAATGGATGTAGGAATGGGTCTCGCGGCACTAAGGAGCTACTCCTCATTGACATGGCCATAAGCCAGCAGGTTCATCGATCCCGCAAGGATCTGTGTTAGCTCGTGGATGAAAATGAGAGTGGACTGTATAAAAAGGCGAATGGTTTATTGCCGTTAATTACAAATTAATGTCCCGGTCAAACAATTGTATGGGTTTTAAGAGAGAGGTGTCGACTGTCGCGGTGGAGTCCGTGGTAGCGAGTGTCCTCGACCCGCGCCGTGCTGCGTTGATGTCGCGCCGTTCACCCACACATCGATGCCGCGTGGGCCGCTCGCGAGTGTGCCAACTGCAGACGGCGCGCGCTGGCCGCGAGTGTTGGGTTCAAATCCCAACAATCTGTCCACATGCTGGATAGACTACAAGAAGGCCTACGACTCTGTACCACATACATGGCTCATGAGGGTGCTGGAGTTGTACAAAATAGATGCAACTCTATGCACCTTCCTTGAGTCATGTATGGGGCAATGGAAGACAGTCCTTCGATATCCAGGATGTCGACCGATTCAGGGGGATGATGAGCCTGTATGGATTAAGCGGGGGATATTTCAGGGCGACAGTTTGAGCCCACTTTGGTTCTGCTTAGCCCTGAATCCTCTAAGTACACTGCTGGAGGATTCAGGACTGGGCTATCGGTTGAGAAGAGGTGGTCAGGTCATATCTCACCTCCTTTACATGGATGATCTGAAACTCTTTACCCCCAATAAATTCCAACTGACGGAGCTACTGAAGGTAACTGAAACCTTCAGTAACTCCATCAGGATGGAATTTGGTGTGGAAAAATGTGCAGTCATGCATGTAAAGCAAGGGGAGATTATGGAATCCGAGGGAATTCAACTCTCTGATTCCATACACCTTAGACACCTCTCCTCGACCGAAACTTACAAGTATTTGGGTATGTCGGAAGCGTTGGGCATCAACAGTACTGACATGAAGCAACTGCTGAAGGAGCGTTTCTTTGGCCGCCTGAAAAAGGTATTAAATAGCCTTTTGTCGGGCGGCAATAAGGTGCGCGCCTTTAACAGTTGGGTCATGCCGGTTTTGATGTACTCTTTCGGCATACTCAAATGGACTCAGACCGAGCTCGACGCCCTCGATAGGAGGGTCCGGACACTGCTGACTGCAAACCGGATGCATCACCCACGATCATCGGTGATGAGACTGTACATCCCGCGGAAGTGTGGGGGTCGAGGCTTTTTAAACGCCAAGACTCTTCACAACCGCGAGGTGTGCAGTCTCAGAGAATACTTTTTAAAAGCTGAAGTATGCACCGAGATGTGGTTGCAGTGGACAAGGGACTCACCCCGTTGTCCATGGCTAAAGAGAACTGGCGCAAGCCTGTAATACTATCGACTGATGAACGCAAAGAGGTATGGCAAGGCAAGGAGCTACACGGGCGCTTCTATCGGGCTCTCCATGGGCCCGATGTAGATTTCCCAGCGTCCGTATCCTGGCTACGTTTCGGCGACCTTTTCGGGGAAACTGAAGGTTTTGTCTGTGCAATTATGGACGAAGTTATCCTGACGAATAACTACCGGAGACATATAATGAAGGACGGGACGGTTGACGTGTGTCGGGCATGCCACCGTCCTGGTGAATCCATCAGACATATTATCTCTGGTTGTTCTCGTCTGGCTAACGGCGAGTACTTACACAGGCATAACCTAGTGGCCAGGATTGTTCACCAGCAACTTGCTTTGAAGTACAATCTAGTGGAATCGGAGGTAGTTACCGTATTACAAGTATGTGCCCGACCCAGTTCTCGAAAATGACCATGTCACGTTGTACTGGGATCGGTCTATCATCACTGATAGGACTATTGTTGCCAATAAGCCGGATATAGTGGTGATAGACCGATTAGCGCGCCGCACAATGATAATCGATGTCACCATCCCGCATGACGAGAACCTCGTGAAAGCTGAGAAAGAGAAACAAATCAAGTATCTTGACTTAGCACACAAGGTTGTCGACATGTGGAATGTGGACTCGGCGATCATTGTGCCGATTGTCGTTACGGCCAACGGCCTGATGGCCAAGAGCCTCGACGACCATGTGTCGAGGCTGTCATTGGGCGGTTGGATCAAGGGTCTGATACAGAAGGCAGTACTCCTCGATACGGCTCGCATTGTGAGGAGGTTCCTGTCTCTGGAGCCCTAACCACCGGTAGCTTGGACCCTGTTCCCGATACCGGCGGACAACCATTATTTTTTATATTTTTAAATGTTTTTTTTTTATGATTTGTTTTTATAAAGAAATATTTAAAAATGTAAATTTAAAATGTGTACATAATTAAATAAACGAAATAATAATAACAAGACCGGGTCGGATTTATTTCAAATATTACACACACACAACACCTTAGGAGGCTCTTTTTTGGGCGGTTGGGTCAAGGGCTTGGTTAAGAAAGCAGTACCTCTGGACACAGCTCGTATTGTCAGAGGAGGTTCCTCTATCTGGAGCCCTGACCCTGTTCCCGATACCAGTGGGCCTCAATTCTTAATTTTTCAAATGTTTGTTCAAGTATTTTTTAATTTTTTAAATGTACTAAATAAGGAAATATTAAATAAAGTACTTAATAATACCACAGACAATATAATACCTAACTTAATTAGCAAATATTAGCTACATTTGCAAATAACTCAATAAAGTTGAAACTAGGTATGTGTAGCGAGTTCCGAACGTTGGGATCCGAAAATGTACGAAAGTATTCGATATTCGATAGAGTGGCATCCAAGGATTTGCAGAAGTGTTGGTCACCCGGTGGCGAGAAGGGCAAACGACACTGTTGCCATCTCTGGCAGGACCTGGAGGTTGGCACGGCAACGTAGGGATTGGCACAAGAAAATAGAGGCTATAGAGCCCAGCAGTAGGCGAAGTTGGGATGTGAATGGTGATGATGACGAAATTACGTGAAGTATTGTGGAGTTCTGTTGCCGAGGCTCTTGGCGAGATGCTGGACGAGCATCTCTTTGAGTGGCGCGTCACTCATTCGCTCCTGGTAGGCGATCTCCGTACAGGCTGGCAGACATTCCATGCAGGTTACATCACGACCTGTAACACAATACGACACAATACCAAGTAAGTCGCAGCCGATACCACTGGGCCACCACTGCTCAACCATAGATCTAGTAGAGGACAATAAGCATAATTATGTAAGACAAGATACCAACCTTCGGGCATGATTTTGCTCATGTTTGTATAGCATTTCGCGTCGGCTTTCCCACAAATGCGCGTCGATTTGTTTTCTGTAAAACATTCCAAGTAGAAATTATAAAATTATCATTGTTTAATAATAAACATTTTCAATGGTGGTCTAAGTTCTTGAGGGAAACCCAAGTCTAGTTCAACATCAGCATCTAGAGGATTCTCCACATACCATAACTTGCCTAATTATTACATAATTCACAGTTATTATCTAATGATGTGTTTTGTAGAAAACTTACTAGGCATATAATAATAGACACATTTGCATACGTCTAACATCGCTTGTGCTTCACACTCCATTTCGCAGTTCTTCAACGTGTAGGTTCTGTGGAAACATTGTATAACACAAGTGTTTAATTGCCACCGTTACTTAACAAGAGGTGATGTCATGAACCCATAATATTGGTCTTGTTTAGCAGACAACTATATGCACCACCCTAAAAGGCTATTTTTCTGTCTTTGCTTAAGAATTGGCGACAGGAAAACGGGTTTCCTTTCTTTAAGTCAATGATTTTAAGGCCCTATCTTGCTTACAGTACAGATGACTGAAATCTTCTCTTAATTGAGTGTTTAAATCATAGAACCTCTTATCGCTCTTAGACTCACTTGCCAAGTGGGCCTTATAAGGTTAAATGTATAGTAGTAGGCACGTAAGTAGGTACCTGTAAAATATTAATTCCTTTTCACTCGAGAACAAACAGAGCCTCTTCTTGATATCAATAGACCGCAGTGAGGTTTGCGCATCTAGTATTCTGGGCCATATTGCAATCCGTGCTTCTATCCCTGGCCCATATATCGCACCCAGGTTCCTTATCTTCGGCGTCTCTACTGGGTTGTGGAGGAGGATCTAAAAGATAACGGAATGAGTGACGAAAATAATGCCTTCATAAGTAAAGAATAAAACATATGAGAAATCCATTTTTAGAAAAATGCATTGAGGAGCATCATCATCAATCAATACATTTATTTATTTTATAATATACGAAAGTCGTTTTTCTACATCGAAAATATTTCCAAAAATAATTGCCAGTGTGTTTAAGGATAACCAACAGAACCCATTTTCTGTTTATCTGTTTAGTTGTGCACGCATCTCGTAAAATGTACGAAACCAATTTAGATAACTTTTATACATAAAAATTGCGTAACTTGAAGTATTAATTAGTTTTTGTTTCATTGTAATCGGTTCACTCTATCAAAAAATGATGAATTTGATGAAGTGTAGAAGTAAAATATCACAACGATCACAACACACGCATACTCGAACAGTTGAATTCCATATTCAGTAGATGGTGTTGTGCATTTGACGTTATTTTCTGAACGGTGGTGTTAAGATTCTTCGCTCATCATCTACACTGTAATAGCACTTCTCTAGTAATATCTCCTGAAGGGACTTTTTAAATTTGTTTAGGGGCATACATTTCATAATATCAGGTATTTTATTATAAACTAGCTGTTCCGCGCGGCTTCGCTCCCGTTGGCCACCCCACAGGACCTGTTTTTGGGATAAAAAAATAGCCTATGCCACTCTCACTCACAGGAATAATGTAGCTTTCTATTGGTTAGGGCTAAAGATTTTTTTAAATCGGTCCAGTAGTTTCGGAGCCTATTCGGTACAAACAAACAAACAAAAAAATCTTTCCTCTTTATAATATTAAGTATAGATAGTATAGATATCTAGAGCAATACCAAAGAAACTCTTTTTCAATAAAGCAGTTTTACACTTGTATTGACATAACAAATTCTCATATTGGGCACGAATTGGGGTTCTCTTAACTCCTGCAAATTATTGAAATTATTGTTGATTAGCTTTTACAAATTATGCAGTTTACAATACATACAAAGATGGAAAAGTAAGTATTTTAATTTTTTTAAAGTAGAAACGCAACTATCCGTTGTTCTTAGACCACACATTGATCGTATACATTTATTTTTGCATTCTGAATATAAGTTCTCTATTAGTTGACTGTCTCCAAAAAACAACACCATATCTCAAAATAGAAGCGACCAATCCATGATAGGCTGTAAAAAGTGTGTCGGTATTTACTTTCAAGGATAATTGGAATAATAGATATGCAGATTTACTCACACGCTTGCAGATTTCCTCTAAGTGAGGTTTCCAGGTTAGTTTATTATCTATAGTTATACCCAAGAGTCTTGCATTCGTAACTTTTTCTATTATAGGTACAGTTATTATAGGCAATATTAACTAGTGGATTCTTACGGCGCTGGTGGAAATGCATAACTTTTGTTTTATTTAAATTAATTACAAGATCATTTTTTCAAGCCAATTTATAATGTCACTCAGAGAATGATTCAGTCATCTGCAAACAGTACCATTTTATGATCTATTGTTTTTTGGAGATCATTAATATATATTAAGAAAAGGGGTGGCCCCAGTACGCTACCTTGACGTACACCATATTTTATATACCTTTTTTTCATTGCAAAAAGTTTAAATTCTAATCTGTGTTATACAAGTTGGTAATACTAAACCTTAAAGCCAGCACTTTTGGTGGAAGCGCAATAGTATTCCGCAATATTAGCATCCAGAACCAGGGAGAGACCGTGTTGGGTGCCAATTCCTTCAAGCGAGAAAGCAAGAATAAGTCCTTAATTAAAGGGTTAAACAAGAGGAATTTATATTAAACGATTGAGTCTTTCTGCACACCTTTTGGTCTCCAAGGAAAGCCGTCAGACGGAGCATCTGCTGGATAGCCATCTTCAGGAGTCCAGTCCACTGCTGGTGACGGAAATGTTAGATTAAGGTCATTCAATGATCGCCTGTAACCAGAAACATTAACTGTGAAGCTTTGGTTTTGAGCATAGAAATGTTTGTCATAAAAGATTAGACATAAAACCTAACTAGCAGATAGTAAGAGTGGAGCCCTTGATATAGCTTGACGGGATCGCGGCATATTAAGGAAAAGATGGCGGGACCAGGATTTCGCTCATGGGCGGGGGAGGGGTTAAGTTTCTCACTGGGGGACACTGACATTTTTCTTTAAATGACCGCTCGCGCGCTCGTCATTCAAAGAAAAAATGCAATGTTTGCATTTCAGATCGGATTGATTACCTTGACGGTAGCTTTTTAGGGTTCCGTACCCAAAGAGTAAAAACGGGATCCTATTACTAAGACTCCGCGATCCGTCTGTCTGTCTGTCACCAGGCTGTATCTCATGAACCGTATAGCTAGACAGTTGAAATTTTCACAGATGATGTATTTCTGTTGCCGCTATAACAACAAATACTAAAAACAGAATAAAATAAATATTTATGTGGGGCTCCCATACAACAAACATGATTTTTTTGCCGTTTTTGCGATAAGGAACCCTTCGTGTGCGAGTCCGACTCGCACTTGGCCGGTTTTTGGTGAAACTGATACCTAAAAACTTTTCTACACATGCACGAGCAAAGCGAGTTTTCGGTTGCGAGAGCGAGCGAAGCGAGCTCAAAAATTTTCAATTTCCACAGGGCCCCTGACCAAGTGCCCTGAGTGGAAAAATATCACAATTAGCATCTATTTTCCATAAACTCAAGTAATGGCCCCCTTTGCCCATCCTTGCAAGGATGGCGACAATTTATCAATGTTTTAGTAATATATTCCATTAATGAAAATATAGGTTAAAGCTATCTCTGTGTCTTATTTGGAGTTTTGGACTCATTTTGGTCGGACGTCTTAAATGGCTCGTCGAGAATTGTTATATCACCGAGAGAATAGGAACAAATGGGAGGCCTTCGGCCAGGATTGAAAATTTTAGGCTGGCTAAAAAAATATTCTAGCTGTATGTACAGTATGATTTGCTTACGGATTCCGGAACATGTTGTTTCGGTGCACCACGTTGAAGGTGCAGCAGAGCCCCTCGTCCGTGAGCTGCGCGTTGAACAGGTCCTCGCAGTTCACGTCCAAGGAGTCCCAGATGCACTTCGCTAGCATTTCGCTGCAAGGTTGTGTCACCTACACGGTCATGAAGCTTTTTTTAGATTAATGAGCAAAGCGAGTAGGATTTTGTAATGCGTATGTGTCCAACCATGGTATGGTTGATGACGGTAAAGACATTGGACAAAACAGTGCAACTTCATCATCATCGGTCATATTTTGTTTACTAGATACTGTATTTTGTAATTCGTACATCTGTCTTTAGGTCATTCATTCTGCCTTTCAATAAGCTGTTTTTGAACTAGTCGGCCATTTACAAGTCATTAGATACAATTAACCAGTCCTAATCACACTTGACACTTATCGTTATGTCTTAATCGTGCCCAAATTATACATTTGCTTTCGCTCAAATGTGTAATTCGCCAAAATGGAATTGCAAATTGTTTTAGTTCTTAATGCTGCAGGCTCTAGGCAAGTGGCATTCGATGTCAGCGAAGGCGAAGGCGATAGTCGAAATGTCAACATTTTGGGAATGACCACGTGGTATTACGATATAGCTTGTCATTTGTCAATCCCATACAATTTTTCCTTTTTGACAATCACTATGATAGAATGTCATTTGTCTAGGGCCTCTTTGATCAAGACGTTTAATGAAGTTTCCAAACATAGGACACTTATGTCCAGGGGGTGACCATAAGCTCTTAGAGTAAGGTTATTTAGAGTTGGCATAAGGGACAGATGTATGTAACTTGTATACATCTGTCTCTTTTTTTACAGTCGTACTATGATAGTTTTGATAGCAGTTCTGAGTATATTTTGGCTGATATGATGATGGTCAGACATGATTGATATTGGTAAGTAAATAAAGAAGAATGGTAAAGTAATATCCATCCATGAGGATCACGATTCTCTGAAGAGGAAATGATTAGGGCCTCGCTAAGTATCCTTTCTTAGCTAGACCCTTATAATTTTCTCTTCAGAGAATAACAATGAACTAACGTTAATAAGAAATGATCTGGTGTGGTCCCAATCAGCGCTGCCAGCGATGTCATCCTCAAAAATCTCGGAGTCATCCCTTGTGCTGCACAAACTCTGCAGCAGTTTCTTGTCTACAGGATCCCTGTGATATAAATTTACTGAGATATGAATGACCTGTTTTGAGCTAACAAGCTCTTGGCTTTCAGGCTACCTTATTGGAATCGAAGACGCGTTTTGAAAACTAATGAGCGCTTGGATTCTCGCTGAGGCAGTTTAATTAGTTTGTAATAACTATAATCAACTAAAGCAACAGTGTTATGGATGGGCTAGATAACAAATTAAGCTAATTATTTAAATTCCTTTCCAGTTCCAATAAGTTATTGCTAGGTCAGACCATCCTACTAAACACAAGTTATATTCGACCAAGTGCAGAACTTTGGTAATCATTGTAGAACAGCACGGCATTATACCACAACCTGCAAATAAACTGTACCCATAGCCGGTCCACAATGGTAATGCTGTCAAGCACTCATTAGATGTTGTTTTTCTCTGATATTTTTTATGTCTTAGCTAGGCTTTAATTATTATTATTTTTAAGAGCGAGAACAAAAAACGAGAAATAACGAAAAAAGACTGCCTACTGAGGAAGAAAACATAAGAAAAGAGAAGATAAAAAAAGAAAGTTAAAAATCTGGGTCCTACTTACTATTATAAACGCGAAAGTTTGTGAGGACGGATGCATGGATGGATGGATGGATGTTTGTTACTATTTCACGCAAAAACTATTGGACGACTTTTGATAAAACTTCTTAGTAATATTGCTTATACATCAGAATACCACATCTTACTTATTATTATTATCACATCATACTATCACACTTATATAATGAATTCTTTGATGTCAGGCAGTCCTCTTTTCTCGCCTCCATGTAGTCAGGATAGGTCTGAGTGTCCAGTTTTCTCGTCAGGATATGCACCAAAATCGGGTCCCATTCCCATGTTATCGTGTCGATGCCCAAGTTACGCAATGCATGAACGGTCTCGAGACTGGTGTCGTGTAGACGCTTCAACTCGTATGCGATGTTGAATCGTATGTTGACTCATCAAAACGTACATTTGTTTGGTGAAGAGCAGCTGCAAGTTGTTATACCTATGGTGGAGGATTTCCCAGCAAGAGCCGTAGTTGATTTCGGAGACAGGCAAATGTTGCACAAGGCGCTCAGCCTCCCGTTTTAACTTCCCTTTCAGGTGTTGCATCTTCTGCCCCTTTGAGAGGAAAGGGTTGTTGTTAATAGCCGCAATGTATAGATCGAGGAATGTCGGTCATTGTGTGTAACTGCCAGAGAATTCTGGTATTTCGATTCTCGGCGCACTATCACGTTGTTGGACAGCCAGATTGAGCTTGCGGTTAAGATCTCGCTTTGTGCACTCATACGTTTCTTCATACTTCGAAAACTCCAGCTCGTAGTTTACGTCTCTACCCACGAGAATGTTGTCGAACTGCCAGTGCACTTCATTAATCACCCTCCAACGAGATTCGAGGATCCTGAGCTTGTCTTCTATGTCCCATTTTTCGATAATGTCAGCAGTATACAGGTTGCAGGTGAAACGTGAGAAAAAAAAAACGAGAACCTATAAATAAATAAATAATAAATAAGCTCTGAAGTTAGTTGCTTGTTGAGTTTTGAGCTTGTCCGATTTTGAAAGGACTCCAAGAGTTCTTGTTCTCTTCACCTCGGTGACTCACGGGTTCCGCAGTGTAGGTAGGCCATGTTTGCAGCTTATCTTGTATGCTTGAGTATTGACCCGGTCATATACTTTTGTAGTATAGTATATGTCGGTCCGTTCTGTGGCGCCCTGTAGCACGTCATGGTTAATCTCGAACTCGTTCCAGTGCGCTTGGAGGGTATCCTGTCTACCCCTGATGTATGTTGCGTTCTTGCGGTCAGGGCCATCATTTTCGAAGTTGACACCAATTATTCGGATGCTCTCTGCAATGATTCCCTGCCACTTGAGCAGTTCTTGTTGTCTAGCGTTCATAATTGTTGTATGTATTGTTGATGGACGTTAGCTCTGATGACGTCACTGTCGAATTGCTAGGATGTAATAATTGTTCCCGGACCACCAAATGTTTGTGTCCTGTAGCGATCACAGGGATCCGAAGGAATCTCTCCGTACGATATTGTGCGCCTTTTCAATCTGACTGGGGCGATCCGACCACATGAGAAGAACCAGCTTTCAAATAAAAAATAATCATCAAAATCGGTTCACCTAGTAAAAAGCTTTTTAGGGTTCATATTACTAAGACTCCACGATGTCTGCCTGTCTGTCTGACACTGGGCTGTATCTCATGAACCGTGATAGCTAGACAGTTGAAATTTTCATTTTCAGATGCTGTATTTCTGTTGCCGCTATAACATGCGATCATCAGGAAAAAGGTGGCATCGCTTGTGAGGAGGACTCGGGGGAGTGGCAATAGCATACTAAAAGTCGTGGCTGAGGACCCGACAGCTCCTGTGCTGAGGCATCTCATTCGGAATCATTGTCCGCATGAGATGCCTCGTAAGTACATGACTCACTA
Source organism: Orthosia incerta (assembly GCA_948252205.1). Taxonomy (NCBI): domain Eukaryota; kingdom Metazoa; phylum Arthropoda; class Insecta; order Lepidoptera; family Noctuidae; genus Orthosia; species Orthosia incerta. Next base: position 10,291,088 of record OX411756.1, on the reverse strand, counting down.
AGTTTTCTAAGGTTATTAAATTTGTTACTAATCCTAGTGTGTAAGTCGTAGTATCTAAGGTGTTTACTAACAAAAATGGTTCCTATGTTGTCCCAAATAAAAACAATATTTATTTTTATTTTTATTATAACAAGAAATACTAAAAACAGAATAAAATAAATATTTAAGAGTCCCATACAACAAACGTGATCTTTTGCCGTTTTTGCGATAATGTTACGGAACCCCTTCGTGCGCGAGTCCAACTCGCACTTGGCCGGTTTTTATTGAAGTTGGTTATAAATACAATGGCATCGTTGCTGTTGTAATAAAATATAGTGGGTATGGTTGGTAGCTAGTGCACTGAAAGATGCTGTACACTATCGCAAAGATCTACAGTTACCCGTATTCCCAATATCTTTCGGCGACGGACTTCTTAGCCTGGTTGACGTTACAGATCGTGAGCGCAGGAAAGGGCAGGTTGCTCAGCGGCATATTCTCAGGGTTGATGCTCACTATCATCGGCGAAGAGCGCCACTTAGCGTAAATATTAAGTATGAAGAATCCTGCACTTACTAACGAACAGCCGAACGCTGTTAGCCAGAAGAACCTGAAATTAATTGTTATATCACCTATAACTGCTGCTATTATTAATCCTAAACAAATATACAGGCTGTATCACAACTGTAATACTTTATTGTAAACAGACTTTATGGGCAAGCTGGAATTAAGAATTATACGAATAAACATCGTTAGTAAACTGCGGGTACGCAGAGGATTCCATCGCTTGCTTCCGTAGCTCCATTTTCGTATTGCATTAAGGCTAGGATCTAAGATCACTCTAGGATCACTGGGCACGGCACTGGATCGTGTGCTACATCATTGACATCATCCCAAAAAAGTTGAATAAGAGGATGATATAGAGAAATCTGTTAAAACTGTTAGGACTTAATCGAAAGAGCTACCAACTAGTTGAAATATACGAAAAGAAAACGACGTACCTTTCAAACCAAGTTAGCTTTCGTTCGCCGATATATCGTAGTCCATGCAGCGTAGATGTGAGCAAATAATTTCTCACATTATTGCCAAAACTATCGACCTCTTCCTCCGTTTGATGTGTAGCCTTTGAAACGGGTGGTCTTTCCTGCACATTGTTCAAGTAGTTCACATGCAATAATTGATTGTAATGAACTATATACATAAATCTTTGAAATATTTATTGAAGCATTAAAATAAGTATTAAATGTTGACTCACTTCGCTTCGACTCCTGTTGATAGGTATTTTCGTGTCCCACACGTACCAAGGCGGTGGTTCTTTACCTTGAGCCCAATAATTTTGCTGTCAGATGAATTGTAAGTATTTATTACGATATGCTATTATGTAACTTCCTCTTTCAGCGATTCTATCATGATAATAATTGGAAATAACAAATGGAATGCAATGTTTATTTAATTGCTTACCTTTCTAAACATGTCCTTATGTTCGTTTCGAGGACGCATTCCAAACTCCCTTTTAGGATAGACCATCATTTTCCAAAGTCCGTGTCTTGTATCTGCTGCGTCCTCCTACAATGTTTTATACACAATGCGAAGCTGCTCACATGTAAAGGTAATAAAAGCTCTTCAGTGGACATCCAATTGGTGCTAGTCAGCTAATTTTCCAAAACAAATGTTTGCGGTCTAATCGTTTGATTGCGGCTATCATTTGGTAGATCGACCTTGCACCGCCTCCATCGCTAGCTTTCGATGGCAAAATTATACATTTTCCAGTTATTTGTCGTCCTGTCTTGTGTCCGTAATTATGAGTCTTAGCTGTATCGTAAATTACTCACAGAACCTTTAATACTGTACCATGTAATTTACTTTAAATTAGATTTATATCGAGAATTTTGATAGCGTTGCAATTAGCGGGTTTTTGGTTGATTAAATTCAAAATACTTTTGCTTTACTGTTTCGTAGAATCTATAAGAGCGTTTTGTTCCTGTTTATTTCTATTATTCATAATAATATGACGTACAGTAGTTATCGTTAGCTTGACATTATTAACTGTTTGTTTTGCTCCGTTAATTACTATTGCGTTTTTTATAATTAAAACATAGTGAATTACTTCTACCGTTGCATTATCTATTTAGAGATCTATGCGGTTTCGTCATACCGTGTCACGTTATGGTTACGAGACTGCTAACCTTAGTTAGAAACTTTTATTTCAATTTAATAACTGAGCTACATGCATGTGCTGACATGTTTGTCTAATTTTGTTGTTGGTGGTTGTGTAAATGTTGACACTTAGTTTATTATTGGGTAGCCTTCCTGAATTAATGTTTAGGCGGACCATGTTATAATTTTTTGTAGAGGTAAATCGAAAATTTTAGGTCGACATCAGAAAGGACTTATTGAATAGGTTTGAACCTATTCAGTCCTTTTCATTTCTACAATATTGTGGCTCAGTATTGGCATAGTAGGTGGCATAGCATAATAGATGTGTTCGCGACGAAGCGTCATCAACCATACTAAATGGTTCATAAAAAGTTAAAGTTTGTATGTGTAGACATGTCTGCTCACCACGGCGCGCCATCTGATACTAAAATGAATTTTAGAGGCCCGTCTATATTTATACTAAAATTTTACCTACATTTTTTGAGATAGTAGTATAATGTTTTTAGTATTTGTCAGTATGTCATAGGGTTCAATAGTTCACCCTTAACAGAGTAAAATCATTAGAAAGCATACTGATAAGAGTTATCATAGTAAAAAACATAAATTTCTGTCATACGATACGTCTGTGCTCGGCGACGGATTAGTTCCGAATGGCCCGTCAGATGGAGCACCACGATATATATAGTTTTGGAGTTTTTTGAAAATATTATGGTAATTAAAATCATGTTTTTAAGGGCTTATCCTATGTACTGGACATGTAATCAGTACATAATGATGAAACTATGTGAAGACCACATAGTTTCTGCTATGTAAATAAGAATATTGACTTGATATCTCAAACACCAAATATATGGTTTCAGGTCATTTTAGGGTATATGGGGGACCTAGACCGAGACAGGAAGCCTATATACACCTCATAGTTAGCGAAGTCTTTTATATAAAGCCCATTTACTTGAGATATCAAGTCAGTATATAATAGAAAAACTGCTGTTTGTCTGGTTTTGGTAATCGCTTTCGGTTTTAGGTGCCCTAAGTACCTAGAAACATATAGGTGTACTGGTAAAAGTACTACCATTGGAAAGCTTGCTAAAAGGGCTTCCAGGCGGTTTCTAGATGGGAAGAATCGCTTGGATAGTCAACGAGATAGGCAGCCGTGAAAAATGTAAACAACGTAAAACGTTGAAATTTGTAGACCCTTCAGGTGGAATAACTCCATGAAGGGAATAGATGTACTCATGGTGTAAGTACTTTCGGATGGCTTGCTGGACTAGCTACCAAGCCATCACTTTGGAGCGAAAATCGCTCAAGTAGTTTAAGTACAATTCCAGAAAATAGGTTTCTGGAAATGTAATTTTTAGTCAGTTTTTGGCATTCCCTGGGACTATACACCCCTGGGAATTCCGAAAATAAGGAATTTTTGGGGACCTCCCGATGGCCCGTTAAATGCACCATCGTGTCGTCCCAATCTTATTAGTGTTATTATACCTAGTTTCTCTGGTAGCTGGGCGCAAAGAAAGTGACCAGCTGCCAAATTTGTACATAGCGAGGCACCTTATGTGCATATGACCTAGATAGACTTACATAAGCACTGGAAATGTAAAGTGTGGTCTATTGGCTACCAGAATCCCCATAATAGGCGGTGATTGTCTGGTAAGCCTAAGTAGGAGGTCCTAAAGTCGGTGAAATGACTTAGGAATTTATAGATTCATTACATAGGGGATGATATCCCATAGAAGATTCCCGAAAATAAGCTTTTTCTAGACGTCAACAGACAGCCTGCTATTGGCACCAGCAGGTCAACCCAACCTATAGATATCCTTAGGCTAGGTTAAAAGCTATTAAGGTTTTAACTGGGAAATAAAGGGAATTGTCCTTTAATTTCATGTAAATAGTCTAGGGAAGCTATCAATACCTGGAAATTAGGTATATTGATTAGATACATAGATAGGGGGCGTTACTGTGTTACAGTACGAAGAAATCCAGCTATTGATAGCACCATGGAAGGGGTGCGGTAACCCTATTTACCAAATATGTATAAGGGTTTTTTACATAATTAAAAATTATTTTCGGCGAGAATTTGCGGGGCTCTCAATAATGGCACGATGCGAGGGTATAAAGAACCCCCGGGCCCAAATAGAATTTGTAGTCATCCAAAGCTAGTCGCTTGTACTTGTCTTAGTAAATAAGAAGTAATTCTTATATAGAATCACGTCTCAGAAATTGTTGAGAGCCCTAGAATCGTGCCGTGTACTGAATAACTTAGTGTTTCATTTAATTCATCAACTTCAACCCTTATGAAGACATCCCTTTTCGATCCTGTCGAGCTGAACCTCGGAACCTGGACACCAGGAGTGCTGATCCAGAAGTAGGCAACCCAGAATCTGGAAATAACTCAAGTACAGCCAACACATCGTTGAATCGTTAGAGTCGATTTGCAACCCTTCGTCACTGCTGCAGCCAGGCATCCAAGAACCTTTATTTTCGTTGATGTGGATGGGGCGTTCAGCGGCAATGGCCAGAAGGTTTACGCCCTTCTTTTCTCGGGGCCAATGAACACGCTACGTCCTGCACATTTAATGGTCCTTGCGAGCCGAATTTTGGAGCCTGGAGAGCCCCAGGACGTCGGGAACAGCAGATCCAGAAAAAACAACTGGGTGCCTGCATATTAAGTCGGCTACGTGCAACACAACGTTGACCCGTTTGAGCCGAAATTCGAAGTCTGGAGCGCCCCAGGACGTCAGGAAGAAATAGTGGTGGAATTAATTTTTCGAATTTTGGAGAAATTAATTTCACAAATAAACCAAAAATCGACGTGCACTGCAGGGAACAAGTCCTACGTGCCCTATTTGCCGCTGGATCCAAGAGGTAAAATTCTGGAGACAGTTATTGAAAATACCCTATTTTTTCAATAATTGTAAGAAGATAGAAAAAATTTTCTGTGAGCCGCAAAATGCTGTATGAAGACTGATGCGCATCCTTGAAGCCCCAAGAATAGTTCCTGAAGACTTATCGCTGAAAACTACCCTTATGTTTTTAGCGATTTGTTTAAAAAACGAGCGCCCGTCAGAAAAATACAAGACGTGCGTTTTAGAAGGCTGATGTGCATCCTTGATGATTGAAGAATAATTCCTGAAGCCTTATGACTGAAAACAACCCCTAGGTTTTCAGGAAAATTTTGAAGACTGAATTTTCGTCAGTGAATGGAAGAAACGTACTCTGAAGACTTAGATACGTTTCGGATGTACTGACTACGCGGTTCCTGAAGCACTATCACTGAAAATAACTTTGACGTTTCGGTGATTTATTTGAAGATTGAATTTTCTTCAATCGAGCAAGATACGTGCTCTGAAGATTGATGCACGGCTCTGACGCTTTGGACAAGCAGTTCATGAAGCATCACCACCGAAAAGTAACCTTGACTTCTCGGTGATTTAGAATTTGATTGAATCATAGTCAATCAAATAGAACATACACGTTTATGGGAAAAATAAACTTGTATAGCAAATGCCTGAAGTTTCCTGAAGACTTATCACTGACCGTAAGTTTTTAGTGATTTTTTATTTGAAGATTGAATTATAGTCAATCGAAGTGGAGGTTAACTTCTGGAGATCGTCGGTTTGAACGCTGAAGCCCGGAACTGGGACTTATCTTTGAAAACTAACTTCGAGTTTTCAAAAGAAAATATTTCAACAACAATGCCGATAACCAGAACCAAAGGCAAGAAGCCGGAGGCATGGACCGTGGAGTTGGATCAGCCAGCTGGCATCAGACATGAGCTGCCGCCGTGTTCACCTTCCACAACCGAAGGGACCGAGCCGGCGGACGAGCAGCGCCATCTAGCGCCTCAAACTGAAAGCACTCCGACGCATCAACCAATAGAAACTGATCAAGCGGTTTCTACCAGATTAACCAGATTAGAAGGAGCTTCAGACACAACATTGAAACCTTCTCAGAAAGAGAAGATTTCCGAAGAAGACAGACGTACAGCGATGCCGATGACTACCCGGGGTGACGCCCGTATCGAACATAGCCGTCCGCCGTCAACTAGAGTGACTCAGTCACGAAAAAATATAGATAAAGCTCGCGAAGACTTACTCAAAATTAAGTTGGAGCTTGCACAACTTGCACTTCAGAGAGCGGAGGAAGAGGGTTCCGAAGCTGAATACTTGGATGACAGAAACTCGAATGACGAGTACGTGCGTTCATGGCTAGAAGAGGCACCAGAACCTCAGCCTGAGAAGGAGGATAACGTCGTGGAAGGGGGAACCAGAAATTCTATGCATAGACCCCTGACTGCGACCGCCACCAAATCGCAAATAGAAGGTCAGCATCCTAAAGAAAAAGAAGTGCGAAAACCTCCAGTTGCAGCGTCAGCTGAGTGTACAGGAGGTCAGAGGGATAGTCTCCGTCCATTCCTGACGGAGTTGACGTCCGCTATAGCGTCGCTAGCCGACAGAAAAATAGAACAGCGGGACCAACCGAACCCCTCTGCGTCGAAATTCGTCATGACATTGCCGAATTTCAATGGTTCTCATACTGAATGGCTATCATTTCGGGCCATATATGAGACAACTCGAGCGTATTTTACGGACGTCGAGAATACAGCGAGGCTGAGGAGAAGCTTACATGGACGTGCAATGGAAACCGTCAGCTCAGAACTCATCGGACATGCCAGGCCCGATGACATCATGAAGGAACTCGAGCTGCAGTTCGGCCGTCCAGACTCCATAGCGCAAGCTGAAACAGATAGATTACGCGGACTGCCGCGCTGCAGTGAGTCACCAAGAGACATCTGCGCGTTTGCAAGTCGCGTAAGAGGTGCTGTAGTCACGCTCCGCGCGTTAAAAAAGGGTCATTACCTTATGAACGCGGAGCTTATGCGATTGTTAACAGAGAAGTTACCCAATTCGCTACGAGCACAATGGTACCGATCATATTCGGAGAAGTACCAATCGGTGCCAGATATTTCATTGTTCAGTGATTTTATATCTGAACAGGCACACTTCTGTAGTCCATTCGCCCCACCCGAAGGCATCGCTTCGGCCGAGGCGAACACCAACAGACGCGTCACACAAAGGACGCATATAGCTACGGACCAACCGGTAGGAAAATGCCGTGTTTGCGACGTGGGACATCACTACGCCACTGGATGTGCACAATTCAGGGGCGTAGCTGTCGAGAAACGATGGGAGCTAGCGAAAAAACACAATCTATGTTATCGCTGCCTTCAACTTCGACAAGGCAACCACACTTGTAAGAAAAAACAATGTGGCCAAGACGGGTGCAGAGATACGCACCATCGGCTTCTTCATAGGAAGAAGCAACAGCAGAGGGAAGCCAACAAGAAGCCCGATGTTCCTGAATCCCGGAAGGATCCTCAGGAAACGGTGGCCAGTTTCGGGTCACCATCGAGCCAGGCGTACCTCAAGATAGTGCCGGTCCGGGTAATCGGACCGGCGGGAGAGGTGGCAACATATGCTCTCCTAGACGATGGGTCCACCGTTTCGCTGATGGATGAAGACATCGCGAGGCAAGTCGGGGCAGAGGGCCCTGTGGACCCGCTCAAGATCGGTGCGATAGGCAACACCATGCTCACCACCCCATGCTCAAGAAGAGTCAAGGTGACGCTGGTTAGCCCGCAAGACAGAAGGGTACAGTTCAAAGCACGTACTATACCTAAACTCAGCTTGGCAAAACAAACAGTGAGCGATAGGGTTGTCGCACGCTGCAAGCATTTAACCGACTTGAGAAAAGAGTTGATGTACAACAATGGCGTGCCAAAAGTACTCGTCGGCCAAGACAACTGGCATTTGTTATTGGCCAGCGAGATTCGCAGAGGTCCAAGACACCAACCAATTGCGTCACTTACAGCGATGGGTTGGACACTACATGGCGCGCACAGTAGTTTACTACGACAACAAGTACATCATGTCAATAGAATAACAACTGATGATAATTTGGATCATCAGTTGCGCGAACATTTCGCGATAGAATCGTTGTGCATAAACCCACAGCGACCCGCCTCTGACCCAGCAAGAAGGGCAGAGGACATTTTGAATCGATCAACTGTCCAATTAGAGAATGGACACATCGAAACCGCCATGCTTTGGCGTAATGAGCATGCTGAGATGCCAGATAGCTTTGAGACAGCTCTGAAGAGGCTCGTCTCAACAGAAAAGAAGCTGGACAAGAACCAGGAACTTCGAAGAAGATACTCAGACCAGATGGACTCGCTAATTGCGAAAGGGTACGCTGAAAGGGCACCCGCAATTAGCACGCCGGGCAAAACTTGGTACCTCCCGCACTTCGATGTCTTCAACCCAATGAAGCCAGACAAACTTCGCATCGTACATGACGCTGCCGCCAAATCGAGAGGAATGTCACTGAATGACTTCCTGTTAACTGGGCCCGACCTATTACAGTCGCTGCCAGGCGTAATGATGCGGTTTCGCCGTCACTGCGTTGCAATAACCGGTGACATAGCGGAGATGTTCATGCAAGTGAAGGTGCGGAGCCAAGACCGAGACGCGCTTCGCTACCTGTGGAGGGGAAACCGCAGAGAAGGAGCGCCAGAAGAATATAGAATGACGTCCATCATTTTCGGCGCAGCCAGTTCGCCTTGCACAGCAATTTTTGCAAAGAACTGGAACGCAAACAAATATATAGAAAAGCACCCTGAAGCTGTGAATGCTATACTACGTAGTCATTATATGGATGACTACCTAGATAGTTATAGAACTATCGAGAAGGCGGCAGAAGTCACTAGTATGGTGCGAAAAATACACCTACAGGCGAGGTTTGAACTCAAGAAATGGGTTTCAAATAGCTCGCAGCTCCTAGAAAAGATGGACCCATCGCATATACAAACTGAGATGGTATCCATTGGAGATATAGATACGTCGGAAAAGATACTCGGCCTCATATGGAGGCCAGGCGAAGACACGCTGGGTTTCAACCTCACACTCGCGCGTCTGCCTGAGGGTATCTTGGACCGAGAGGCGCCCACCAAGCGAGAGGCGCTCAGAATAGTAGCGTCGCTATACGACCCACTCGGACTCGCCTCACCAGTAACCATCAAGGCGAAGCAAATATTGCAAGAAGCATGGAGGCGAGGCGTCGACTGGGATCAGAGGCTAGATGTTGACCTAGCATTACAATGGAAAATTTGGGTACAACATTTACGCCAACTAAAAAACGTTAGCGTACCAAGATGCTATCCTGGATATAGCGACGCTATAGAAATGCAGGTGCATGTGTTCACTGATGCAAGCGAGATGGCATATGCTACCGCTGTATACTGGCGGGCCACGACCGTGGAAGGCAAGCACTTAATAAGCCTTGTTATGGCGAAAGCGCGGGTGGCCCCACTGAAACTGCTTTCGATACCGAGACTCGAACTTCAGGCCGCGGTATTGGGAACCCGCGTAGCCGCAGCAGTGATGAGTGAACACGACTGCAAGCCCACGTCAGTAACGTATTGGTCAGATAGCAAGACCGTACTGACCTGGATTAGAAGAGGAGCGAGAGTATACAAACCTTTCGTTGCTCACCGAATAGCTGCTATTGAAGACAATAGCAAAGTCGAAGATTGGCGGTGGATACCCACCAAGATGAACATCGCTGATGCAGCAACCCGTGACGTGCCACTGCGGTTCAACTCGGACCACGAGTGGTACTGCGGGCCGAGATTTTTGTCTCTTGGGCCCGAATTATGGCCCACAGAGAAACCTCCGACTATAGACGACACGGGAGAAGAAAAAACTTTCGTTGTCACAGAAGGGGACAAGAAGAGCTTCATAGAAGCCGTTCCAGAGCCAGGCAGATTCTCCAGATGGGAGCGACTGCTTCGTGCGACCGCCACAGTTCTGCGTTTTATATCTCTTTGCAAAAATAGAACAGAGATAACGTCCTATAAACGGACGAGAAAAAACGCTGAAAAGGACCCAGACTGGCGCCAGAAGCCTGCTGTACCTGCACAGAAGCAGAAGCAGGCATGCAGAGCACCAACCCAGGTCAACAGACAAATTATAGAAGCAGAATTTCTCCAAGAAGCTGAGAAAATACTTGTCCAGGTCGCACAACAACAATCGTTCGCTTCAGAGTTAGCGAACGTTGAAGAAATAAATAAAAATAGCTCGCTGCGACCTTTACAAATTCAGGTCGTTGACGGCGTGCTGCGACTAAGAAGTCGCATAGCAGCTACGCAAGAGGTAGCTGAAGAAGTGATGCGCCCGCCTATATTACATGGCGACCATCACATAACGCAGTTGTACATAGACTGGACACATCGCAGTCTACAACATAGTGGCACCGAACTCACAATTAATGAGGTACGGCAGCACTACTGGGTCGTGAAGATGCGACCAACAGCGAAGAAGGTGATAGCAAGATGCCTGCATTGCCGTATACGCAAGGCACAGCCACCAGTACCTGCGACCGGCGACCACCCGAAAACGCGCCTCGCTCACCATAAGAGGCCGTTTACATATACCGGGCTCGACTATTTCGGCCCGCTATCCGTCACCGTCGGTCGGCAGCATCAGAAGAGATACGTAGCACTATTTACGTGTCTCACATCAAGGGCGGTGCACCTTGAAATCGCCGCCAGCCTTAGCGCAGACTCCGCCATATTGGCGCTGCGCCGATTCGCCGCGCGCAGAGGATGCCCAGCTGAGATACACTCAGACAATGGCACCAACATGCACGGCGCCGACAGAGAGCTGCGAGACGCCTTCAAAACAGAGGCAAGTCGCAGAGGCATCGTATGGCGCTTCATAACGCCATCAGCGCCATTCATGGGAGGCGCCTGGGAGCGCCTAGTTCGTTGTGTTAAAAACACACTATGCAATGTACTTACAGAGAAACACCCCACCGAAGAGGTGTTGTCCACACTGATTTGTGAGGCAGAGTACATTGTAAATAGCCGACCATTGACACACGTGTCGGTAGATGGTGATGATGACGAATCCATCACACCGAATCACCTCTTGCTCGGTGGGTCAGCCAGACTACCTACACCTGGCACGTTCACTGAGCAAGATATAGACAGCAGGAAGATATGGCGACGATCACAGATCCTCGCTGATATGTTCTGGAGTCGCTGGGTCAGAGAGTACCTGCCGGAGCTCCAAAACCGGCGGGAGCCACATAGTAGTGGGCCCAGATTTAAAGTGGGTGACCCTGTCCTGATAGCCGACGGCCAGCTGCCCCGCAATACGTGGCCGCGAGGCCGCATTGTGGCCGTGTATCCAGGAATCGACGGAGAAATCCGGACTGCTGAGGTACGCACACTTGGCGGTACCTTGAAGCGTCCGGTGAAGAAACTCGTCCCACTGCCCCAGTAACCAGAGATGCCGGAGCGGCGACCGTCCTCTCGGTGGGCCTGGCCGGCAGCCGAGAAATGCCGTCCGTCGCTCACCGAAGGAATGCAGCGCCGCGCCGACAACACTTCGAGTCGACACAGCACTGCACGGCGGGAGATATGTTCGCGACGAAGCGTCATCAACCATACTAAATGGTTCATAAAAAGTTAAAGTTTGTATGTGTAGACATGTCTGCTCACCACGGCGCGCCATCTGATACTAAAATGAATTTTAGAGGCCCGTCTATATTTATACTAAAATTTTACCTACATTTTTTGAGATAGTAGTATAATGTTTTTAGTATTTGTCAGTATGTCATAGGGTTCAATAGTTCACCCTTAACAGAGTAAAATCATTAGAAAGCATACTGATAAGAGTTATCATAGTAAAAAACATAAATTTCTGTCATACGATACGTCTGTGCTCGGCGACGGATTAGTTCCGAATGGCCCGTCAGATGGAGCACCACGATATATATAGTTTTGGAGTTTTTTGAAAATATTATGGTAATTAAAATCATGTTTTTAAGGGCTTATCCTATGTACTGGACATGTAATCAGTACATAATGATGAAACTATGTGAAGACCACATAGTTTCTGCTATGTAAATAAGAATATTGACTTGATATCTCAAACACCAAATATATGGTTTCAGGTCATTTTAGGGTATATGGGGGACCTAGACCGAGACAGGAAGCCTATATACACCTCATAGTTAGCGAAGTCTTTTATATAAAGCCCATTTACTTGAGATATCAAGTCAGTATATAATAGAAAAACTGCTGTTTGTCTGGTTTTGGTAATCGCTTTCGGTTTTAGGTGCCCTAAGTACCTAGAAACATATAGGTGTACTGGTAAAAGTACTACCATTGGAAAGCTTGCTAAAAGGGCTTCCAGGCGGTTTCTAGATGGGAAGAATCGCTTGGATAGTCAACGAGATAGGCAGCCGTGAAAAATGTAAACAACGTAAAACGTTGAAATTTGTAGACCCTTCAGGTGGAATAACTCCATGAAGGGAATAGATGTACTCATGGTGTAAGTACTTTCGGATGGCTTGCTGGACTAGCTACCAAGCCATCACTTTGGAGCGAAAATCGCTCAAGTAGTTTAAGTACAATTCCAGAAAATAGGTTTCTGGAAATGTAATTTTTAGTCAGTTTTTGGCATTCCCTGGGACTATACACCCCTGGGAATTCCGAAAATAAGGAATTTTTGGGGACCTCCCGATGGCCCGTTAAATGCACCATCGTGTCGTCCCAATCTTATTAGTGTTATTATACCTAGTTTCTCTGGTAGCTGGGCGCAAAGAAAGTGACCAGCTGCCAAATTTGTACATAGCGAGGCACCTTATGTGCATATGACCTAGATAGACTTACATAAGCACTGGAAATGTAAAGTGTGGTCTATTGGCTACCAGAATCCCCATAATAGGCGGTGATTGTCTGGTAAGCCTAAGTAGGAGGTCCTAAAGTCGGTGAAATGACTTAGGAATTTATAGATTCATTACATAGGGGATGATATCCCATAGAAGATTCCCGAAAATAAGCTTTTTCTAGACGTCAACAGACAGCCTGCTATTGGCACCAGCAGGTCAACCCAACCTATAGATATCCTTAGGCTAGGTTAAAAGCTATTAAGGTTTTAACTGGGAAATAAAGGGAATTGTCCTTTAATTTCATGTAAATAGTCTAGGGAAGCTATCAATACCTGGAAATTAGGTATATTGATTAGATACATAGATAGGGGGCGTTACTGTGTTACAGTACGAAGAAATCCAGCTATTGATAGCACCATGGAAGGGGTGCGGTAACCCTATTTACCAAATATGTATAAGGGTTTTTTACATAATTAAAAATTATTTTCGGCGAGAATTTGCGGGGCTCTCAATAATGGCACGATGCGAGGGTATAAAGAACCCCCGGGCCCAAATAGAATTTGTAGTCATCCAAAGCTAGTCGCTTGTACTTGTCTTAGTAAATAAGAAGTAATTCTTATATAGAATCACGTCTCAGAAATTGTTGAGAGCCCTAGAATCGTGCCGTGTACTGAATAACTTAGTGTTTCATTTAATTCATCAACTTCAACCCTTATGAAGACATCCCTTTTCGATCCTGTCGAGCTGAACCTCGGAACCTGGACACCAGGAGTGCTGATCCAGAAGTAGGCAACCCAGAATCTGGAAATAACTCAAGTACAGCCAACACATCGTTGAATCGTTAGAGTCGATTTGCAACCCTTCGTCACTGCTGCAGCCAGGCATCCAAGAACCTTTATTTTCGTTGATGTGGATGGGGCGTTCAGCGGCAATGGCCAGAAGGTTTACGCCCTTCTTTTCTCGGGGCCAATGAACACGCTACGTCCTGCACAAGATGCTGCTATTTATATTCAGATATTGAGATATACCTAGAGTGTCTATGCGACAAGTCGACCCTGCACTTAAAGTGTCACAGACACCGATTTTCCTCAGCATGAGCGAGGTAAGCAGCTGATTCATACCACCCTAATTTCGATTTTATCTTCCACTGTCAATGTCTTTTTGATATTGGTATTGGAATTAGTATCTCTATGAATGAACATTTTGAGCATTGTTTTGGATATGTAGCTCAATGTCATTGATTTTGTGTTATGATTATAGTGTTGCTAAGTCAATGGATGTTTTATTATCATTCATGTTATGAGTCACCTCGTTATAATTGATCTTGACTTTGCTGGAGTAACCACAGAACAGTTAAGGAGTGGCGAAGCTTTTTTTCAGGCGACAGGGTAAACAGCTTTTGTTAAATGAATATGTTACCACTTACTAGCTGATGTTTAAACATCAGTCCACGTTATTTGCAATTCTTCATTGTGGGCTATGAACGTCATTTATTCGATCGGTATGCCACCCGCTAGCCTTGCCAGCGAATGTTACGTACAACAGGTAGGTATCGATTATTATCATTTAAACTACACAATATTTTCCGTTCTATATAATTCGTTAATAACGCATACATACAAATTATTTATTATGTACAAAAAAGTTCGTTCAATAGAAATTTCTTATAAAAGTAACAAAAAAGCCACAAGGAAAGAAAGGCTGACGCACTTGCACTTTGTATAGTTTCTAAAAGAAGAAGAGATCGGAGGAAAAACAAGAGAGACACCTCAACAGAAAACTAGCGCACGACGAGCGATCACTCGGGCGCGTCACTCGCTAGCTCATAGTCCAGGGATCCAAAGGAGAGAGGGATCAGTTCACCAGTGCTGCTGGGGGTGCGCGGGCGCGGGCGCGGCGTGCGCCACCTGCGCGTGCGCGGCCAAGTGAGCGGCGCGCGCGGCAGCCACCTCGGGGGTGTCCAGGATGCCGGAGCCGTCGTTGGCTAGCCTGATGTTGGCGGGCTGGTGCTGGGCATTGCCGGACTGCCATGAGGGAGCGCCGTTCCACTGGGAGGGTGCGTCCCATTGGTTGTGGGCGGGAGCGTTCCACTGGTTGTGAGCGGGGGCAGCGTTCCATTGCTGTTGAGCAGGGGCGTTCCATTGGGGTTGAGCGGGGGCGGACTTGGCGGCGCTGAGGGCGGCGAGGTGGGCAGCACGAGCCTGGGCTACTTCAGGGGTCTCGGCGACGGGAGCGGGAGCATGGCCAGCGGCGTTCCAGGCTGGCGCAGCGGGAGCAGCGTTCCACTGGTTGTGAGCGGGGGCACCGTTCCATTGTCCGTCAGATTGGGCACCGTTCCATTGACCGGCGGGGGCGGCGTTCCACTTGTTCTGTTGAGCGCCCTGCCAGTACTCTTCGTTGTCCCACCTGGGGTCGTATGAGCCATCGTCCTGGGGGTTGGGGTTGTTCTGGTTAGCCTGCGACAGCGCAGCCAAGTGGGCGGCGCGCGCCTGAGCGACCTCGGGTGTGTCGAGAATGTTGCGTCCGTCCTGAGACAGCGCGATGTTGGCGGGCGGGCCGGCCCAGCCGGACGCGTGAGCGCCGCACGCCAACGCCAAGCAAGCAACAACGATCTGTGGACGAAGAGTTACGTGATAAGTTGTAAGTTATAGCAGAGTTTGACGTGGACACAATTAGTTTAGCGGTGGACAAACGAGATTCATTTACAAAGGATCGTTATCAGGTATTGTGCGCAGTCTATCTGATCTGAAGTTATTGCGGCTCAGCGTTTACTGAGCTTACTGCCTACTATATCCTTTATTAACGCGATAATATGCAGAGTTATGGCCGTCGAGCACCGAATCTAATTGCAAACCGCGGTGCTTGTTCCCTGCCCTCTCATTATACCTCGGACAAGTTGATACAATATTTATATAATTCGAGTTGTCGATGATAAGTCGCCCCCGTTCTGGTCAGGTGTCGGCTGGCTACGGAACGTTTACTTGACTTTATGACCGGTACAATTACAAGTACAGCATGCAAAGCATTGACCGACATTTAGAACAGAGATTGTCTCAGATTTGCTGCCATTCGTCTGTGGTCATAATGTCTGTTGTTATTTATTTTTTGATATACTTCATAGATTAGAAACGCGATACGGATCTGTTATGCCTGTTTTGGAGGCGTCCTCTGTTTTAGTCATATGTGATTGCATGTATTGCGTAGACCTACTTAGTAAGGTAAGGTAAGCTTAATGGTGAGTGTTTTGATAGTCTTAAATAAATGGCTAACTTAAAAGTTAACACTACTTCTAGTCAAGGCATACTAAACATTCAGCTAGCAAAATACAAAATCTATTATCAATAGGAATATATGAATGATAAAGTTAGCACATGAACGAACAATGCTACAATTTGAATGCGACATGGGCAGAGTCGTGCGAAGGCTTGGCTTGGTAGGCGGGCCCAGAGCCTGCTCAGCTGTCGCACTGATAACTGCCGGTGTTGGCTCCAGACTATAGGCGTACAAGACTGGTGAGACAATCACTACGGGACACGTTACAAAATAAGGCAAGTGTATTTCTAAAGTGGGACAAATTGTAGATCAAAAATTGTATCTGTATATTCAGAGTATACTAAGGCAATAAATAGAAAAACAAACAAAGTCACTATGTCAAAGTCTTTCCTTGACGGAGATGTTAAGGTAGATGAAGAGAACGTCATTGAAAATAATCTATTAATTCAATTAGAAAATTTAACTTTAGTTTAAGGTCAATCAAGCCAAATGGATATGCAGTTTATGCATCAATCTTTTGTACCACTGATCCTCCTTTGCATTAAACCATATCTTCTTTTGTTTCAGATAGCAACAATGTTTTCTTTTGTTCATAAGTCGTGGTCGAGTCATAATAATATATTCACATTGAATCCACAATAATGTCTCTTAAAGCCCACACATTACATGCATTTTAACTTCTCACTTTATTACCGCGGTCGCGGTGTGAATAAAGGTCATATATAAATTATGGCAATGCTCCGGAGCAACTTTAACGAGAAGTGACAACATGGACGAGGAATGTCATTATATGCGATCGAGTTTCAATTCATTGCCATCGATTACCGACACCTTAATGCAGAAAATTACTGAATATGGAAAAAACCGAAAAAGTGCGTTGTGTTGTGGAAATGCATTCTTTGTAGGATCAGTTACATCTCTTGATGCATTGTAGGATCAGTTAAATCTCTTGATGCTTTGTAGGATCAGTTAAATCTCTTGATGCATTCATTGTAGGATCAGTTGCGCCTGTTTTCATCCAGATCTTTTTCAAACTACCGTTTATTTTAATCATTTTATTTCCATTATAACTGCCGAACAGTTAAGCTTTTACTGTCATATTATGATCAATTAAACTCAACTAAATCTTTTATGTTAATAAATTCAAATGCCAATGTTTTATGTGCCATTTATGTTTTCATTTTACAGTTCTATTTGCTCCGATTGAATACCAATAATTTTACAATAATTTCATGTCTTTGACTTTATGTAATGAAAATGTTCTTTGTTCGTAAGTACTGCACGTTTGGACATTCTTTTATTTCCTGTGTTAAATTCAATAGGCTTGTGTTAATGTTGGCGATAAATGTCCTAAGTTATGGTCTAACTTAAGTTCCGGCCGTTTAGGTCTGTTGAACACCGGCACTAATTCAATTTGTTAAACGTTTGTTAAACCTGTCCGCTGTTACAAGGAGCTTATTATTATATTCTGAAAATAATCCTGTTGCGACCAAGTTTCTAGGTATTGTCAGATCGTAGGTCGAACTTAAATAGGTTGTAGGTACCTATTTGCATAATGACTTTATAAATCTGGTATTCAAGTAGCTTAAAATTTAACAATCGTGACCGTGACGCGTTAATTGAACAGATTTCGAATAACAATATTAATTGTCATATAAAGGCTACCGTAGAGACAAAAAATGCGTTGTCAGTAAATCTGAATCACGTCGAGTCAGCGTGACATTAGCGTGTCGCTATGCAAATTAGATTAATTACTTTAGCCTAATTGTGATTTGAGGCGTATTAATATTGATGTAGAGCGAACGAGATGAGTGCGTGAGTGAGGAATTTGCGGCTGACGTTGGATAAGTTCACGTAACGATGTCAGGGCTTGCGGTCGGTTGCAGGCCGAACTGCCTGTGAACGGCTGACCAACGCGCCGACCAGCCGGGGCAGATCGATGCAATTCAATGCAGATCATGATACTTACAAGTTTGATTGAGATCACGATGGAAATTAATAAAGGATGAGACAAGAACACGAATTTGTAGAGGCAAAATGAAATATTGAAGCCAACAAAGTATTTCTTGGGGCTTACGAGCTTTTGTAACGTGTTTACGTAACAAGTCTAAGTTGGTTGAAACAATGAGAGATCTGTGTCTGTTATCGGTCCAAAAATTTGTAAAAGCAGGACAAAGCTTTCAAAACACGTTTGCGATGTTCTTTGAGGTAAATACTAATCACATAAAAATATCTGTGGATTGCAACGTCTGGAGAAAATGTACCGCCCTTGAAAACACACGGATTGTGACGCAATTCATATTTATCTGATCAATTCCGTAACGACATACTTTTGTACCTTTGTGGTTTAGGAAGTTTAGCGTTTAACAAAAAATGTTTATTGTTCCGTGTCAACGACTCGTTATTGCAAATATACGAAGGTTTATAAATAAACCGGCCACAAGTGCCTGCAACTAACAAGATTTTGTTAATTAACCGACTAGTCGTTGGAATTTCTCGCGATACATTTTTTGCTTCATTGACTCAAGTTTTAAGTTGCGAAATAACTGAATGAACCGCATTTTATTTGAATTACTGAGTTTCGGTTTCAATGTCAATAAAGCACGTGTACCGAAATCAGAGAAATTTGAAATTGGAAACTGAAAATTTGTGGCAGGCGATGGAAGCTTCCGCCCGCGCGGATATTAACCGCTCGCGCTTGTATGTCAGTATCCTAGTTGTCGCCTACGCTTTCGCTCTTGATCCATTCCAAATAAAAGTGAGTACATTGAGTGAACGGCGTCAAGGTCTGAAGGCCAGCCGAAGGTCGCGGAGCAGGAAGCCCGCCTTCCGGACCTGCCCAGAGCAGTCACATTCAGCAACTGGTTACCCTCGCTTGTCACACAGACTGTAGCATTTTTTACCATTACATGTATATTATTTGCCCTTTTAAATGTTATGTGACGATTTAATTTATACCGAACTTGTTCTAGATGTGTGTTTTGTTCGGTTTCGTGTAACTAGCTTACTAGAGCGGAAATTTTCTGAAGGATAGAAGAGCAAGCAAGATGTGACTCATGCTCGTGACGTTGAAATTTCATAGACGCATCTTCAGTTAGTTTTTCCACAAGATTTTCTTTTTCTGCTTTACGATTGTGATTTAGGATCTTTTTACTTGTCTCATTTACATTGCTGTTTTCACATTTCAGTACTTTTTTCAGGAGAAATCATATATCGAACTGAACTCAATATTCCTAATTTAGATTGATTACGGGTTAATATTTACAATTATTACTATGCTTTGATTTATTCTGAACAGTTTGTGTTGAGTAGTTAATTGGGCACTAAATCATATATTAAATAGACATGTGACACCTCCTTGGTGGTGTGGTGTAATTAATGTTGGAATCGACGTGTGAACGTATGGGTTATAAATGGATTATTTTAGGTGTCTTAATTTGTATATAATTTATTTGAATTGGACTTAGGTATTACTATTTTGGCCGAGAAAGTTCACAAAAAATGTAAGTCGATCAAACACAAAATTTAGGTTTATGTTGTAAAATCAATCAGTATTTCTTTATACCTATACGTTTGTTCCTTTGTTATGTGTTAAGTGTAAATAGCTTCATGGTTTCAATAATTATAACGGCTAAATGATTGAGCAGGTCGTGATTGGGTGGAAAAATACGTTTGGAAAATTAGTTTCCTTTTAAGAAAATGGCAGACTGGCTGATGCAAGATTCCTTCGTGATTTGTATAGGGTGAAAGACAAGAAATGGAGAAAGAATTTTTAGACTTTGGGAGACAAATATAGTCAAGATGGATACGTTATTAAAGCTTAAGGGGAAGATAAATTACAAAGCATGAACCACAATGTTTAAAGTCTCCAATATCGAAATTGGCTGGCCAATCTAAGGGTGCGATCTAATGCGTGTCCAGATACCGGTGGGCGTTTTATAACATAATTAGGATATCGATAGGTAATATAGCCGTGGGGCGTTGCGTGGGCTCGCCCTTCTAAATTGGTGCGCGAAGGAATGCCGACAAAAAGCAGCGGTGAGCGGCGAGGCGAGCGACACTGTGTTCGCAGGCGCGCCTACCGACAATTAAACGAACCACTGCGAACATGCTAAATGGCCGTCACGCTTGGGCACCCTTAAGGCCTTCTCTAAGAAACAGTTCAAATCCACTGTACTAAAGGAACACACACTGCTTCATATTGTGATGGGAAGACTCCATTAAGAACAAACATTTGAGTATCTTCACCTTCACCAATGATCCTTTGTCCGAAGGTAAATTCACAAACGAGAAGGACAAAGTAAAGGCTCCTGAGTTTACAAGACATGATAAGCCCATCAGAACAAGAAACTCCACGATATTCCCATCAACAGTTCATGTTTAAGATGAAATGCCTGATATCCTAGTAGATGACGTCAAGATGAAGTCAGAGCTGATTGATGGACATAGTGAAGTGTTACGTAAAGTCGGTGGGTGGTCCCAGGGCGAGCCGTGGGATTATAGACTTGACTGCATTAGCTCAGCTGTGGGAGAGACCGTATCAAACGCTGAGATTATTAAGCTAGTGGTTTCTGAGATGGAAAGGGCGATTTATCAAAAGCAGATTGAAATAAATGGACAGAGATATGAAACTCGAGTTTCGGATTTGTTAGAATTAAATAAGTACAAAGTAGATGAATAGATAGCCGATAGAAGTAGATGCACGTTAGTATTTTAAATCAAGATATCTGCATGTGATAAAAGAAAATATATTTTCTAGTTGCCAACGTATTTTTCAAAAAAAATAAAATACGTCTCAGAAAGAACATGCTTCTTTAAAAGTGAATTTAAACTACAGATCTTCGGTTTATAGATACAATTTGTACATATCACAGACGCATATGTGATATAGCTCAAGGAAGTGAGGGCGAAACTATAAACTATCACAAGAGCAAAGAAAAAGTGCGAGTAACGCTAAACAAGGTGATAGAGGAGGTGGACTGCCAACTAGTTGACATTGTTGTCATAAATGGAGCATAACTGATGAAACTCGGCCCTGGAGTTACTCTCGCCTTGTTTTGTCTAGCAGGCAAGATAATAGTCTGCCCTTTCTATGCAATGCTCTTTAGGAATGAAAAGTTTTGCACTTTAGTTGCTCAATCAAGTCGAAAGCGCTAAAAGGATGATTTTGATTCAGAATTGAAGTATCATGAGGGTTGAAAGATATAGACAGATAATAATGTCGACTAGGTAATAATGTCCCTGTATATTTTTCAGGCCGTCAAATGGACTATATGACTTGCAATATCTAAAATACCAGTGCATAATTGATTTAACAGTGTTGTATGGTCTGAATAACAACCGAATTTGCGACTCAAATGTTGTATGTTTTTTTTTGTGACAATGTTCGTGGTTATTCATTTGTCACTTGGTTGTTCAGTTCCATTTTCAATAAAAAGTGTTATGGCGGTTATTGCTGTGCTGTTTTGCTTAACTTCTACATCGTTGAATCTATGAATTTTATTACCGTCAGTTTTAAGTCGTTCAAGTGCCTTTACACTTAGGATTATCTAGGCTAAGGACTGCCAGCCCATGTATTAGAATAAAAGATCTGTATGTACAATTGGTCAAGTGAGTGACATTGACACGGGCGGGAGCCGCGCGGTGTGATTTGTGCTCTGATTCACTTTGCGAGCCACGGGCGACGGTACGGAACCTTAACCGCATTGCGTTGCTAAAATATACACTTACCGATACTACGCAAGAAACACAAGTTCATAAACTTTACTATGACACGTAATCTCATACGTTTACGTAAACGCTCAAAGCAGTTTAGGTAACGCACTCTACCGTAGACAACCATTAGGGCAATTGGACAAAAATTTCGAAAACATGCAAGAAATATTAGTCTATACTTAATATATATTATATTATAGAGAGAAAAGATTTTTTTGTTTGTTTGCTTGTACCGAATAAGCTCCGAAACTACTGAACCGATTTAAAAAAATCTTTCACCTCTAGAAAGCTACATTATTCCTGAGTGACATAGGCTATTTTTTTAGTCCCGAAAACGGGTCCTTTGGGGTGGTCCACGGGAGCGAAGCCGCGGGCAACAGCTAGTATATTAATAAAATGCTAATTAATAATAAACGAACTATTGTAGTTTACCCAAGATCGCGTGGAGGAAACGCTTTTACGTGTCCAATTAAAATTAAGCAATTACTTATTTTTATATGCAGTTACAACGATGAGGAAAAGAATAAAATGTTACAACTTGTGTGGCACTGAAATTAATTGTCATTTTTAAGTTTTAATAAATCGCAATGACCCAACAAGGGGTTACAGACGACGAAAACAGAAAATACAAAGAAAGTAAGAAAACGAGGAAATAAAGAATGATTGAAGTAGACAAAGAAATACTCAAAGACATAACATAGAGGCAAATAATAAAATGCATTTGATTTCAAAGCAATTTTCAAGCAAGTTTTTGGAAGCATTAAAAAGGTGGTTAGTAGATAATTTGCGTATATTTAAAACTAAAGACTTTGTTAATAAACCAGCTATGTAAGAAATAGACCGCGAAATATAATCCGTATGCGATCTGACAATGACCTGCAGTCAGTGCATTGCATTATTTTCGACACAGGCCTACTTGCTCACTTTAATATGTGCTATTTGACTAAATTACTAGATGAATTTGGAAATAAACGATTTACTTAATGCTTCGTTGAATACGTAAACACTACTTGACTAGACTGATATTTGTTTTTTTTTGTTTTAAATTCAATAACTCTATAAAACATACATACATTAACTCACGCCTTTTTCCCATGGGGGTAGGCAGAAACTACAGAAAGCTCTATAAAAAATTGTTTTACTACCTGTATATATACTTTGGACATATTTTCTAATTTAATGTTTATTTAGGTTGGACTAATTTGTTGATAACATGATCTTAGTAACATCCACTTTGTTGTTAGAACTAGTTGTTCGGTATAGAGGTCAGTTATCCTGACTGGGCCGACAACTTGGATGTTGAGCAAGGGCTACGCGAAAATAACAAAGCGCGGCGACTGGTCCTGATATCAGATGCAACAACAATAAATTAAGTTATCGTAAGCCCCACTGGCGCACACTTAATCAATCGAACGAAACCGTATCATTAGCATAAGAGATCTATGGAACATAATTGAATCGATACTGATAACTCCTTTGATGATGTTATCAAATCCCGAACAATGGGCTCGTATGAACTTGTCGCTGTCACACCACATGACTATATGCTGATTGATTGTCAATAAATGGAAATGATGCCGACAGAAAAAAGTACTCACCATGGATTTCATTTTGTTTTGTAGTTAGCACAGAAGTGAAAGAGAAAGAGTAAGAAATAGATATTTTTTTTGTAATCTAGTTTAATTTATAGCGCTGATGAAAGACTAGTGTCTTCCAGGATTCGCTATGTTGGAGTGCAACTTGCGTCTGTGCAAAATGAGGGCGGGAGCGTGCTTTTATAGTTCGGCGCGTGCGCAGAGGGGGTGCGCCCGCACCGCGGACCGAGCCGCGCCGCGTGTGAAAGTATTGGGACATGCCATTGATAATAGGCGAATATCATACACATTTCAATGGCAATCGCCGGTGGATTCGGCTGCTTATGATTTAGTGTGTGATTTTGGACCATCATGGCTCACTTCTTGGCGTTATTAAGTTAGTGCTTCGTTCAGCAGTGTTCCTATGGATAGATTTGCCCATTTTGTATCGTAAATGATCAAGTGATATGGTATCAAATTTTTCTTTCGCTAAGGTTTTTCGTTATTTATCTCTGGTGTTTATGAAAAGGATTTATCTAGGTTTATTGAATTACTTTCGTTTAACGTGTTTTTTAAAATAACGGTGTGATTAAGACTTATAAATACCGCCTTTCAATCTATTTGTCGTGATTAGCAGAACATGTGTTTTTGCATTTTACTAGGTTCGTTTATCATTCTGTATGTCCTGTGCTATTGATGTAGTGATAATGTTAACGTTTCTTATGTGCCGTTATGATAAACTAATCGTGCTGTTATCGACGCGTTGACAGTTTCGCTAGACAATTATGAAAATATACATGAATGCAAATGAGATTACTTTATGACTAGAATCTATAAAACAATAGGTTTATGAAGGTTTAGTGATATCATTTGTCTTAAGTTCTAATATATATGATTTTTTCTGCCAGCATAGAAGTGGTTGCCCCTATTATATGTAATTTAGTTATAGACGCCGAAACTTGTGAAAATGCTTAGTAACATAATTGTCTTGTGAAATATCTTCACAGGATATGTAGCTTTTTTGTGTCTTTTGAGTCTCGTATTGATTTATGACTTTCCATTTTTCAGTAATATCAGTATTTAATTATTATTCTAAGTCTGTAAGGTTTAATTGCAGGGCAAATGCAATTCTTCCTTCTTTTCTTTTTCTTTTTTCTGAGCAATCTGACAATTCATCAATCAATAAAGGGTAACAGGGTATAAGTAGGGTTAGGGTCTCAATTCATTCAATTCATTAAGTAGGAATTCAACTCAAAATTTTCTGGGCCTATCGCTGCCCAATCGGTGTCATTGCCACTTTTGCTCAATTTTCTTTTAGCGTGCGGCAGATATGAACTGCCCTTTTATATTTATAAAGCCAAATACAGCAGAAGGGCATTACAGGGCTCTAGCTATTAAGACGTATTCCTTCTATGATATTTGTGGGACTCTTAATTTAGTCGGCATCATTATTTCGATATGGATATCGTTATGGCCATATTATTATGTTCAGCAGTAATTAAAATTATGGTGATGATGTAATATCACGCATGTATTACTTAAAGGGAGAAAACATAGGTTGATTGACAGTGCACATCCTTTTCGTTTTCGTTTTTTTTTTATCTTGGAGAAATGCCACCACCACGGGGAGATAGCGCAGTTATGTGGGACTCCAACCCACTAAAACTCCATGGTGTCCTCCTGTGCCGTTTGTGAACACGGGAATGCGTCAGCACTTACCGCGAACCCGCCGCTGCCGTCCGTCACCTGACCCACCTCTGGGGAGCACCCCTCATCACCGGCGCACGAGAACACGTTGCACGCCGTGACCACCCCAGGGACCAAACCAGCATATTCGAGCCAGACGACCCCGTGTTTGGCAACCTTGGTCCCCCTGTGACGGGCCAGGTCAGTGACGCCGCCACCTATCACCATTCGGCCACAGGGGATAGGGACCTCCCCTGCGTCCCCACCGCGTCCGCCATCAGACGGTAGTGACCCCATAAAGGCTTTGGAAGGTAGGGAGAGCGGTTCACCGCATAACCGGCACTCCTCTCCTCCTCCAACCCTCAGCCGCGATATCGTATCGGAGGCCCTAGGAAGCTCCATACGACATCGCGGCCCGCCTCAGTTGCGATGTCGCCTCTGTTAGCAAGCGGCACCGCAAACCACTTGGTGGCCAAAGCCATGACGAGCGGCTCCTCCTCGGGTTCCTCTTCGCTTCACCGTCGGTGACCAAGCCACGGCCACTGAGCCCTCCACCTCGACAATGCGGGAACCCATCAGGGGAAGGGGGGGACTGTGTACATCCTGATTGCAGAATTATGTTCTTAAATCATCCTACATGTAATAAGGGGCTGATCTATACTGATGATAATATAGTTAGGTGCGTGCATCTGTTTTCCTCCCTTTAAAGTTCAAACAAGTCCTGTTATCAAAATCTTCTGCGCCGGCGCAGAAAGCGAATCGACCTGTGTAATAACTGCACTAATTATGCAACAAATGCCTCATTGTTGCCAGCCTACATGTCTAGATTGTCCGCTGATTAGAAACACTCGTTTTTTGTGCTAATGATTTTTAATCTATACATTATGTAGTTGATAGTTTTTGTTCTGTAGCTTTGAATTGCAAATCAAATAGTTTTGTCTTTGTTTGATGATTTCCATTTAAGAATTTTAAGAGGATATGAGGTCCATTGCATTTTAAGGTGCGTAGATGAATTTTTTGTAAAGGTCAAATAATATCCTGTTTCAGTAGACTTCAGAATCCTCAAAAAGTCAGAATTAATTGTGCTAAACAATTTAATCTATGGGGGAACCAATTCAGTGCAATAATATCTATAGCAATAACCATTCCGACATCAGCTTTACGATATGGAAACTTGCTAGTGATAACCAAAATAGTTCCTAAACTTTCCTACATTAAATACATACATATATAAACTCACGCTTTTTGCCGACGGGGGTCGGTAGAAACTACAGAACGCCACCAGAAAACATATGTAAGGATTATAACTTATAATTTATTTCAAATCGAGCAAAATTGGCTTTAGTATACCACAAATCTTAGATTTATGTTTATTTTACATGAAATTAAACCCATAGGAAATCTCAAGGTGACTCTTTATGTTTAAGAATCAGAAGAAGTTTTATGATATTGATTTCCAGTAGTTATAGGTTCTCCTCAAGCTTTTTAAATAAAGCAATAAAACACCCCGGTTATTAAGACGTATTAAGAAAATGAAATAATGCGTGGGTTTGTGAAATTAAACTCTTGTATGGCCATAACACCAATCACATCGAATCACAGTGGTCCTTAATAGCTTACTCACAAACAGAATGGATATAAAAGTAATGAACGATACGACTACCTATTTTTATGATCATCATAACTTTCGAGAGTGTAAACAAAGACTGTGCTACCAAAAACTCTGTATGTATTTATTTTGTATGTATCAATGTTCTGTTGAAATATCCTGAAAACTTTACATTTCAAGCAAACCAAAGCGTGATTGTGAAGCCCGGCAAGGGAATCTCTAACACCTAAACGTTTTTTTTTAATAACAGTGGCCATTTTGTGCCCTAAAAATGGAAAAATCCTACAAACAGTTTGGATTATTTTTAATTATCCTCAGCAGTAGATATATTTCTGCTGATCAACTTTTTACTATTATGTTCTGTTATCTTGTGATTTTTGTGTTGTGTTGCCTCTGAGTCGAATAAAAATGTTATTTATTCTATTCATAATTCTATTCTAGAATACCGAGGTATGTGTAGCTAGCCACAGGTTACAAATTGGAGACGGAGCAGTAAGGGCAGCTTAGGCTTTACGAGAAACCATCCCATGATCTCATCTCTAGCTGTTCTGTGTTAAGGCACTTTTCCTACCGCCGACGATCAGCGAATAAAGCTAGAAACTATAAACGAGTTGGCTAGCAGCGAGAAGCGAGTGTGTTGTTCCGATAGTAGTTTGGGCGACGGGCGATTACTCGCACCACTCGCTCGGGGCGACTGCACTGTAGGTAGAAATGATCACTGGTTGATCTCTCGGCGTGAGTTCTGACCGCCAAGTGAGCATAACTTTGATAGCTCTTGTCGCTGCGACAAACTTGTGATGAGAGAGTACTCGCTGTCAGTGTGAACAGCCAGCGATCAACTATTACTATTTGTGTCGCTTTTATTGACACGGGATCTTATATATTTTGTACGTTTCTTTAGCGAGAAAATAGTCGATAACTAATCGCTTACTCGTCGGCGGTGGAACAAGCAACCAACTAGGTATCCATCTCATTTTACATACTATTCTTAATGCACTAAGTGTAGCGTTTACGTAAGATAATAAGGTTTTGAGAATATGGGGCACTGCGGTGACCGTGGAGGCTGGTGACGAACACGACGGATACTATTTCGTTTGTAACTAACACATGTTTAGATGTGTTAAATATACATACTATATTATGATGTGACGAGTCCTCGAATCTGCGTCTTTGTTTAAATGGTCACAAGCACTACTCCTATGCATGAGGTACTGGGTTAGATGCCCGGGTTGGGTAAAGGGTTAAGGGCCTTCCACTGCTTTAATGCCGTAAAACGGTGACTTTCTAAAGCATACTCCTTAGTAACGGTTAGGTAAAAAGATTTGAAAAAAAAACATATTATTGATTCATGTACAAGGTTTTTTCGTGTAACTAATAGATTTAATTTAAAAAAAAAAAAATAACACGATATTTTTGCGCTACTTTTGGATACTCCTCCAAAACGACTTGGATGTTTCAAAATATTTTATCACAGAAAAAATTATGGCTAGAATTTCTTAATAACTGAAATAGCATATGTAAATCAAAGAAAAATTGTAAACGAAACTGTCCAAAAGGAGTTTCAATATTGATATTCTGGCTCCGAGCGGGCGCACGGCTAGTACTGCGTTAACATTGGGGAATATATACGCCTTAAGGGTACACTAGTTGACGGCACGAACTATTTTGTGCGCGGGTTTAAAATGCATTTTATATCAACCGAAAACACGTGCGGAAGAGATAGATGCTGTGATGAGCAGTAGGAAGCTAGTTCGCGTACGAATACAGACTTTTGCAAATTTGTAGCGAAATGGATAATGATTTAGGACGAAACCGAGCGCGCGAAATTTTATAAACAGACCTTTGGCAGTCTAGATATCATGAAAAAACGACTCAATCTATCTGTTCATAATAAAATTATTTACATTGTTGAACTACTAATCTATCCCTGTATGGAGGCCGTTTTGCAATTTTCCGTCTTCTTATGGTATTTATTTGCACCCAAAAATTACACGACACTAATTTTAACGCACTATCACTTTTTATTTTGAATGTACATCGTCAAACAGTGGAATAATCCCTAGACTACGTTTGTATGGAAGAATTTTCGACTAGTAACTAGTTTTTGTAACCTTAATATTGGGTGTTTCCATCTGGATTGGCCCAGTAGGAGTCTTTACTTGTGCCCGATCGTTGGTAATATACTACTGTTGGTAATATAATAGGTTTGTTAGTAAATTAGAATAAATCGAAGATATATTTGAATTGAAACCGTGTTTTTGTAGTCTCGTAGACTCTGATGTATAGTGCTTTTAAAACATTATGATATGTCGGTACGTAAACAAACAATAGTACATTGTTATCCTAGGGGTGAAAGTAACTTATTTAGTCCCGAGACGGGGTTTGGCGCCGATACGCCGAACGAAGTGAGGGCGCCAATAGTTCGAGGGACTAAATAAGTCTTTAACCCGAGGTAAACACTGTGCTTTTCATTACAAATATAAGGAAATAAAAATAAAAACATGAATTAGCTAAAGAAAAAATGATTGCCGCTTTCCCTCCTATTTTGTTTGTTTTTTTTCTGTGGCCGCCCTGCTATTCAGCCATTATTTTTTATTTTCATCATTGAAAAAATGGTAAATATTTTGCCCAAATCTAAGTTATTTTAAAGAAATTGTTGAAACTAAGTTATAATAAAGTTATTTAAAAAATATATATTCTTTAATCAATACTTAACTTTAAGTTATTTCAATTTTACTTCGTGGTTGTATAGAAAGTTGGAACATGGTTCAATAGATATGTGAAAAGGAACTAGTTTTTTTTTTAAATAATTTGACAGCTGTCAGTTGAAATCGATTCTCCCTAGGGCTGAAAAGTATTACTTTCAACCCGCTCCTCAAGCAACTTCAGACCTACTTTCCGAGTATGAGTAATGAAAAGAAGCATTACTTTTTAAGGCATAAAGTGATTGGTGAGGGCTGCATGTAAAAGATAAAATGCGTTGCTACTGATCGTACACATCTTACGACGTGCAAAGATGAATTGCCAGATAGAAGATAGACATTGCTTATTAAAAATAAACTTTATATAAATAAAGGGAACGCCAGCAAAAAAAAAGCTGATTGACTGACTGACTGATCGATCAAAGCTCAGCCAAAACCGCTGGGCTTAGAACCATGCAAGGAAAAATCCTTCTATTTAAAGTTTGCAAGAAAAATGTAAATACTTTGGCCAAAATTCTTGAAACATGGCACAAATAAAGGTTGTCATTATTACTTTTTCGAAACTACCCCCAAAAGATCATTTAGGGGGTGTTGAAGTTTGTATGGAAAATCTGATTTATTTGGTTAATAAACTTGAAACTTGGCATAATTTATAAATAGGGTTTCAGGGTGCACTAAGAAAAAGGTTTTTGAAAATTCAACCTTTAAGGTGGTGAAAAAGGGTGTTGAAAGTTTTTATGAAAATCTTATTAATTCGGCTAATATTTTCGAAACTTGACAGAATTAGTTATTTAAGTAAATCTACGATACCCCATTTTTTATGGATTTAACAATCGCTTTAGGTCGCCTTCACTAACTGCACATAAGAAAGTCATCTGTATGATAAAATACGAAATCACGCGAATGAAGTCGCGGGCGGAGTGCCAGTGGAAAATATTAGGAAAATTATTTCATCGCAGCATTATTACGTTTACATAAATACATAATTAATAATAATAATAATAAAATTTATTTAAAATCATTTGGTATAACAATAATTACAATTTTTGCTTAAATCTATGTCAAGTTCACACGTGTTATGTGCCTGAACTAGGTAATCCTGTGTTTCAGGCGAAAAGAGTACTTTTTTTTTTTAATAATTACTGAAAAACAAATATATGGTAGTCTTAGGTATTTTTTTAAGGGTGTAATTAATACAATAAAATTCTTATTTTCTAACATCTTAGATACTAATACCTATTTTAATACAAGTAATAACTTCTCTGTATCTTCATAGGACATATTTTGTAGAATTTCTTTGAGAATTCTCTTACAGTTACAGTAATTTAGGGAATAAATGTAATAATTAAGCACCTATAGTAAGTTTGTAGAGCTCACTTTGCTTTTGGTATGTCGAGATAAACAACAAACCTACGCAACCGTAAGTAAACAATAAAGGATAATACGAATAAACATCTTCAATGAAAACATCAACATACAAATTAATAATGTTGGTGTCATTAAACTCATCTCTATTTGTCGTTTGGGCAGCTCAAGGCTTGACATCGAGTAATCACTTTATGTGCCAGTAAAGGTTGTGGCAGACTGGCGTGACGCGACAATGCAACAGCGATGCTACAATTGAATAATTGTTCTATAGACTCTTTTTAGGGTTCCGTACGCAAAGGATCCAAACGGAACCCTATTGCTGTCACTCACGTGACCGTCTGTCTGTCGGTCGTCTGTCACACTCTTTGTTTCGAAGAAATTTTTAACTTCCCATTGCCTTATGAACTTGAAATTTTGTGATAATTTTTATTATTACCTACGCGTATTTTACTAACAAATGCCAAAATATTGATAATATGGACCCCGACACGCACTTGGGTCGGTTTTATTTTGTTTTTAGAGAGATATTTTGACAGTCGTTACGGATGTTCAGAATAAAAATATCTGACACCAGTCTTTCCAAAGCTGAAAACGGTACCCTGTTATCCAGTTACTGGGTTGCGGAGGTCAGAGAGGTAGACGCTCCATGTAAAAGCTATATCCGTTTACTCCAACATAGTTAGGCAAAGGGTAGGCTGATTGATGTAGTATCTGATTGATTGATACCTAAACTCCATTTGAAATAACATTAGACATGTTTCCAATTTTTTTTACAGTCCGCTCAACCGATTTTGAGTTCTATCCCGTAAACATAAGGATGACATAAAAAGCATAAACCTGTTACCAAAACCAACTGTTTACTACAGCTACCATTTGTCGTAACACCAATGCAATAGAAGTCAAAATCGGTTAAACGGGCTGTAACATGGGCTAATTTAAACGTCTAATGTATCGCAAATGGAGTATAATGCTTGGAAAAAATTGGAAGGTGATAAAAACTCAGGATGGGATATGAAAAATAGTCGCCGAATCGGTGTCGCACTCTCACAGCATTCCTGTCTGTGGGAGTCTTTATGTGACAGTAATGTGCCCAGCGATCGTCGCACGCGCATCGTCATGTTCCCCAGGTCAATTTTGATGTCATAAGTTTAAAAAATTCTAAAGTTTCTGATTTTTTGCCTATGGATAAAGTCGTACCTATGTAGCTTATTATTGCGTTTTGTGTCACATCTGTTACTTGCATTTTCAGTAATTCGATGATTTGTGGTTGATAATTTTTATTCAAATCAAAACTGGCAAAAAAAAAATAAAGTTTAAAATAATTATGGTATCATATCTAGGATAGCCTGTGGAGTGTGCAAACCCAATTTGTGTCATATTTGCCCAGTGCAAACTGAAATAGGGTCAGTATGTAAAAACAGTGCGAAAAAAAAATTAAAGTTTATGAAATAACTATTTCCCTTCTCAGATCACTTAAATATGCCTATTATTTAAATTTGTGCCAAATTAGGGCACGCAATTTTAAGATTTTCAATTGTTTTGTTTTTCCAAGCTACAAACGCTTCTAAAAAATATTATAATTATTAGAGTTCACATAATCAATATCATAAATGCATGAAAAATCGACATTGTAAATTTGTGTCATTTTCATGCACGATAAGTATTTAAATGAATAAAACACAAAAACAATGGTTGCGGTCGAAGCAGGCAGTCGAAGCGGGCGGACGCCGTCAGGCGGCATTACGCACGCACACAATCATGTTCGTTCGGTACGATTTCTTTTTAGATGCGAAGGCTTCCTATATAAATAACATAACTATCATATTGAGTAATTATTGACTCTTATCTCCGCCACGTAATAAACAAATGTGTAGGTAACCTATAGAGATGAAAATAATGACGTGCGAATTATGTACAAAGCGCGCGTGTCTGCATTCTCATTGCCTACGAATGTCAATTTTCAATGCTAAGAAGACGGTCAATATGGTAAATATTATATTAGATTGACCCTTCGATTCGCTTCGAATTTGAACCTGAAAGCGGTAGGTAGGTAGGTATCGGCATACCTACCTATATAGCTTTCAGATTCAAATTAGCCGTATAACAAAAAAGCGGTAGGTAGGTAGCTAGGTATCGGCGTACCTACCTACCGCTTTTTTGTTATACGGCTTCTCGATATCCCGCGCCCCGCTTCGAGTAGGCAGTGTACAGTCAGCAATACAAAATATACACGAAGCAAAAAATTCTAGATATTTTTGTTGTGTGGTGATAGTGATTAAGTTTAGTTTTATTACAGCGCGCTCCTTAAAACAGTCTGCTTTTCCGTGATCCCTTACAATTTTCGATTTTATGAACTTCAATAATCCTCTTTCTTTAACAATCACTGTATTAACGTCTAGTATGAGACCACATATCGACACCCAATATGAATAACATTGTATCTTTAGTTACACATTGGGTTACAACTTTATGTCATACTAGCTGTTGCCCGCGGCTTCACTCCCGTGGACCACCACACAGGACCCGTTATTGGGATAAAAATATAGCCTATGTCACTCAGGAATAATGTAGCTTTCTATTGGTAAAAGAATTTTGTAAATTGGTCCTGTAGTTTCGGAGCCTATTCGGTAAAAACAAACAAACAAACAAAAAATCTTTCCTCTTTATAATATTAGAGTATAGATGAAATCAGCAAGAACAGAACTTTATTTCTGCCTTTTAACCGTATTTCTGTGCCAATAAGAACTACTTTTGTAAAATAAAATAAATTCATTGTAATTAAAAATGAAAAATGTTTCTACTAAAGTATACTTGTAAATCAAGTTCCAATACACAAAAGTTTGGGTAACAACGGTTTCTTTGTGTTAAATTCATTTTAAAATGACATACAATGTAATACAATTTAATTAATACAATTTAATACAATTTAAATTTTGGACTATTTATATTTTAATACAAGAGCGGTGGTCGCCCAGTGGTATCGGCCGCGACTTACAAGTTGTAGGTCGTGGGTTCGAGCCCAGGCAGGCGCTTTACTTTGTGTAAATTATTGCATCACCACTGCTTTCAAAACGGTGAAGGAAAACATCGTGAGGAAACCGGCATGTCCTAGAACCAAAAATTCGAAGACATGTGAAATCCACCAACCCGCACTGGGTCCGCTTGGTGGATAATGGCCCATTCCCTCTCACAGAGAGGAGGCCTGTGTCCCAGCAGTGGGAACATTAATAGGCTGATGATGTGTGATGTGTTATTTTAACCATAATTGTAATTTTAAGTTACAATGTTTTTATTCTCAAATGTAATCACTTACTTTAAATGTTATCATTGTTAAGAAAGATGGTGTTGACATCGAGAATAGGTTTTTAGTTCATCATTTGAATATAATCGTATCAGCATAAATGGCCTTGGAGAAAAACTAAGAGTAGTGTATATATATAGTAATGTTTTTAGACTCATTCAATATTACAGATATGTGAGAAAGGAGAATGATTAGAAAAAAATGTGAAGAAGTAATTGCAAACATTAGGATAGGATGCATGGTCCCCCTTTTCCGAACTTAGACTACCATTTTGTCCATTGTGCGTTTAGGCTTCCTATCTGGGAGAGGGAATGGGCCGTAATCCACCACGCGCGTCCAGTGTCGGTTGATGGATGTTACATGTCTTCGTTTTTTTTTTTTTACTTCTGTGTTTTGAGAGCAGTGGTGATGAAATAATTTACACAAAGTAAAGCGCGTGCCTGGTTTCGAACCCACGACCATACTTGTGAGTCAAGTCTGTTACCACTGGGCCATCACTGCTATAATAATAATAATTAATCATCTACCATCATTCTACTATCCACTACGTGGTATGCATTGCAATAGGGGGACCGTATTTTTTGTATTTGATATGCTCGCGCTTGAACACTACCTCACCTGATGTTAAGCGATGACGTGGTCGAACATGAAGCACGCTTACCTAAAAGTAACCTATTCAAAAAACTCCAAAAAACTCCAACTTGTACCTATCGGGCAACACAGACTCCGGCAGGGAATGCCACTTCTTAGCTGTGCGCACAATGAAAGTATTCCCAAAACGTTTAGTGCGTATGGGTGAGATCCCCACCATCTATCGATAGCAAATCACCGTACGTCTTGTAGTCCCATGATGTAATGGGCTAGGTGGAATTAGATCATGTAATTCCATTGCACACTCCCCGAAATGCAACCGATAAAAAACCGATAAGCTAGCAACTCGGCGACGATGTTCAAGGCTCTGGAGCTTTGACTCGACCAGTGCCTCATTTCCGATGAGCTTCTTGACCCGTTTTTTGATAAACTTAAGTGCGTCAAGCTGGTATTTGGCAGATCCGTCCGAGAAATGAGAACAGTACTATATACATAATCAAACTTGCGCTTGATAAAACTTGAGCAACTGTTCTGGCGTGAATAAACGTCTGACTTTTGCGAGGATCCCCAACTTTTTGGCAGCCAACTGAGCGTTCGCCTCAATGTATGGTCCAAAATTGAGGAACGTGTTAAAAGTAATGCCAAGAAGCTCAAAATGGTCCATTAACGCAACGTTTACACTTCCGAGGGAAGGAGCCGAGTGGAATTGGCTCATTTTAGCGGAAAAAAGACATGCCTGGGTTTTAGCGGCATAAACCTGACCAAATTGGCATCGCCCCATTTGGAGACTGCCTTCAAGGATAAACTGAAACGCTCCACCATACCATCACAAAGGACAAGGATAGACAAGTACCTCTCAGCAACAGTGCTGTCGTCTGCATACCCAAGTTTTTAGCAGATCATTCATGTGCAGCTAAAATAAAGTTGCTGAGAGTACCAACCCTTGAGGGATCCATTCATATCCAATTGGTCCGACGAGCAGCCATCGATAACCATTCGAATGGATCGATCCCTCAAGAAATCTGCAATCCAATCACACATACTATTACCAGGCAGACCGGATGAAGGAAGCTTACTAATAAGGCTTCCGTGCCAGACCCTATCGAAAGCTTTCGAGTTGTCGAGAGAGACGGCAAGCGCCTCCCCTTGCCTCTCGATGGCCTTACTCAAGATGTAAATGTAGAAGATCCCCTGTAGAACGATATCGGCGGCAGCCGTGTTTAGCTTCTAGGTATGCCAGCACACGTAGAGATGGGTCTGTAATTGGTCGGGTTAGATGGACTGTCCTTCTGGGACACGGGCTGTACGTTAGCTTACTTCCAAGCATTCGGCACTTTTCCAGTTTCATACGAAAGGCGAAATAGACGTGTCAAGATCGAAGATAGTTCGGGCGCACAAGTTTTAAGGACAAGTGCTAGTATCCCGTCCGGTCCACTAGCTTTGTTTAAGTCGAGGTTGCAGAGTACGAACCCTACGAACTTCAAATAGAGAGGCAAATAAGTTTGCCTTCTCCTCAGCGAAGTGGGCTAGCGACTCGTCGATAGTTTTAGCAGTGGTCGTAGTGAGGGATGGTAGAAGTTCGACTCAACCGACTTACCCAGGAACCAAAATGCTTTACTACCTGCTGGGTAAGAAGCTAGTTATGTCCCTATTCGGCCAATGTGGCCGAACCGAGCCCCTCGCAACTCCTTCTTGCAGGACTTGGCAGCGCTGTTGAAGGCCTTCTTTTCTAACTTACGTGACTCGCACTAACCGTTCGAGCGTCGATCCATGCCAAATAAGCCTCATGTTTAAGCGCGTCTGCGTGGCCGGCCTTTGCTAGACATTGGTAAGTCAGAGAACGGAATGTAGTACTTAATTCTCCAACGCAACACATCAGTCACGGCGTCCGCGCAAGATGAGGGATCAGCATGCGAAGAAAGATCGTATCTCATCCCAATCTGCCAACTTATACCTACAAACCCGCCGTGTGCCTCTTGGGCGAAGAGTAGACGGACACAGACTTTACCAGACAGCGGTCGGAACTACCCAAGGTGAAGTTATCGACATAGAGTACCTACCTATATATATTTATTATTATATTTTTTATTATTATTATTATAATTTCAACTTGTATGTGTTAAATAAAAAATAAATAAAATTTCCCCTTAAACCTATCGGTCTGGATCGGTTTTCAGCAGAAGTTCCAAGCAATTGGCCGTGTGCGAATCAACATCCCCCGTTGCCGTTGCCCCCTGAACCAGATGGCTGATTAGCGCTAAGGAAAGCTTACGCATCTCTGTTCCAGCATGATCAATGCACTGGTATGGGAAGAGCCACTCCTGGTGGTGAGCATTAAAGTCCCCCCGTGTCACTAATTGGCCGTAAGGGTACCGCTGCTGTGCCACATCAGCCGCTTCAATGAATATTAATTGAATTACAATAATTATTAAAAAACGAGTTTTATTAGCTCTTCCATAGTACTTCCTGTACTATGGAACCTGTCTTTTTATCCGAATGTAACATTGACACACATTGTAATTGATGCTTACAATAATATTTATCAAAGATGTTGTATGTATAATTTTGAATCGTACAATAAGATACAATAATATTCACAGAAAAAGTCTTTCAAGTTTTCATGACCCCATTGTAACGGTAGTTACAATGCTATATTAAAAATGCTTAAAATCTGTACATCGTAACATTGCAAAAATCATACTTGGAGTGATTTTAACAAAACTGAAAGAGCAATTAAAATTAGTAACATGAAACCTACAATTGTACAAAACAACTTATGCCTGCAGCTGAAAATAAATAATAAACAATGCAAAAAAATGCTGTGTTGAAAACCATGCCTATTAAGGCATGGTTTTCAACACAGCATTTAACTCATTATTTAGGTTTTTAACTCATTAGAGTTACAATACCTGCATTTAAGTCTTTCACAGCTTCATAACTAACTTGCGCAAAATACTTAAATCAGAGTTAGTTGCTGACACTAGGTTAAATTGACAGTTTGATATACAATATTGTCAATTGAACCTCGTGTTAGCAATTCTGAAAGTATTTCGTGCAAGTGGGCCTTAATCAATCGAATACATCATAAATAACGCACGCACTTCTTTGTTGCAACTTACAAATACCGAATGTAAACAAAGAAACGCGCCGCGCGTCTGGCTGGCTGGCACCCGCCCGCCGCCCGCGCCCGCGCCCGCGCTTTTATACGCGCTCGCCCTTCGTGCGAAGAAGTCTAGTTTTTTTAAAAATAATATGATATCGTGGATAAAAATGACACAAATTATGAATAGTGTT
This sequence comes from Orthosia incerta, assembly GCA_948252205.1. Classification (NCBI taxonomy): domain Eukaryota; kingdom Metazoa; phylum Arthropoda; class Insecta; order Lepidoptera; family Noctuidae; genus Orthosia; species Orthosia incerta. The sequence continues at coordinate 10,253,105 of OX411756.1, read as the reverse complement.
TTGTTATACCATAATAATCAAAAGTACGTAAACTCTAATAACTTGCATTTTCTTTTGTGGATATTACAAGTTGTTGTAGTAAAAAAATTAAATTTCTATAAAAGCCGTGGATGAATTCGACACAAAATATTTTAAACAACAGATATCAGTACTGAAAAACGCGTAACACCTATTTTACCTATTATAATATTCTTTTAGAGCTAGTTGGGCTACGTGTTAGGTACTGGTTAAGTATTAGGATTCCCGTGGACAGAGATGACACAAAATGCTTATGTACATCAGTTACTACTTCGTTATTATCATGAAAGTAAAATTTTCATCTCTAATTTTCTTTTCGGCCAATACTGGTCGAAAAGACAAATACCTAAATTTCTACCTATGCAAATACCTAGGATGATACAAACTTATGTATTAGGTTGGGCAAATGGTCCGGAAACTATATGCAAAACACAAACAACTTTAATATTTTTGAAACCTCAAAACCTAGCGCTATCGGTCTAACTGTGCTACGACGACGCTACACTGTTTTTCGTAGCAGAATACACGCGAATCACGTATCTTCTTATTTTACTTACTATAATTAATTCACTTTCAATTTCGGCTGGCGAAATTAATTTTACTTTTGGTTCTTGAATTAGTCACCTTGTTATTTTATATAGGCAAGTTATTTAAATTGTTTCAGTGTAACAAAAATTAGCAATACAACCATAATTATGTTTTTAATGATACAAAATAAACAATTTATCTATACTTACTATGGTTTTTTTGCATCTTAATCGACTTCCAAAACAGGAAGCAGGTTATGTGGTTTAGTTTAGGTAGGTATGTATAACCTCAGTTTTCTGATTTATTTCTTGAGCTGAATTAGACCATTTCAGGATGAGACAAAGGCCTACAAACTCTACGTCGTCCTGAGTTTTTAAGGACTAATTATATTTATCTATTTGCTAGCTGCTTCACTCCCGCGTCAACTGGCTACCCTGCGTACCCTGCCAACCCTACCTACCCTGCCTACCCTGTTTTCCCTGCCTACCCTATCTACACTACCTACCCTACCTACCCTACCCTACCTACCTACCTAATAATGTTCATGTATCATCAATAGTTTTCTCAGCGCACGCCAAAGAATGAATTTTATAGGCAACATTTTGCTACTTTGGGTTACATTATTGCAATTTTCATAAGGATCTCTAATATTTTTGAAAATATATTATAGCCTATGACACTCAGCAATAATGTAGCTTTCTACTGGTGAAGGAATTTTCAAAATCGGTTCAGTAGATCCAGAGATTACCACCTACAACGTCACAAACTCACAAACTTTACCTCTTTATAATATTATATTATAGTTTAGAAAATAAAGTATCTTTGTACTCAATTAGTGGGAAGTAGCTGTCATATGTCAGCAAGTATGTTGCGGCGTTAACTAGTGTAGCGAAAAGCACAATTAGTTGGCAATGATGTATCGTTTCAACACTGAATAGCAGCTGTTTATGCAGCGAGTAACTGATGTAACGACGCCCAGTGTTGAGTGATGCTTTGGTAATGAGCGACGAGGTTGTGGCCGAGTGCGGACACCTACGACTTGATATTGGTGGTATTATAATTAAGTATTTACTAGTTTTTTTGAGAGCAGTGGTGGCCCAATGGCCCAGGTCGTGGATTCGAGCCCAGGCAGGCGCTTTACTTTGTGCAAATTATTTCATCACCACTGCTCTCAAAACGGTGAAGGAAAACATCGTGAGGGAACCGGCATGTCCTAGAACCGAAAATTTGAAGACATGTGACATCCACCAACCCGCACTGGGCCCGCGTGGTGGATTCCCTCTCACAGAGTGGAGGCCTGTATCCCAACAGTGGGAACATTAATAGGCTGATGATGTGATGTTATGTAGCTTTTTTTACTTCGAATATTTTTCAGTTCACCATACAAACTTCTACCCCTTTCCACCCCGTTAAGGATGATTTCCGGAATAAAAACTACTATCTTATGTCCTTTTACAAGGTCCAATCTATCTCTATACCAATTTCATCTGAATCAGTTCAGCGGTTTAAATGTGAGGTAACATACAGACAGAAAGAGTTACTTTGCATTTATAATATTAGTATGGATGGTTCCATACAACAGCTTTATTGGGAGATATGTTTGAGCCGTTTGGGGTTGAAACATTAGGTCCACGGGGTCCGAGTGCTCATCGAGTTTTACGAAACATAGTAAACAGATACTGGAATCTTCACGTAAACTTTTGCTGCTGGGCTGAGCTTTTCCTAAAGTCCGAGTCCGATTGTATGCGATTCTGTATTTTTCAATCGGTTTTTATAAAACGTTGTTCGTTATTCATTCAAATATGGAATGGTTTCCTTCATGCCGTGGAAAGTTTAAAATGAGAATAAAATAAATAAAATAATCGACAAACGTAAATGATAAACGCTTTAGCATTAATAAAAGTAATTGAATAAGTACTTCCTTACCCCAAAAGTCGTCGGAAGCAACGATGAGAAATGGTTAACTTCAAGAAAAATCTCTACAGACTTTATTATTGTTGGTTTTACGCCAGTAGGCACAACCAGTTTTCTCGATGATCTCATTAAGAACTCCACATGTACTAAAGACTATTCGGAAAATACTTAACTTAAACGTATTATTTAAGAAAAACGTTATCCCCTATTTCTAATTAAAAAATTCGTAGTTGAGAATTAATTAATGGACGCACGGTTGGCGCAGTGGTTGAGCGATTGACTGCTGCGCTGCGTGTCGCGGGTTCGATTCCCGCACGGAACAAATATTTGTATGATCTATAAATAGTTGTTCCGGCTCTGGGTGTTTGTGTATGTGAGTTTACATGTTTGTAAACGCACCCACGATACAGGAGAAATTCCTAGTGTGGGGCAAAGTTTGAAAAAAAAAACTCTATTTTAGCCAGAGAACCTGTCAAAATAACCATTAAAGTAGGGTTTGACACGTTCTTAAGCCCGAATACTCAATTCAGAAACCTGGCCAAGTTTCTAGTCAGTATTTCACAATATATAGATTTACCGGTTGCATCCTTCGAAAATACTGAAATAATAAATAAAGAGAAGACAATTTGTATATAGTTTAAGTAGTTAGTTTAAGTATAATTTTGTAAAGTTTACTTTTGTTTAGTGTGTACATATTTAAACCTTTGTTTTACAAATAAAAAGAAAAGCAGTTTTAATCTTCTCAAAATAAACAGGCAAGATAGGTTGTCACTTCATGTAAATCGTTGTTTAGCTGCATTTGTTACACTGGGAGCCGACCTAAACATAATCGGGAAGAGGATTTTTTGGGACAATTCCACCGCACTATTCCCATTAACCACTGCTACTCCTGAAAACCAGAATGGCGACCATTAGAAAAGGACCGAGTCAAATAAATTTGACTGTCTTGGATCCCGCAACGAAATTAATCAGAAAAGAATAACGGAGAAGTAGGGAAAAACATAATTTCCACTTCCCTCCATATCAAACAGGAGACAAAACGAACAAGGCCAATAGGCACAAAGGGTCGTTTAAAACTGGGATAAGCCCAGTTGCCTAGCATCGCGGATAAACATTATTAAAATTATCACGAGAAGAGGTTAGATGGTAAAAGGGATACAGGATGGTGAAAAAGTACATTAGGTAATAAACTTTCAGAATGATGCAGGATTTAAATAATTGCTCAGCCGTGACAGCAAATTGTTCGCTGTGCAACACCGAAGGCAGCAAATTGTTTTGTTCGGTGCAATAAAGGATTATGATTAAAAATAAGACTATGAGTAAAGCCTGCGCCGTTATACAAATTTCACGCCTGCGACCGGCTCGGTGGTAGGTACAGACATAGTACATGCAATCAATCATGCAATTAGTTTTCAGACATGACGTGAAACAATATGTACAGCCTTTCTCTCTATGCGGATATTCTGATTTTAATCGCCACGAGATCATAATAATATCTTTTATCTGATCTATCAATCTTAGGTGTAAACAGTTTGTTGATTTTGTTTTACTTTGAAATTGCCAATTCACAGACACCCGTGAGAAAAGTGTTAGTAATATTTGTGGATAGATGGAGAGGGAGAGAACAGCTTACAAAAGAAGCATGATCTGTGTGAGGAGAGGAGTGATATGAAAGAAAAGGGAGTCAGTGATAGCGTAGCCGTTATCACGACGAATGGTTTTTTTTAATTTTGCCACCTATTCCGGAACAACTATCTGTAGGCCATACAAATATTTGTTCCGTGCGGGAACCGAACCAAAAACACGCAGCGCAGCAGCCGATCGCTCAACCACTGCGCCAATTATGTTGCCAATGAAACAAAAACGTGTTGCGCAAGTAACACACTATGGCAAGAAGATGACGATAATGTAGAGTACCTATATAATTATCTACATAACACTTTTCCATTTTTGAAGTTTGATATTTTCATGAAAAAAAAGCCAATATTTACACAATAAACAAAAGTCAATTATAATTCCATTATCAAATTGTTTGCTACTGAAAATCAAATAGATTGGCATGGTTTGGCTTAATCATAATCGAATTCATTGAACTTCGGGGTACCTGTATTAAGTCCTGAATTAAATTATTAAAAACAAGACAGCAGCACAATATCTGATAACAAAACTTCGATTGTTAGAATTGTCAATGACAGATATCGTGATAATATAATTAACTTTATTATCTGTGGCCATCAATGTGGCCACCGTTTCCTCATTCTTTGTTTAATGGCTCAAAAAGTGCAAAATCCGCTCCGGTTACTAACCCATACCTTTTATTATCCAACTTGATGACGACAATTCAATATACTCTATAAGAACCATACATGTCTGGTTTATATCAGCAGAAAATGTTTGAATTACAGTTGATGAAGGCAATGTATTTGGTGTATGCATCTTTGTATCGCTAAAACTAGTACTCGTTACCGACCTTGTTGGTCTGCATATTCCACTTGCATAGTTCACGCTTCCGTTCAAAAGTGACATATTTCTTGGTTATATTTTTTTGTCTTTTAATTTCGTGGAATCTGGTCTGTTTTATTGCTGGCCAGTTCCTTACACATTACTTTTATGCGATTCTGAATTGTTCAATCGGTTTTTATAAAACATTGTTCGTTATTCATTCAAATATGGAATGGTTTCCTTCATGCCGTGGAAAGTTTTAAATGAGAATAAAATAAATAAAATAATCGACAAACGTAAATGATAAACGCTTTAGCATTAATAAAAGTAATTGAATAAGTACTTCCTCACCCCACAAGTCGTTGGAATCAACGATGAGAAATGGTTAACTTCAAGAAAAAATCTCTACAGACTTTATTATTGTTGGTTTTACGCCAGTACTATCTCACGACACGATGATCTTATTAAGGGCTCCACATTAATGTATTAACTATTCTGGAATATAGTAAAATGTTGTTTTTTTAACCGACTTCACAAAAGAGGAGGTTTTCAATACGACTGTATTTTTTATGTCTGTTACCTCAGAACTTTTTACTAGGTGAACCGATTTAGATGATTCTTTTTTAGGGTTCCGCGGCCAACAAGGAACCCTTATAGTTTCGCCACGTCTGTCTGTCCGTCCGTCCGTCCGCAGCTTAGCTCAGAGACCCTTCGTAATATAAAGCTATAATTTGACATGGATAAACATATTAATTAGCCGGCAAGGCAGTAAAATAAAACCATGAATATAAAAAAATTAGGGTACCTCCTGTACACGTTAAGTGGGGAAGGTCTTTTTTATTTTCTCTTCTATCCCACGGTGTGAGGTATCGTTGGATAGGGCATTCAAAAATATTACGGATCTGTGAAAACCATTATTCGATTAAGGGATCCGTTTGCGTAAAATTAAGCGATAATTTTTTGTTAGTCTGGTTTAGTTTTTATTTTTTTATTTAGTTAGGACCTGCTAGCTAAATCGTTGCTTTTGGATATGTGAAAAATTCACGGCCGTATTATATGTGTCGAAATTAAAAGGAACACTATCACAGCTAAGTAGGCTTTACAAGTTTACGAGTAATAGTCGACCAACTTATAAAATGTACTTGGAAAAGTGAAAATTTTATATATTGATGTATGGCATAAAACAACAGTTTTCGAACGGCAAAGTTAATTTTGTCTCTTTGTTAGAGCAATGTTCAGTTCTTTCATTGTGTACGAACGTTAGTAATGTTACCTATTTATTTTGGTGAATGTAACTGTATATACGGAACCCTCTAAGCGCGGTTTTTTATTTGTAAGCTGATGCTTCTCATGTGGTCCCATTTAAATTTATTTAAGACCTGATGAAGAACTTCGCAGATATACAATAGAAATCTTCAATTAATGACGGCAAATCTCTCGGGATAGCTGCAATCGCATGTCTGTTTATTGTTTACATCTTTTCAGAACATAAAATCACGCCGTTGCGCTTTAAAGGGATACACAAATGTGTATAGTTCACCCTGGTACACACTCATTTCCCTCCAAACTCGAGTGCGTCTTGTATCCGGCCTCATACCGAAACTAGGTTCATCGGAAAAGCAAACACAACGCCAGTCTTCTTTCAATCTGGCGGCTCTCATCATCTCTTCTCGTGTCAAATGACGTCGTCGCTCGATATCAATGCATTTTTTGTCAGTTCCGATGCAGAAATTGTAATAGTTTTGTAAAAACGCTATTAAACATTTAATAGGAATCCTGATTGACAGTTGATTGTCTATTTAAAGAATATTCTTTAAATTTAAAATTTAAAGAATATTCTTTATTCAAATATGAAATTTACAAAAAAGAATCAATAACGAAAGTTTAAAATAATAATCCTCAATTGCGGCGAAAAGGGGAGGGGGGTCAGGGGGCAGGGGGACTTATGGGTCCTTATGTTCAGCAGTGCACTCTTGCCACCACTAGACCAACAAGGCAGTTGTTGTATTTTCACTATGTTTAAAATGATATGAACAGACTTTCATATAGCCTTCTATTCGAGACAGGAAGTACTAACACACGCAAGTCACATACATAGTTCTATGCATTATGACAGTTGAAACGAACCATAGAGGGATAAAGGTAAATGTCAGGGATATGTCAAGAACGTAATGTGTATCAACTCTCGCGCAGGTTCGTGATCCGTACCTAATAGTTGTTAACCTTAAGCGTGGTGCACACAACGTAGAAGTTACGCGTTCTTTACGTAACTTTTCATGGCATAGCATAGCATAGCTCTAGCTACATATCTCTAGCTACATTGCTCTAGCTACATAGCTCTAGCTACATATCTCTAGCTACATTGCTCTAGCTACATAGCTCTAGCTACATAGCTCTAGCTACATAGCTCTAGCTACATAGCTCTAGCTACATAGCTCTAGCTACATAGCTCTAGCTACATAGCTCTAGCTACATAGCTCTAGCTACATTGCTCTAGCTACATTGCTCTAGCTACATTGCTCTAGCTACATAGCTCTAGCTACATAGCTCTAGCTACATAGCTCTAGCTACATAGCTCTAGCTACATAGCTCTAGCTACATAGCTCTAGCTACATAGCTCTAGCTACATTGCTCTAGCTACATAGCTCTAGCTACATAGCTCTAGCTACATAGCTCTAGCTACATAGCTCTAGCTACATAGCTCTAGCTACATAGCTCTAGCTACATAGCTCTAGCTACATTGCTCTAGCTACATAGCTCTAGCTACATAGCTCTAGCTACATAGCTCTAGCTACATTGCTCTAGCTACATAGCTCTAGCTACATTGCTCTAGCTACATTGCTCTAGCTACATTGCTCTAGCTACATTGCTCTAGCTACATTGCTCTAGCTACATTGCTCTAGCTACATTGCTCTAGCTACATTGCTCTAGCTACATAGCTCTAGCTACATAGCTCTAGCTACATTGCTCTAGCTACATTGCTCTAGCTACATAGCTCTAGCTACATAGCTCTAGCTACATTGCTCTAGCTACATAGCTCTAGCTACATAGCTCTAGCTACATAGCTCTAGCTACATAGCTCTAGCTACATAGCTCTAGCTACATAGCTCAAGCTAGTTCTCTTATGTTATCGAAACTACTGAGAACTATTGTAATTTATCTACGTTTGTTTGTAAACCTATGTTTGAAAGTAATCTGCAATTCTATATGGGAAACCAATCACAATGTGACCTGTGGCTTGACCTTCCATTATTGTAATGAATGCATTTTGCGCGGATTTCATGGTCCACTCATTAAAAAGTTCCTTGCAAAATATTATTCTGTTTGACCAGGAACTGATTTACATTATTGATGCGCTATAGACCCCAGGGGATCGCGTACGCAATAATAATCTAGTAAATTAATTGTGTCTCATTAGTCAAAGCTGAAAGCTTGATGGGTTAAACCGTTTTAAATGTACGAAATTGATTTGGCTCGTTTATTGGTGACATTGTCCAAATAAAAGTGATAAATTTATTTTTCCTTACTAAAAGAGCTAGTGCAAAATTTATCTACATAAATTATAATTTATGTAAATATTTTTTTATTCATTTAGTGCTTCACCGTCGACCACATCATCGCTTACCATCGACCACATCATCGCTTACCATCGACCACATCATCGCTTACCATCGACCACATCATCGCTTACCATCAGTTGAGATAGTAATCAAGCGCGAGCCTATCGATAATTTAAAGAAATCCTACAAGTAGGTAAACAAAACATACTTTTCCAATTGAATACAAAATAACCCTTGCAGCTTTTGAAAAAATGCCAAGTAGATTCTCACCAATGAGTGCGCAGCCTTACACCGTCTAGCGGTTGGCTAATGCGTCACCATCATAGAGCGTGACAGTTAACATTAGTACGAAATTTATGCTTAAGGTTGCCCTAGTCGACGGAACGAACTATTTTCTGCGCGGGGTTAAAATGCATGCTATCTCATCTAACAACACGTGCGAAAGAGATAGATGCTGTGATGAGCAGTAAGGAGCTAGTTCGCGTACTAATACACACTTTTGCAAATTTGTAGCGAAATGGATGCTGATTTTAATAAACGAGCTCGCGAAATTTTATAAACAGACCTTTGGGAATATGCATATCATGAAAAAACGACTAACTGTATGTGATCACAATAAAATTATTTGTATTGTTGAACTACTAGTCTATCCCTGTATGGTGACTGTTTTGCAATTTTCCTTCTTCTTATAGTATTTATTTGCGCCCAAAGATGCGTTAAAATTAGTGTTGACATATGGAACTTTCGATGCTCATAACATTCAAATATTTTTTTTACTTTTTTGTTTTCATACTAGATAATGATAAGTCAAATTGATTTCGTTTTTTATTTTGAACGTACATCGTTAAACAGTGGAGTAATCGCCAGACTACGTTTGTATGGAATAATGATCGACTAGGGCAACCTTAAGCAGGAATGTCCCGGGCGCCCAATTTATGTTTATTACGTTTAAGCTAAACACCGCACATTACTCTTATTGGCGTTATTGAAACGTTCCCAAAATATAATTAATCAATATTTATTAGTGTCGGGTCGCCGGTTCACGGTGTTTTTTTGACGGTAAGTTGACATGCCTTGAAGGTTCCATGTTTTCGAATCTAGGTAACGTAGGTGTGAATATTTTTATTGTCATTGCATTATATTCGAGTTTATGTACGATGTCAATTTTTAACCGACTTTCGAAAAAGGAGGAGGTTCTATGTTCGACTTCTTGTATGTTTTTTTTTTATGTATGTTCACCGATATCTCCGTCAATTGTGTACCGATTTTCAAAATTATTTTTTTTGTTTGAAATAGTATGTTTCGAAATTGGTCCCATTTTAATTTGGTGAAGATCTGATGAAGATCTTCGAAGATATACAACAGAACTCTTCAATAAATAACGGCAAATCTCTCGGGACTGCTGCAATCGCATGTCTGTTTATTGTTTATACCATTTCATAACATAACATCACGCCAGTACGCTCTTAAGGTGTAAGCAGATCTCTCATTTGATCGGTTTTGTTCAAGTTTCATGATATTCGGGTAATCTATTCTGGCGTTATAGGAAACTTACTAAACAACTTGCCTATTAGTATAACTAAAAAGTGAAAAATAAAAAAGTTTTTTACAAAAAAATACTACCGATTTCCAAATAATAAAACTACAAAGTGAGAAATAACTTTACTTTTGGAAGTCGGTGTCCATAACGCAAAAAAATGGTACCTAAGACACCGACTTCCAAAAATAAAGTTATTTTTCACTTTGTAGTTTTATTATTTGGAAGTCGGTAGTATTTTTTTGTAAAAAACTTTTTATTATTATGTTTCTTTATAGTTTCAGCCATTTTTGAATAATTTAAAAAAGCATTAATTTTCTAAGATGGACAATGGTATCAAACTTGAAAGATTAACTCATCTGCCAGTTCATCGTGTTAATCACAACCATCGCATCATATTCTAAGGAAGTAATATACCCCAGTTGTAGGTTTTATCAAGTACCTATCAAGCGAAATTGACGAACAATTTCCGGCTATGTATTTACGTTCAGCCATAAATCTTCCCAGTCAATTGAGTTGTTGATGACATTTACAAGTGTTCTGCAAATTGACAGGATGTTCACTATGTACTTACACCGGTATGAAAAAGGCTGTGAAATGTGGCTAGCCCTGTACCGATAATATTGATATTATTCACTGCTTGATCGTGACCTAACGTGAAGACCTCAGTCATCAGCGGATTATTCCATGTTTCTGCTCATTAAATAATACGGTGTGGAATGTGGGGCTCGGAAAGAGTACGCATTGGACAAGCTGTATAGTGAGAATCGATTTATCGACTGGTGTAGAAAATAAGAACAACTCTACGGAAACGTTGAATGGATATGCTGATCAATCCTACATGGACTATTCATCATCGTCTTGCTACTTGGAGTCGGCTCATTCTTCCCTGTCAACCCAGATTTATTAACTACTTAGCTTCTGGCAGCAGCTTCGCCAACGTGAATGTCAAAAATTATCCCAAGAGAACATTATATCGAGATAAAAAGTATCCTATGTGCTATTCCAGACTATAATCTATCTCTGTGCTAAATTTCATCGAGATCCGTTCAGTAGTTTTTGCGTGAAAGAGTAACAAACATACAAACTCAGTCACAAACTTTCACCTTTATAATATTAGTAGGACTATCTTCTGCCAGCGGCTTCGCCCACGTGAATGTCGATAATTATCCCAAGGGAACATTGTAACGGGATAAAAAGTATCCTATGTGCTATTCCAGACTATAATCTATCTCTGTGCCAAATTTCATCCAGATCCGTCCAGCCGTTTGAGCATGAGGAAGTAACAAACATACAAACACACACATATATTTACACACACACTCACAAACTAACTTTCGCATTTATAATATCAAGTGTGATTAGTAGGACTATTAAAAGAGTCAAAACATGTTGATGAAGTTAAGCCGATCCAAGGTAACTGATCAACAACTTAGCATTGTGGTAACTGCCATTGTCACCTTCAACAGCATCTGTAGCAGAAAAATCGATAGTATCTGCTGAAAAGCAAAACGCATTCTCACGACTGCATTCGTCTGTATTCATACTCTACGCTCACAAATAATATACGTATCTTATACCTTATCGGGTAAAAGTTAATCTAATAATCTTTCGCCAAGCGCGAGTGCGGCACGTGACCGGACCAAGGGCGCCGGGTCAACTTGCGGTAGGGTTGCCCAATGGCCTGGATTGAAAGTTCTAAATGTGACAGCCTTTATGATAAACAGCTACAGTTTTCGGTCGTATTTCATGATTGTCAAGGGTACTATTACTAACCGGCTGTCAAAAAAGACCGACTAATAAAAATAACCACTGTTAATCTTCGCTTAACAGCTTTTGCAGTTTCAGGATTGCTGATATGATACAAGATATATTTCGGTATTTCATATTCGTTTATCCTTCTTCCTATCCTGTCCTACTAATATTGTTACTGTGTAAAATTATGTATGTTTGTGTGTAAGTTCCTATTGGATAATTACCGACGTTCATGCCGTTCATGTCGACACTGAGCCACTCTTCTATCAACCCTAATAAAATCTATACGATACACACGTGGAATGTTTTCCTCGCGAACTAATTGCATCGGTGACATACTGCCTAGAGACAACTAAGCAGTCTGTCGGATTGTCTCTGCCCGCCCCCGGTGTCCGCAGCCACTGCCCGCGGCGGGTGCGCCGACAAGGACGACGGCCACCGTCACCGCACATGCGGGGACTCGGTGCTCACCACAGGAAAAAGGTAAGGTTGGTGCATAAAGCAAGCACTGATAGCTACCCACGACTTTTTTGCATCGCACTATCCCCGAATTTATGGGTGGGTGAGGAAGAAAAGGATTTTCTTGGATGATAATCGGCGTTGTATCTTGATTGACCTTTTGATTGAATAAAAGAATCTTCTTGTAGAAGATGAAAAAAGCAGCCGCCCTGGCCACCCAGCTGGGTGCAGTAAGATTGGATGTCGAATTTGGGTATTAAAGTAAAATTAAGTGAAGTTTGGGTCTTTAAGTCAAGAGTGTATAGGTTACTTCTAGACAATCGTGCTTCACCGTCGACTACATCATATGAGATAGTGGTCAAGCGTGAGCCAATCTATAACATAAAGAAAGGGATGTTGAAAAGACACTCGAGTTTAGGTCGAGAGTCTTTTCAACAAATGTGTTTTTCTTTTTGGCGACGCGCGACGTTCTTAAGCTCTCGGGTTATCACTCCATTCTCTTACGCCTGCATGTTATTCTTCAACAAAACCTATTCAATCAAGAATGGGTGCCTTCTGACATAAATATCATAATTATCTCTTGTGTCTAACGTTAAGATTGCTGTAGAACGCACAAGTATATTTTATGTTGCTATCTGTCTATCTCTGACCTCGGCCGCACCAAATTCTTGAGTTTAATGTATTACTTTATAAATTTTCTGCTAACTTAGAATATTTTTTGCGGCATTATGTCAAATGATGTTTATTTAGTTTAGAGTTCGGTACAAGGCTGGGAAATAAGTAAGTATATGTTAATTTAGATTTTAAGAGTGTTACTTTAGACTTCGTGGGTCGCTGTTAAGGCGCCGATTCCCTTGAGTAGCTGATTTTAAAATGAGAATCACGTCTAAATGGCTAGTCGTAATTTTTTGTAAAAAATATATGTTATATTAGACTATTTTCTTAATAATTTGATCTGAGCAAATTTTCAGTTTTCTTCGTATAACATAGTGTAATTAATTTGTAAAGTTATGTCTAAAACGGACAAAAACTCGACAATCACACCAAAGCCGCTTGGCGTATTTTAATGAAATCGACACCATCTTAAAGACAATTTAATTATCTACATTTTGATCTGAGCGTTTTTTTTTAAAGTCATAGAATAATAAGGAAAGTACAAAAAACTACAAAATTTTGGGTCGCGCGGGTGTGAAACGAGTGCGCGTTTTGTTCACTCAAGGTCGTTGGCGTTAGTCGTCGTCTTAAGGATCCAATTTTCTAATGCTGACACTGAACTGTATGCGGGCTATTAGTAATGTCGTAATTTCGATTGATAACTAAAGATGCTTTTTCCTTTCTCTATAAATACCGTTAGATTCTCGGTTTAGATCGGTTTAACAGGTGTACTTGAAAGATGTTTCGCAAAAATACGCAAAACTAATCCAATTTTGAAACGAAATGTGCAACATTTGAGCTGGAATGTGTATTTTTATACCGATTGATCGTGTTAATTACTATAAAATATAATTGTTGCATTTAATTGCAATCATATTAGCTTGTGTAATTCGTATTAGGTATACTAAAAGTGAATTTTTGAAGACTGCAGAATGCATGTTGGTTTTGATAGATATTTTTAATGACGTATTTGGTATGTTAAATGATAAAAAAATGCATTACCAAGCTTCATATTTTAGCTCTATATATCGACATTGTTGCTAATCTATTATTTCGTTTAATAAGTTTTCAGTACCTTAGTTAAAAGCTTATGTGAATCGATCCAGCTTTGAACTTGCAAAATAAACAAACCTTGATTCGCTGAGAACAAACTGCATTCCGAACGAACAACGGTCGCTTTTCAGAAGAAGTGCATAAATGTACATATTCTATTTATGTAAATGTTTCGAAGATGGAGTGATCTGTTATAGCTGTATCGTGAACTCGTGCCGGGGAATAGACATTTGTATAATGAGGTTAGTCTATGGCTTGCCTACAATGCGTGGCTGAATGCCAGACTACATTGCTAGTTCTCTAGCAAACATTACAATTATCTTAAACTTTGCCTTTTTCTTTAACAGTTGTAAGACTACTTTACAAAGGGATTACTTACCTTGCTAGTTACCGACGTACCTAAAGTTTAATCGATTTTATAGCCAGTTTCTCCATAATTTCATCCAAGCTTTTTTTCGAAGCTTATGCCACAGGAGCGTAATTCTGGGATAAAAAGTAGCTTAAGATCATTCTACTACTTCTTTACACCGTTTTAATTTATTTTTAATTTATCTATAGGCTCGCGTTTGATGACCAATATCTCGCCTGATGTTAAGTGATGATGTAATCTACGGTAAAGCACGCTTGCCTAGAAGTAACCTATTCACTCTTGACTTAAAGACCCGAAGGTTGTAGCTATCAGGAAACAAAGACTCCGGCAGGGAGTTCCACTGCTGAGCTGTGCGCATAATGAAAGTATTCGCAAAACGCTTTGTACGTATGGCTGGGATGTCCACCAAGTACCGATGATGCATTGCCGTACGTTTTGTTGTCCAATGATGGAAAGGGCTAGGCGGAATCAAATTGTGCAGTTCCATCGTACACTTCCCGGAAATGTAACCGATAAAAAACCGACAGATAGACAACTTGGCGATGTTCAAGGCTTTCGTCCGGGTTAAACGTTAAAATGGGTGTACCCCAGGGTTCAATTTTAAGTCCTTTTTTAGTATACATAAACGATTTACCCCGTTTATTGGAAAACAAAGTTAACATGGTGTTATTTGCTGATGACACATTTTTAATTTTTAAAATAAATAGACGTACTTGTCAGGTTGACAACGTAAATAACGCGCTACGGCAGGTTCAGGATTGGTTCACTGCCAATAATTTAGTTTTAAATGGTAAAAAAACCAAGTTTTAAAAATTTTCCTTGCCGAATGTCAAAAGTACTGATTGTGACATTATATTAAACAAGGAGAAGCTAAAATTCGTCGATAAAACGGTTTTCCTGGGGATCACGCTAGACTCAAGGTTGCAATGAGGTCCTCATTTGGTATCCCTTGCGGGGCGGCTGAGTTCGGTGGCTTATGCTGTTGGAAAGATTCGTCGGTTAACGGATGTGGATACATGTGTGTGTGTAGTATAATGTCTTACGGTATCTTACTATGGGGAAGGGCTGCAGACATTGAGTCAATTTTTATTCCGCAAAAACGAGCCATCAGAGCGATATACAATCTTCGCCGGCGCGATTCTCTAAGGGAACTGTTTAAGGACATTAACATCATGACGGTTCCTTGTCAATATATTTATGAAAACATCATGTACGTGAGAAAGAATGTATATCTTTTTAGTAAAAACGGCGACAGACATAATTATGTTACTAGAAATAGGGACCAATTAGTTCAACCAGGTTTCAGACTGGCTAAAGTAGCCTCATCTTTCATGGGGTACCTACTGTACAAAATGTTACAATAAAATTCCTCCCCACATTCTTGAACTGAATGAGACGAAATTTAAAACTTGTATAAAACGCACACTATGCAGGCTGGCATATTATAAGTTGGGGGATTACATCAATGATAAAAATGCTTGGCTAAATGCTAGTCCTGCTCCACAGCCACTAGGGCGCAAAAACAAGTGATATGCAGAACATTATTGTTTTGAATTATTGTTGGACCTTCTGAAGACTGTATAAATATATTTGTATTGTATATACTCAATTTCATTCATCAAGGTATGTACTTATGTATCTAAATATTGTAAAAAGTTTATTTTTAAAAAAGAGTAAGTATGGAGTTTCTTGTGCATTCTTCTCCATTACAAGCTACTTTCCGAATGCACGGTAGAATCAACTATTATTATTTGTAAATTTTAATGTAACGTTAAAAGTGCCGCTTGGTGGCCTACTTGAAATAAAATATCTTTGCCTTTATCTTTTGTCTTTAAGCTTTGAAGCGACCAGTCCATGATTGCCGATAAGCCTCTTGACCCGTTTGTCAATCGACTCAAGTGCATCAAGTTGGTATTTAGTACCATCACCACGAGTGAATCTTTCTACCAGTCAAAGTACTTTCGTAAACAGACCTGTAGTTCTACGGATTACCTTTATAAACATAATATATAAACAGACAAAAAGTATAACCTCTTGAGAAATTAGTTTAGAAAACCATACCAACTAGTCCAAGTTTCAGGGGAATCAGAGAAAGTGTCATCAGTGAATTGATGGATGCTTTTCCTAAGGTGCTTACTAACTGGATCATATAAACCTATGTATTTACTGGTGAAGACTAGTACTTCTGCTTTGCATGGACACCGGAGAGGGATGGAGGGCTTGTCAGACTTTTACTGACTAAAACCCACCCGTGTTCGGGTGTTCCTTCAGTTGCTTGAGCCAGGGCCGCGGTAACTCTCTTTCAAATTTATCCGCGAACCCGACAGGCATCGTCCCTAGCGGACCGTAGACGTGATCAATTTCATAGTCGTTATGATTAATTGCTTCATAATTATTGCTTGATCTAGTTTATCTCGATATTGATGGTTTTAGTTAATTGTATTAAGGACATTTATTAGCTACTAGATATTGACAATTAAGTTGCCAGTGCATCGATTAATCGATTAATTTAAATTTTATAGAAATAAAACTAGAATATGATTCTGGTCCGATTGAAAATATTACCTATTCATGTTTGGGCCGCTATATAAGTTCGTCAATCTATCATCTTCCTGCCCTCATCTCATGTTACTTGGGGTCGGCGCTACACGTTTGCTTCTTCCATACTGTCCTGTCCCCTGTCACGTCATTACTGACTCCCTTTTCTTTCATATCCCTCACACAGTCCATCCATCTTTTCTTTGGCCTTCCTTTCCCTCTCCATCCATCCACATTTATATTCATAACTCTTCTAGTAACATGCGTTTCATCCCTCCTCATTACATGACCATACCAGGACAAACGGTTTCCCTTCAATTTTGAACTTCTTATAAGTTAATAACTATATAAGTTCGTCAATAGGGAACATTACGGGCAATTGCTCCCGCCAGATGGCGCTTGACGGAGTGGAGTAAATAAATTAACAACATGACGACTACTACTGTTTGTGGTTACCGAACTTTATTTACTGTTTTTAAGAATAATTTGCGTTCAAAAACCAAATAATAATATTGCTAACTGTTGGTCAAGAATGCATCAGTGTTTTGTTTTTCAGAAATAAAACGGGCCATATGATCCTAAAAAGCCGGCCGGTCGGCTTGACAGTTTGGTTTGTTTACTCTGATTCCTGTGGCGCCATCTGAGTTCAGCTTTGCGGATAGTTCCCTATTGCCAAAACTTTTTTTAATATTTTTTAACAAGCCAGGTCCAGAAAACCTGACTTTGATATGCCAATTAGATTCTAATATCAATATTCTCCAATCGGTCTATCATTCGTTCTTGATACGTACCAGCTTTTATAGAAAAAGCTAGAGTGGTATCTAACAATAATCAAGAACACCCACCTAATTATAATAAGTACTGCTTCGCTTATTTATAACCAGAGCACGGAATCCACGAACGGAACAGCGAGCGGCGAGCTAGGAAACCGAACAAAATCGATTTATTAAACATGTCTTAGAATAAAAAAAGAAACAAGTGATTCTCATTACAATACGGTAAACAGTTTGGTCACAAACTGGCATTGAATATGGCACTATTTATAAGTACAGTTAATATTAAATGCCTGCAATGATTGCTTGAATATTTCAGTGTATAGGAATAGCAATTTAGTTTCATTTACTGTTCAATGAAGCACGTTTGTTGGCCACTTTCTAAATAAATTCTCCTTCAAAAGCTGGCTGGAGAGAAATGTGTGAGTACATATTTCAAATTAGGAATTCATTTACAGTTTTACGCGCCATTACACAAAAGTTTTTTCAGCATTCTTGTCGTAGCGATTGCACCGAACTCCCAAAGTCTTTCCGATGGCTTTATCTCAGGACATCAGACATCAGTGGCGATTATAATGTAGGTATAAGGAGGTATAATGTATGTAAGTTTGTAGCAATATTGGTCCCGTCAAGTATTAACTTTAGAAATCCAAAAAGGATTTTATGTTTTGCGTGATTTATTTTTATTATAAAAGTGTTAAATGAACAACAATCCAATGAATAGGTACTTATTAGGAAAGGTGTTCACGAAGCTATTCAGAATGATAGATTTGCTTTTGTATTATTCAACTAAATGTAGTTACGCTTCGGTGTGATAGACCGCCCGGCAGTCGCTTGAACTTGGTAGCCAGCAAAGAGTTATGGAATGTCAACCGCCTTCTAAAAGAGTCAAGTGTGAAAGGCACTACGTTTGCCCACAGATTGATTTTATGCCGATAGGCATAAACACAGGAAGCTGATTAAATCTGTTTCTTTTTATTTCCTTTCATATTTGTCGTTTGACGTGTGATATTTGATAGGTAATTACGAAGACAAAATATTTGCACGGATTTATCAGCCTACATGAAATGAAGGCGACCATCATGCGTTGAACCTTGTATTGCTCCTATTTTTGGCACAGACGTAATAAATAAGGTACTGTATATTGATTCAAATTCATATTCAAAAGGTAATTTTATCTTTTCGGCAATGTAAAGTCCACCGGAAGCTTTTATTTCTTAAAAATACATTAACCTAATTAGATTGATACTTTATCATTAGACACGCCTAAGTAAATAGCCACAGATACATACATATATACTGGTACAAATGCAAATTTATTCTAAAGGTCAATTTTGATTGGTCACAATGGACATTTCCAAACTACTCGGAGTTAAGTACTGGTTCTCAAATTCAAGGAGTTCTGTTAAATTATAGGTTTCTGATCAGTTTTATAAACATTCTATGATTTATGGTCAGTTTTGTAAGTGCTGAGAGGAAGATTTATGCGTAACGGCGGTAGTAAGTCGAATGCTTGACTACTGTTAGCTTAATAATTTCTTATATTGAACAGCTTTAGACAAGTGCCATTCTATCATCGAAAACGTGGCGATAGCGATTGGAAAAATGTTAAAAATATCGCGTGTATTAAGTAAGAAAGAGATCCTTACTTTTTAGCATTTCAGTCGCATTAATGAGGGAAAAAAACTTTAGACTAATGTCAAAATAAATAAACCGACTTCTAAAGAAAACACTAAAAATTACAAAAATAACTTTCGTTTCGGCAGTTGGTGTGCAAAATCGATAAAAACAAGAGGTACCAAAGATTCCGACTTCCGAAATGAAAGTTGTTTTTGCACTTTTTAGTGTTTATAGTTAGAAGTATTTTTATTTCTCTCTTTTTAGTTGTAGTACCCTAGCATTAAAAAGTTAGTGAGGTACCTAAAGGATTGACAAAATACCAATAATAATTTAATTTACACATTCGTGCTGTTTGTCGCTAAGGAGTTCGGTTGTATTTTCCATATCTTGAAAACTTCGGGACCCATTTTGATGAAACTTGCACTGTGCCCTAACTTAAGACATACTTAATCCAATAAAAAGACTGATCACTGAATAAAAAATCGTTTCGGAGTAATGCGTGGACAAACATACATACATACAAACAAACATACATACATATACTTATGAAATTTAGCACACATGTTAAGAAGCATATGTAAATATTGCGCAATTCTAACATTATTACATACATACGTGTCGAATTAATTACCTCCTTTTTTTTGAAGTCGGGTATAAAAAAAATTGTAGTTCTAAAAACTAAAAAACACGCTTTATTGGTAAGGATAATGGGACAAACTGTTTAAATTATTGCATTGTCATCGGTCCTTGATAAGTGTGCAAAGTTTCAAATCAATCCAACGTTTTGAAGTGGGTGAAAATCACGTTCAAAGATTCCGTTACATTGATACATTGATACATTGTTACATTGATACATTGATACATAGATACATAGATACATACATACCAAGCTAATAAAAGCGTGTTAAATAACTAGCTACAGGTAAGTGTCAATTGATGATTCGAGGTAGAGTCGAGTTGTAGGATATGATTAGGACCTATATTGGTCTTGGATTAGAAGATAAATTAGATTCATCACATCACATCACATCATCAGCCTATTAATGTTCCCAGTGTTGGGACACAGGCCTCCTCTAAATCAAAACGCCTCAAAATTCGCCCTAAATTAGTTAAATGCTTAATTATAAAAAATTAAAACAAAAAATATCAGTTAACTTAATGCTTACTTTAATGAAATTAATTAAAAATGTGATTACGTAGATACTGTACATAAAATACCAATAAGTTCGTATAGTTTTATAAGTATCTACATCCATATTTGGAGATCAATGAAAATAAATTCAAGTACGTAAAAAAGTGGAGCAAGTTTAATACGAGCATATTCTAAGGGTACTAGTCCACCTTGTCAGGTGAGACGAGCAGAAAGGAGTCACAAGTGTGCACCAGGCTTTAATGTTGAAAATAAACCAGTGGGTCAAACAGGCATTGAATCGGATGATGAAAATAATAATGAGCCTTGATGTGGATCGAAAGCAAGCTTTTGCAGCTTCTACGCACCTAGGTTTCATTAATAGCGATTAAGGTTCCACTAGTCGACGGCACGAACTATTTTGTGCGCGGGACTAAAACGCATGTTATCTCATCCAACAACACGTGCGAAAGAAATAGATGCTTGATGAACAGTAAGAAGCTAGTTCGTGTACGAATTAGCACTTTGCAAGTTTGTCGCAAAATGAATGATGATTTTTTATTAGGACGAAAACGAGCGCTCGAAATTTTATAAACAGACCTTTGGGAGTCTTTGGATCTAGATATCATGAAAAAACTACTAAATGTATACTTTCAAAAATAAATTATTTGCATTCTTGAACTACTAATGTATCCCTGTAGGTGGCCGTTTTGCAATTTTCCTTTTTCTTATGGTATTTATTGCCGCCCAAAGATGCGTTAAAATTAGTGTTGAAATACGGATCTGTCGACGCTCATAAATTTCAAATACTTTTTAAGCTATTGCATAGCTTTTATCGCGGGCTTTGAGCGCGGCGACCGAATCAAGAAATTCCGTAACGAAAATAAAACCAAACGCCCCCGAAGCTCGCACGGATCGAGACGAGTTGCTCCGAAATCGGACGAATACAAGCAATGGATTCCGAGTGTGTGAGCGGGTGAGGGGCCGGAGGGGTTTGTTGCGCGATTTTATACAAGTTTCATTTTGATATTTTTAGACTGAAGTAAAAAAAAATTGCGGGGGTGAAGGTAACGAGTTTAGGGAGGGGGGGGGGGGGTAACGCTATCTTGTTCTCCGGCCTGAAGTGGCGTTGGACAGAGGGGCAAATTTTTTCTCAGAATTGAGCTAGCTCCAACCGTTTCCAAGATATGGAGGTTTTTAGTTTTTATGATTTAGTCGCCGGTTCGTTCTTAGTGGCGGCTCGAGGTCGGTTCTCGTAAAGTGTCGCCTCGAGTCAGCCTGTGATGGAGGATTGTGTACGTCTTTCGTTAAATAATATTGGTGTTCAAAGCAAGCGACCTTATGACACTACGAATAAGCGTCACTTTTGCGTAACAATTAAAAGCGGCCTTATGGCAGTGATAATAAGGGTCATTCAGAATTGGTGCCGCGTGTACCAGCTCGGAGGTTCAGTTTCGCTTGATAAGGAGGTTTTTATAATTAAATTTTATTGATGGCTGAAAATGTCATGTACATTAAAATTTAAATTAGATGGGGGGTTCTGGAGGAGGTGTCCTGAAGGCTCCGTAGGTCGGCCTCAAAATACGTTTCCGAGTTATTTGAGTTTTTGTAATTTAGAGGTTGAATTTCGCTTGGCAAAAGAAGCTTTTATAATTGATGACAGAATAATGAAGTGTATGATAAAATTTAAATTAGATGGGGGGGTTCTGGAGGAAGTGTCCTGGGCTATCTCGCTCCGTTTCGGAGTTATTTGAGTTTTTCTAAGTAGGAAGCTAAATTTTGCTTAAAAATAAGATATTGAAAAAAAATACTGCATAATAAAAACAATAAAAAAATTGCATAAGTTTATAAAAAATGATGTAATAGCTTTACCGCGACAGTCCCCGAGTGCCACACGTCTTTCTTTTTATTTTGAACGTCAAACAGTGGAGTAATCCCTAGACTACGTTTGTATGGAAGAATTATCGACTAGTGTAACCTTAAGTGGACGATTAGGCATTCAAAAGAATGAGCACAATTCCAGAAGATTCAATAGTAAGGATGTAGGTAATGGGTTGCTGGCGGGGAGTTCAACACTACGCTTACGCTACGCTTACGCTACGCTTACGCTACGCTTACGCTACGCTTACGCTACGCTTACACTACGCTTACGCTACGCTTACGCTACGCTTACGCTACGCTTACGCTACGCTTACGCTACGCTTACGCTACGCTTACGCTACGCTTACGCTACGCAAGTGTTACGGCTTACCGGGAAACTATTTTATTATCCCAAGGGAACTATCCTATGTCCCAATTCAGGTTATGGTAGACCCGTGAGCCAAGTTTTATATGACCCAATAAGTCGTTAAGGCGTGAAAACATAACATACAAACAGATAGAGTTACTTTTGCATTTATAATGTTAGTATGGATTTGGAAACATTACGGACTTGATGCAATCAACGACTATTTGTCTAATGAATTTCATTTATGCAAGTCGTAGAATATTATACTTGAAAAAAAGTGTGGAAGAAAAGATGATTAAACGACGAAGGAATTAGTAATTACAAAGTCTTCTTACATTAATTACTTCCTGCAAATATAGTAGGTTTTGTCTTAGAAAATATAATTGCGAAATAGAGCTGATTAAAACTACATTACTTTATTGAATTCGTTGCTTAACACTGTTGCACTAATCTAGTTATAAAAAGCGTAAGAATTAATGCCTATATCCTGTTAAAGTTGAAGTATCTAACTGTTAAAGTCCCTATTAAAAGTCCGTTTGAAGGCACTACACTCAATCTCGCCCGCCGTCTGCAGTACTTACTTGTGACTCAACTCAGTCGCCATAACAACGAAAAATACCCGTCAATTAATGTAAAATTATAACTGTTAGTTTGATGTTTTGAGATGAAGTGAGTTGAAGAATATACCTAGGTAAGTAACTAAGTATACAGGGTGAGATTGTCAAGTGGACGTGGATAGTCAAGGCCGAAAATATGAGTAATAGCAAAAATCACTCTAACTAGACACGGGGCCGATTAGGATGAAAACTAAAACAACATCATTGTATTTTTTATTTTTTACTCCGTTCGTCCGTGTTGATTTTGAAATAAAAATATTAATAAAAAAATGCAAAAAACCCGACTGCTTAAAAAGCGAACTTAAAAGACGTAAACAACAAGAAGAAAATCATGCTGTGCAGTCGGAGGATAAATATGCGCGTGCTGGCTGGCCAAAACCAGATGTAAAAATTTTATTAATATTTTTATTTATAAGTTTTTAATTAATTATTTTTTAGAATTATGTACATTTAAGCATATAAGTATTATATAGAAATCACCTCTAAAAACCCTTTATTTTGATATCCCACACGACGGGTTTGGAAAATAAAAATTTGGCCATATTTCCAAAAGCCGCCATATTTCAATTTTCCAATTTTAATATAGCCAGTGGCACTCGCAGGGTTAAGATGAATTGATTGACTATTCGATTCGTCTTAACCCTGCGAGTTCAAGCTTTAACCCTCCGATTAGTCTTAATTTTTGATATTAAGACGAATCGGTTTAGACGAATCGAAGAACCATAAAAATCAACCAACGCGTTTGGTCTCTAGAACGCCACTTAGAAACAAACATACATACATACATATATACATACATACATACACTGATAAACATTCGGCAGTCGGGTAAAAAACAACTTACACTATATTACGGCCATCCGATAGTGTCGCTAACAAGGATCAAATTCTATAAAAACTACGTAAGTGAACAGGCTTCTTCTGGGTAAGCTCGCTCCATCGTCGACTCTGTCTCTGTCACCTTTGACCTAGACTAGAGTCAAGAGCAAACCCATCACAAATAAAAAAAAAAAAAAAAAAAAAAGTAAGTAAAAACTACGGGAATCTTAAGGAAATACCTCATTGTAAACACACATTGTATTAAACGTCATAATATAGATCGTCATAAACTCAATATTTTGCAACGATTTCACTCTGAATAAAAGCCTAGTTTAAAATCCAAAAGAGGCCAAGTATTACTAGGCTACCAATTTGCTAATTAAAATGATTATCGGTCTAGTATCCTAAGTTAAATTCTCAGACCCATAATAGGCAGGTAGCATCGTTGTTGCTAAAGGTTTGTTCAAAGAGATTTCGCGACGTTTGGCATACTCTTGAGTATTCAACTGCATTGACAACCCGGCTGACTGAATCGGCTAATATTTTTACCAAGTCCTGTAGCATTTCTGTTATAGCTCGTACCTCCGAAACTAGAAAGCTTAAGCAGTTGGTCCTGTGCTAGATCGTCCCCAGTCGTACTAGTTGGGGTTCCACCGGACTTTGAGAGAACAGGGACAAAGAGTGAACTTGTGTTTGGACACAAACATTTCTGGCCTGTAATATCGCCAGCGCACTTGGACAATCGCCGCTAAGTTTGGCCACCGTGACCAAAATTCGGTCAGGAAGAAGACAGCAGCACACCATCATCATCTGCCTAGCCTTTTTTCCAACTATATTGGGGTCGGCTTCCGGTCTTACCGGATTCAGCTAAGTACCAGTGTTTTACATGGAGCGACTGCCTATCTGACCTCCACAACCCAGTAACTGGGTAACACGGTACCCCTTGGCAAGACTGGCGTCAGATTTCAAGCTTCTGACTACCCGTAACGACTGTCAATGATTAACTTAAAGCAGCATACCAAAGCGAGATAAATACCGATACCCAGCTGATCTTATAAAATCCTCCCTGCCTTCATCATGCACTTGGCAGACTAATATCCCAACCCAAATCATTCCAAAGGTTAACAAAAACATTACCAATGATTGACTTATTCGCTGATAAGGAAGTTGCAATATTTATTTTAAATTCAAAATAACTTTTACAACTAAAAGGAATGCTGTAAATGTGTTTCGCTCATTCTTATCAGAGTCGTGCATTTTTTGTTCGCCATTGTACCTATTAGCCGAGTTGAAATCATAAGTTATGCATGTCAATGTGACACGACTCATGATTTATAACTTAAACTTAAATATTTATTGAAAAATTAATCTGTAGCGGAAAAACTAATATTGTATTTGGTAATTAATTATAATTATATTTCGATTTCCTGCAATTAAGATGTTATTTTAGTTCCTATTTGTAAATCATTATTCGTAAGATTAAAATGTTATCTTATCATTATCCTAGACGTTTTATATCTAAGGTTCCTTCAAGCGTAGCAGAAAGTCAATAAAATAGACATTCAATTTATAAATTAGACAATCGAATAGCAATCAGACTGCTCATAAATAAATAGTATATACTAAGGCTTTGATAAATGTAGCAGGTGTGAACAAAATACTTATTTCATTCTTTCAATCGATAGGACCTATTATTAAGTCGCCGTTAAACAATCAAAACCTACGTTATGGTTGACCAAAGGTAATATATTTTGTTTAGAGACCTTCTGTAGTACGCTATCAATCAATAGACGTAATAAATATAGTAAAGTAATTATACGGAGCAGACATAATGAGTTATTAAAATAATACGATTACGTCTTGTTGGTTTTCTAATTGACAGTCTTTAGTGATTTATGAAGATGAAAATGAGTGCTGCTACCATGACTGAGGATGGTTTTAGGACAGAACCACTCTTTCATAGACAAAACCTTTCTTCGGCATAAAAGTAAAAGTAGTAGTAGTAATTACGGTCGTATTATTTCAGTCTAAATTTAATCAACCCCGCCGGAGTATGTGATTCCCGACAGCTACAATCTAGGGGTCTTTAAGTCAAGAGTGAATGGGTTTTTTCTAGGCAAGCGTGCTTCACCGTCGACCACATCATCGCTTACCATCAGGTGAGGTAGTGGTCAAGCGTGAGACTATATACTATAAAATAAATACATATTGTTGTTCTACAACTTTAAGATGTTTTTGGATAGAATTTAATTTTACTAGCTTTTCGTAAGATGTAATTCGACGGCCTTAAAATAACATTTTTTTTATTTTTTTTTATTTAACCATTTAAGCACACACACATAATATACAGACAAGATGAAGAAACAGAAAAATATAATATTATGTTGGTACCAAACTTACACCTGTTCTTAAGAATGCAGTAAAACAAAATCTGTATTGCACACCATTCGATTTTTAGTGTGTCTCACTCCCATCTCGGGATTATCCGGTAGACCTCCAAAGTTATGGCAATAATAGTGCGAACATGGATACGGTTCCTATATTATTTCGATACGTGTGTGGTTTCAATCTGTCGAAGGTTATTGGTAAACTTTTATTAGCCACTTACCTAACGGAAGATATATGACCACCTACCTACGAATAATGGCTTAGATTGGGCGAGGTCGCATTTTTAATTAAACCATTATGTACAATTATTTTGTGCTACTTACGCCCCACGGCGTTTCATTTACTAACAACACCAAACGTAATGGCAGGTCGAGTGATTTCAACAAATAAGTGCGCACACTGGCGCCCAAAATTATAGGGTCGTAATTATTTTAAATTTTAATTACAAGAATTTTACTGCCGGAAATTAATTGGAAATCAAATTGTCATTGGGGCGATAATTTTATGTGGAGATAAGATAAAATTTTGTTATTCTTCTAATACAATGCACCAATGTAATAGAGCACAAAACACTTTGATTCTTCATATCCTTAGGTCTGATTGTATTGAGTTTTAATTACCTTATAAGAGCTCGGTGTTTCGAGGGTTATTGTCAAAATTATATTATTTACGTTAAATTAATTACATAGTGATCGGCCTTTTACAAGGTTCCACCGATTATTTAAATAAGTTTATCGTGTAGGATCGGCAATACGAGTAATTTTCTTAATAAATGTAATTTAAAATAATTTAATATGGTATTACCGTCGCTTGCGCCGTATTTAATAAACAATTGGGATGCCTCGCACGTATGCATGACTCGATCACTTTTATTATTTTCCGTAAAAGGCAACTTTGACAGCTTGAAGTGCAATGTTCGACATTCTCTCAATGCGGTCATACCACGAAAACTGAACTTCAAAAAGACTCTGCTATATTAAGAATCTCTACTCATTTTAGAACACCAAACCAATGCATTTTTTGAATGATTGTGATTTTTAAGTTTAAGCCCAACTCCTGCGCTATAATCAACAAATAAGGAAGGTGTCATTATCGTGGCCATTAATTACTGCAGTTCATCACATATACCATGCGGGTGTACCTATCTACGTTAATATAATTATTATACTGCTCGTACCCCAAATTATTTGGGTTTATGCATCCATAAATATCCGAGACGTAAAACATATTTTTCTCCATTTAACTCTACAAGATGCCATTATTTTTATTTACTTATTTAAACTTCATATAAGATCTCCATTATCCAGTGCTACGCTCCAACCAATGCATCAACAGAGGACACCAAGGACGACTTCTACAATGCCCTCAACGCCACCATTAGGAGCATAAAAAAACAAGACATCGTCATCGTCATGGGAGACCTGAATGCAAAGGTTGGGAGTGTTAACACTAACCGCGAGCGGCATATGGGTACACACGGACTTGGAGTGTGCAACTAGAATGGGGAGCGATTTATCGAGTTTTGTCAGAACCACGACCTTACCATCGAAGGAACATTATTCATTCATGGCAACCACCATAAGTACACGTGGAACTCACCCGATGGGGTCACCAAGAACCAAATTGACCACCTCGCCATTAGTTCCAAATGGCGGTATTCACTGCTCGATGTCCGCAACCGCAGGGGCGCCGATATTGATAGCGACCACCATCTGGTAGTTGCTGAAGTCCGGCTCAAGGTTGCAGTAGCCCGTGCGGCTGGTGGACCTGGCAAGATTGGAAGAAGGTTCGAGGTGAGCAAACTGCACGACTCAGACACGCGTAAAAGTTTTCAGTTGGAATTGCGTAATCGCTTTTCTGTACTCGATGCTGCTACGGATTCATTAGACGAGGAATGGAACCGCATCAAAGTGGCCTATACAGAGACCAGCTCCGTCGTTCTAGGGCACAAATCAACTCACTCTCGGGAGGTCTGGATGTCACAACGCACGTGGAACCTGATCGAAGATAGAAGGAATCTAAATCTGAGACTGCTTGAGACCCATAACGACGTCATACGAGCAGACCTTAACACGCAGTACCGTCAGAAACGCAAATAAATCTATCGCAGTACCCGCAAAGATAGGAGACGGTGGGCTGATGGTATTGCTGATCGTGCTCAACAAGCAGCAAACTCCGGCAACTTGAAAGAGTTGTACAATGCTACCAAAACCTTGGTAGGTAACAGCAAGTCAAAGAAGAAGCCGCTAAAGTCCAAAGATGGTCAGCTCATTGTGACATCAGAAGGGCAGCTACTTCGTTGGCGTGATCACTTTGAAGAGGTCTTCCGTTTGTCAGCTACATCGACGCCTGACGCGCTGCAAGTCAGTTCCCCACCATCCCAGCTCCTCAACATTAACACGGAACCACCGTCAGCCTCTGAAGTTGCGGAGGCAGTCCGCTCTTTGAAGACAGGCAAAGCACCAGGATTCGACCTGATAACTGCGGAAATGCTACAAGCCGACTTACCCACCGCTGTCGACGTCCTGACACCGCTCATTGAAAATATCTGGATCGCCGAAGACCTCCCGGACGAATGGAACAAAGGTCTTCTTATAATTGTTTCTAAGAAAGGTGATCTTAGCCAGTGCGATAACTGGAGAGGTATAACGTTGCTCTCGATTCCCTCTAAGGTTTTTTGCAAGATCATCCTCGATAGATTGTCGAAGGCCGTGGATCCTCTTCTACGCAAGGAGCAGGCTGGTTTCCGCTCGAACCGCTCCTGTACGGACCAGATCAACACTCTCCGTATCATACTGGAACAGTTATCAGAATGGCAGAGGGAGATTTATCTAACCTTTGTAGACTTCGAAAAGGCCTTCGATACGCTGAAGTGGCCTAGTATCTGGTCCCGCCTACTGGACATTGGGGTGCCGCCGAAAATAGTCCGTCTGTTGCAGAGTATTTAAAAGAAATACTCCTGTAAGGTTACTCATAACGGCCTCATATCGGATGACATAACAGTGCATGCGGGTGTCCGCCAAGGCAGCTTCCTGTCGCCGCTCCTCTTCCTAGTTGTTCTTGATGGAATTATGCTTCGCATCTATGATAACAGGCGCCGCGGCATAGAGTGGGAATTATCCAACGTCTTGGAAGACTTGGATTACGCCGATGACCTATGCCTGCTGAGTCATACCCACGCCGATATGCAAGCAAAGCTAAACGATCTACGTCAGGAAGCGGCAAAAACGGGGCTCAAAATAAACATCCGGAAGACCCAAGAAATGAGATCTGGTGTGAAGAACCACTCACCGTTGCTGATTGGCACAGAGGCAGTGGAACGCTTCCACAAATTTACTTACCTCGGGAGTGTCGTGTCAGAGACTGGGGGTAGTGAAGAGGACATCGCTTCACGGATCGCCAAAGCCCGAGCAACCTTCGCGCAACTGAGACCTGTTTGGCAACCGCGGAAACTGACCCGAAGGATTAAACTCAAAATCTTCGGGTCCAATGTCAAATCCGAGCTGCTCTACGGGTGCGAAACGTGGAAGGTCACAAAGGACATCTCACGCCAAATACAAGTCTTCGTCAACCGCTGTCTTCGTCGCATTCTCGAAATTTACTGGCCCGAGACCATCTCCAATGTAGAGCTGTTGGAGAAATGCCACGAGAGCCCGATCGACCGCCAGATCAAGCGTCGCAAGTGGAGATGGATTGGCCAGACTCTCCGTAGGGGTCCCGACCACATACCCAAGCAAGCTTTGGACTGGAATCCCCAAGGGAAAAGAAAATGTGGTCGTCCCCGTCAAACCTGGCGTCGCACCGTGTTGGCAGAAGCGACGAGCATCGGAATGACATGGAGCGAGGTAAAGCGTGAAGCTCAAGACCGATCGCGTTGGATGACATCTGTGGACGCCCTCTGCCTCATCTAGGGGTTATAGGACATTAAGTCAGGCGGACTTAATGTCACAATGCATTCTCTACCCTTCTCCTATAGACATCATAGTCCATTCCCGTTAAGAAAATAGTGAGTCATCTTTGTCAACCGGCCTCTCGACCAATCGGGTCGAAAGAAAGCTTGCGACAGATTGGTGGATGGGCCGACTGACAACGATGACGCACTATTTTCTTAACGAAACTAGACTATAAACGCATTCTTGTCAAGCATAACAAAAAAACTTCAAATGTAGGTATGACATAGATCCAACCTAGCTAGACATTCTCAATCCACTTTAGAAGTCCACAATGTCAGCTGCTACCACATGTTAAAGGTCTGTGTCAGAAGACAGATAGCAATCTGAGGGTAAATTAAGAGGAAATATGGGCAGAGAGCGCCGACTGAATTTCCTTAGAAAAAAGTCATAATTCGAGGTTTGGCTCTCGTCTCTTTCCTCCTCCAATATTGGACCAATTTAAAAGATATTCCATAAACTGGTAAAGTAAGATATATACTATGTCCCTATGTTATCCTTTTTTCATTTATATTTGTCAAATGTGCACACTACTCTGTTGACAGCGCAGTTTTGAGCATTTTTTGAGGAATCTAGTGCTTCTAAAGATAATGTATCATCAAAAAGGAAAACATAGGTAATATAAGGAAATTCAGTCAGCACTATCTGCCCATATTTCCTCTTAAGTATTAATTTCGACACTAAACTGCACACTTGGCAATGGTTTTTGATAAAGCCGTAATTTTATATGCATATATCGCCATGGCCGGCTCATTTCGACGTCGCTCGCATATTTTCATAAAGATACGATCGATTCTTGTAAATGATCGCGTTAATATCTTTAAATATGCATTTAATCTAACTTTACGATCTCTCGAATATAAAGGTGGAATACGAACGTGAGTAATGCGAAGATTTACGTCATTCTGGAGACATTCAGCGGGTGTCTTACCACCTCTCATTTTACTCGTACCTTTATCATTTAAGTAAAAGGTTAATATGTCAGGTATATTGCTTTTGTCTTTGATATATACTAATATATATTGCTGGATATATTCCAGACACACAAAGCGTTTTGGAAGCCTACTTATGCATTTGTTTTGCTTGCAAAGGAGTGGAACTCCTTGCTGCGGCCTGCATGTGTTTCCCGATGGCTGAACTCTGTCGGTATTCAAGTTTTTTGCGGGCCCTTCTAGGTAAGCGTGCACGTTATTCTGCGGTATAAAGATAAAGGATGGAAATCCAAAGGATCATAAAGAATTTGAAAGTAATCGTCCTGTAGTCGCAGTGAACTCATGAATAGTAAGCAAGGTCCTCGCGTCTATTAGAGGCGGCACATGAGGTGGAACCTCAACAATATACCATAAAGGTATCTCATAAAAATAATAACCAGTATCTTACGCTTCCTAACTAGGAAATACATGAGACAATTTGAATACAATGGTTATAAAGACAATAATCGTGTCGAATGTAACTATTTGGAAGTTAGCCGCGTTGCACACTGGCGGAAAGTGGGCCGGCTTACTTCATATTAAATGCAAATTATTTTGTTTCACACCACGAATAGATTTATTTTTATTCATATTCGTAACAATAACTGACGCTAGTCTGTTTCCGGTGAAATTACGCAAATCTCGCAATTTCTCTACAAATTGTTATTCATTTACAAGGCTCTCTCTCTCTGTTAAGGCTATATTAAGTAAAAATCGAGTAGGTATAGTTCTTTAGGGAGATTTGTAAATGAAGTTATGGTCTGAAGAGAGAGGTGCTGTGTTGACCAAAGAAAGAGGTGCTCTCCCTCAATTTGAATCTTGTCTAGTCTAAAGAAACAAGCATTCTACATTGACACCGCCTAAATTGCCAGGTCTAGGACTAGGAGGCTAGACTTTCAGCCTCTTTTATAGTCTTATTCACTAAATATATCCAGTATCTTAAGTGTAAACCCAAATATTAATGTCAGGGTCAAGCACAACAGCTGTTACTTTGGCTTGTCATCCCAGATCAATATCAGCTCGCAATGCAAGTCTGCCGATAACGGATCAGCAAACATTTTATTTATCATAATCCTTTACATATTCTATTGCGGAGCGCTTAGCAGCGGCTTGTTACTAACCAACATACAATAATATGATCATTACATAGATTTAGTACCTCTAATCCTATTTGGGACTGTATGGGTTCGATCACGACTAGCGGCTTGGCATTGACAAAAGAAATATTCTGGCAGAGTTTATTTGATTATCGAGTGAGCATTGATTCGGTCAATGAGACAATCGATAGCATTGTGCATTGTGGCCGAGTGGGCGGCTGCATAGTTAATTGGACACCTGTTAAGGACATTTGGATAAAAATCTTAAATTGTTGTTGCCTGTTCAAATATTCGCACTGTTTTGACTTTGTGTGTCTGAAAGATAAGCAACTGGTAAGGGAGGAAGAGGTCTAAGTTGCTTAACCTAGAAGTAATTTTATCAATTGGTTGAAAAAACCTAGAACTTGTATAACTTTGCCGGCCTGAAAATTATGGTATAGATAAGTGCAGGAGAGAGATGATGAAGTGTAAGCATTTTTAAGGCAACGGAAAATTGGCGAAATCATTATTGTTGAACCAAGACTTCAATTTCTAGCTCCAGCAGTCAACGAAAATGGAATTCTGTCAGAGTTTTGCTCTTAATTGAGACGCTATAAAATGATTAGAGGTCGTGATCAGACAGAGCTTTCGAAACCAGCAACAATTTAAAGTAGACCAAGTGAATCAAAGGCTCTCGATATGGAGCAGATCAATTTACCTAAATGGGGTCGGACTTCAACCAGGCCCTGGCCTAGGATCCTGACCTGAAAACAGGGATGTCCGGTAAAATTACAGCAGTTCATTCATATGTCGATAAGATTTAGCTCGTAAATCAGAAAATTACTACAGCTGTTGTGAATTTAATTTGCCTTGATAACGGTCTCAATAATTAAAAGTAAATGAACATCGCCTTAATTGCTCATAGTACATACAGGTCGACAGAACCCGGACGCTAAACAGCTGGTACCTAGGTACGATTGTACCAAATATATATAACGACTGACAAAAAATAAAAGAATTAAAGAACCCCATACGTAATCACAATAAAATGCGCTTGCGCCACTCAGGGCCGTGTCAAGGTCGAAAGCGTAACTTTTTTTCGAATTCGTTTCTCCATTTGCGTGCGGTTGGCACTTTTGCTTTATTTTCCTGTTCCGGTTGTTACACTCACAAACAACGGGTTCTAAGGATATCTAAATGTTAATTGGTAACGCAATGTAGTTGAACGGAATTCTCTGCCTAGTGCTCTTTATGATGGTCGTTTGGGAGCTGAGATCTAATTTCATGTTGATATTGAGCTTGATAGCAGCCACCTGGTGGGAAGTGGTCACCATAACTTAGGGTTAGACCAAAAGGCAAGCAATGAGAAGGTAGGTAGCAACGTTACCGACCTTTAACAAAAAATATTCTCATGTGCTTGTTATTTTTTATATGATGAAATCCAATGTCGAAGTTACACTATCCATACATTATCTACCAGCACCACACCTTATTCATGTACAACGTAGTTGCCGGAGTAAATATAAAACCATTTTTATTTAAGTACCTAGTAAAGTTCACTGTTTAGGTATCCATAAGTACCTATATCTGGACTATCTGGTTCTTAAGTCCTACTAATTACGAATTGTATTTGCTTATGGACCGTAATGGACAAAATCTGGTAGGTTTATTAGCTTTAATTGATATTAAGTTGCAAACAAGTCTTAATAGCTGTTCAGTAATAGCGTTATCACGACTATTCACTATTCTAGGCAGTAAAAATAGAACAGCGATTAGTTCGACGCTAGAAAGCGCTGCCGTCTACTTAGTAGTTGGGGACAAACCCTTGTTCGATTAATACGATTGCGCCAGCTTATGATTATGATAACTGCAGCCATATTACTTACCATCAGGTGAGATAGTGGTCAAACGCGAGCCTATCAATGGCAGGATCAGGATACACATGAGTCCTTTTTCCAACACCCTTTTTTAAGGAATATATGTGTTTTTTTTTATGGTAACCAATCTTAAGGAAGAAAGAAGCTTTAGTCATGCATGAATGAGGGTGATATTATAGTGCAGCAGTACGTGCGTGAGCACAGGTGCTCCTGCGCACAGGTCTCTGTTCTCTGATGTTAAGGTTGCCCTAGTTGACGGCACGAACGATTTTTTGCACAGGGTTAAAATGCATGCTATCTCATCCGACAACACGTGCGAACGAGATAGATGCTGAGATGAGCAGTAAGAAGCTAGTTCGCGTACGAATGCACAATTTTGCAAATTTGTAGCGAAATGGATGATGATTTAGGACGAGCACGCGAAATTTTATAAACAGACCTTTGTGAATATGGATATCATGAAAAAACGACTAAATGTATCTGTTCAAAATAAAATTATTTGCATTGTTGAACTACTAATCTATCCCTGTATGGTGACTGTTTTGCAATATTTTTTCTGCTTACGGTATTTATTTGCGGCCAAAGATGCGTTAAAATGTGTGTATATGGAACTATCGACGCTCATAACTTTTAAATATATATTTTTTTACTTTTTTGTTTCCATACAGGGCTAGATAGTGATGAGACAAATCATCGACTAGTGCAACTTTAAGTTGAGGCTAAAGACAAGTCAGAAGCTCTTTAGCATTATGTCTAATTTGATCCCTGTATGATCGTGAATCCTTCTCAACACTCTATGAATGAATATGTCTCATATAAGATTGATAGATGCCACGCTCACCGCTATTTTCAGATGTTCTGACTTGACCATTGCTTTATAACAATCCCTATGTCTTGGCTTGTAAAAGAAAAGCATTCTTAGAATACTTTCGATAAATGTCTTTCCTTACATTAAACAGCACCCAAAATTCACCAATTTAACATCAATTAAAATTATAAAAGTCCGTAACTATTACTGTCCATAGGAACCAACTGGCCAGTTAATGAAGGTAATGTTAGGCCACACCGACATTCCGTCATTAAGACATTGTGTTTATGTATGTTCGCCATTTGCATAGTGAGACAATTTCAACGTGCTAGCCGCGTTAATTATATCACTATCGAACAGTTACTGTTTACAAGTACTGTGGTTATATGGCACATAAATTCGTTGGGCCTGTTGGGGTACTGCACCCTGTGTTGGATTGGTACTGAGTGGGTGTGGGCTCATTGTTTGGTCGGTTTATAGGCTCAGCTAATAGCCTTTTAGTGTAGTCACAGATAATATGATACTAGCATATAGATGCCTCATTCCATACAAAGAAACCGTGCCGACTTAACTTTTTTTATTTTGATTTATCTATAGGCTCGCGTTTGACCACTATCTCGCCTGATGGTAAGTGATGATGTGGTCGACGGTGAAGCACCCTTGCCTAGGAGTTACCTATTCTCTCTTGACTTAACCTTTTGAACGCCAATGTCGGCTATAGCCGACATGAGCAAGCGTGCCCTGTGCGCCAACGACGGCTATACTCGACAAAAAACAGGTCGCAGAAAAATACTTGGCGTACAGGGCATAGGAATACCGATATGGCGTGGCGGTGAAAAGGTTAAAGATCCCAAGGTTGTAGCTATCAGGAAACAAAGACCCCGGCAAGGAATTCCACTCCTTAGCTGTGTGTACAATGAAATTATTCGCAAAACGCTTTGTACGTAACTAGCGTTTTTCATCTCATTATCTTGTTCCGTGCCACGGCGATAGATAGATCACCATCTATATCCGTGGAACGGAACTGAACGCGATCGATGTACAAAAAATAATCAGTACAGTACGTTGGCACGATTCTTTGTATGGGCTCATCCCACACAAAGAATCGTGCCAACGTACTGTGCTGTACGCATCTGTATGCTAGTATTATATTATCTGTGGTGACTAAGGAATCCGATTTCGGTCACTGTGACTAATCTTAACCGAAGACACAATACTGCTTTACTTACCCCGATTTCTGAATATTTGTCAGACTGCACTTTTTCCTGAAAATCTGTTTGTTCGTTCTCAATTCCAAATAGGTACTCAATTCTGATATCGGCCCTTAACTTACTGTCAGAGTTTCTTACCTACGAGGGCCTTCTTCTTCAATTCGTGTTGTTGGCAAAAACCCGTCTTGCTTCGTAGCTGCTGCTAGGTCAACTGTCGCGGATACCAGTCGAGAGCACAGCACGCGGGTCAAGCTCAAGTCGAATGAATGAGCTCGTGTAATTCGCGAAGAACGTGAATTCGCCAAGCACCTCTTTCCTTCACATCAACTCGTCGACAGCGGTTTATTCTTGGAGATCCAAACTCAGATGTTTGTACTTTCCCTAAACCTTATAGGCGAGTCACCAACAATTCTGATCCAATATTTTCCTGTCTATCGAAACCAGCCTTTCGCGTATCTGCTTTGCCTTCTAACCGGCGCAACCATTTTGGTATATCAAAATCATATCTAAAAATTCAGTGGCGGGACCTTACTTGTTACAGGGTAATTGTTGCTAAGTTCGTTATTCCGATCATTGTTTTATGATAACTTAGTATTTATTTTCAAGGAACAAGGAAATAAAGGTTGAGTCTATGAATCTTGTACAAAAACTAAAAATATTATGACTGTATTTATTTATGTTCACTTTATACAAAATACTTACATCTAAAATCATTAAGCAATGGCAAGTAATTGTCGAGTCATAGAACTTACAGAGTAAAGCCTGTCTAAGGTAAGATTTACATTATTAATAGTTAACTTGAAATATTACAATAAAATGAAATAAATAACTAAACATTTATAAATAACGATAACAATATGTGTAAGAGAGAATACGCAATAATATTGACAGTTCACATAATATTTTAAAGCACTACTTATAATATTTAGTCACATCATAGCCAAGCTCACAATAGAAATAAATTAACATTCAGAAATATCCTAAGTTGTAAAAATGTACAAGTCTTAATCATTTATTCGGTGGAAAGTCTAGCGTTGTGTATGTGGGTCTGGTGCGAGGGACGGGAGGGCGGCGCGGTCGGGGGTGGGTCTTTCCCCCCTCAGCAGAAGAACTGATGGATGCCTCCCCTTCTTCAGGAAGGTAAGGTGCTCTAGGACTTAGCACTAAAGCCTTGTATGACGAGTGCGAGTCCGCTATGCTCCTACCATCACCTTCGTCTCGTCGTGACATCTCAGAGAATGGAGAAACAGATCGTTTCTCAATACCACTCGGTCCTGGAGTTTCTTCTTTCGGTTTCAGCTCGTAAGCGTTCTCTTCCTTTCTTTTTGGCTCTGTATCTTTCTTGAATTTCGTCTGTCTCTCTATTATCTCTGCTGTGGTTAGGTCTGAACCTTGCACGCCTGTTTCTAGAGGAGGTGCTGATAACCATGGTCGGGAAGAATTGGTGCTGCACCATCGTTCTTCGTTCTCACTTGCATCTCCCAAAAGACCAAGTTTCTCCAAGTTCTGCAGAAGTAGATTTTCGCTGGAGCTAGCAGCTCTCATTTCAGTCTTAGATTCTTCAGCTAGCAGTAACTCTGCTAGCGGTGGAGCTAGTCCAAGTCCTATATTCCTCTCGTGGTACACTTCAGAAATGGTCGGAGTTAGTTCTCCACTCATATGTCTGACTTGAGCCATGGAGTCACGGCTGCTCGTTCCCATCTTCGGTCTAGGAGTCCGTTTAGACGTAGATGGCTGAGGTAATGTCTGGTCAGACTTCTCTTCCTCAGACCTCCTTGGTTGTGCCGAAGCCAGGTCATAGAAAGCGTCGAGGTATCTCGCATGGGCGTGATCTGGTCTTCTTCGTAAGACCGTGTCATGTCCTGAGCTTTCCCAATCAGAGTCGTCGGATGGTGGTCTTCTTGTGTAGAGGGTTCTGATTTTCGTTTGGTGTGCGAGTGCTAGGGATACATCGCGAGGTGGTGCCGAGGTAGGTGCGGGTGGTGCTGCGGGTGGAGATGGGGTGAAGGCAGCGTCACTCTCCCCTCTGTACCTCGGCGGTGGTGGTGCGGGTGGCGGGGCGGTGCGGCCGTCTGGCTCCCCGCGACCTACTTCTGTTGAGGTGGTGGATCCTCGGACGTACATTGTGAAGGCACCGCCGCAAGAGCCTAGTGGTAAAGGTGGTGGGGGCACTGATGAGACGCTTTCCTCTGTGAATGAAAATGGCACAATGAATAATGGAGCTAGTTTTATAGTCTTAGTATAGCAGCTTTAAGTTTTATACAGTTTTGGATTTATCTATTAGCCTTTAACAGCTTTAGCAAATGTTGTATAACGAGTATGTTGGTACAGTGTATAAAGTGGGTACTTACGACGATGTTGTCTCGGAGGTGGTTCACCATCGGAATGCGGTTCTAAGTCACCGTCATCAATAGAGGCCAGTGACTCAACGCTTGAGCTTGACTCCAAACTGAGGCTTCGCGGGGCTTCTTGCGTGTCTGTGGAAGAATAAAATTGTAATACATTCTTATACTTTTATTTTATTTTTACAAAACAATATCTCCACAAGATCCCTTGAATTCATAATACTGCCATTGTCACTTAGTTCAGCAAAAACAGTTTCCAGTTTGTAATATTGACTTACCGAACAACGCGAGTAGTGCCTGTAGCACAAATTGTATGTGTCTTCTGTTGGCGGCTTTGCCGGTGCGTAGAGTTACTTCATCCTGACCAACCTCAGCCAGGTCGAAACCGAGAGACGCCAGGAGTTCGTGGCAGCCATTCACTCGCCATAACCTGATGAATGTAATCAGTCAATTAGTGATAAATGGTTTTATTTCTGTCGGTTGGTTTGTACAAACCATAGATTTAGATTTTTTTTTGCTACGCAGTACTATATCTATGGTACAAACACTTTTACATGTCGATCATATTTTTAAAACAAGATGAGGTCGGCGTTTCCTATCTGACTACTCTGAGAAGAAATGTAGTGAGATATGATTTATACATGCGATGTTGTTTTTGATCAAATGAAAACGGAAAATTACACATCTGACGAGATGAAGATCAAGAAGACGAAAAAAGTGAAGAAGGACAAGTCAAGAAGAAGAAAAATAAAATTAAAAAAGAAATGAAGTGTTAAAAATACTAACGTAACCTAATTAACATCAAGGACCAAACAATCAGATAATACATATTACGAACCTGACGTTAACAGCGACTTCAATGGTGTCTGTGTCGGAGTTCTTGACACTGAACTGGGAGATGACGGAGCGGATCACGCCGATAATATCGTCCGCCACGTCGCCGTTAGAAATAAGTTTCGATAGCGCTTGCAGGGTTGTTGATGTTAGACCTGGGAAGTAAAATAGTCTTAAGGAGAGGCAAATAACTCAATACTAAAGGAAAAACTGTTCAGAAGTTATTGAGATTTATGCATGTGTAGATGTGATGTTTAAAACTTACCAAGTAGAGCTTGCAAACTAGCTGAGCATTGGGTCAGTCTCTCTTCTGGATCACTTTGGGGGAAGAACACACTTGACGGTATACCATTAGCCGCTGGCTCAAATCTGAGGACAAAGTCATTAACATTTTATTTGGCGGATATACGAAAAGGTTTGTAAGCTGTTTTTTCACCAGGTAAGCTATTTTCATAACTTGGATTGTTTCTTTTTAAACAAGAACATTACAAGCGTAACATAACGTATAAGTTTTTCGGCTCAATGATGATGAAAAATCTTTCTTTCTTTTTAGATGATGTGGCCACCTCTGGTATCAGAGTAAGCCGCCTCTGGGAACCCCACAGACCTCTGACTTGGCTATTTCAGACTTACATTAACTTAGTCCCAGGTTTCCTCACGATATTTGAACAATAAAAAAATATTTTGTTTGAATATAGTATTGATAGCTTGAGAATATAATAATGGCTTTACCTGAATCCAACACTCATGAGCAGCTCCCGCCATCCACTGATGCTGCCGGCCTTATTCTCGATACTCTTCTGTGTGGTGTACATAGCGTTCTTCTGTCCCCGCACAATCCTTTGAAGGGATTTCTCAACGAGGTGTAGGCATACTCGCAGTGCGTCCCTGAAAATAAAACAGTTATTAGTAGCGATTCAATTTATTTTAAGGAAACATATAAGTGAAGTTTGAACGTAAATACGTTAAGACAAAAATGCATATATGTTCTGTGGACACGATGACTTCATGAACTGGATTTATGCATCCTTGACAATTTTAATCTGAGAGTTAACACTAGGTCACAAATAATATAATACCTATATACAGTCTAGGTAGAACTAACGAACTGGTTACGATGATTTCTGATTGTCTAAAATTTGTAACGTAACTATATATGAACTGCATGAACCGAGGCGCTCTGTCTGTATCACCTAGAGCGCTGTGCTTCACATGCATTTGTCCAGCGCCACTAGCAGTTTACACAGCGCCTGTTCCATGAGCGCCACCTTGTTGCTGAGGCGCACGTTAGCCACCAGCACGATCCCGGCCCAGTGTGCCGGGTGCGCGAAGTGTGACGCACTGTCTGCTTTATCTAGAGCCCTGTGTCTCACTTGCGCTTGTTCGGTGCCAATAACAGTTAACACAGCACCTGTCGCATGAGCGCCACTTGTTGCTAAAGCACACGTTAGTTCCCACCAGCACCAGCCCGGCCCAGTGCGCCGGGTGCGCGAAGTGTTGAGTGACGTACTGTCTGCATCACCTAGAGCCCTGTGTCTCACCTGCATTTGTCCGGCGCCGCTAACAGTTCACACAGCGCCTGTCCCATGAGTGCCACCTTGTTGCTAAGGCGCACGTTAGCTCCCACCAGCACGAGCCCAGCCCAGTGCGCCGGGTGCGCGAAGTGCTTCGTATGACGTACTGTCTGCATGGCGTCACCGAGGGCCCTTTGAAAAGAAAATATTGGTTCAGGACTCAGTCTCAAACTCCTGTGGAGATGGTATAAATAATTGCAAATGCGGCATCTAAATTGACTATAATACCAATGCTTTTGTGAACATCAGTCAGCTGCCGCTGAGTTAGAGGCAAATTCAAGGGATCCCCATGAAATTGAGAGAAATAATTTAACATCAACAGTTTTTTATGCTACTTCTTCCAAGTAAGTGATGAATGGTGCTCGTTTTAAGAGACCTTCAGGAATTACTATGCTATCAGTCTAATTTTCCACCTAATTAACTTACTTTGCAACACGGCTTCCCTGCAGCAGCGCAGAGTAAAGCGCTCGGTACAGAATTTTTGTTGCAGTATCTTGCGGGGCTGGCCAGAGGGTCAGTAGTATGGCGTGGGCTCCGGCGGCTAGGAGCGCTCGGCACAGTCGTGAAACTCCTTCTCCTGCGAGGCTCACGTCTTCGCTCTCTTCCGCTGAAGAGCCTTGCAGGGCAGCACTTGATGGTGCGCAGGATATTACCACCTGTTCAACATTATAATATTAGTAGAGAGCTAACTTGTCAAGTGCACGAAAAAACAGAAAAGTGCAAAATACTAAAATATTTGATGATAAGATAGGTCTTGTAAAGCGAGCAGTGGTGGCCCAATGGTAACGGCCGCGACTTTTAACTTGTAGGTCTTGGTTTCGAAACTCAGCAGGCGCTTTACTGGGCTGGCACTTTACTAACTCGCACTGGGCCCACGTGGTGGATTACGGCCCATTCTCTCACACAGAGAGGAGGCCTGCACGCACAACGGAAAAAATGGGCGTCTAAATGCGGCAAAGCGGGTCCAATTATCACATCCTATCCTAGGTCTTGTTAAAGATGGCACTGGAAGGGCTGGTACATTCAAATGAAACAAAAGAGATATCTTTGAACTTACCAATCTAGCAGTGATCTTCAGATTCATAATTTCTGATGCAGTGAGCATAAACTCTGAAGCTGGTGGCAACTCTTCATTACTTGGAGTCAGTTCGGAATCTGCACGAAAACATTAAAAACAAGCACTTATGTAAATTTATCGACAGATGGCATATTTACCGTCAAGCAACGGGAACTTTAAATTTCATTGACATAAGGTTTAAAATACAATGTTATTAATGAACTTACTTTCTTCTTCATTTTCCGTAGAGGTATCCGCAGCACCGTTGCTAGAATTGAGTAATCGCTTCGCTTGTGAGTCCACCTGCAAAGAATATAAGTAATTACTACCAAATAAACAAAAGAATATCGATAACAGTATAGTTGGCTCGAGGTGTTCCTCGGGGCACAATACTGGGCCCAATGCTCTGAACAAGGAATAATAATAATGCAACTAAGTTTAACCCGCCGTGTGCCCGTTAATTACCGAAACAATAGAAAACCCATTGTGTCTCGCGTGGATCCACATCTTAAACACACTAAAGTGAACACGAAGTGAGTCTTCCTCACTTGACTTCCTCACTTGACTCACTTGATACTGAAAAGAGTTATATGTAATGCAATATGTGTGAATGTGGCCTAATATTGGACTGGGACGCTTAATTCCAGCATAGGATAGAACAATGGTAAAAGTAAGCGTATACTGACCACTTCTCCAGGACTGAGAACAATGGCGGGTGTCTTCCAACAAATGTGTGTGGCGAAGTGTATGCATTCTGCTTGAGTCAGCTGTGATAGTACTGCTTCTTTTGATGCCTGTAGACAAGAACATAAATAGTAATAAGAAAAATAAATTTCAAAGAATAATGCGGCAAGCAGTAACTTAGAAGTGGTGTTGGTTCGGCTACTGGACCATACAAAAAATATTGTTTTATTAACATCGATAGTTACGAATTGCACTATAATATGATTGATTGACAAGAAAAAGACACGCCTAGTGTATCGCCTGTTCTACTACAATCAGGTCTGCTAAGCTGCGTGTAGCGGGTTCGATGCCCGCATGAAGTAAATATTTGTATGAGCAGATATTTGCTCCAGATCTGGGTGTTTGTGTATGTAAGTTCAAATGTTTGTAAACGCACCCACGATTCAGGTGAAATTCCAATTGTGGGGTAACGTTTTTTAATAACAAGAAAAAGCTGAAAAACGGTCCCACTTTTTTGCTAGGGTGAGTTTGCTCCATCGCTTGTTACTTTTTGGACTTTTGACATGCTGTCATCTACCATTACACATTACCTGATAGTCAGTAAGAGGTGTGACGCGTAGCATATCCGCTACAAGTTCTGCTTCCTTCAACTGCGCGTGAGCAGCTGACCAACGTGCTCCGCCCACTCTTGGAGCTCCCACTACGAGGCAGCGCATGCCTGCTTCTGCGTTGTTAGCGTTGGTGTTTGATGCTCCTGTAACATAAACCTTAGTTGAAGAACTTGTCTAACACTTATAGTGCGAAGACACTTAGGTCAATCTTAATATAAATGCAGGTAATTTATATTTTTAATCCCTCTGACTTTTAAACCTCGGAATCAAAAATGTTATTATAGACCAATTAAGTAAAAAATAAACAACATTGACATTAATTACATTTGGTGTGTGGTATGGTATTTCAGAATCACACCCTTTTATCTACCAATTTGGTTGTTATTTGACTGACTAAGGGACCAAACTCATGGTGCTATAATTTTCCGTGCCCGCTCTTGTGTTAGTGCAAAAATTTGTTGATGCAAATTATATTGTGACACGACACAGCAAATTTTGAGTTTTACTTTCCTAACACTTCTCCCAATGATATAATCATATTAGGCAACATTTTAACAACATGGCTTACCATGGTCATGATGCGGCCTCGCTCTCATATGCCGATGATGCCTCAACGGCCTCAAAGCGGGCGCGGCCAGCAGTGCGTACCGTTCACACAATGGTTCACCATCACCGGCCACGCTCATGGCGGGAGTGCCCGGGGTGGTGGCACTGCGGAGGGCTCCCCAGGGACAGGCATATAGTGCGCCTTCCACCACTACTATGAGTTCCCTGCGACCACCGCAGCCGCGACGACCGTGGGATGCTGTAATAGATAGTTCTTATTAGTAAAGGGTTTGATGGTAAAGACAGAATTTCGCGGAATATCTTACACGATCTTCTCCATAAAAATCTACCTACGCTTTGGAATTATGCAACTTGCTTCATCTTTTGAACTAACTGACTACTTGACAGTTCGAAAGTACCTAACCAGTTTAGTTGAAATAAATTATTTGAGTTCGGGTTTCAGAAAACGGCGTCTTGATTTAGAAGAATAAAATATATATTGTGTAAATAGTTGAC
Organism: Orthosia incerta; assembly: GCA_948252205.1. NCBI lineage: Eukaryota > Metazoa > Arthropoda > Insecta > Lepidoptera > Noctuidae > Orthosia > Orthosia incerta. The sequence goes on along the minus strand of OX411756.1, from coordinate 10,208,644 downwards.
CTCTTTGTGAAAGAGTCTGTCCCATTATACATGATCACCATACAAATTACCAGTCGAAGCAGCATTGCTGTGCTCCACTTATTAAAGTGCATATTTATACATTTAGGGTAACAACATATTGACGTAGAGTCGAAACTTCCTTTACAAACCTTAATTTTTTTCGAATGCGATGGTCTTTTGTATCTGGATAGAAATGTGTGCATTACGTTGTAGAGATAGGGGTCAATATGCTATTTATATTTTAAGGAATTCGCTTCAATTCCGTCATAGTGTGCTTTAAGCCTTATTAAGATGAAACAGAAAAGGTACAAGGGACATAATGCTTACAATGGTTATTATTGCAGGATGCTGGCAGCAGGTCTTCAAATGGAGCCAACAGCATCTGATAAAGAGCGCTGAGGCATGGCGGACCCTGCCATGATGGCTGCTTCTTACGTGGAATGTGGACGCTGGACCTAAGAACAGAGTAGGGTTCAGACCATTGACATTGACAGACGATTCTCCAATCGTCTGTCAATGCTTTTCTGAATTAGATGAGATAATGCATGCATTGTTTCAGAAACGTAAAAGTATTTAGTTCAAGTTGAGTTCTAGCTAAAGACTGTATTGATGGACTATTAGACTTATTAGTCATGTAATGATATTATGTATGAGTATTGTAAGTGACACTAAGGTTGATGACGTACCTGGTAGATCCTTGTAGACTAGCCACGGATCCGGCCACAGACCCTCCGACTGAGCCCACACTGAACAAAGAGCTCAGCGAGTAGTTCGACGAGTTCAACAGATGGTTGCGGGTCACCTATGACAAAACAATGTTTATAATGATTACGTAAGTTTGACTGAATGATGATTTCGTAAAATTGGCAAAAAAGTTAATACTCGGTAGGGTGTTGCAGACGTAAAATTTAGAGACATAATAAAAGAGAAAATAAGGCCAGGGAAATTATAGAGAGACTAGCTATTGCCCTCGACTTCGTCTGCGTAGCATTAGTACTTCGAATAGCATTTTATATATATCGCGCAATAATATTGGTGGTGTATTAGTTCACTATACAAACCACCCCCCGTTCTATCCAGTTAAGAATGATTTCCTGGATAAAAACTATTCTATGTCCTTCCCAGGGTCTCAAACTATCTCCATACCAAGATTCATCTAAATTGGTTCAGCGGTTTTAGGGTGAAAAGGTAACAGACAGACAGACAGAGCTACTTTCCAATTTATAATATTAGTATGGAAGTATGGACTTTAGTTAATTTTATGTATCCTGATGCATGTTTTTTTTTTTTTTTTTATCTTATATAGGCTCGCGCTTGACCACCATCTCACCTGATGGTAAGCGATGATGTGGCCGATGATGGAGCACGCTTGCCTAGAAGTAACCTATTCACTCTTGACTTAAAGACCCCTAGGTTGTAGCTATCGGGAAACACAGACTCCGGCAGGGAATTCCACTCCTTAGCTGTACGCATAATAAAAGTATTTTCAAAACGTTTAGTGCGTATGGGTGGGATGTCCACCATGTATCGATGGCGCATCGCCGTACGTCTGGTAGTCCGATGATGAAACGGGCTGGGCGGAATTAGATTATGCAATTCCATCGCACATTCCCCGAAATGTAACCGATAAAAAACCGACAAGCCGGCAACTCGGCGACGATGTTCAAGGCTCTGGAGCTTTGACTTAACCAATGCCTCATCGCCGATGAGCCTCTTGGCCCGCTTTTCGATCGACTCTAGTGCATCAAGTTGGCATGTAACTGATATTTGCACACACTCTTCTATAATACTCTTATAAAGCTTCTAGTAAGGAATATTTGAGTCAAGGTTCACAGTAACAGTAGTTTAGCATTGGATAATAAGGTGCCTTACCATTCTCGCTAGTCCTGTATTTGGTCTATCATCAGGGTCCCACTGATCTTCGGCCTCGCCTCGTCGTTCGGCGTTCGCCTTTAGCCAAGTAGACCACTCGCCGATGCAATGCTCCAACTTGCCAAGACCACTCACTGCACAAAAACGAAGATATGTATAAAGAGAGAAGAAAAGTAGCATTGGGTTGACTGACAGCTCGATTGAAAATACAGCACCACTTTGAGACTCGCAACGGAAAGTAATAGAGGCTTTTAAAATGGACAGACGCGGTATTTTACAGACCAGCTTTTTATTTATTTTATTTTATTACTTTTAAGAAGCCTTACAGTCTAATTACATATAATAATAGGTAACTACAACAGATATATAATCGATTAATTCAAGCCAACAGTTAAAGTTCAATGTGTACATAAGTAAGTAGGTTATTCCTATTTATTTTATTTATTTATGTTGCTACATATTAGTTACTGGTACTTAGCTGTATCCGGTAAGACTGGAAGCCGACCCCAGTATAGTTGGGAAAAGGCTAGGCAGATGATGCTACATATTAGTTAAAGAACCACTAGCCGGTGCATTATTCACAAAAAATGATTTGGCTAAGAACGTCCTTGCTGTGCGCATCTTAGTGCAAACATATGGACATCTAAAACTTCGTTTACTTGAACAATGAGGTATAACTATTTTGCTCTAACAGGATCCATTTGTGTAGTAGCTCTAAGCCTTAACTGTAACATCTGTAAAACTAATGTAATGTAATAAAAGAATATGATTTGAGAATATTGCTTACCATTGCTCGGCTGAAGGTCATCAGGACTAATATCAGGTAAGCTGTTGTCACTATCTTCAGCTTCTTCCAGTAGAGACACTTGGTGGAATCTCAGGATACCTAGGAAATACAAAATATTATTCAGCGATCAAATTAGTTCAGATGCTGGACTAGCTTCTGGATAAGTTCCGTCTAACTAATCTGGTAGATATTTCATAAATTTTAATTTTCAGGCAGATAATGCTTATTCAATATATGGCCTCTCTAAAACGGGCCCTAAAACCAAATTATGAACCTTTTATGAGTATGGAATCCATCACTACTGATTGTGATTCTCCTGGTCAGAGTGATGATGTTGATAATTATTAATGAGCTTGAGTTTGTTACCTTTATGCGGCTGCAACAGCCAAGCATACAGCCTGCCTGCTGCAAGACTGTAGTACAATACGGGCGCTTTCTGCTTGTTTACGACTTCTAGTATTTGATCCACACTGGATGGGCTCCAGGGTTCTGAGCGCTCTTTGCCAGCTTCTTCAGCACTTCTGTGAGAAAAAAATGCAATGGTAAAGGCATGTTCTCTATTTACATTGGGCTAAATTATCCCAATTTACCGGTTGAATTGAAAAGTCATTGTGTCTCTGTAATCTGTCGTAAGTTACAATGTAGGGGAATATAATGACGATAAAGAGGAAAAAAGTGAATCAGAGAAGTAAAGAAAATGGGACAGAACAAAGAAAATATAGATGGATTGTGTTTATGGTGAGAATGCTAGCAAGGAAGTGAACACTGAAGATGGCTAATAGGGAAGTATGGTAGAAACAGAACCCAAATAAATTGGGGTAGGGGTAGGAATGCTATTCCGTCTTAAGACGAACTTACCTCTGTTGTGCATGAAGTTCAAGGTTGGCTTGGTTCAATGTTCCGGATGGTTTTTCAGTGACGGCGTCCAGGGAACGGCATCGTCCTCTCTCAGCCACTACCAAAGCTTCAGGGTGTCGGCCCAGTTCTGTAAGACAAAATTAATCAGTTTAAGACTGAAGTGTACAAGAGATTAAACATAGTCATCCTAAAATAATTAATCCAACTTCCAAATCGTAAAACGATGTCCATTTTAATAATGATGTTTTTGGATTAAGTAAGTTAAATTAAAACCAAAAGTCAAATGTTTGCCAGATGTGGTTGAATCAATTTATATTCGAGCCCGTTCATTGTATCTTCCGACACAAACCATTCAATAAAGGATGACGATGGAGGATGGTGATGGTGGTTTGGGTGGATGTTTCAGGATGGTGGTGGATTTGGTGGATGGTGGTGGGTGGTTGTTTCGTTGTGGTTGGTGGTCTGAATGTCTTTTGTAATCACTAGTCAGGAGAAATATTTTTCTTTACTTACCGACTAAAACTCTCTGCAGCGCATGCTGTGTAGAAGTGTACAGTGCAGCAATCTTCCTGTCCCGGTGCTTGTCGTTGCTGGACTCCAGTAGAGTGAGCGCAGCTTGCAGTTGTTCCTTTGCTTCTTCCAGTTCGCCTGACGCCCAGAGTGCAAAGCCGAGGCGGTGGCGAACGCGGGCCTGGTGAAAATAGAGATTTGTTTTTTTTTTGGTAGGAGTGACTATTGAAGTGATATATCATATATTCCTGGAAGGCACATTGCAAATCCTACAAGCTGGATTAATGTCCTAGATAAGGTCGCGAGATTTTCTTGATGCGCTTCCTGCACGTGACGACGTTACTGGCAACGATTGCATACAGAATTAGGCCCCGCCTATGTGCAATTGCAGACATCTTAAAGTTGGCAAGCAATACCGCAACATCGATAATGTCCAAGAGTAAATAAGCTATTATTCATTTATCCGGTGCATCCAATAAACAATCAGTTACCTCTTCATCAGCATCAGCCAGACCCTCAGTGGCGGCGAGGGCTTGTCTCAGATATGACACAGCACTGCCACAAGCACCCATCGCAAGATGAGCCCTTCCCAAATCTGCGAGCGCTTGTGCACGTCCTCTGGTGTCCCCTACAACACACGTTATTTTATGAGCATCCACAAATTAATAAAAAAAATAGTTAAGGAAATTACAGGTAAAGTGTGGTTTCAAGTGTTACTATGGCAGATCTTAAAGATCTTCCTTGTCCCATACTTCTATGTTATGATATGAATAGCTATGGTGTTATAATTTATCGGCTGAAGTGTTTTTTTTCTCTTTATTTTTAACTAGGGACTTTTGTACATATTTATATGTCAGTCCCATCGGACCTTATAACGTAACAACACAAAATTAAACTACATGCAGCACTAGAGTTGGGTGTCGACAAAATATGATGAAACATACCAACATCGTATATATTTGTCTCGAGCTCTCTTAGTAAAACCTAAGAAGTATGATATATCATGAAAGCTTCTCCGGACAGGAGAGAATAGAGAAAAGAAAATAAAAAATCACATCATCAGCCTATTAATGTTCCAACTGCTGGGACACAGGCCTTCTCTCTGTGAGAGGGGATGGGCCATAATCCACCACGCGGGCCCAGTGCGGGTTGGTGGATGGTCACATTAACATTTTACAATAATTCTTACGCAGGGGTCTCCTTTTAAGTATATCAAACACCGGTGCAGGAGACCCCGCTCTTCATAACTTACAAAGTGAGAATGAACAAGGCTTGGAACAAGAAAGAATCGGTGATGTTTAGTGAAATTACGAAAAGAAGTTAAAGAGTTGTAGAACCTAACCTGCTGCAGTAGCATGTCGCAATCGTGACTCGTGCCATCTCGCTGCTTCAGCGTGTGCACCCATCGACGCATGCGCAGCTCCCAAACCACCGCATGCACGGGCCTGAAACAAAAGATGTCGTTATAACAATATTCTACATAGTCAAGTTTTCTGAATGATAAAGGTCAAAATTGTATAATTTGATTGCTTCAACTCCATTGAACTATAGCAATATGATCTAATAATATTCATTTCTTACGGTATCAGAATAGGTCAAAGTAATACGCAATATCTTAACGGGGACAACTGCCCAACGTGGACTGTCAAAATCATATTATTGGTGTCTATCTAATATGTACCTGTAAGTGTGTGAGACCCAATCGGTGCGCAAGTTCGAGTTCAGCGCGGTGATGTCTGACGGCAGCCGCGTGGTCACCTAGTGCGTGCTGTGCTACGCCTAGCGAGTGACAGGCTTCTGCTTCCATTATCTGATTGTTAAGTTCCCTGTGGAAAGAAAGAAAAAGTTAGTACAACCAGAAAAGGACTTCACAGGCAGTCATTTTTCATCAGCTCTCAGTAAGTTACTCACAAAAAAAAACATCTAGAGAGCGTTTACGCGGGGCTTAACTTTCATATTATGGAACACGAAAATCGGTTCCTTCATTTCCAAGATTTTTGAATTGGTGTTTTGCATGAAACTGTTCTTTGTTGATATTTGAATTCAACATTCAAGAACCAGCAACTGACTTTGTACAACAACATTGAAAGGAAACTCATCAAAGGAACGCAGATGTTCGGTCCACTGTTTACTTACTTGGCAATATTCTTCTGATGATCCAAACACAGAACAGCTTGCTCCAAGTTGTTTAGGGCTATATGCAAAGCTCCTAGCTCGCCATAGGCTTGAGCCTTCGCTTCTGGCGCCCCTAACTCATGTGATACTACTAGACGCTTTTCTAGGCATACTAAGGCTTGCTGAAGGTTGCCCACTGACCTGGAAAAAAGGAATTAAGATTAAATCTATGGAAAAGACAACGAATTTAGGATCTCCCTATAATTAGCAGTATTACAGTATAGATTTAAAACCATAAACAAGTAGAAGCGGTCAATTGGTCTGCTAAATTTAATTCATAAGCACAAGACTGCATTGCACAAGTATGTGATTACAGACGAGTACATCATGGCTCTTCATTCCGATGATAGGTGACCTAATGATCTCAAATTGCGGCAATCTGCTACAAAATATACTGAACCAGTCGCTTGGGAAGGCCTACGTACATCCAGTAGCGGACGTCTTTCGGCCGGATTTTAATGACTTTATGCATCACAAAATTACTATGGTCGAAAATTCTGTACAAAATAGTTTCCTTAATACCATACGTACTTGTGACTAAGTCCCAATCCTCGATACGCTCTCTCCTGCTCCCTCTTATTATCCAGTTTCAGTGCAGCAGCCAGATGCTGTTCATGATACTTGGCAGCTTCATCCGGATCTCCCAGTGCATCGTAACAGTCACCCAGAGAGCCCAGTGCTCTTGCTTTGTCCAGCTGGCATGTTGGGGTGTTTACACGTTCGAGGATTGCTAGTTGCTGAAAATGGAAGATAAACCTTAATATAATAGCAATAAAGATGGAAACAGTTGTGCAGAAGAAATATAAATTAATGACAGTAAGGTTGCCACATTGTACTTCTGACAGATTGATCAGGAACACAGCGCATAATTTTTTGTGTTGAAGCTTGATTATATCAGTGTGCATTTTTTTTCTTGTTTTTTTATTTATTAGAGCAGTGGTGGCCCAATAGTAACGGCCCCGATTTACGTTAAGTAGGTCGTGGGTTCGAACCCAGGCAGGCGCTTTATTTTGTGTAAATTATTTCATTCACCACTGCTCTAAAAACGGTGCAGGAAAATAAAAAAAAAGAACCAAAAATTCGAAGACATCCACCAAGCGGCACTGGGCCTGCGTGGTCGATTAAGGCCCATTCCCTCTCACAGAGTGGTGGTCTGTGTCCCAGCAGTGGAAACATCAAAAGGCGTGTTTATGATGATATATTTATTAAAAATAAATAGATACCTGAACAAGACAAAATCTTGTTCGGTGATTTATTTAAGGGTGCCCGAAATGTCATCTAATAGTGCTCATTGAAAGCATGTTGTATTATAAAATTCGTAAAAAAATTGAGCCGCCATTATTTTATAATTATAGCTTGTACAGCAATCACTGAATTTATTTTGCTGAAATTTTCAAGCATTTAACAATTTCCACAGACCTGTTCCAAATATCCTATGGCGTCTTCATAATGTCCCATGTTAAGTTTGGCGATGCCCAGATTTCCGTAGGCTTGGGCTTCTAACGCGCAGTCTTGAAGTTCCTGCGCTCTTTCCAATTGTTCCTAAAAATATCAAGAATATTTGTGAACAGCTCTGCAATAGAATTTAGAACTACATGAGAAGCCCATGACCAAGCCTTAAGACTGTATCTGGCTGAAGATTAGGAATCTAACTGATTACATGAAAACCTCAATTTCATGAGGATTTGGAAGTCATTGCGCTCCATCATACATGATAATCCATCGTCGACCATATCATCGCTTACCATCAGGTGGGATAGAAAGAAAAGAATCATGATGGTCATGTTGGGTTGAACGTTTTTCTTGGGCCTTACGAGTATATATCGAGTCGCATCGGAGTAGGTAAAAATCTTTCAAATTATAGCGAAGTTCGGAGAAGAAATATGAATGGTATGAATTCTTCCTTACCCTGTAGCATCGTGCTGCGTGAGAGTAATGTCCTAAAGCCATGTGAACAGCTCCGAGGTGAGAATGAGCTCTTGCTTCTCCAGCCGCGTCTCCTGCCTCTTGGCGGAGTGTCAGTTCCTGAAACAAATACATTGAGAAATTAGTTGAAACAATATAATTGTGTGGAACGCGCGAAAATTTTCAAATCTTTGCACTGACTTTGGTTTGAACAGGTTATTGCCCGTTCACACAGGGATCCGTTTTACACGTCCGCTTTATCGTATACGTTCTTATTTGGCGCTGACGAATGTTGTTGAATGAGTGACTTCACACACATGACAGTATTCCAAATCCAGAAAAAAATACCGATCCCACAAAATTTACAGTTGTCCGTTTTACAGGTCCGCTTTATCGTATACGTTTTTATTCGGTAATGGCGTACGTAGATGTAAGAGCGAGTTCACACACACAACAGTGTTAAAATACTGATCCATTTTATCGGATCGAAGTCACGCGGGGCGTGCCATTACCCCCAGTAGAGACGGATGTGTTAGAACGGTACTGAAAATGCGGCGAAAACATCACCTCCAGTAGCGACGGATCCGTTAAAACGATCTTGGAAATACGGATGTTCTGTGTGAACGAGCCCTTAGTACGGGCAAAATCTATTTAAAGAAAGGTCCGGCGAAGTATCAGACTAACAAAAATTTCGCGATAACGATTGGTCAAAAATGTATGAGATTGCCCAGCTCTATGGAAATCTCACGTGACTAATTCCACATATTTTAGCATTTCGACAACCACCATCGCTGATAAAATTACTCATTATTGTCTAGGGGCTCTGGTATCTACAGAATGACAGATTAAAGATTTTGGATGAAGTGAGGAAGTGTTTACCTGAGTATGATGCCCTAAAGCCGCATCAAGTCTTCTTTGCAGTCTTCTGGCAAGACCTAAAGCACCGCATGCAGCTGCTTCTAATGATCGGTCACGAGCCTGAAAAGACAAAAGACATAGTATGTTCAGAAGCTGACTAGCTTGACTTGACCTTAAAGAGAAATGCATCAAATTCATACCTGTCTCGCAAATCCAAGCTGCCGCTGATACATCTTAACAGCTTCCTCAACATCTCCCATTTTAATGAGCACATCTCCAATATTGCCCAGAGCTCTAAACTTGCCCTGCAAGTGCTGCGTCATATGGGCTATGGCCAGAAAATACTTCTGGCATTCCAGGGCAGTCTCTAGGTTGCCCAGGGCTAAGTGCGCAAGGCCTAAGTTACAGTATGCTCGCCCCATGTTCATCTTGTCTTGTAAGTCTTTGGCTAGGGATAGGTCTTGATCGTAGTATCTGAAAAGCATAATTAATTAAAACGATTAAGTTTAATTTAAACAGCATATGAATAAATCAAGTGCTAAAGGTAGCTTCTCCAACAAATGCACATTTTTATAGTATTCATCTTGACCCGAAAAAGAATGATGAACGATCAGTGAAAGCCTAATGGATGTATATTGAAGAATGGAATAGCTGAATTATTCTGATCTACCAAACGTGAAATTTTTATACGGCATTATGTTATTTGTTAATTGATCGTCAAATACTGATGTCAGTCAAAATATCTTACCTGACAGCCTCCCTATAATTCCCAAGGCAGTAATGCGCATAGCCCAGAAAATGGCAAGCCTTAGCTTCAGCAGTAACGTCTCCCAACTCTTGAGACAACATTAGATGCTGTTCATAGTACGGTACTGCTTGAGCAAACTCCCCTCGTGATGAGAGGCAGTTGCCTAGGTTGAGAAGAGCACAAGCTTCTCCTGCCGCGTCTTTTAGTTCGCGAGCAATGCCTGGAAATTGAGAATGTTTTATGAATATGAAATGTCGTTTTAAGTGTGGTTTAGTAAATGCCTAAAGTGCAACACATGTATCTTCAAGACAAAAACGCACGGTAAATTCTTTGTACAATATCATCCATCCAGCTATAGAGTGCATACGTGTGTTTCTAGTTCCCTCTGAGCATTTTATTTATCTAGCAGAAGTGTTATCATATTAAGTAATATCACATCATCACATCATCAGCCTATTAATGTTCCCACTGCTGGGACACAGGCCTCCTCTCTGTGAGAGGGAATGGGCCGTAATCCACCACGCGGGCCCAGTGCGGGTTGGTAGATGTCACATGTCTTCGATTTTTTTGGTTCTATGCCATGCCGGTTTCCTCACGATGTTTTCCTTCACCGTTTTGAGAGCAGTGGTGATGAAATAATTTACACAAAGTAAAGCGCGCCTGCCTAGGCTCGAACCCACGACCTACAACTTGTAAGTCGCGGCCGATACCACTGGGCCACCACTGCTCCCTAAGTAATATCAAGTATTATTTATACCATTGACAATAAAGTGAACAACAAAACACTCACTTACATAATTATATTTCGGAGTACAAAGATTTCTTACCTAAATGAGCTCTATAGTGAAACAACGCCATATCATGTGCTCCTAACGCCTGGTACGCTACAGCCAGGTTCCCATGCGTGGAGGCTTCAGAACTCCTGTCATGAACCTCCTTAGATATCGTCAGTTCTTGTTTATGGTATTTGATAGCTTGTTCGTAAAACCCCGCCGCGGAGTAAGCGTTACCTATGTTACCGTAGGCTCTTCCCATGCCTGCTTTATCCTGTAAGATAGTTTGGTTTATTTTAGGAGTTTCTTGAATTTAATTCTCAGCCGTTTTTTTCTAATTTCATTCTCAACGACTGATGGAAGAAAAGCAAGAATGTATCTTATTCTTGCTTTTCTTCCATCAGTCGTTCCAATTATTACTTTAATGAAGTCTATATAGATCGTGGAGCTAATGGTAAGGAACCAGTTATTAAGAGTCATATCACATAATATATGGGTGCACAGTCAATAGCGTGATTTTATGCTCCGTTTGCCAGATGTCTTTTTGCGAAAGTCGGATGGTATGCTAGATTCTTATCTTCACGATAACTTACAGAATATTGCCATGAAAAATCTAATAAGGAAGATGTTTATGCAAATAAATTATCTGAAAAACTGCAAACAGACACAAGTAATAATTAACATCGAGATATAATTGGGCTTGTTGTGGACAAAAATGGAAAAGGTACAAAAACTAACAATCATTCCAAAGAAACAAAGGTGCAAAGTGAAAGTGTCCTTTTCCGTTGTGCAGACATTTGCTTTGAACTAAATAGCATTTTAAATGGTAAAAGTGCTTGAAATTACCTGTAACTGTCTAGCAATAGACAGATGTGCTTGATGCAGTTTGAGTGCAGCGTCGTGTTCCCCCAACAGTTGGTACACGATGCCAAGGTTTGAACATGCTCGACCTTCCCCGACCTATACAAGGAAATAATAGCTAATTTACAAAATTTATACAAGATGATGAAGCTCAAAAATTTAAAAAAACGAACAAGTAGATGGTCAATATGATAAACATCATAACCAGCTCGTCGCCTAGAGCCTTTGCCCTTTTAATTTATATACACAAACAAAAGAATGCTATCGTGAATAGGATCGTGTGTATGCATACAAATAATTTCGTCAATGAAAATGCATGGGTACCTTGTCCCTTGCCGCTAGAGCGACGTCCAATTGTCTCTCGTGCCATTTCTTAGCTTGTGCATAGTCACCGGCGCATCTGTGAATTTGAAGTGCAAATTTTTATTGCCATCAGCCAGGATCAGATCTTTAGGTTGCCCTAGTCGATCATTCTTCCATACAAACGTAGTTTAGCGATTGTGACACTGTGTATGCTCAAAATAAAAAAATATATCAATTTGTCTCATCTGTATGGAAACAAAAAAGTAAAAAAAATATATATTTGAAACTTATGAGCGTCGAAGCTTCCATATTTGAACACTAATTTTAGCGCATCTTTGAGCGCAAATAAATACCATAAGAAGAAGGAAAATTGCAAAACAGTCACCATTCAGGGATAGATTAGTAGTTCGACAATGCAAATAATTTTATTTTGAACAGATACATTTAGTAGTTTTTTCATGATATCCATACTCCCAAAGGTCTGTTTATAAAATTCCGCTCGTTTTCATCCTAAAACATCATCCATTTCGCTAAAATTTCATCCATTTCGAAAATGTGTATTCGTACACGAACTAGCTTCTTACTGCTCATCACAGCATCTATATCTTTCGCACGTGTTGTCAGATGAGATACCATGCTTTTTAACCCCGCGCACAAAATAGTTCGTGCCGTCCACTAGGGCAACCTTAAGTTATTATGTAAAGCAGGTATGAGACGCAATAATAAGCAAAACTTAACAACAATACAGTATCCAGAAGGACGTTAAAATGCATGAGTCATGGTACCGTACACAGAATTATGTTACAAGCTTCCTGGATTTTATAAATACTGAAATTGTAACCTTTGCAAAAGTTTTATCCATTATTAACTTTGAAACATCTTTTTCTATGTGTCTTTCCTTACGACATACATCAACGTTAATATTGCATAATACTCGTTTAGGTTCAAAGGAAAACTTACCTAGCCGCATGTCCCAACCCAGCATACGCTCTAGCTTCAATTGCTCTGTCACCAAGATTATGTGCTATCCTCAACACATTCTCATGGTAAGCGATAGCTTGTGAGAAGTTTCTTCTATAGTGGTACGAGGATCCTAAGTTGGAGTATGCTCTTGCTTCTTCGACCTTGAAAGAAAATGCTCACCTTATATTTTGATCTTTAGATAAAACAAATACGTCATCTAGGTACACACATGTACTTTTAAAACTTATAATATAAGATAAATAATATTATCATGCAAAAATATGTATATTCCAGAATTAGAATACATTTCTTGCTCATGAATTAAGTCATAGTTCTTTAGGCATTTACAAATACCATCTGCAAAGGCTATTACATTTTTATTGCCATTTGCTAGAAATCCGTCCTCAGGTCAATCATTTTTTTTTTCTTACCTGATCCCCAAGTCTTCTAGCCAGCCTCAAATGCTGTGTATGGCAGTCCACAGCTGAGTCAAACTCTCCCATAGCCAAGTACACTGCTCCAACGTTTCCAATCTCCCTTGCCTCCTGCAAGCGGTCCCCCATTTGTTTCACCAGCTGGACGCATTGCTTGTGACTGGCTAAAGCGTTGGGGTAATCTCCTATAGCTGTGTAAACGTGTCCTAAGGAGGTTAAAGCGGCTGCTGCTGCTTGTGTGTCCTGGGGAAAGGAGAAATGTTTGGTTGGATGAGAATTTCCTGGTGAGATTTTTGAGCATAAAATTAAAGTATCTTCTGAAATTTGTTCTTAAATTATTATATTTGTCGTTTCAATGCTGCTTGTCCTAGCAAATTAAATAGCCACCCTAAATTCGTAACCTGACCACATTTACGAATCCAATGTTGGCAATAAACCTAGCCTGTGAATTTTAGGGTTACATGCGACTAATATATATTCCGTATAAACACCAATAAGTCATTCTAGATAGCAACGATGCATAATCCAAAAGCTATCTCAATAGATCCCTTATTAATTATACCTTGACCTCTGATCACACAATAGTGAGCCAATGCCCCAGGGGCATAAAATCACAAAAAGCCATTACTTAGGGCCCATTACTGACACTTACCAACGATTCATTACTCTCATACCAACGTAACGTCTTGATCGTCATTTCAATACGCTTCCCTAGTCTTTTTATATAAGCACTAGCACTTACAATAACTTTTTATCGTCCCATACAGCGAATGTTCGCCGTACGATATCGTAAATTTCGCGAGGACATTGAATGCGTCCGCGTTCGTCCGACTGTCCAGCTTTATTAGTTTAAGAGGATATAACATATATTTGTGATAGTTCCAATTCAATGGGTACAAATTTTATGGGTTCGGGTTTTATATATCATTTTTCACATTTAATGTAGGTAGGAACACGCGAATGCAAATGCGGCGACATTCCACGTCATACGGACGACTTATTTATGTGGTTTAGCAGTAATTATGTAACGAGTGTAATGTAGCGTCGCGTGAAGCTTGATGTAGCTTGATGTTATCAATTCGGTGCACACACTATATTACGGAGCCGTATCTACATCTCTTAGGACATGGTTTCTTCTTAATTTAGGGCAATGACTCAGAAATTATGTTCATGTCATGAACGGGGTCATGAATATTAAAACAGCTTATAATAAGATGTTGTATTTAATTGATTTTTGAATTAATTATGTGCCCTTATGTAACTCTTTCAGTAGGAAAATATAGACATTCAGAAAGTCTCCTGTTGATATATGCAAAATGCAATCCCAGATTTTTTTAAAGTAAATTACGTAGAGCATAAAATTAAGTACATATTATATTTAAAAACATCTAAATACATCAGGCTAAATATGTATCTAGTCGATATTTTTGACGCGTATAACTGCCAAGAGTATTTAGTATACTTAATTTATAATAAAGCGAGGCATGCGCGTACAAAACAAATAAGAATAAAAAGATTAAGAGCAAATAAAGGACCCGTAGAATGCACCGCATCCTTTTGACCGAGGAAGTGAAGAAAAAAAACTAAAATCCGACGACAGACGGAGACCGCCAATAGGGGCTTTGTTTTTGAGTAGTGATGTACTACGTCCGGTATCGATATAAATTGTAACCTATTTGGAACAATGGAAATTAAGTTCGTTCACACTTAGATCGAGAATATGAAGACTGTAAGCTATTTCAATGTAAGTGATGATAATATAATTCAAACAGGAATTACCGTAATAGGGTAAAACGGAAAAACTGTTGACTTTGTAGAGTAAATATAAGCAAAACTTACTTAGTTGCAGGAATACCGCTTTGATATCTAGCAATAAACTTCTACACGATGTTAAATTATTGCTGGATATAGTATTATCGTTGGCGTGCATCGACGGCGACCAACACTAGCGAATAAAGTGGGACGACCCGCAACAATCTAGCTAATTAAGTATGTGCAACATGATACGATAAAGCGGTGATTTACATACTGACTCCATCTCGTTTGGACGTTTTCCTACAGGGCGAGTAACGAGACGCCGTGTTCCTTGTTACTACGCACACTATTCATGTGTGCAGACACTGTGTCACTCTGGCTGTCTGTGTCACTGTCGTCTCTAAAGGCCTTTATAAATAATACTCGAATGAGACGTACGTTTATCAAGCTTTATTATGTTCTTTTGTGTGCCTTGTTTCTTTGGATTATTCGTACGTACAATAAACATTCCTGTGTGAACTATGATGCGTATAAATCGGCAGAGGTATCGCACTATATATCTCTATGATTCACGAATTTATTATTTTGCTCATAATATGTTTGAGAAAAACATACATTACCTATTTTTTTTAGATCCTCAAGCTGTAATTTCACGTCTTGGTCTTTTGGCGCTAGGAAAGTCTTACGTGCCTCAAGAGCTTTTGCTGGGGCTAATCATTGAAGCTTTTTTGAATATTACTAATTTTAAACGAAATAGTGCCTTATACTAAGAGACTATATTCATTATCCTAGACACAGATAAACTCGTCGACTTTGGCACAACATAATTTATATTAATATTCATGATGTAAATTTTCTGCCTCATTACAGGAGTAATAATTATAATTTTCATTAGGACGAGAGAATTATGGGATTCCTAGGACCAAAGATAAATTGGGGAAGGATAAAATGGGACGCCTATTTTAATAAAGACCTTAGTTATTAACATAGGATTAAATAATTGTAAATGGAATTGAGTATATGACACTTAATTTGCAAAATTTTTATGGTTGATATTTGCATAAAACGACTATGAGTAATACTAACACCACGAAGTTATTCATGTATTTTCTAAGTTTGCAATAATTTATTTCCAGTAAGCACGGATGCTGATTGAAGATAATATGTTAAACAATCTGCGGTGATATGGTAAAGGAAATGTGTTTGTTGGTGTGTTGAAAGGACGGCCATATTTTCTGATTAGATATAGCCGATGATAATTTTGTAATAAAATAAAAGTCAATAGAAATCAATTTTAGCATCGTTTTACATTTGCTTGAATTTGATTTTTGCAAGAATCTAAGTAAAATTATTTGGTATTACAAAATTATCATCGGCTTAACGTTTTCAAAATTGATTATTGCATGACTGCAAACTAATTTTTACTAACGTAAATTTGGTCTATCAAGACAGAAGTAAAATCTTTGACTATTAGTTTAATAGTAATAGAAATATATTAGGCAATTTTAATTACTCTGTATTTTTTATTTTTTTTTACGAAGATTAGGGGCCAAAAGATTGGGCACGCCACAATTGCGGCGGTAAGGCCCCTCTTTGAGGAGTGGCTTGAGAGGCGTCACGGCGTCCTCACCTTCCGCCTGACACAGGTCCTCACCGGACACGGCTGTTTCGGGAGGTTCCTGTTCAAGATAGGGCGGGAGGAAACGCCCGGGTGTCACCATTGTGTGGACCGCTCGGAGGACACGGTGGAGCATACGGTGGAGATCTGCCCTGCTTGGGTGGAACACCGCCGTGTCCTCATGGAGGCGATCGGCGGTGGCGACCTCTCGCGTCCGGCCCTGGTCCAGGCCATGGTACGGAGCGAGAGGGCATGGGAAGCTGTCTCCTCCTTCTGCGAAGCAGTAATGCTCGCAAAGGAGGAGGCGGAACGCGTGAGGGAGACGCAAAGGAGACGCCCTCACGCCCCTAGGCACCGCAGGAGACGCCCCGGGCGTCGGGAGTCGCGAGCCGATTCCCGGCCACCGTAGGCGCGGGCTTGCGGACGGAGAGTAATGGGTAGCTCGCCGTCCGATAAGGACCAAGCCCGAGTTTACGGCGCGTAGTGTTCCACGCGCGACGGCCGATGCCTGTCTGGGTCGCGGATAAATTTGAAAGAGAGTTACCGCGGCCCTGGCACAAGCAACTGAAGGAACACGGGTGGGTTATAGTCAGTAAAAGTCTGACATGCCCTCCCGCTTCACCCAGAGCGGGAGAAGTCATCGGATGATTTCCCACCCAAAAACAAAAAAAAAAAAAAAAAAGGGGCCTAAAGATCTTCATGTACGAGTACCTATAAAGTTTACAGCGAAAGCTCGCAAAGCCTAGATTCCTATACATTTTTCTGAGATAAAAGAAACATGTCGTGTCCCATTAATTAAGGACTAAAGCGTAATATCACGAGCTTATCCAGTACTATTTGTAATAGTCAGTGTTAAGGATCGCCTTAACTCCGTCAATAAAACGCGAAGAAAATTGATATGGAGGCAAACGGCGGCGAGGAAATTACTCGGGAGCTGGCTTTCTTTATGTACATAGACTTCTTTACTTGTATAGTACTGTAAACTGACTGACCCATTGTGCAAACAGTGCCACCTCTTTTATACAAAATCTAAAATGCTGGCCAGTGGACCATTTCCTCACCCCCGAATATGTTTATTTACTATAAGATTTTTTACAAATGCCTTGAGCTGGCGAGTCTTTAATAATACTATGGTTTATTACATTATATTTACTATAACTTATCGATCAACCCTCTACGACGTTTCATCACGGAATGGCACGCGGTCAAAGGTGACGGGCATATTTATATGACACCGCCCCCCGCCTCACTACTATAAAAACAAATGGTACCATCGGAAAACCTTATTCTTATTTTATGCGTCGTAGAGGTAAGATCTCACAATATAAATATTATAATATGAAAATATAGACTCGAATACATCTTAATACAGTGAAGGAATGGTTATAAGTATGTAAACAAAGGTAATATAAATAAAAGAAGTTCATCCCCATACATTTACTCAAAAATCCTACTTGATTGTGATTGGCTCGGTGTCAGGTCACCTCACCCACTACATGCACCCAGTGTTTTAAAGGTGTCGTGCACATTCTCCCGCCGTCGCCACGCTGCGACTCTGTTGGTAGCACGACAATCTTCCGGGTCGGACGATGCAGGACGTGGCCGCTGCTGGTCGTGACGTCCAAAACTCGTATTTCCCCGTCGGCGCCTGGATACAGCTGGCTTACTCTTCCTCGTGGCCAGGTATTGCGGGAGAGGTTGCTGTCGCAGATGATGACGAGGTCACCGACCTTTGGCTGGGTTCCGGTGTTTGTAGGCTCCCGCCGGTATTGGAGTAAGGGTACATACTCATTCACCCATCGCCCGACTCCGTTATGAATCGCTCTTGAAGTCATGCAGGTGAAGAGCGCCCCATATCTCTTCTCGTGGTGGCGTGCAACTGTCACTTCAATTGAGCCGAAGTAGTCAAGCCCCGTGAAGGTAAAGGGACGTGCGTGATGTGCGAGGCGCGCTGGTGGCAAGTCTCCTGTAAGTGGACTTGCAGGCTTCGCTTTTCTGATTCGGCACGGTGGACAGCCCTTCACAATACATCTTACTGCTGGACGTATCTTGGAGATCCATTCAGCATCGAGGTATACGCTGAGATGACTGAGACGATCGTTGCTGCTGGGTGTGCCTACCTCCTTGATGCGTTGTATTTCGGCTCTGAAGCTCTTCTTCCGGCTGGCTCGAACCCACAGTTGTTCTGCTTTGAATATATGTGAAGTGGGCAGTTCGAGGTAGCGACGAGCGTTATGAGGCATATGTTTCCTGGTTTGCGTGGCTGCTGTTTTCTTCTTAGTCCACCAAGGTGGCTTATGCGGCTTCGCTGGATTGGTAACTGGAAAATGTGGCAGGTACCATGTTCTTCCCTTTGACTCTGGTATGGCAGCTGTTTTTGCGTACCCCGACTGGAACAGGTTCTCCATTCTTCCTTCATACTTTGATTTGAAGTCTTCGTTTCTGTCCAGTCTGTTTTCTAGAGAACACAGGCATTTTTCGGCTTTTTTGTAGTTGTTCTGAATCTGGTAGTTCTTCTCCTTCCATGGAAGACCGGTTACGAATCTTCCTTCTGGCAGACGCTTGCTTTTATCTTCTAGGATTTCAAAGGCTCGTTGCTTGGAATCGTCTCTTGGTCTTCGCGGCTCGATGCATAATGAATCGAGTTTGCAATTATTCTTGACCTGCTCTTCAATAGAATGTTCTTCATCTTTGCGCTGGAGTTTCCCGCAGAAGTTTATCTTGGCTGTGAGCGAACTATGACAGCCATGAAGAACCCAGCCGAGTTGAGTGTAGGAAGCGACTGGTTGGTTGCGACGACCGGTGCGGAGCTTCCTTGACACGATGAGATGCCAGTTGTCTTGTCCGATTAACAACTTCGGTGAAGCGTGCTGATATGTAATCTGATTCTTGATGTTGATCAGATGTTCGCAATCTTCTAAGTGCCGATCGTATATTGATTCAGGTGTGAAGCTCATTCGATTGACAGTCCGCGCGGCTTCTATGTTGTATTCTTCCTCCGCGTATTTTCCCTTTATACTGAGGTTGACGATCTTGCTGTTTTCATGCTTCATCTCGTTGCTGATTCCTTGAATCCACATTGTGTTTTCAGGTCCGTCTGCTCCGATGAAGTCAGCTATTGAAGCATCCAGCAGGGTGACTGTACTTCCTTCATCTAGTAGGGCATATGTTTCAATGCTGGTGAGCGGCCCCCTTAATATGACGGGTGCTATCTTCAGGTACGCACGTCGACGGTCGCCTGGTTTCGTTGCTGATATGACTTCTATTGCAGGTGTTGTCATCTCTTTCTTTTCTGAGTCATCCATGCTGATCTGTTCCTTGTCGTGATGCAGCAGCTTATGATGTCTCATGGTACACCCATGTCGTCCACACGGTGGTGCCTTGCATTGAAGTCGTCGGTGTTTGCTTCGAAGACAGCGATAGCAGATGTTATTCTTCTTAGCAACTTCCCATCTTGCATTAGTGTCGAGAGCGGAGAATTTCTTGCAGTCTGTTAGCTTATGGTCTTGCTTGCACTGAGAACATTGATCTTCTGACATTGTTCTCTTCCCAGTGGTGAATGTGCGTTCCACTCTCCTGTTTCTTCTTTCTTTTTCCCAAGGTTCATCGCTAGCCAGTTCAGGTAAGGCATAGGCGCCACACTTGTCGGCTTCTTCATTCAGGAATGTAGATATCTTCTTTAGTTCTGGGACGTCTTCTTTCTTAATGGCTGCGTAGTCGTACCACTTGTTCTTCAAAATAGGAGTGAGCTTCTCAGTGACTATTCTTGCCATCTCAGGATTGTGTAAGTATTGTGTTCTCTTTAATGCTTCAACTGTGCCCACTATGTTTGCTATTTGCCCAGCGAAGATGCACAAGTCACGTGGATTGTCAGTGACTCGACACAATGACTTCAGCTTCTCCATTTCGACGTGAATTAGTGCTTCAGGTCTTCCAAATCTTCTTGCTAGTGCTTCTATGACGACTCCAGGATCTGGTTGGCTTAATAGTAGGCAACCAACAGCTTCCTTTGCAGTACCACGCAGGCTTCGACGTATGCGTGCTGTGTTTTCATTTGACGTGAAGTACTTGAATGTTTCTTCATATGCTGCCTTGAAAAAGAGCCAGTCCGCGCTGCTTCCATTGAATAGTGGCAGCTCTTGAATATACCTCGGTGGTTCCCTCGTGCTCCTCACCGCTTGGGATAACAAGGCGGCTAGGGTTGAAACATCTATCAATGACTGGTTCAATTTCGATGTATCTTCTTGCATTTTTTTATTTTCAACGGGCACTTCTTTCTTTTTCTTGGCCTCTACCTGATGTGTTTCTATGTTTGCTGGCTGTGGGCAGTCCGTCTCGGTGTCTTTCAACCAAGTGCTGATGCGAACTGAAGCCAGGTCATCTTCTAATTCTTCTTCTTCATCATCTGAGGCGTCGGCTTCTGCTTGAAGTCGTTGAACCCGTATTTCCTGTAGCTCTATTTGAGCTTGCATCTGCGCTTCCTTGAGTTTGAGCTCGGCTAGTCGCTCTTTCGCCTCTAACTCCGCGAGGAGTCTCTTGCGGGAGGCTACGGAGCGACGTGACCGCGCGTCTGCAGGTTTCAAAGTGCGCTGCGAGGTCTGATCCTTCTGGGACGCAGCATTGGTATCTTCAGTTTCAGTCGAAGTGTTCGCCTTGGTGGTCGTTGAATCACTAGTTCCGCTGCTAGTACCCGACGTCTCGGTAGCGGTGTTCGACGTGCCACTTTTAGGCGATTTTGAAGTCGCGGCCTCTTCAGCGGCCCTATGTGCATTAAGCTCTTCCTGTCGACGTTTCGCTTGTTCTCCGTCTTTACTTCGCGTTAGTACCATTTTCTAGTCACTTTTTCATCCGGTTTCTCGAAGGACCAATAATGTTAAGGATCGCCTTAACTCCGTCAATAAAACGCGAAGAAAATTGATATGGAGGCAAACGGCGGCGAGGAAATTACTCGGGAGCTGGCTTTCTTTATGTACATAGACTTCTTTACTTGTATAGTACTGTAAACTGACTGACCCATTGTGCAAACAGTGCCACCTCTTTTATACAAAATCTAAAATGCTGGCCAGTGGACCATTTCCTCACCCCCGAATATGTTTATTTACTATAAGATTTTTTACAAATGCCTTGAGCTGGCGAGTCTTTAATAATACTATGGTTTATTACATTATATTTACTATAACTTATCGATCAACCCTCTACGACGTTTCATCACGGAATGGCACGCGGTCAAAGGTGACGGGCATATTTATATGACACCGCCCCCCGCCTCACTACTATAAAAACAAATGGTACCATCGGAAAACCTTATTCTTATTTTATGCGTCGTAGAGGTAAGATCTCACAATATAAATATTATAATATGAAAATATAGACTCGAATACATCTTAATACAGTGAAGGAATGGTTATAAGTATGTAAACAAAGGTAATATAAATAAAAGAAGTTCATCCCCATACATTTACTCAAAAATCCTACTTGATTGTGATTGGCTCGGTGTCAGGTCACCTCACCCACTACATGCACCCAGTGTTTTAAAGGTGTCGTGCACAGTCAGCGTATGACAAAGGGCTGTAGTCATATGAGAACGTGGAGGGACTAGCAACTTGTCAGCGTATGTTTTATTGCAGTTATTGTTACTTTCAAAAAGCTAGCGATATTTTATTATTCTACAGGATGTGCATATCTTACATATCAGATCTTTATTGTTGAACTAGAAAAACTAGGGGCAAAACAAAAGAGTGATGAATACGCAAAAAAAAGTTACTTTAAAAACCAAAAACCCGACTGCTTCTCTTAAGGTTACACTAGTCGATAATTCTACCATACAAAAGTAGTCTAGGGATTACTCCACTGTTTGACGGTGTAGGTTCAAAATTAAAAATTATATCAATTTGTCTCATCATTATCTAGCCCTGTATGGAAGCAAAAAAGTAAAAAAAAAACAAAATTGTGAGCGTCGAAAGTTCCAGATTTCAACACTAATTTTAACGCATCTTTGGGCGGAAATAAGTACCATAAGAAGGAAAATTGCAAAACGGCCCCCATACAGGGATAGATGAGTAGTTCAACAATACAAATAATTTTATTTTGAAAATATACATTTAGTAGTCTTTTCATGATATCTAGACTCCCAAAGGTCTGTTTATAAAATTTCGAGCGCTCGTTTTCGTTCTAAATCATTATCCATTTCGCTACAAATTTGCAAAAGTGTCTATCCGTACGCGAACTAGCCTCCTACTGCTCATCACAGCATCTATCTCTTCCGCACGTGTTGTCGGTTGATATAAAATGCATTTTAACCTCGCGCACAAAATAGTTCAATAGCACGAACTATTTTCTATTATCTCTTTCTACTATCCCTGTATGGAGGCCGTTTTGTAATTTTCCGTCTTCTTATGGTATTTATTCGCGCCCAAAAATGCGTTAAAATTAGTGTCGAAATGTTGAACTTTCGACGGTCATAACTTTCAAATGTTTTAGTTTTTTACTTTTTTGCTTCCATACAGGGCTAGATAATGATGAGACAAATTGATATCACTTTTTATTTTGAACGTACATAGTCAAACAGTGGAATAATCCCTAGACTACGTTTGTATGGAAGAATTTGTGTAACCTGTGAAGAATTTGTGTAACAAGTGTAACCTTATAAGCAGTCAGCCCAAAAGCCGCCATTTTTGTTTTTTTTTGACGTCACTTTTCTAAGAACAGTTGGGTTGTGAAGACGTATCTAACGATGTCTTAGTTATATAAATCCGTCTAGAGGTTTGCAAGGTATGAGGTAATAAAGAATATTACATACAAGTATACAAACAAGATACGCGCCTTCCTTTCCTTGCAGTCGGGCAAAAATGGGATTCCTACAAAGAATCTCAATGTTAGGATTATAAAAACAAATTGATTAAAGTACCATTCCACACTCATTAGATACAATCGTGGCAGATATGGAATCAAGACTACTTGATGAAAAAAAAACGCATCATTTTTTAAGCAAATTTATAGGCGCCAAAGAATACGTCATGTTGTTTGCTGATGAAGGGAAAACAGTGCTATGTGAACCATGCATATACACGTGGGTAGTTAATGTTTATTTAAAAAGGAGTTAACGACCAATTTACCGTTAAGTTAAACACTATTCTAGGATGCAACTGCTGTTTACATTAAGGTTCACACGATTTTTGAGACATCCGTTATGTGACTTGCATAAAACCTATGCCTATTTCTTAAAACTAGCCCATCAATGATGCAGTGAGAATAGGACTTAATGAAGTTAATCGGTATTAAAAACCTATAGACAACTTTTTTTAATTAGGTATGCAAAGCGATAAGATAATAATATCTATAAAAACTAGGATGGTAATTAGCAGACTAACACTGCTACTATTTTTTTCCCCTTTAATGGCAAAGTTCAACTCTAGACAAGGATACACAGGCGGCACCTTACCATTCAACGTCAAAACTAGCGCATTATGTTAAAATCATCATTTTAGAATCGATAAACACAATTTAAAAATTCGTAATGACCATCGGCACTAAAGAATTTCACTCATCGTGAATATTCATACGGCGAAGTATTTTAATAAATACCCGCTCTTCAATATACGATGATTATTGCAAATGAAGTTTTTAGTCATTATGTTCATCTCGATACGTGTTTAAGTATTTGTTGGCTCTTTAGCATTTTTATGTGAATTCGCAGACGGTACAGTCGGGCACAGAGGAATCGATACTACCGATAAGTGCTCGCAATCACAAGTGCCTAATATATCAGTAAGAGATGACGTTTTGTTCATATTTCGTTTCAAAAACCGGCTAAGTGCGAGTCGGACTCGCGCACGAAGGGTTCCGTACTTGGTAAATTGCGGTTTACGATTTATGACGTATTAAAAAAAAACTACTTACTAGATCTCGTTCAAACCAATTTTCGGTGAAAGTTTACATGGTAATGTACATCATATTTTTTTTGTTTTATCATTCTCTTATTTTGGAAGTGTCTCCCGCGCAAACTATTCAGTTTAGAAAAAAATAATATTAGAACCCTCAATATCATTTTTGAAGACTAAGATCCCATACGTATCTATGGATAGCCATACTTACGGGATTGATGAAAAAAAAATTGAGTTTCAGTTCTAAGTATGGGGAACCTCCAAAATTTATTGTTTTTTTTTGTGTGAAAATCCTAATGCGGTTCACAGAATACATCTATCTTACCAAGTTTCAAAAGCATAGTTCTTATAGTTTCGAAAAAAATTGGTTGTGACATACGGACGGACAGACAGACATGACGAATCCATAAGGGTTCCGTTTTTTGCCATTTGGCTACGGAACCCTAAAAACGGCATCGATTACGTTCTAAAAGGAAAGCATAATTACAAAAGACAGATTATTAATCAAGGTTTATTTTTTATAGACCGTATTAAAATTGTTAATACGATTTTGTTCCTATAAACTCTTATAAAAGCACGCAAAGAATCTGCATTTATTTATATCAGTTAAAGGTGCACGTTAGTTTCGTTCGAAGCAATAATGGATGTAAAGATTGCGCAGTGATACATTGCTAAGTCATCGCATATAAATTCTGTGTCCAGTTCCCTTCAGCGACTTTTACAAGATGCATTAGAATAGTCCGCTTGTTTTACTTACGTCCCTGATTCTGTATGCAAACAAATAAAAAAAAACATTTAAATTGCGTAAAGTTTATTATCTTTTAGTGTTGATTCACAGTACTTGTAACAGAGCTTTCATTGCAGCGTGGTTTGTATGCTCTTGCAAGTAATATTTTGGAATTTAATCAATCGGCTCATGTTTTGAACCGTCAACTAGAGTGATGGTTTTTAGGGTTCCGTACCCAAAGGGTAAAAACGAGACTCCGCGGTCCGTCTGTATGTCTGTCTGACTGTCCGTCTGTCACCAGGCTGTATCTCATGAACCGTGATAGCTAGGCTGTTGAAATTTTCACAGATGATGTATTTCTGTTGCTGCTATAACAACAAATAATAAAAATAGAATAAAATGGTTATTTAAGTGGGGCTCCCATACAACAAACGTGATTTTTTGTGATAATGGTATGGTACCCTTCTTGCGCGAGTCCGACTCGCACTTGGCCGGGTTTTAGCTTTTCACTAACTATCCGCAAAACGTAAACTGAGCGTTTAGTTCATTCGAATAAAGTATAAATAAAAGCTTGACCACAATTTTAAGATCACGAAACTTGATGCCATTTTCTACATGCTCAGACTTACTATCTGCCGCTGCATTTTCGGAATACCCAACCCTCTGCTCATCGCAGCTACAATCAGCCTTTAATAACAATTAATTAAAAACGCTAAACGTTTGACCGAGCAATTGGAACGCGTAGCCGCGAGATAGCACCTGCCTGCGACGGGTTATCCACGGCATCCGCTAATGAAGCCGACTAGTCCACCTCACATGTTACTGTCAAATTATTCGCGGTGTACGTATGGCACTGCGAGTCTGCAAAACATCGTGTGTAAGCCGCATGTAATCTATGTGAAATAAAACCTGCGCAGGTCTATTTTAAACGGACCTAATAGTTTTTAAAAGATAGTCTTAATGTTTTGCTTTTTTTGTATCGAGAAATGTAACCCTTATACGAAGATTTCTTGCAGTGTTGCGTGGAACGAAACATGTGTGGTAAAAAATGTAGCGTACAATAAAAGTCGTAGTGATGTAGTCGGCAAGTTATCACTCTTGTCGATTGTACTTCTCAATAATTGACGCGACTGTTAGATGTACGGACTTGTTCGATTGCTGGTCAAGCCGGACTATCCGGTGATATCCGTCTTTTGTAATCGGTTCTTTCTTAGGAATGCATGAATAAGATTGGCAATTAGTCTATTAAGGGTACACTAGTCGACGGCACGAACTATTTTGCGCGGGGTTGAAATGCATTTTATATCAACCGACAACATGTGCGGAAGAGATAGATACTGTGATGACCAGTAGGAAGCTAGTTCGCGTTCGAATACACACTTTTGCATATTTGTAGCGAAATGGATAATGATTTAGGACGAAACTGAGTGCGCGAAATTTTATGAACAGACCTTTGGGAGTCTGGATATCTTGAAAAAACTACTAAACGTATCTGTTCAAAATAAAATTATTTGCATTGTTGAACTACTAGTCTATCCCTGTATGGTGGCCGTTTTGCAATTTTCCGACTTCTTATGGTTTTTATTTGCGCCCAAAAATGCGTTAAAATTAGTGTCGAAATGTGGAACTTTCGACGCTCATAACTTTCAAATATTTTCTTTTTTTACTTTTTTGTTTCCATACAGGGCTAGATAATGATGAGACAAATTGCTATCACTTTTTATTTTGAACGTACATCGTCAAACAGTGGAATCATCCCTAGACTACTTTTGTATGGAAGAATTTTCGACTAGTGTAACCTTAAACAAAGAATTTACATAAAGTGTCGACTTGGGGTAGCTAACGATTGAATGTAGGTATATGTAATTTTATTGAATACTGGACTCAACACTGCCAATGAACAGTAGGTACAAGCTATACGAATCTCATAGTCATAAATTATATAAAAATTGTCTGTAGTACATTACAGGCCACTGTCGGTAGGTATACTCCCCGTGATCATTTAAAGCTTGCTCACACGATACTTCTTTTGATTGTGATCACGGCGAGGCTCCGTCCACTTCACTTCGTCATGTAATTATTATTCGCCCATTCTCGGTTTACTCGCGAGTGAATTCCTGTGTTGCCAGCATTTCGCGGTTATTTTAAATCGACTTGCGAGTTTTTGTTGTGTACTATTCGAGCAGAACGCGCAAAGTAAATAATTTTTTACGACTATTTGTTCGTCACATTGTTTCACAAGTGGACGCAATGATTGCTCGCCTTTAAAATGAGAATAAGTGAAGTAACACACCTCTATGGAGTGGATATTTTCCGTAATGTATGGAACCCTGGGTAATTATAGTTGGTATACGCAGTTTTTGCACAAATCTATGTGTGAAACTGAGAACTATAAAGTTTTGTCGACTCGCATTTCGACGTAGCTTAGTGAAAATCCACTTTTTAGTTTTGCTTTACGATCATGCTCAAACGAAAGTGCTTATTTTTGCATTATAATAATAAGTTGCTTTTACTTAGTAACCGAAGTCAAATACAATTGTAGTAAAGCTAAGTTCTTTGAAGAGAAAATTAAAAGATTGCTCGCTTTGTAAAATTTTACGTGCTATAATTAGAAGCGTGTCGGCAAATGGTCAGCCATTTCTGATTCTTAACTGAAACCATAAGAAAGCCTTTTAAGTTTGAGCTGCCAAATAACTCTAAACGGTCATTCAGATACTGGGTATTTTGTTTGAAATGCGAAGTCAAACAATCTTAAGATTTATTTAACAAAAACATAACCTTTTCAGACACTGAAACTACCATAGCCGTCCGCATTTATCAAATATACAATTTCCCTATTCAAGTTACCATCAATTCCAAACACAAACTCTAGACACGTGTTCCTAAAAGTAGAACAAGAGACAAGACCAGAAAGTGAAAAGCGAGATCGAGCGTCTACACGCGGTCTTGAGACGTTCGATTTAATTTGAGCATCAACTATCCAGACTCAAGCGCAATTTAAGGGACAATAAAGTTCCGACAGCATTGAATTAATCGTAGTGGAAGATAAGTGTCATTCTGGGCATTGCGCTGCGGCCTTGTCGCCGGCGTACGGCGCGGCGTACGTCGGTGTATTTACTGCAAATTAGCATCACGTCGTGTGCGGCTCGCGGCGACCATCAAAGGCATCAATAAAAAGCGAACTTTACTATTTGTAGGGTTTCTTTTAAAGTGTAATACGGTCGCCGGTTCTCGAACTGCGTACAACGAAAGTGATTCTCGCAAAGTCTCGGCTAAGCTGTTCAAGTGACTCTCGCTAATCTGTGCCCGATTTATACGAGTACGAGTATTATGTCGCTTTGCCGTGACATACTCGTATCACTTAATACTTTTTATGTGTTTTTTTTGCGAATAGAAATGTGGAGACGGCCTTAATTAAGATTTAGTGCATATCAAAGAAATAATAGACGTAAAAGGATAGCAGCGGAATCTAATTCAATAGCACATTCATAAATTCATTTCGATAGAAATAATATATCATGCTGGACGACAGATTTAATAGAATAATTTTTTTATAAACATGTTAGATCAGTAAAACTACGAAGTTTCTTAATATTCCTCACGGTCTGACCAGGTTAAGACGCCAACGACCTTGAGGGAACAAAACGCGCACTCGTTTCACACCCGCGCGACCAAAAATTTAGTAGTTTTTTGTACTTTCCTTATTATTCTACGACTTTAAAAAAAAAAAGCCTCAGATCAAAATGTAGATAATTAAATTATCTTTGAGATGGTGTCGATTTCATTAAAATACGCCCAGCGGTTTTAGTGTGATTGTCGTGTTTTTGTCCGTTTTAGACATAACTTTACAAATTAATTACACTATGTTATACGAATAAAATTCAAAATTTGCTCAGATCAAATTATTAAGAAAATAGTCTAATATAACATATATTTTTTCCAAAAAATTACGACTAGCCATTTTGACGTGATTCTCATTTTAAAATCAGCTACTCAAGAGAATCGGCGCCTTTAGACGTATATATTCACCAATGTTAACGCAGTACTGGCCGTGCGCCCGCTCGGAGCCAGATTATCAATATTGAACCTCCTTTTGCACAGTTTTGGTAGCAAAATATTTTTTGATTTACATATGTTATTTCATCTATGAAGAAATTCTAGCCATCAATTTATCTGTGTAAAAATATTTTAAACATCCAAGTCATTTTGGAGGAGTATCCAAAAGTAGCGAAAAATCGTGTCGTTATTTTTTTTTTTTATAAAATCTATTAGTTACACGAAAAATCCATGTTTTACAAATACTGAGTACATGAATCTATAATATTTTTTTCAAACCTTTTAACCTAGCCGTTACTAAGGAGTAGGCATAAGAAAGTCTCTATCTTACGGCACTAAAGCGTTGGAAGGCCCTTAAGCTAAGATAAAATTTACAACCGCTCCTCTTAATAAACACTTTAATTTGAGGGAAGGTCTGCACAGTGCTAACAAAGGAACAAAACTATAAATAATACACCATCATCAGCCGAGAGCCGAGTGCCATAGTAAAAATTAAATTAACTTTTTACAACAACGGCTCGCGTAAACCGCGCAAGTTATTATTGCGACTGAGAAGTCGAGAACATTTGTTATTTCATTTGTAAAAGGAGAAATCAAACGGTTTACTACCATTCTTTATGTAAATATTCCATTGTGCCCGCTGCGCGTATATTGGTCCGCGCTTGGGAACACAAGGTACCCTCTGCAGTTCATATTGAACGATTTGTTATACTAAATTTTGCCTGAGAGTTCGGGCTAACTGCGGTTGAACGAGTTATATGTATTGTCTTTGGAGTAGCAGGTCTATTCTTATATAATGGCATAATTTGTGGGCCAAGATCAGCTTCGCAGACCCAAAAAGGTCTGCCTTCAGACACAAGCCCAATTGATTTATTCGCAGACGTAAATGGAGCAAGCCGGTGAATTGTTTATAAAATAGTTTAGAATATTGAAATTTCAAGATCGTGCAGACGAAAATTTTGTGCTATACAAACATGGCTTAAATTATAATATTAAAACAGGCAGAAAAAAAAATCTTCTTACTATCAATCTGGTAAACGTCTGTAAAACCGTCAACAGTGCAGAAGCAAACTTAAAGCAATCAGAAAATACTTAGCTGTAATTTTTTACCCGACTGCAAGGAAAAGGTTATGTTTTTATTCAAAGTTTTGGAATTCTGAAATTCAACCTCTGTTTACACCAAGTAGTGACAAAAACCCACCTACAGCCCCCTTAGCCAAGTTACACGTTTCGTGTCGAATCTCTTTCTACAATCGTTAACGCCTTCTATTTGTATGGCCATGACCACGTGACTTAACGTACAGATGTGTCATTTCCATACATTGATTCGTTTTCTACTAGCGTTATAGATTGTAGATTGTCAACTTGGCTACATGTGCAGGATCGCCAAAAGATTTGGCTACTGCTATGTATGCTACATATAACTAAATTAGACCATTTTACTTACTTTGCACTTCATAGCCAGCACCAGTTGATATCGATGCGCCGTCAAGGCATCCTTGTAGGACCCCTGGCTGAAGTACGCAGCACCAAGGTTGCCATGCGCTCGGCACTCTCCTGCTGTGTCGCCAAGAGACTTGGCTACTGCTAGGTCTTGCTGCATATAGTTGATCGCAGCATCTAGCTGGCTGAGAGCCCAGTGAGCTGACGATAGCGCGCTGAAAACTGAGCCTCTGTGGATGGATAAAAGAGATTAGAATTTTGAAAAAAAAATGTATGGAAATATCCCTAAGTCATTGTGACATCTTACAGTACAATGGCATACAAGCTAGTTGCAACTATTAAGGCAGTTACAGGCATGTATATTTTCGCCCTTATTCTATATTATAATTAGTATTATTTAGTGACCATCGTTTGCTTGCATACCGAGATCTTCATTTGTTTTAATTGGCACACTTTTACGAGTAATTTAAGTATTATTTATTATAGAGGAGTTATTTTTCAATGCAAGTTCTGTGAGGTGTATAGCCGTGTTTACTGGTATAAAATAAAACTAATGTGTACAGTTGGTGGACGTTGTTACACTTAAACCATAAACAGACCAAGAACTTATAGCAATTTTCACGTAAATAATGACACGCAGGTCATACTTCCTGCTACCCACATCATTCATCATTTTGCTGAACTGGTCCTATTTGGCGCAGCCGTGGGACACACATGTTACTTTAATATTGTTTGATTGTTTTTTTTTTATATTTTTGTTGTTTAGTCTAAGTTTTTCTTTTTTTATGTTTGTGTCTGCTCTGGCTTGTGTCAATTAAATGTGTTTTCTTTCTTTCTTTCTTTCATATCATCAGCCTATTAATGTTCCCACTGCTGGGACACAGGCCTCCTCTCTGTGAGAGGGGATGGGCCGTAATCCACCACGCGGGCCCAGTGCGGGTTGGTGGATGTCACATGTCTTCGAATTTTTGGTCCTAGGACATGCCGGTTTCCTCACGATGTTTTCCTTCACCGTTTTTGAGAGCAGTGACGATGAAATAATTTACACAAAAAAAAGCGTTTGCCTGGGTTCGAGCCCACGACCTAAAACTTGTAAGTCGCGGCCGATACCACTGGCCACCACTGCTCGTCTCCTGCCATCCAATAACGTAAAACAACTAGTTTGCACAGCAAGCACAGCACTTTGACCATATCTAGAGACTTCTTAAAACTATAGTAGTTTGGACAGCCAACATCGTTTCACATGGGGAGTCAGAAATTCAGAAGTCAAGCAAACATCGTATTACGCTGATAAATGTTGATTGCTAAACGCGGAACACTTTCGACAATAAATAAAGAACAATTAAACATAATCAGTCTTATTACAATAAATGAGAAAAATTGTAGTTCTAAAAACTAAAAAACACGCTTTATTGGTAAGGATAATGGGACAAACTGTTTAAATTATTGCATTGTCATCGGTCCTTGATAAGTGTGCAAAGTTTCAAATCAATCCAACGTTTTGAAGTGGGTGAAAATCACGTTCAAAGATTCCGTTACATTGATACATTGTTACATTGATACATAGATACATACATACCAAGCTAATAAAAGCGTGTTAAAAAGCGGATTAACTAAAAACCAGGTTTAAACCTCTATATATAAACTACGGTGTAAGCAAGGTTTAAACCTGGGTTTTAGTTAAACCGCCTTTTGTAATAAGGCTGAAAATATTCAGTATGTTTTTGACATTCACCCAAGGGATGCACTGATAGACGGTACATGGGGTTTTGGAATAAGGCTGAAAATATTCAGTAGGTTTTTGACATTCTCCCAAGGGATGCACTGAGAGACGTTTCATGGGGTTTCGGTTTGGTCTTTTAAGCGGTCAAGCCCAAAAAAGCCAGGCGAAAAAAGAAATTACACATGTAGTTATTAAATTCTATTTGATTTGTAATTACATACGACACTAGCTGTTCCCCGTGGCTTCACTCCCGTGTACAGGACAGGACCACAGGACCCGTTTTCGGGATAAATAAATAGCCTATGCAACTCAGGAATAATGTAGCTTTCTATTGGTGAAAGAATTTTTTAAATCGGTCCAGTAGTTTCGGAGCTTATTCGGTACAAACAAACAAAAAAAAACATTTCTCTTTATAATGTTAAGTATAGATTATATATAGTATAATAGTATAGTTTAACTAGCAACATTCGAAGGAAGAAGACGTTAGATTTACTAGAGTATAGAGTCGTATGAGTGTTTAGTGACTATTAAATAGTTTTATAGGCACTCTATGGGTTTAAGTGGCTAGTGAACCAGCTAGTCTGGGAACACTTCCTCTGCTTGGTTGAAACATCTCGCCTAGAATTGTTGTTAGATGATGTACAGGAAGTTATGCTTCATACAAAGCAATGTATTCAAGTTACTGTTTGAAGTTGTATGTAGGTTTTATATCATTACTGGCTTCGCCCACGTGAAATGTGTTTTTTAATCCCAAGGGATTAAAAGTTCCAGATCCGTTCAGCCGTTCTAGTTTGATTGAGTAACAATCATCCATTCAAACTTTCGCATTCATATAACTCGTATTAGTATGAAGTACTAGGACTTGTTCATAGACGGAGGAACTCTAAAACTATGAAAAGTGACACACTCTACCAAAAAACCAGAGTCCATTGAATAAAAGGCTTAGGCGTTTCGGCCGCTGACTTTCGTCCGATCCGGTCGAAACACCACTCAAAAATATTAATAATAATGAAATTCCTGTTTTTGACCAGATCGGACGAAACTCAGCGGCCGAAACGCCTACTAAGCCGCAGACTGCCATTGTAGTGATTAGATTTAAGGGTCAGCAAGTGTTTATGAATAAATGAACATAAATCATTTTAAGTCGTAAAGAAGATACTTAATCTTCCTGAAGAATTTAGGTTTATTAAAGTACTTCTTGCAAAAGTACAAAGGAGACGGTTTCCTGTTAAAGCTATCATAAACATTTCATATGCAGTTGTTTTGTTCAAGAGAATGAGCATTATACAAAACTAGGCAAGACATTAATGTTTATAATATTCTACTTAAAGAGAAATCAGAACGTCCGTTTTCAATAACACAGGTTTACTTTAGAATGCAACAGGTTTTCATGAATTGAACCAATATTTTAGTGCAGTAAGTGCTGATGACTCTAATTTGGAGGACGACGCGGAAGTCGATACGATTAAGTCTAATTTCAGTAATATTTTATGAACAAGTTAGCGGTAGGGAGTTAACGAGTTGCCGCCTATACAGTTTTATTAGGCGTAATGGTCACCCATCGCTCCGGCCACGTTTACAAGCACGAACGTTCAAAAGCTCTTTTTCACCCTAAGCACTTCGACCTAAGTACATAACAATTATAATAATAGCCGCATTTTACGTATACCACGAAAAAGCCGAAGACTTTATAATTAGCCACGATGTACAAGCATCGGGACTAAATGTTCACACGTCCGGTTTTTTAAGCCTGCTCGTTCTTAAATAGCTCGTGTGAAACCGATTAAAATAATCTGAGATAAATATTTTAATTTGTGGTGTAGGTAATGAATCACACAGCGCGATGTAATTTGACATCACACTTTTACACCTCCACTTGTATCGATCTCTCGATCCTGTTGACGTATTCTGTTAATCGATCGGGACGTAACCGTTGATCGGATCACTCGCTTCCCGTAATACCATTATCTTCGAGCTATGCACAGCCGATGGCGGCGTCCTTAACTGTTTTAGTTGGTTCTAGGAACTAGGGAAAGATTACGTGCTCTGCTCTTGTACTGTCTGTCGGCTAGTTTATGTCAAGATGTAATACACTAAGTACTAA
The DNA here is from genome assembly GCA_948252205.1 of Orthosia incerta. NCBI lineage: Eukaryota > Metazoa > Arthropoda > Insecta > Lepidoptera > Noctuidae > Orthosia > Orthosia incerta. The sequence goes on along the minus strand of OX411756.1, from coordinate 10,174,288 downwards.
CATTTTGCATGATTGAACAACACCACTTCATGTTATTGGTTAGTTAGAACTGGAAATAAGATTCACGATTTGAAACGTAATTAAGACATTTTTGTTTTAAAGTTGTAACATCATCAGATATTAATGATTCAAACATAAACTAATGTAAAAGACATTTATATGGAAGTCAAGGTAATTATTCTCGACCATTGCACCCGGGAGGTCGTATAGAAAAAATATTTATGATAATTTATCAATAAAAGTGGTCAGTGTATTCAATTATTTCACCTTTTCCAAAGTATTATCACCATTTAATCTCATCATCTGTCAACAGAGATCATCTCGATAAGGATCGCGTATAACAATCCTTATTTATATCGAGTGGAGTTTTATCGTGAGGCGAACAGAATAGTCCCGTATCGATCCCGCTTCGATCCATCAACGCAGAGATAAGATCGCGACGAGGTGTGGGTTTCAACGCCCGGACCGCTCCAACGCTTAAGTTGACAATTTTGGGACGGGAAGAGTTACTTAATGTCTTCCAAGTGCATAGAGATGGAGCTTATTCAATCAATGTCTTCGACTCGAAACGTGTTTAAATAAATTTAACTGAGGCATTAGTTGTCTCGCGCGCACCACTGTACTCGTAGGAGTTATAATTACGTCTCGTTCCAATTTTGAGCTCGTTATAAAGGAATGCATACACAGAAGGCATCGTAAATGTTTTTATTTGTTTATTGTAGTGATGATCGTCATCGTGTGTTGTAAAATCCTTTAATACTTTCATACGTGCCTTATTGTAATGTCTTTTACATGGCTGAAATGCTAATAAATGACTATTCAGCGAGTAATTAATGTCTATCTTTGTTTATTAGTCAACAACTGGATATACAATCAAGAAATTATTAAGTTTTATGTTAAAATATCACAGAATTTACATTATCGCTTTCTCTATAATGTTCGTCGAAGTAATTCAATGAAAATTCCTTGGAAACGGCTTAAGGGTACACTAGTCGACGGCACGAACTATTTTGTGCGCGGGGTTAAAATGCATTTTATATCAACCGACAACACGTGTGGAAGAGATAGATGCTGTGATGAGCAGTAGGAAGCTAGTTCGCGTACGAATACACACTTTTGCAAATTTGTAGCGAAATGCATAATGATTTAGGACGGAACCGAGCGCGCGAAATTTTATAATCTGACCCTTGGCAGTCTAGATATCATGAAAAAATTACTAAATCTATCTGTTCAAAATAAAATTATTTGCATTGTTGAACTACTAATATATCCCTGTATGGAGGCCGTTTTGCAATTTTCCGTCTTCTTATGGTATTTATTTGCGCCAAATGCGTTAAAATTAGTGTCGAAATGTGGAACTTTCGACGCTCATAACTTTCAAATATTTTCTTTTTTTACTTTTTCGCTTCCATACAGGGCTAGATAATGATCAGATAAATTGATATAACTTTTTATTTTGAACGTACATCGTCAAACAGTGGAATAATCTCTAGACTACGTTTGTATGGAAGAATTTTCGACTAGTGTAACCTTAAACACCCTACACGACTATAGACATAACTCAAACACGGTCTTTCACTACAAGTTTAGTGGTTGTGCTGGATATAGATATTTATTAAGCGATGGCATTTCTCATAAGGCAAAATATCCGAGACCATGGTAGGAGGTCATTAACGGTGATTTTAATAGCGCCATAAACACGGGCCCCGTTCCGAGGGTGCATCTACTGAATACATTCCCAGTGATCTGCTGCGTGCATCGATGCTTCGTTAGCTTCCATTTCAATATAAGTTTGGGGTTTAACGACACCTCGCGTACCGAAACTTATAGGCTTCTTCTTCACTAAATAGAATGTGAGAATGGTGAACGATTCGAGATTGTTTTTTTTTTGTAATTTGATCTCACGAAACTCGATGTTCAGTGAATTCTGTTTAGTAATTAGTGGAGTATAACATATAATATCCATACTTAAGGTTACACTAGTCGACAGCACGAACTATTTTGTGCGCGGGGTTAAAATGCCTGCTATCTCATCCGACAACACGTGCGAAAGAGAAAGATGCTGTGATGAGCAGTAAGAAACTAGTTCGTGTACGAATTAGCACTTTTGCAAGTTTGTAGCGAAATGGATGATGATTTAGAAAGAAAACGAGCGCGCGAAATTTTATAAACAGACCTTTGGGAGTCTAAATATCATGAAAAAACGACTAAATGTATATTTACAAAATAAAATTATTTGCATTGTTGAACAACCAATCTATCCTTGTATGGTGGCCGTTTTGAAATTTTCCTTCTTCTCATGGTATTTATTGCCGCCCAAAGATGCGTTAAAATTAGTGTTGAAATATCATAGAACTTTCGACGCTCATAACTTTCAAATATTTTTCTTTTTTACTTTTTTATTTCCATACAGGGCTAGATAATGATAAGACAAATTGATATCATTTTTTATTTTGAACGTACATCATCAAACAGTGGAGTAATCTCTAGATTACGTTTGTATGGAAGAATTATCGACTGGTGTAACCTTAAAGCATTAGATATCTTCTTTGTATTAATATGTATATGGGCAACATCACACTGTTTTTTTTTGCAGGTTAGGCAGGACGAAGCAGTGGAACGTGTGCAAACATCCTGCGTTGCATTTATGAATATTAAATTAAAGTATCTAGATAGTTTTTGCGCGTGCATTGCTCCAGCTCGTAATTATTTATGGTAAGTACTGCAGGCCGTGTACTTACAGTAATGCGTTGAGATTGATATCCAATATTCCGCCAATTACTAACCACATTCAATGAACACATTGGTTGCATTTAGCTTAAATTATCGCGCCATTGGCTTAATGATAACAAGCATCGATTTGATTCGATCCCTAATTGATTTTGGGATCTTAGTGCAAAAGCGTAACTGGATTATTATGCAAGAATAAACTCAATTCTCAAAAAGCGCCTGATTCCGAAATCTCCTGCGTTCAGTTGCGCGATGTATAAATGTTGTTCCACCCACTGCCAAATTGGGATCGGTAAACTTAGGGCAATACACAACAGCTTTTATTTTCGGAGAATACATCCGCGAAAACATCGGCTTTCAACTCTTTAAATTATAAAACACAAGAGAATTTCAAGAAGACATAAAATGAAAAATTAAGTGCTGTATCCTATGGGTCGCTTACATATTCGCGTCGTACGAATGTAACTGCACATATAAGGACTAATTAGAGGTTGTTATTAAAACGCAACAAGTATATCCCGCTCAAAATTTACGACGTCTTTATTTCCTCGACACTCGAACATTATAAATCAAAACGTCGAAATTCCGCCAAAGATAACCGTTCCCTTAAAGTATATATAAATTATCCCACTGTCAACTCGTTATGTACTGGTTGTGATTATGTTACGAGTAATGAACGAAGTGAAGAGATTCGCTCGTTCATTTGTCTTCTTCTTATTAACAACTTGAGTGGTGTTAATGGTGTGAAATTGTTGTTAAGGGATTACGATCGAAACTTGAATACGAAAATAAACGGACTAATTCCTTTAAGTGCCATGGTAGAACGCATCTGCGTCTAATCAGCTGTAAGGCGATGCGTTAAAAACCCCTGATTGGTGCAATTAACTCGCAATTTCTTCGTAAAGATGCTCAGCAATATCGAATGATAACATCTTGTTCCAATGTCTTATTGCTAGCTCTAGTTTTAACATTCCATAGCTTTTACAACTTGTGCGAGAGCGCAAATTACTGGTTATTTCTTTTAATTGCCAGCATGGTCAGCAATTTGTCTAATTAATGTAAATATTTCATTTTACGACATTTATTACACGTAACTCAAGCACAATTATGTTTTTAAAGCTCATAATGAAATAGTAATTGTAAGGCTGGTTTAAGGTTTCTTTCTACTGTCGCTAGTAACTCGAGGTGGCTACACGCTCAGCAGTTCATAAACATCGGCAAATCGCATATAATTTGCATTTCACTGCACGTTATAATCAACGATGTCTGCTAACTGCGATCCGTCTGTGGGAGCATTTACAAATTCAGATTCAAATAATTTATTCTGAAGATCACAAGGAGATACCTAAGTACTGGTGTTTATAATCGTGAGTGCAGTCGCGTTATCTATATTAATCTAGAAAATTCTCGGGAGCGGTCTTCTTGTGCGAGATTACTAGAGATGTCCGGCATTCTTTTATGTAAATTTAGATTTGCTCCAATGGATTTATTACAGTTTTATGCACTTTACGGATGTTTTTCTATTTATATTGGAATGGTATTGTTGTCGAGTTCAGGTATGATTGCAAAAGCAAAAAAAAAGGAAATTTAAAATATAAAAACCCGTCTGCTTAAAAGGCGAAGTGCTGTGCAGTCGGAGGATACATGTGGTATTGGCCTGCCAGCTCGCGAATATGTATCCTCCGACTGCACAGCATGATTTTCTTCTTGTTTACTTCTGTTTAGTTCGCCTTTTAAACAGTCGGATTTTTTTATATGTATTTTAAATTTCCTTTTTTTATTTATAACTTTTTAGTTACTTTTTTTTCGAATTAGGTACATTTAAACATATAAGTGTGATATATTTTTGAAATCACCTCTTAAAGCCCTTTAATTTGATACCCCACGCGATGGGGATGGAAGAAAAAAAAAATCCCACAATATGGCGCCCAAAATCTGCCATTTTTATATTCCAATTTTAATGTAGCCAGTGACACTCGCAGGGTTAAGACGAATCAATTCACGTAAGAATCATCCAAATCGGCCAACGCGTTTGGTCTCTAGAACGCCACATAGGAACAAACATATATACATACATACTTACATACATACATAGACTAATAAACACATTACTCTCCTTCGGCAGTCGGGTAAAAAGATCGACCAATCCGTAACTTTCTGTTTGGGGTAACCACCAGACGATTGCACTCACTTCACTTAAACATTCGGTGAATTTTGTCAAGTTTTCATTAGAGTCAGACGGCCAATAGATAGTGAACACCATAATGCATCTATCCCCGAGCGAAACTTTAATCCGTCACCGTCACTGCCTCAAACGTTCGCTTACGCCATAGGATGGCAACGCCTCCTATGGCGTAAGATGTATACGGACAATATTCCTGCTGACGTATCAACAGCTGACTTTCCTGTATACTCGAACTTGCTATGAATTTGTCCAAGATATGGTATATCATGGAAAAGCAGCCATGTTTCCTGGAGTGCAACTATGTCAGCTGACTGACGCAGACATTTCACTGCTTTAACAGACCGCATCACTGATTTGCAGTTGAAACATACAAAATTACTCGTCTGATAATTGCTGCTAATCTAGTAGTATTGATATCGTAAGATAAAAAGTGTCAAACACTGAACATATATCCAGAAATTTTGTTGTTTGTTAAATAATCTCCTACCTCATATCTACTCAGAATTAGCAAGAAAACCTTCACCTCTTCAATTGGGTAATATATGCAAATTATCACTTTAGCAATAGTGTACAACAGTTTTCTTCCAAGCAACGGCAACTACACTTGTCTGAAGACCGAACTAGTCTTCTCCTAATATTGGCGTGAAATCGAAAGTGCTTGTCGGAGGCGAGTCGTAAATGGCAGTGCATCGTCTAGCTCTTGGCCTCAGAATAGACATATAACTCCGAATAAGGCGTTTAACTCACTCGTAAAAATGTAGATGGGTACAACTTAACTTGTTTAGATAATTATGTTGATTGGCAACGTTATGTTCTAGTGCTACATTAAGTATAACTTTCCCTGTTCCTAGGATTATGGCTTTACTGGCTGGATGTTACAGAGGGGTTTTTATGGCAGATCTCCTTGTATAGTTGTACTTCAAGAATTTTGCGTAACATTAGGCAGTACTGTTTCTAGAGTAACATCGACAAATTGAAGAGCAGATTCTAAAGATATGAATATTTTTAAAGTTACTATATCCATGTATCGATGTTCGGTGCGTTTTTTTGTGGTGCATCATCACTCATCGACTTAACAAAAGATTTACTCGCGCACATTAAGTTTTGGGACTTAAAAGTTACATTTATCTTTGTTTTATTGCAAACAATAAAATGGTTGGAGCTTAAAATACTTGAGCGGTTTTGGAATCGAGTAGGTAATGGAAGTGTTGGTATGTGCGCGATATCGTTTAGTAACAATTCAAAAAAATAGTGGAAAAGAGTGTTTAAAAAGACCAGAATTACATTTTAAATCCCAAGTTTCTAAATAAGATTTAAAATATTCAAAACGTCTTCTGAAAAGATGGTTTGGACACTGGTGTCGTTTCAGATAATTCATTATACGAGTAGGTATAGACTGAAAAGTTTTTAGGTAAGAATTGGGCTGACTTACCGTAACTTGAGAGAGCAGGACCCGATCCTTAGTGCAGCTTCTAACACTGTGACTGCTGCCTGGTATTGTCCTGCTGCCAACAGCTCTTGACCGACCACCTGCATAGAGACAAAAGTTACTTTTAAGTTACTAGTTAATTTTTAACAATCTCCAATAATCTCCAAATTCATTACATGATTGTTGTTGATACCATCTACAAATAGTAAGGTTGTGTGGGTACTTGTCTTGAAGATAACATTAAAATAAGACCAGAGGCCTTATTACGTGATGAATTCGGCAAGGCAAAGGGCAAAGATTATGAACAATCAACCAATCACATGGCGAGTTGAAAGACGCGATGTGGATTTCCGTCTACGTGATTAGTCGATTGTTCATACTCTTTGCCTTTGACGGGGACTTTATTTGCTCTACTGTGAAAAATAATTTCTTAACCCATATTGTTGACATTAACTAAGACTATTTTGATATCTCTTTTCCGTTGCCTTTTAAATAGGAACAAAGAAAACCATGAGCCTGTTTTTAAGGGCCTACATCCGCTTTAGTGCCGTAAAACGGTAACTTTCTAAAGCATACTCCTTAGTAACGGCTAGGTTAACAGGTTTTGAATAAAATATATATTTGTTATTGTTTCATGTATATTATTTTTCACACAAGGTTTTTTCGTATAACAAATAGTTTTGCATTAAAAAAATAATTAACATCACGCAAGTTTTTCGCTCCTTTTGGATACTCCTCCAAATCGATTTGGATGTTTAAAAATATTTTTACACAGAAAAATTGATGGCTGGAATTTCTTCAAAACGAACATAGCATATGTAAATCAAATAATATTTTGCAAACAAAACTGTTTAAAAGGAGGTTCAATATTGTTATTTTGGTTTCGAGAGGGCGCACGGCCAGTACTGCGTTAACATTGCGTATATATCGCCTTAAGGTTACACTAGTCGAAAATACAAACGTAGTCTAGGGATTATTCCACTGTTTGACGATGTACGTTAAAAATAAAAATTGATATCAATTTGTCTCATCATTATCTAGCCCTGTATGGAAGCAAAAAAGTAAAAAAGAAAATATTTGAAAGTTATGAGCGTCGAAAGTTCCACATTTCGACACTAATTTTAACGCATTTTTGGGCGCGAATAAATACCATAAGAAGACGGAAAATTGCAAAACGGCCTCCATAAAGGGATAGATTAGTAGTTTAACAATGCAAATAATTTGATTTTGAACAGATAGATTTAGTCGTTTTTTCATGATATCTAGACTGCCAAAGTTCTGTGTATAAAATTTCCCGCGCTCGGTTTCGTCCTAAATCATTATCCATTTCGCTACAAATTTGCAAAAGTATATATTCGTACGCGAACTAGCTGCCTACTGCTCATCAAAGCATCTATCTCTTCCGCAGGTGTTGTCGGTGGATATAAAATGCATTTTAACCCCGTGCACAAAATAGTTCGTGCCGTTGACTAGTGTAACCTTAAATGATACCAGAGAGAAATCGATCCATTCTCTTCAGTTCTCTTCGTTATAGCGGCAGCCTTATACTTATATTGTTGCCTTATATTGTTGATTTGTAAACCGTGACTCCTCTAAGTCCTCTAATTCCTTGGAGAAACATGTTTGTTGTATGTTTAATATCTTTGACTTATTTTGATAATGCTATTTGATGACGACGTTTTTAAGCTTATGGTATTGTCATATTTCTATGGCATGTCGATAAATCCAGTTAAAACTTTGTTGTAAAATGCGTAGTGACTGTGACCTGTTTCATAACAATAAATGATTGCCGTTGCCCGTGACGGAATGTGGTCCTAAATATGTTTGTTTAAAAGCTACTCAAAATCTAAGATCGTATAGCGAGGAAGACTTCCGTTGTGGTCTCGTCGCCTAATGACCATAATGTGGAGCTTCTGAATCACCCAGTGACCACACCGACTTTCATCGGTGCTCTTGATCTCGTCTTTGATGTCATTTACTTTTTAAGTCCAACATAATAATAAACTAATGTATGCACAAAAATGCGAATTTGAGTATCATTGGCGGGCACAAAAAGCGCGACGAATTTTTAAGATCCCATTAAGCTTGCTGTTACGATGGCTGCAGAAGCATTTAGCCGAATGATTTGTACTTATCTCAGTATAAAGCTATAATATTATATTTAAGGAACACCCAGGGAGTGGTTATTAGAAACTATTCTAAAGACATCGACAATATTTTGTGTTTCTAATGTTTTGTATTTAGAAAATGCAAGCTTGAGCCGTCAATATCCAGTTTTATGTAGTACATTTAGCTTAGGCATTTAGCTAGAATTCTTGATTATATGACAGTTTGACTCCGCTTTAGCACTAACTACTTAAGCTTCCTAATAATTTTCATTGTTTTATGGCGAGATTAGGAAAGTGTTAGACACTTAAATGCGCGGGAGAGCAGATAATACAGTGTCGACGCTCAGTTTCATTATCTCAGTGTTTAAATCGCTTCAATTTACGGATTTTAGTTCAATTCGGTACATTGTATGCGCGGCGCGGCGGCCATTTTGTGGTAGTGCGACGCCATTTCGGCCATTCACGTCTGGGCTGCCGATCAACTGTCGCGCAGATTGTATGTAAATTCACGGGGGTCGGTCGCGTATTTATGGGCCTTTGATCACTCAGCCCCATTGTCTGAGAGTTAAATGCGCCGAAAAATGTTCAGATGTCGTCCGACTGCACGCCAGCGGAATGTATGCAAATGGTCCGTCCGCTTACTCTGTGTATGGGGTGCTTAATATTGAGCTCGAGCCCTAAATGTGCCATTATGTGTATAATGATACGATTGTGTTTTTCTTTTAACATGTCACTTAGGGTGCACTTGTTCTTGTGTAGAGACGTGCGAATCTCGTTAATGTTTCAGTCTCATTCACGACTGACGTGAGTCTTTATGTGACTTTGTTGTTGCCACTTGTGGAAATAATAATCACTAGCTACTTTTAAAACATGCTATGTGCGGCGTGTGCAATGCTTTACAAAATATTTACGGATCTGTATGATAATATTTCCAAACCAATTTAATTTTATATTACTAAGATCTTGCAAATAAAAAGGTAAGAAATGGAAACGCCCTCTATAGGTCAGTGTTTTTATGTAAATCGCAAGTCTGTCCCATGTCTCCGTCAGTGGTGAGAGAGCGGCTGACAATGCACATATTTCCGGAGGTACGCTAATGGATCGCATTATTTTGGGATCGAGACTTCGAGAGCCGCAGAGTATTGCGTGGTGTTTATGCTGTCGAGACACTGTATTCATGGAGACACTAAGTTTTATGGTGTTTTTTCCTACTTATTTTGTAACTGTTCTTGCGATAGTTAAGAAGTTGGAAAGAGTTATTCTGCTAAAAGACTAGATTTTTAAAGCTTCTAAGTTTGTACACATACACAGATTTCCACAAATATATTGTTCAAAATGCCTTTTTTAGGAAAATTATTTGTTTCCGAACTTTCCATCCATGGATGGTGACAGTTACAAGCCTGCAGTATCGGATAGGGTTGTCAATAATCCTCTTTATTAGGTACTCATTTCATTTTACGTACAAAGTTAAGTTCGTCTCTATCGAAGTTTAGAGATATGAAATAACGGGAGATACCGTTTTTGGAAATATTTTGTAATGTCTAATAAAATCTTTAATGCACATACAGGATAAATCATCAAAGCTGTACTTTTGGGAGTTGATAGCGTACGTGTCGTGGTGGTTCCGAAGAATACTCCTTTCTGGTTCCGAAAGCAGGCTTTCAAAGTGGTATTTGGGCACAATCTCAGTTCACTGTATTCACTAATAAAATTATTTAAAAAAATATATTTTTAACAAGCTTTTTCGTATTCTTCTCAGCAACCCATATCATGGCAGTGCACAAAAAATAACTAGTACGCTATCTTAAGCCGTCCGTCATAATAGATTTAGAATGACGTCACTTAGCTTACCGTAACCATGCATTGTCATCCAAAGTAAACGTGTATGCACATCTTATTCGGTGGAGGATAACTGCTTTACAATGCAGTTGCAAGATTTAACCCACTTATTTACTACATAGCAAGTTGAATAAAAGCTTGTAAAAAGAAATGTGGATATCGGGACCTGAAATGGTCTAAAATATACAAGGAGTTATCCTAACTCTTTCTCTTTATGAGCAAGGCTTTTGCCCTGTAAGAGTGGGAGTAATACCTACAGTCGCTGAACCTTGCGATTCGCGACATTTTGACGCGTCAATGTTGTTCGTATACATACAAAACGAAGTGTTTGCGTCTGCACAGCTTGTATCAGCAGGCTGTTAGTTGCTATAACCCTAAGTAATTCCCAGCTTAGCACACTAATGCTAAAACATTGGCCATGTTTACACGCATAATCCTTTCAATTTTGCGATGGTCGAGTGGAGCAAGCTTGGACTTTTACTGCGTGACATTCAATTATACAGGATTTAAACTTTACTGAGATATCGTTGTATGATATCATACAGGGTATATGATATTGTGTGTGGTCATCGACAATGGCATTCATATAATAAAATAGCGTTAGAATTTAGGACATCTTTCAAACGTTTTCAGCTTTATGAAACAGTAACTGTCGCGAAAATGTAAAGTTTTATTTTTGTAAAATATGTCTTCTAATACAAACAGGGTCCATACCTATCATACCACAATATAATAATGGACGTTATAATCTTTGCACAAACATACATCCCCTTATGTTTTACTAGCTGCCTCCCGCGGGTCCGCCTGCGTGGTATTAGTACTTAACCTAACATCTTAATAAATTATAGCCTATATATACTACTTATATATACTTTATTGTACACCAGAAAAAGCAGAAACAAAAGAAACTTAAAACTAAAAAAAAAATATACGTATACGTGATATTACTGTAAAGTTTCGTCAAGATCCGTTCGGTAGTTTTCCTGTGAAAGAGTAACATACATCCGTCTATCCATCCTCACAAACTTTCACGTTTGTAATAGTAGTAAGGCTAGTAAGGATATAGTAGGAGGGAAGTAATTTTCTCGATATTCTTTCACTCAAATTGGCAGTTATAATTTGTTATTTATTAGGATCCGTTCCCTTATAAGGTGTTCGAAGCAATTATTGCAATCGACCACATTTTGCTGACCTAGCAATACAATACGGTTGCACTAAATGTGCCGCGAGCTCAGTGCACTACGGTCAGCCAGCGGGTGCTGTCATTTTCATAATTTTCCCATTTTAGTGATAGCTTAGCCTAAAAGTTACCTTGTTAGTTCTCAACAATAAACTTTTAAAAGTTCTTTGAGTGTTTAACTTAGTAGCGTAGCGAACCCAACCAGGTACCACTTAGGTCGCGCCCCTACATAAGGAATTTTGATATATTTATTTTTGCGTTGACTATAAAGATATGGAGTCGAATCACGCGTTTATGTCTTTTATATGTAATGGTCATGGTTAACGGATTTAAAAAAAATTATATTTCACATTTATCGCAATTCTAATATAAAATCTTATTTAATGTTCAGTCAAGCTCCGTAAAATAAAGGTTTGCAGTCTTGCAGTAAATATTTTATGACTCTATTATAATACACGAACGCGAGCCATGTTGTCAAGTGAAACGCGATTGCCCCAGGCGTGAGAATCGATGTGTCTTCAACTCTAGTCATTGATACATGAAACAATATATGTATTTAATATGGTCGTTAACCTACAATGGTGCATAGAAAAGCCCCATATAATGTCGTCTTACGGTTTAGTAAATTGTTCAAAGGGGGAAATCGATGAAGTTACTCAGAAGACCATCAAAAAACCACCACCACTGAAAATCAGCGTCGTGCTGTGGGCTTCCCACGGCACAGCATTATGCTGAGTGGAAGTCTTATTGTCTTATTACTATCACGACATGCCTGGCATTTTTACACCCTATTTTTTCTGTTTTACACAAAATGTAGATAGTATATGTTATTAATTTTTATATTGGAACGAAGCTCCTTATCGCGCGTTGCGAAAGGGGGCTAGACGGAAAAAAATAAGACATAAGACGAAAAGATGTAACGACACTTTTTACTATAGTTGTAAGCCGTGCGGCGTGCGCGTGTTTCGTGCGTGTTCTAACCTATACGCTGTTGTGTTAACGAAGACGAGAGATATATACACATATATATGAGGAACTTCGTACCATCCGGGTGTCCCTTGACACCTCTCAAGTTTTTTTTTCTTTTCTAAGCGTGTTATTATATTGTATGTCGTTTTGTGACAGTTTAACACTTTTCTATCTTTCTTTTCTTAGAAGAGCCGGGGCTAAACAATTTAGACTAGGGCTTAGAAGCGGGTGTCGTACTGCGCCCCAACAGTTGATTTTTCCATACAATTTATACACCAAGCGCAGTGCGGCACCGGTGCCACGGACGCTTGACTTTAGGACGAGTATGTGTATGCATAAATTATATGGATAAAATCAACTGATCGTGCGCAGTACGACACCCGCACTGCTGCGGCGCCGCAGCAGTGCGACACGAAACGTCTAAATTAAAGCCCTTAAGCAACACTTACGGAAGTCGGTCCTTGGATGACCATCCATAACATGTATCGTGACCTCTCTGTGCATTGGAGAGCACTTTGCTGCTGGTCTCGGCTATAGATTTTTGACAGGCCCTAAATTCTGTCAACCAGTTTTATCGTTTAATCAAGTAACTTGGTAGTGAGCTCAGATAGGCAGTCGCTGCACGAAAATTGCAGCTAGATACAAAACAAAACAGTTACACAAAATAGTAATAAAACGGCTAGACGATGCAATCAAAGAAGCTTCTGACTAAACATGGACGCCGCAATGTCTAAACGAATCAGTCAGAGGAATCGTAATAAATAATGACCAATGTCAAGCAAAACAAGGGCCACAATTAAACTGAACCCGTAAAACATATAATTGTTATAGCTAAAACGAAACCGAGGGTACAACGTACAACACGAAGATTCGTGTATCATTTGCAGGCACAACACTATTCTTACAACATTATTACCATAATGCCATCGCGATAACGAATGAAATTGCATTCTGGGTATTTATTTAGAAGGGCTCCCGGCTTCGAAACGTGTGTTTAGTTAGTTATTTGATTATGTGTTAATATTCACAGTTTTATACGTTAGCATTACAGATTCTGAATTCTGAAATAGTCAGGGCTTTATATATCGATCTTCTTTTGTTGACGTCTTAAAGGCCAAGTAGTTGTTTTGGTTCGACAGTAAACAGTTAGCTTCGAATTTGAAAGTTTGAGTTTGTTTTGGACTACTATCCTTTGTAGTTGTTATTTTCAGTAATATGAAAAAAAAATCTCTCAAGCAATGCAAAGGAAGTCTTTGATGAAAAAACCGGCCAAGTGCGAGTCGGACTCGCGCACGAAGGTTTCCGTACCATTATCGCAAAAAACGGCAAATAAATCACGTTTGTTGTATGGGAGCCCCACTTAAATATTTATTTTATCCTATTTTTGGTATTTACTGTTATAGCGGCAACAGAAATACATCATCTGTGAAAATTTCAACTGCCTAGCTATCACGGTTCATGAGATACAGCCTTCATGACAGACAGACAGACGGGTCGCGGAGTCTTAGTAATAGGGTCCTGTTTTTACCCTTTGGGTACGGAACCCTAAAAAGCAGATGGAAGGCATATCAAAATTTTTGAATACAGTGTTTTCATGAAATTGTTATGATGGCTATATACATATTTGTAATGGTTTACAGTATAGTGTATTTATCTTCTTTCCGAAATTAGTAACAAATTCTTACCGATATCAGCACAAAAGGCGATTGATCCAATTTCATAGCTTCTAACTGTCTAAACGTAGGCTCCAGGGTTGTCCGGAGTGGTGACTTGAGGGAGGCTTCCACCAATGCTGCCAGCAGTTGCCTCGAAGATGGTTCCACTCCCAATCCTGAGCTGAAGGCTGCCAGTGCTTCGCCGTGTCGACCCAGACATTGTAGTGCCACTCCTAGAACAAAAAGGGATTTGAATAAAAACCCAACTTCCAAAACAAAACACTACAAACCGAAAAATTACTTTCTTTTCGGAAGTCGGTGTATTTGGTACCTATTTTTTTAGTTTTGGAAGTAGTTTATTTTTTGTCTGAAAGTTGTTTAGTTCACTCCATTTAGTTTTGGTACCTTATTTATTACCATAAAAAACCGGCCACGTACGAGTCGGACTCGCGCACGAAGGATTCCGTACCATTATCGCAAAAAACGGCAAAAAAATCACGTTTATTGTATGGGAGCCCCACTTAAATATTTATTTTATTCAATTTGTCTATCTATCACGGTTCATAAGATACAGCCTGGTGATAGACAGACAGACGGACCACGGAGTCTTAGTAATAGGGTCCCGTTTTTACCCTTTGGGTACGGCACCCTAAAAAAGACGCAACATTATGCGTACAGCAAAGGAGTGGAATTCCCTGTCGGAGTCTGTATTTCCTGTTGGCTACAACCTGGGAGTCTTTAATTCAAGAGTGAAGAGGTTTCTTCTAGGCAAGCGTGCTTCACCGTCAACCACGTCATCGGTTACCACCAGGTGAGATAGTGGTCAAGCGCAAGCCTATCAATAATAATTAAAAAAAAAACTCAAGGAGATTCTTGTCAGATTTTGATCAAATTTAAATGTTTCCACATGAGAAGCACCAGCTTTCAAATGAAAAAGAATCATCAAATTCGGTTCACATAGTAAATAGTTTTGAGGTAACAACACACCTAAAAAAAATACAGTCGAATTGGGAACCGTCTCCTTTTCGAAGCCGGTTAAATATTTAAGCAAAGTAAGGCAAAGTATTTAAGTGCTACAAAGTACATAGATACTGCCTCGTTGGTGTAGTGGTCATAAGCACTGGGCGTGAGGTCCTGGGTTCAATTCCCGGGTCGGCCAAAGTGTTATTGGGTTTATCCATCTGGAATGGCACAGTAGTAGCCCAGGGTTTGCATTTGAGCCCGGTTGAAGGCAATAGTTAAGGGAATTCGTTTTTGACATTTTTTTTCAGTGTCTTGCCCTATTACATGGGAATTACACATAAATGGGGAAATGTGAATGTGCTATAAAATATCTCTGCCAAGCCTTTCTAGCAGTGGTGGCCCAGTGGTAAAGGCCGCGACTTACAAGTTGTAGGTCGTGGGTTCGAACCCAGGTAGGTACTTTACTTTTTGTGCATTATTTCATCACCACTGCTCTAAAAAAGGTGAAGGTAAAAAAAAACCATCGTGAGGAAACCGACATGTCCTAGAACCAAAAATTCGAAGACATGTGATATCCACCAACCCGCACTGGGCCTGCATGGTGGATTACGGCCCATTCCTTCTCACAGAGAGGAGACCTGTGTCCCAGCAGTGGGAAAATTAAAAGGCTGATAATGATAGTGATGATCAAACCTTTCGGGAAATACGTGCATGCAATGTCATATATGTATTTATGTACAAAGTTTGTCTTCGATTGCCTTTTGCGATAATACCGCCCATTGTACACTTGTTTTTGTAAATGTTTGTCATGTATGTTTTTTTTGTGGTGTACAACAAACTCAGATTAGAGAAAAACACAGATAGCGCCCGCGGAAAACGAGAGCGGTGCCGGTATTTATTTATGTGTGTGTGTCAGCGAGGAGCGGCACTGTAGGAACACGTACATTCGATGTAAACTGGCAACACCAACCAATTCGAACTCGTATTTCACCCTTACGGGGGTAAGTCAGGGCACAAATTTAGGACCTTTAGAATTTATTATTGTGATTAATGATCTTCCAGAAGTCATTAAAGACGCTGGCTGTTTATTATTTGCTGACGATCTCAAGCTATTCCTACGGATCACAGATGAGTCACACTGTGGAATGCTCCATCGATCGGGTGGTAGCGTCGAGTGAAGAGAATAAACTACTCTTCAATGTGACGAAGTGTAACATAATGTCCTTCACGCGGGCCGTGGTACTACCTCGACGTCACGATTATTGCATGGGCGGTCACGTCATACCGCGGGTAGTATTAGTGCGAGATCTCGGTGTTACTTTTTCTGGGGACCTTTCGTTTCGCATGTAGTGCAGGTGTGCAAAAAAGCGTTTAAAAATCTTGGTTTTGTCATGCGTGAAACCCGTGACTTCACTAACATGGCGGAAGTGAAATCACTTTATAATGCGTTGGTACGAAGCAACTTGGAAACTAGTGCTATCATCTGGAATCCTTATGAAGTGAAATATTCTCAGATGCTGGAAAAGATGCAGAACAAATTTACCCGATACCTATATATATGAACCAATTTGGTGTCTACCCCTTCTACCCTCTTATGTATCCGACTCTTTTTGTTTTAGGGATGGTTGGGTACCATATGTTGGAGGTAAGGCGCAACCTAGCTCTTGCAAAATATGTTTTTTATAGTTTTTCGTGGCATGCTCAACAATCCAAAAATATTGGAATCGTTGGGATTGCTCGTTCCAAACAGGGGGCTACGGTTAGGACCTAGGGAGGGGCTTTTTAATGTCCCGGCAACCCGTACTAATTTATTAAAGTTTGCACCAGTGATTTGTGCACTAAGAATACTTAATAGCATATCTCTGCGTTTGGACATATTTTCTTGCTCTTTGGCGGAATTCCAGAGGGTGACACTTAGTGTGTTGTCCACAGTGTAACTTGTGCTTCTACCTAGACCCGTTACTTTGGACTGTAATATTAGCAATTTATGACTACTTTTGTTAGCTTTGGTTACCTGTTAAAATAAATATATTATGTGTTAATGAATAAATAAATAAATTAATTAATTACTGCCAATATTTTGCGTTCCGAGTGAGCCGTAAATATTAGAGGGTAAATCAATAACAAAACTATAAAATAAACAATAGTTACCTCTGAAAAGATATTCCACAATTTTTTTGTGTAATTAAAGACACAAGGCATTTTTTAACATTAAATAAGAAATCACTTGTGACGTGTAAGCAGTGCGACGCGTAGTTTCGTACTAAAGCGAGTTTGTATTCGTTTTGGAATTTGTATTTGCTATGGTGGTTGCGATCTCATGTTCCGTAGGCGCTATCTGTTACTGTTCTCTAATCTGATACAATAAAGGATGTAATGTAATGATGAGCAGTGGTGACCCAGTGGTATATGGTGCGATCATGAATTTTCTTGTGCGTTCTTCTATGGAGTTTCTTGTGCGTTCTTCTCCATAACAAGCTACTTTTCCGAATGTACGGTAGGATCAATTTTTATTACCTGTAATTTTTAACATTCAAAAGTGCCGCTTTATGGCCCAATTGTAATAAATACATTTGACTTTGACTTTTATCGGCCGCGACTTACAAATTTTAGCTCGTGGGTGCCTGGGGCAGGCGCTTTACTTTGTGCGAATTATTTCATCACCACTGCTCTCAAAACGGTGAAGGGAAACCGGCATGTCCTAGAACCAAAAATTCGAAGACGTTCGGGTAGGTTCCCGCACTGGGCCCGGTGGATTACGGCCCTTTCCCTCTTACAGAGAGGAGGCCTGCACGCACAACGGACCAAATGAGAGTCTAAGTGCGGATAAGGGTATCCATCTATCCTATCCTATCCTAAAGTATGTAATAATTAATTATTACATACTCTACTCTTACTCTCGTACTCGTACTCTTTATTTTAATAAAGACTACCTGCAGCCGAATTGCGTAAGTATATTATCCAAAGCAAAAGAATCGATTCCTTCCCAAAAACGACTTTTCGTAACAATATGCACTACATAAAGTCGGTTTTGGGAAAGAATCGATTCTTTTGCTTTGGATAATATACTTACGCAATTCGGCTGCTGGGCGAGTTGGGCGACCGAGCTCTGCTCGGATGAAAATAGAGAGAACGACGTTTTCTAAATATTAATCTCAGCTAGATCTATTTATTGCCCCCGAAACTAAAACTAAATTTCATGAAAATCATTGAGGCCGTTTCCGAGATTCAGATTATATATACATACATATAAACAAGAAATGCTCGTTTAAAGGTATTAGATACAGTTGATCAATGCCATGGTTTGGCTTTGAGGAACTTTACCAATGATACTTTCAAAGCTGCTAATTTAAAAGACGCTGAACCACTGCACGGCCAAATGGTTAGACTGTGACAACGTGACCTCCACTAATGAATGCATATATGGTAACGCAAAGCGTAGGTTGAAGTGCCGTCTTGTGCACCCACCGCTTGCTAATAACTGTAAAGTTACATTCATAATTGTTCTGCCAACACTGCTTTGTAAGTATTCTCACACCGACGGTTTTATTATTAAAGAAACAATGGGTTTATTCAACATATTGATAAGTAAAACCTTTATTTGACGTGCATACGAATTAAAAAGATAATCGATTTTCATACCAAAAGGTTTTATTTTAAGCCAATTTACTTACTTTAATATCAAAAAACCCGACTGCTTAATAAAATTTGGTGCCTCACAATATGGCGCCCAAAATCCGCCTTTTTTATTTTCCAATTTTAATGTAGCCAGTGACACATGTAGGGTTAAGACGTAAGAATCATCAAAATCGCGCTAGGAACAAACATACATACATACATAGACTGATAAACACATTACCTTCCTTCGCAAATTCGGTGACAGTCTACGTCAAAAACTTGTTAAAATATAAGGAAAATTAGAGACATTTTTGGCAGTTTTCTTTATATTTTTTATAAATACTTTGCCCCACACTAGGAATGTCTTCCTTTATCATAGGTGCGTTTACAAACATTTAAACTCACAAAGACAGGGCACCCAGATCCGGAACAACTAACTGCAGGCCATACAAATGTTAGTTCCGTGCGGGAATCGAACTCGCGACACGCAGCGCAGCAGCCGATTGCTCAACCACAACGCCAACCGTGTCGTCAAGAATGAGATTAGAATGCGAACAATTCCTTATATAAACGAGAATCACCCTTCTTGACGCTACTCATTTGTTTGCTGGTATTTACAATCGAAGAAACGTTACAACGGTCAACGGTACCTCGGCATAAATTGAGGTATCGATGTCGGCACTTGCGGTGATTGACAGTAATTGTCATGTTTACTCTCATTTAAGGGCCTTCATCCGCTTTAGTGCCGTAAAATGGTTACTTTCTCAAGCATACTCCTTGGTAACGGCTAGGTTAAAAGGTTTAAAAAATATATATTATTGATTCATGTAAATTATTTGTGAAACATGTTTTTATCGCGTAACTAATAGTTTTGCTTTAAAAAAAACAACAACACGATATTTTTTCGCTTCTTTTGGATACTCCTCCAAAACGACTTGGATGTTCAAAAACATTTTTACACAGAAAAAAATATAGCTAGAATTTCTTCATAACTGAAATATTTGAATCAAAAAATATTTTGCAAACAAAACTGTTCAAAAGGAGGTTCAATATTGATATTCTGCTACGAGCGGGCGCACGGCCAGTACTGGTTAACATTGGGGAATATATACGCCTTAACATAAACCTCGGACAACTCCGCCGCCAGCCGGACAATACAGAACACAGTAATGTAATTACAAGGGTAATTTTGTACCAGACTTTTCACGTAAATATAATGTAGACAATTAGAAATTTTATACTTTTATTACGGTTTTTACTGAAGAGTGGGATTTTGCAACAATAAACAGTAATGCTTTGATTAAGTCGATTTCGTTTCGCTAAATTACTGTAGTCGTTACAGCTGGAATAGAGTTATTAATGTTTTTATATTTTTTCTTCTGTACGATCTATACTATAATAGTACTATCATACTAATATTATAAATGTGAATGTAAGTTTGTTTGTTACGCTTTCACGCGAAAACTACTTAACAGATCATCATGGAACTTTGTACACATATTCTTGGAGGAATTAGAAGTAACATAGGATACTTTTTATAGAAAATTGTTTTTTTACGAAAGATATCACTTTTTCCGCGATCACTGACATTGACGCGGACGAAGACGCGGGCAAAACCTAGTATATAATCTATACTAATATTATAAAGAGGAAAGATTGTTGTTTGTTTGTTTGTACCGAATAGGCTCCGAAACTCCTAGACCGATTTAAAAAAAAACTTTCACCAACAGAAAGCTATATTATTCCTGAGTGACATAGGCTATTTTTAATCCCGAAAACGTGTCCTGTGTGGTGGTCCACGGGAGCGAAGCCGCGGGATACAGCTCGTATACTATAGTTTAATTCAAATGCAATGTTAGTAGTTAATTATGAGTCTATGACAAATTTGAGCTACGCTTAAAGTTTGGCAAGTCGTATAATGATGAACGAGGTACTTCATTATCTTCGTTTGTAACCGTCGTGTGTAAAAACGAAACTTACTGAATAGTATGTTAATAAAAATCTTAACAACTTGATTTATCAAGCTAAGCTAGCAGCCTAATTGTGTAAGGCTTAGCACGCATTGCGATTTTTATTCGCGCGAATTTGGTCCGCGTACTGAATTTAACTAACACGCACTGCGTATAAAATACCGCGTGATTTTTGTTTCCTTCTACCTGTTCATAGAGTTCAAAACATTCGCGCGAATTTAATCCGCGCCGCGGTGTGGTGGTTTCTGTGGTAAAACACGGAATTTTTGCGGTATTATTTTCTCGCGATTTCTTTTCCGCTATGCGTGCAGTTTCATACAATTCCATAGGTCGCAGAATGGGCGGAAAACAATCGCGCGTATAAAATCGCACTGCGTGCTAAGCCTAAGTGAGTTCGGCAGGGCAAAGAGTATGACTCCATTAAAGAGCATGACGAATTCCCTTTAAATTTGTTCCGTATTTCCAAAAAATATTGGACGCTTTTTCGAAAGAGTCCAATAATTTTGAAAAGGGAATTCGCCATACTCTTTCATGGAGCATATTCCTTAACGTAGGTAATATTAGTAGCAGGTACATTGTTTGTAAAATGGAAATTGATCAGATTAAGATTTTATTTTCACCGATAGTGATAGGTCGACATCTTCTCTCGCTGACTAGGACAGGATAGATGCACCCTTTTGCCGCACATAGACTTGCATTTGGTCAGTGTGCGTGCAGGCCTCCACTCTGTGAGAGGGAATGGGCCGTAATCCACCACGCATGCCCAGTGCATGTTGGTGTAACATGTCTTCGAATTTTTGGTTCTAAGACATGCCGGTTTCCTCACGATGTTTTCCATCACCGTTTTGAGAGCAGTGGTGATGAAATAATTTACACAAAGTAAAGCACCTGACACCAGTCTTGCCAAGGGGTAGCGTGTAATCCAGTTACTGGTTTGTGGAGGTCAGATAGGCAGTCGCTCCATGTAAAACACTGGTACTCACCGAATCCGGTAAGACTGGAAGCCGACCCCAATATAGTTGGGAAAAAGGCTAGGCAGATGATGAAAGCGCCTGCCTGGGTTCGAAAACACGCCCTACAAATTGTAAATCGCGGACGTTACCAATGGGCCCCCACTGCTCTCCTCTCGCTAACTATTAAAAGGCTAATTTTATTCCAGACTAATGTTATGTTCCTGTGGGTTAGACCGGGGAAGTGAAGCCGCGGGAAAAAGCTATATAGTACACAAATATTTAACAAGTAATCACTATATTATCGCAATATGTCGTTACTTGTCCTCACAGCACTCGGCTTGTCACGCTTCTATAGTTAGAAATTGATTGATTGATTTAATCACGCGCGCTCAGTGATTAACAAAGAGTAAGTAATTTCTATTTCTATACTGCGCTACGTTTATTCACGATTACTCAAATAGGCAGTGGAGAATCTATAGGGGTATTTCAAAAATGCAACTATTTCTTCAATGTAATCTAGACAAAGTAAAATTCTATCGGGGATTATGATAAACAAAATGTTTGGGTTTGACCGCGTTTCGGTAGCGCACGTCAATTACATTTCGGACTTTTTCACAATTCAATCGCTAAAATAATATCCAGTAGCTTTAGAGCATGGACCACCAAATAGTGGACCACGGTCAGGATCCGGACTTCCACCCTATTTTGTATAAACCTTAAGTAAACAGTACAAAAAAACTTACTTGTGTTACGAATCGTCATATAAAATCTTCATTGATATTGTATTTATATTTAAACGTTGCACCGTGAACCACCATTTCGAACCGAGACGGTTATATTATTTGAAAACGGACCATAAATGAAAATAATTGTGGCTGTAACTGTGACTTCGAATTTTTGATATTGGTCTTTAATCACTTGACCGAGAAAGCAGCCGCACAGCACAGCTCCAAAATAGACCCTTACAATAATATGGACTAAAGTAATTACAGTTTATACCTAATAAGTGGTCTTCATAAATAAGTCCGCAGACGTAACATTGTCGATAATTTATGAGTACTTACTCTTACCTATGTATTTCTTTGGGCCTATGTCGCGGCAGGGGGTCCAATGTATCGCTGTTCGCAAAAAAACGAAACGAAAAAAGATACACTTAAGGCCACATTAATGGGTAAAGTATTTAGCCATAAAATAAATTGTCGGTAATAATAACCTATCATGCGTTTATAAATAAAAGTAAGGCGTATTACGTGCAGTGAAAGTGATAGCAAATTAATGTATTCTCACGCAAGTGTCGTAACAAAGTGTGCACTGTGCATGTCACGAATATGCAAAAAAGTGTATTCATATGCATTAGAGGTGCTAAATGCATAGTTTATCACGACCGATGATTTAAGGCTCGGATGCTAGGCTAGTTTGGTTTTCAAAGCAGTGCACGTCTTATTAGATATATCCGTATATCCGATATATTTTTATAAGGAAACTAGCTGTGCCCGCGGCTTCGCTCCCGTCATATTTCTGCCAACCCTACCCTACTTACCTTCCAGCCTATCCTACTTACCTACCTACCAATTTTTTTAATAGTCATCATTATTTCGCGGAGAATTTTCATCCGCCACCCAGAAAATGACCTCAAATGCACAACGCCATCCGAGTATCTGAATCGCGTGTGTTGTGATAATTTTACTTCTTGAACACTTTAAATTCATCTAACTTTTGATAGAGCGAACCGATTGCGATGAAACAAAAACTAAGTAATTCTTCATTATGTTACGCACAATTTTTATGTATAAAAGTTATCTACATTGGTTTCGTACATTTCACGTGATGCGTGCACAAATAAACAGTCAAACAGACAAAAATTCCAAAAATGCCGAATATAAGTTCTGTTGGTTATCCTTTAACACCCTGGCTATTTTTTTTGGCAATATTTTCGATGTACAAAAATTACTTTTCTACAGATTTATTATATGTATTGATGATGATAGTTTTGACGGGACTTCACAGGACTACAAATCCGAACTTATGTAATCTGTAGCACTTATGTCATAAATATATAATTTTATGACATAAGTGGAATGAAGTACATTTGGATGTTTGTTATGCTAAACGGATGCGTATGAAATTACGGAATACGGAATATAACAAGCCATGGTAGGGATACAGACTCGTGTCGCTGCTAAAGTAGCAAATGAGATTAACTTAAGTAATACTTAAGTTGATAAATGTAACCTTAATGGTCGATAAAAGACAACATTCATAATTATAAATTTCTCGTCTATAATCCTTGTAATAAAAAGTAAATATACACGCTTTAACGGTTACAAGTTATAATCTTTAAGACCTGGACATCAAATGACCATCATTAAGTTACTTAGTCAACTTAAAATCTATCTCCTAGTAACATTAATTGTGGCATTATGTGTATTTAATATAACTATTGAGATGACATTTCCATTTTGACAGGTGCAGCGTTTCCTGGGATTACAGTGCCATGCAGTTTATGGAGTGTTTGTCTGGTTTATGAATTAAAGCTTCATCACTTTTGTGAATACAATTTGTCCAGCTTTAGAATGTCAAAATAAATAACAAACGAAGATATACGAAACCGAACCTTTTTTTAAAACTCGATTTGCTAATTTTATAGCTGTATAGTGTAACTAGTATTTGCTTGGTGCGCGAGCTGCAAGCAGCTCGCGGCTTTGTCGTGTTTTTGAGAAGTATTCCTTAACCTACCCTACACCTACCCTACACCTACCCTACACCTACCCTACACCTACCCTACACCTACCCTACACCTACCCTACACCTACCCTACACCTACCCTACACCTACCCTACACCTACCCTACACCTACCCTACACCTACCCTTCACCTACCCTACACCTACCCTACACCTACCCTACACCTACCCTACACCTACCCTACACTTTGTTCCAAAAAACATAACCCTAATGTTTGCTTGTCGTCGCCAGGCACTGAGTTTCGCTTCACCCACTCAACCTTCGTTACGCTACGGAGGTCGCCGGCTCGCTTCGCTCGCCACCTCCCCCCTGCGCTGCACTCGGTCTCGTAGGTTCGCTCCACTCGGGATCCCTACGCTGAATCCGTAAAAAAAACAAATAAAAGATTCGCCAAAACGGGGGGGGGGAAGGGGGGAGATGGGCGGCAAGGGGGTCAACTTTGATAAATGGTTTGTTTGTGACTAAAGCATTGCCCCTTTATATGAAACTGAAAAAAGAAATGTTCCAAGTCTCTCAACTTCCGAGATCCGCTTAAAGGGGGGGAGAAGGGGGGCGAGGGGGTCAACTTTGAAAAATGGTTTTTACTTTACCGAGCCTCCTCTAAACGATTCCGTAAAAAAAACAAAAAAAAAAGATTAGCCAAAACGGGGGGGGAGGGGGGAGAAGGGGGGCAAGGGGGTCAACTTTGAAAAATGGTTTGTGTGTGACTATAGCATTGCCCCTTTATATGAATCTGAAAAAAGAAATGTTCCAAGTCTCTCAACTTCCGAGATCCACTTAAAGGGGGGGCGAAGGGGGGCGAGGGGGTCAACTTTGAAAAATGGTTTTTACTTTTCCGAGCCTCCTCTAAACGAATCCGTAAAAAACAAAAAATACGGGTATCTTAGTTTCCGAGATACGATAGAGGGGGGGAGGAGGGGGGGGGAAAAGGGGAGGTTTGGGACTTTTCCCATACTCACGGGAGTTACTTGTTTACGAATCTATCAAAATATACCCACCTCCCCATCCACCATCTTGGAGAACAATTATGTCAATCAGTGAGTCAGTCAGTGGTAATGCAGTTTTATATAATATAATAACTAGTATTTGCTTGGTGCGCGAGCTGCAAGCAGCTCGCGGTTTTGTCGTGTCTTTGCGAAGTATTCCTTAACCTACCCTACACCTACCCTACACCTACCCTACACCTACCCTACACCTACCCTACACCTACCCTACACCTACCCTACACCTACCCTACACCTACCCTACACCTACCCTACACCTACCCTACACCTACCGTACACCTACCCTACACCTACCCTACACCTACCCTACACCTACCCTACACCTACCCTACACCTACCCTACACCTACCCTACACCTACCCTACACCTACCCTACACCTACCCTACACCTACCCTACACCTACCCTACACCTACCCTACACCTACCCTACACCTACCCTACACCTACCCTACACCTACCCTACACCTACCCTACACCTACCCTACACTACACCTACCCTACACCTACCCTACACCTACCCTACACCTACCCTACACCTACCCTACACCTACCCTACACCTACCCTACACCTACCCTACACCTACCCTACACCTACCCTACACCTACCCTACACCTACCCTACACCTACCCTACACCTACCCTACACCTACCCTACACCTACCCTACACCTACCCTACACTTTGTTCCATAAAACATAACCCTAATGTTTGCTTGTCGTCGCCAGGCACTGAGTTTCGCTTCACCCACTCAACCTTCGTTACGCTACGGAGGTCGCCGGCTCGCTTCGCTCGCCACCTCCCCCCTGCGCTGCACTCGGTCTTGTGGGTTCGCTCCGCTCGGGATCCCTACGCTGAATCCGTAAAAAAAACTGAAAAAAAAAGATTCGCCAAAACAGGGAGGGGGGGCGGGAGAAGGGGGGCAAGGGGATGAACTATGAAAACTGGTTCGTTTGTGACTATAGCATTGCCCCTTTATATGAATCTGAAAAAAGAAATGTTTCAAGTCTCTCAACTTCCGAGATCCGCTTAAAGGGGGGGAGAAGGGGGGCGAGAGGGTCAACTTTCAAAAATGGTTTTTACTTTTCCGAGCCAACTCTAAACGAATCCGTAAAAAAAACAAAAAAAAAGGATTCGCCAAAACGGGGGGGGAGGGGGGAGAAGGGGGGCAAGGGGGTCAACTTTGAAAAATGGTTCGTTTGTGACTAAAGCATTGCCCCTTTATATGAATCTGAAAAAAGAAATGTTCCAAGCCTCTCAACTTTCGAGATCCGCTTAAAGGGGGGGAGAAGGGGGGCGAGGGGGTCATTTTTGAAAAATGGTTTTTACTTTTGCGAGCCTCCTCTAAACGAATCCGTAAAAAACAAAAAATACGGGTACCTTAGTTTCCGAGATACGATAGAGGGGGGGAGGAGGGGGGAGGAAAAGGGGAGGTTTGGGACTTTTCCCATACTCACGGGAGTTACTTGTTTACGAATCTGTCAAAATATACCCACCTCCCCCTCCACCATCTGGGAGAACAATTATGTCAATGAGTCAGTCAGTCAGTCAGTCAGTGAGTGGTAATGCAGTTTTATATAGTATAACTAGTATTTGCTTGGTGCGCGAGCTGCAAGCAGCTCGCGTGTTTTTGTCCCTACACCTACCCTACACCTACCTTACACCTACCCTACAACTACCCTACACCTACCCTACACCTACCCTACACCTACCCTACACCTACCCTACACCTACCCTACACCTACCCTACACCTACCCTACACCTACCCTACACCTACCCTACACCTACCCTACACCTACCCTACACCTACCCTACACCTACCCTACACCTACCCTACACCTACCCTACACCTACCCTACACCTACCCTACACCTACCCTACACCTACCCTACACCTACCCTACACCTACCCTACACCTACCCTTCACCTACCCTACACCTACCCTACACCTACCCTACACCTACCCTACACCTACCCTACACCTACCCTACACCTACCCTACACCTACCCTACACCTACCCTACACCTACCCTACACCTACCCTACACCTACCCTACACCTACCCTACACCTACCCTACACCTACCCTACACCTACCCTACACCTACCCTACACCTACCCTACACCTACCCTACACCTACCCTACACCTACCCTACACCTACCCTACACCTACCCTACACCTACCCTACACCTACCCTACACCTACCCTACACCTACCCTACACCTACCCTACACCTACCCTACACCTACCCTACACCTACCCTACACCTACCCTACACCTACCCTACACCTACCCTACACCTACCCTACACCTACCCTACACCTACCCTACACCTACCCTACACCTACCCTACACCTACCCTACACCTACCCTACACCTACCCTACACCTACCCTACACCTACCCTACACCTACCCTACACCTACCCTACACCTACCCTACACCTACCCTACACCTACCCTACACCTACCCTACACCTACCCTACACCTACCCTACACCTACCCTACACTTTGTTCCAAAAAACATAACCCTAATGTTTGCATTCGTCGCCAGGCACTGAGTTTTCGTGACGCTACGGAGGTCGCCGGCTCGCTTCGCTCGCCACCTCCCCCCTGCGCTGCACTCGGTCTCGTAGGTTCGCTCCACTCGGGATCCCTACGCTGAATCAGTAAAAAAAACAAAAAAAAAGATTCGCCAAAACGGGAGGGGGGAGGGGGGAGAAGGGGGGCAAGGGGGTCAACTTTTAAAAATGGTTTGTTTGTGACTATAGCATTGCCCCTTTATATGAATCTGTAAAAAGAAATGTTCCAAGTCTCTCAACTTCCGAGATCCGCTTAAAGGGGGGGAGAAGGGGGGCGAGGGGGCCAACTTTGAAAAATGGTTTTTACTTTGCCGAGCCTCCTCTAAACGAATCCGTAAAAAAAACGAAAAAAAAAGATTCGCCAAAACGGGGGGGGAGGGGGGAGAAGGGGGGCAAGGGGGTCAACTATGAAAAATGGTTTGTTTGTGACTATAGCATTGCCCCTTTACATGAACCTGAAAAAAGAAATGTTCCAAATGTTCCAACTTTCGAGATCCGCTTAAAGGGGGGGAGAAGGGGGGCGAGGGGGTCAACTTTGAAAAATGGTTTTTACTTCTGCGAGCCTCCTCTAAACGAATCCGTAAAAAAAACATTCTACGGGTACCTTAGTTGCCGAGATACGATAGAGGGGGGGAGGAGGGGGGAGGAAAAGGGGATGTTTGGGACTTTTCCCAAACTCGCGAGAGTCACTTGTTTACGAATCTGTCAAAATATACCCACCTCCCCCTCCACCATCTGGGAGAACAATTATGTCAATGAGTCAGTCAGTCAGTCAGTGAGTGGTAATGCAGTTTTATATAATATAACTAGTATTTGCTTGGTGCGCGAGCTGCAAGCAGCTCGCGTGTTTTTGTCCCTACACCTACCCTACACCTACCTTACACCTACCCTACACCTACCCTACACCTACCCTACACCTACCCTACACCTACCCTACACCTACCCTACACCTACCCTACACCTACCCTACACCTACCCTACACCTACCCTACACCTACCCTACACCTACCCTACACCTACCCTACACCTACCCTACACCTACCCTACACCTACCCTACACCTACCCTACACCTACCCTACACCTACCCTACACCTACCCTACACCTACCCTTCACCTACCCTACACCTACCCTACACCTACCCTACACCTACCCTACACCTACCCTACACCTACCCTACACCTACCCTACACCTACCCTACACCTACCCTACACCTACCCTACACCTACCCTACACCTACCCTACACCTACCCTACACCTACCCTACACCTACCCTACACCTACCCTACACCTACCCTACACCTACCCTACACCTACCCTACACCTACCCTACACCTACCCTACACCTACCCTACACCTACCCTACACCTACCCTACACCTACCCTACACCTACCCTACACCTACCCTACACCTACCCTACACCTACCCTACACCTACCCTACACCTACCCTACACCTACCCTACACCTACCCTACACCTACCCTACACCTACCCTACACCTACCCTACACCTACCCTACACCTACCCTACACCTACCCTACACCTACCCTACACCTACCCTACACCTACCCTACACCTACCCTACACCTACCCTACACCTACCCTACACCTACCCTACACCTACCCTACACCTACCCTACACCTACCCTACACCTACCCTACACCTACCCTACACCTACCCTACACCTACCCTACACCTACCCTACACCTACCCTACACCTACCCTACACCTACCCTACACCTACCCTACACCTACCCTACACCTACCCTACACCTACCCTACACCTACCCTACACCTACCCTACACCTACCCTACACCTACCCTACACCTACCCTACACCTACCCTACACCTACCCTACACCTACCCTACACCTACCCTACACCTACCCTACACCTACCCTACACCTACCCTACACCTACCCTACACCTACCCTACACCTACCCTACACCTACCCTAAACTTAGTTCCAAAAAACATAACCCTAATGTTTGATTGTCGTCGCCAGGCACTGAGTTTCGCTTCACCCACTCAACCTTCGTTACGCTACGGAGGTCGCCGGCTCGCTTCGCTCGCCACCTCCCCCCTGCGCTGCACTCGGTCTCGTAGGTTCGCTCCACTCGGGATCCCTACGCTGAATCCGAAAAAAAAAAAAAAAAAAGATTCGCCAAAACGGCGGGGGGGGGGGAAAGGGGGGCAAGGGGGTCAACTTTGAAAAATGGTTCGTTTGTGACTATAGCATTGCCCCTTTATATGAATCTGAAAAAAGAAATGTTCCAAGTCTCTCAACTTCCGAGATCCACTTAAAGGGGGGGAGTAGGGGGGCGAGGGGGTCAAATTTGAAAAATGGTTTTTACTTTTCCCAGCCTCCTCTAAACGAATCCTTAAAAAAAACTGTAAAAAAAAGATTCGCCAAAACGGGGGAGGGGGGGGAGAAGGGGGGCAAGGGGGTCAACTTTGAAAAATGGTTTGTTTGCGACTATAGCATTGCCCCTTTATATGAATCTGAAAAAAGAAATGTTCCAAGTCTCTCAACTTCCGAGATCCGCTTAAAGGGGGGGAGAAGGGGGGCGAGGGGGTCAACTTTGAAAAATGGTCTTTACTTTTCCGAGCCTCCTCTAAACGATTCCGTAAAAAAAACAAAAAAAAAAGATTAGCCAAAACGGGGGGGGAGGGGGGAGAAGGGGGGCAAGGGGGTCAACTTTGAAAAATGGTTCGTTTGTGACTATAGCATTGCCCCTTTCTATGAATCTGAAAAAATAAATGTTCCAAATGTTCCAACTTTCGAGATCCGCTTAAAGGGGGGGAGAAGGGGGGTGAGGGGGTCAATTTTGAAAAATGGTCTTTACTTTTCCGAGCCTCCTCTAAACGAATCCGTAAAAAACAAAAAATACGGGTACCTTAGTTTCCGAGAAACGATAGAGGGGGGGAGGAGTGGGGGGGAAAAGGGGAGGTTTGGCACTTTTCCCATACTCACGGGAGTTACTTGTTTACGAATCTGTCAAAATATACCCACCTCCCCCTCCACCATCTGGGAGAACAATTATGTCAATGAGTGAGTGAGTCAGTGAGTGGTAATCCAGCTTTATATATTATAACTAGTATTTGCTTGGTGCGCGAGCTGCAAGCAGCTCGCGGCTTTGTCGTGTTTTTGAGAAGTATTCCTTAACCTAACCTACACCTACCCTACACCTACCCTACACTTACCCTACACCTACCCTACAACTACCCTACATCTACCCTACACCTACCCTACACCTACCCTACACCTACCCTACACCTACCCTACAACTACCCTACACCTACCCTACACCTACCCTACACCTACCCTACACCTACCCTACACATACCCTACACCTACCCTACACCTACCCTACACCTACCCTACACCTACCCTACACCTACCCTACACCTACCCTACACCTACCCTACACCTACCCTACACCTACCCTACACCTACCCTACACCTACCCTAAACCTACCCTACACCTACCCTACACCTACCCTACACCTACCCTACACCTACCCTACACCTACCCTACACCTACCCTACACCTACCCTACACCTACCCTACACCTACCCTACACCTACCCTACACCTACCCTACACCTACCCTACACCTACCCTACACCTACCCTACACCTACCCTACACCTACCCTACACCTACCCTACACCTACCCTACACCTACCCTACACCTACCCTACACCTACCCTACACCTACCCTACACCTACCCTACACCTACCCTACACCTACCCTACACCTACCCTACACCTACCCTACACCTACCCTACACCTACCCTACACCTACCCTACACCTACCCTACACCTACCCTACACCTACCCTACACCTACCCTACACCTACCCTACACCTACCCTACACCTACCCTACACCTACTCTAGGTTTTTCAAGATTCGCTAAAACGGGGGAGGGGAGGGGGCAGAAGGGGGGCAAGGGGGTCAACTTTGAAAACTGGTTCGTTTGTGACTATAGCATTGCCCCTTTATATGAATCTGAAAAAAAAAATGTTCCAGGTCCCTCAACTTCCGAGATCCGCTTAAAGGAGGGGAGAAGGGGGGCGAGGGGGTCACCTTTGAAAAATGGTTTTTACTTTTCCGAGCCTCTTCTAAACGATTCCGTAAAAAAAAACAAAAAAAAAAGATTAGCCAAAACGGGGAGGGAGGGGGGAGAAGGGGGGCAAGGGGGTCAACTTTGAAAAATGGTTTACATGTGACTATAGCATTGCCCCTTTATATGAATCTGAAAAAAGAAATGTTCCAAGTCTCTCAACTTCCGAGATCCGCTTAAAGGGGGGGAGAAGGGGGGCGAGGGGGTCAACTTTGAAAAATGGTTTTTACTTTTGCGAGCCTCCTCTAAACGAATCCGTAAAAAAAACAAAAAAAAAAGATTCGCCAAAACGGGGGGGGAGGGGGGAGAAGGGGGGCAAGTGGGTCAACTTTGAAAACTGGTTCGTTTGTGACTACAGCATTGCCCCTTTATATGAATCTGAAAAAAGAAATGTTCCAAATGTTCCAACTTTCGAGATCCGCTTAAAGGGGGGGAGAAGGGGGGCGAGGGGGTCAACTTTGAAAAATGCTTTTTACTTTTCCGAGCCTCCTCTAAACGAATCCGTAAAAAAAACATTCTACGGGTACCTTAGTTTCCGAGATACGATAGAGGGGGGGAGGAGGGGGGAGGAAAAGGGGAGGTTTGGGACTTTTCCCAAACTCGCGAGAGTCACTTGTTTACGAATCTGTCAAAATATACCCACCTCCCCCTCCACCATCTGGGAGAACAATTATGTCAGTGAGTCAGTGAGTCAGTGAGTCAGTGGTAATGCAGTTTTATATAATATAATAACTAGTATTTGCTTGGTGCGCGAGCTGCAAGCAGCTCGCGGCTTTGTCGTGTTTTTGAGAAGTATTCCTTAACCTACCCTACACCTACCCTACACCTACCCTACACCTACCCTACACCTACCCTACACCTACACTACACCTACCCTACACCTACCTTACACCTACCCTACACCTACCCTACACCTACCCTACACCTACCCTACACCTACCCTACACCTACCCTACACCTACCCTACACCTACCCTACACCTACCCTACACCTACCCTACACCTACCCTACACCTACCCTACACCTACCCTAAACCTACCCTACACCTACCCTACACCTACCCTACACCTACCCTACACCTACCCTACACCTACCCTACACCTACCCTACACCTACCCTACACCTACCCTAAACTTTGTTCCAAAAAACATAACTCTAATGTTTGCTTGTCGTCGCCGGGCACTGAGTTTCGATTCACCCACTCAACCTTCGTTACGGTCGCCGGCTCGCTTCGCTCGCCACCTCCCCCCTGCGCTGCACTCGGTCTCGTAGGTTCGCTCCACTCGGGATCCCTACGCTGAATCCGTAAAAAAAAGATTCGCCAAAACGGGGGGTGGGAGGGGGGAGATGGGGGGCAAGGGGGTCAACTTTGAAAAATGGTTTGTTTGTGACTTTAGCATTGCCCCTTTATATGAATCTGAAAAAAGAAATGTTCCAAGTCTCTCAACTTCCGAGATCCGCTTAAAGGGGGGGAGAATGGGGGCGAGGGGGTCATCTTTGAAAAATGGTTTTTACTTTTCCGAGCCTCCTCTAAACGAATCCGAAAAAAAAACAAAAAAAAAAGATTCGCCAAAACGGGGGGGGAGGGGGGAGAAGGGGGGCAAGGGGGTCAACTTTGAAAAATGGTTTGTTTGTGACTTAAGCATTGCCCCTTTATATGAATCTTAAAAAAGAAATGTTCCAAGTCTCTCAACTTCCGAGATCCGCTTAAGGGGGGGAGAAGGGGGGCGAGGGGGTCAACTTTGAAAAATGGTTTTTACTTTTCCGAGCCTCCTCTAAACGAATCCGTAAAAAAAACATACTACGGGTACCTTAGTTTCCGAGATACGATAGAGGGGGGGAGGAGGGGGGGGGAAAAGGGGAGGTTTGGCACTTTTCCCATACTCACGGGAGTTACTTGTTTACGAATCTGTCAAAATATACCCACCTCCCCCTCCACCATCTGGGAGAACAATTATGTCAATGAGTGAGTGAGTGAGTCAGTGGTAATGCAGTTTTATATATTATAACTAGTATTCGCTTGGTGCGCGAGCTGCAAGCAGCTCGCGTGTTGTTGTCCCTACACCTACCCTACACCTACCCGACACCTACCCTACACCTACCCTACACCTACCCTACACCTACCCTACACCTACCCTACACCTACCCTACACCTACCCTACACCTACCCTACACCTACCCTACACCTACCCTACACCTACCCTACACCTACCCTACACCTACCCTACACCTACCCTACACCTACCCTACACCTACCCTACACCTACCCTACACCTACCCTACACCTACCCTACACCTACCCTACACCTACCCTACACCTACCCTACACTTTGTTCCAAAAAACATAACCCTAATGCTTGCTTGTCGTCGCCAGGCACTGAGTTTCGCTTCACCCACTCAACCTTCGTTACGCTACGGAGGTCGCCGGCTCGCTTCGCTCGCCACCTCCCCCCTGCGCTGCACTCGGTCTTGTAGATTCGCTCCACTCGGGATCCCTACGCTGAATCCGTAAAAAAAAGATTCGTCAAAACGGGGGGGGAGGGGGGGGAGGGGGGAGATGGGGGGCAAGGGGGTCAACTTTGAAAAATGGTTTGTTTGTGACTATAGCATTGCCCCTTTATGTGAATCTGAAAAAAGAAATGTGCCAAGTCTCTCAACTTCCGAGATCCGCTTAAAGGGGGGGAGAAGGGGGGCGAGGAGGTAATTTTGGAAAAATGGTTTTTTTTTTTCCGAGCCTCCTCTAAACGAATCCGTAAAAAAAACACGAAAAAAAGATTCGCCGAAAGGGGAGGGGGGAGGGGGAGAAGGGGGGCAAGGGGGTCAACTATGAAAAATGGTTTGTTTGTGACTATTGCATTGCCCCTTTATATGAATCTGAAAAAAGAAATGTTCCAAATGTTCCAACTTTCGAGATCCGCTTAAAGGGGGGGAGAAGGGGGGCGAGGGGGTCAACTTTGAAAAATGGTTTTTACTTTTGCGAGCCTCCTCTAAACGAATCCGTAAAAAAAACATTCTACGGGTACCTTAGTTTCCGAGATACGATAGAGGGGGGGAGGAGGGGGGAGGAAAAGGGGAGGTTTGGGACTTTTCCCATACTCGCGAGAGTTACTTGTATACGAATCTGTCAAAATATACCCACCTTCCCCTCCACCATCTGGGAGAACAATTATGTCAATGAGTGAGTCAGTCAGTCAGTGAGTGGTAATGCAGTTTTATATAATATACTAGTATTTGCTTGGTGCGCGAGCTGCAAGCAGCTCGCGTGTTGTTGCCCCTACACCCGCGTGTTGTTGTCCCTACATCTACCCTACCCTACACCTACCCTACACCTACCCTACAACTACCCTACACCTACCCTACATCTACCCTACACCTACCCTACACCTACCCTACACCTACCCTACACCTACCCTACACCTACCCTACACCTACCCTACACCTACCCTACACCTACCCTACACCTACCCTACACCTACCCTACACCTACCCTACACCTACCCTACACCTACCCTACACCTACCCTAAACTTTGTTCCAAAAAACATAACCCTAATGTTTGCTTGTCGTCGCCAGGCACTGAGTTTCGCTTCACCCACTCAACCTTCGTTACGCTACGGAGGTCGCCGGCTCGCTTCGCTCGCCACCTCCCCCCTGCGCTGCACTCGGTCTCGTAGGTTCGCTCCATTCGGGATCCCTACGCTGAATCCGTAAAAAAAACAAAAAAAGATTCGCCAAAACGGGGGCGGGGAGGGGGGAGAAGGGGGTCAAAGGGGTCAACTTTGAAAACTGGTTCGTTTGTGACTATAGCATTGCCCCTTTATATGAAACTGAAAAAAGAAATGTTCCAAGTCTCTCAACTTCCGAGATCCGCTTAAAGGGGGGGAGAAGGGGGCGAGGGGGTCAACTTTGAAAAATGATTTTTACTTTTCCGAGCCTCCTCTAAACGAATCCGTAAAAAAAACAAAAAAAAAAGATTCGCCAAAACGGGGGGGGGAGGGGGTGAAGGGGGGCAATGGGGTCAACTTTGAAATTTGGTTCGTTTGTGACTATAGCATTGCCCCTTTATATGAATCTGAAAAAAGAAATGTTCCAAGTCTCTCAACTTTCGAGATCCGCTTAAAGGGGGGGAAAAGGGGGGCGAGGGGGTCATTTTTGAAAAATGGTTTTTACTTTTCCGAGCCTCCTCTAAACGAATCCGTAAAAAAAAAAAAATACGGGTACCTTAGTTTCCGAGAAACGATAGAAGGGGGGAGGAGGGGGGGGGGAAAGGGGAGGTTTGGCACTTTTCCCATACTCACGGGAGTTACTTGTTTACGAATCTGTCAAAATATACCCACCTCCCCCTCCACCATCTGGGAGAACAATTATGTCAATGAGTGAGTGAGTCAGTCAGTCAGTCAGTCAGTGGTAATGCAGTTTTATATAGTATAATTCCTATTAAATTACACTCAGTTGTGCAAGAAATGAGGTACTAAAAAGGGTAAGTTTATCAAGAGGGTGTGGATGGCTAAAGCCGAAACTATGAGGAATAACTAAAAACACTCAAATAATTTGTTTAAAATTAGATACTCTCTCAAGATTGCCGTATAATTTTACTTTCCAGAATTAGATCCTTATTAGCGACACTGTCTGATTGAGTAATAATGTAGGGTGTGTATCGTTTGAAATAATAACAAAAGTTGTAATGATCACATATAATATGACCTAATTTAATTTATTTTATTTTGTTAGTATTACGATCAAATGATATAATGAATTATTGATATAATTTCATTTTATCTAATCATTTGAACTAATATTAAATTAGTATAATATTCAGTTATTATAATATTCAAAATATATATATTACGTTAACGTTTAATATAATTTAGAAACGTCTACTTTGTGTTGTATATTTTTGCAAAAACTGATTGGATTTATTAGTCCTAGAGCGAGCGAAGCGAGCTCAGGAGCTTAGGGCACCCCGACACGGATAGATTAGGTTCGAATGGGAGCTCAAGTGAGCCGGTGAACTCAGCTCCATACTTAAGACCCTGCAGATAAAAAAGGAGACGCACAGCGGAGCTCCGTCGACTTTGTTGTTTAAATAGTAATCGTACTTACCCATCATACTGATTGAACGTTATATAAAAAGAGCATTATACAAATTGAAAACTATATGAAATGAACGTTATACTAAATGTTTTTAGAGCAAATGAAGGTTATATGAAATATAACGTTAGATCACATGAAGTTATTTTCATCAAAGTCGGCCTCGTGACTCCTTTGAGTGTTTTGCGCTATTCCTCATAGAGTGATTTAAAAGTTAATATGTGTACGCTTAAAACATGTAAAAATTGAAAAAAAACATGTAAATTCTTGAAACTACGTTACCTTGTCTGTAATACGCTTTTGGCCAGTTTGGACACAGTTCCCTTGCTCGCGTCGCATCTTGCAGGGCTGCTGCAAACTGTCCCTGTTTTAGTCTCGCTGCCGACCTGTGCAAAAAGTTAAATATTTAACAAGCCCTTCAGTAAGAAGAATCAGTTAATCGGTTAGAAAGCAGCTCGACATTTTCTAAAGGTCTTCATGGGTAGGACTACTAAGGAAATTTTCTGGAGAATATCGGGAACCTTTTGAAAACTGGGACCCGGGGCAAACATTTTGAACACGCTACATATCTTTAGACCCACCACAACAGCTATTACATACCACCTTTCCAAAGAGATTGACACTGTTGCTATTGAGTCAAGCAAGAGTCCAGGGCATGAATATCGGGGTGCGTGTTGAAAGCCTCCACGTGGCGCACCCCGGGCAACGTCGGCTTCAGCTGCCCACCCGCTTTGGGGGGACAGTTGGGGCTGGCGGCTAATTTTCAACACACGAGGAAGGGTCACGGTTCCAATCACAGATCATCCTTGATGGTTTGTGAAGGGAACCGGGCTAGTGACAGGACAGGACGCCTACTCCCCCCTCTGCTTACAGAAGGTAGGTCGAGTGGGCGTAGAGAAGAAGGGAGAAACAGGGACCTCACCCTTTAAAGGAAAACTAAAAAATAATTAAAATGGGAAAAGACTTTTGTAAAAAACGTCCCCAGGTGGGTCCCGACTGCTCTGTGGTCGGGGAATCCCACCCCGCTTCGGCGGGCTGCCCTCCGTATTCTGGGGTGGGCAACAAACGTCTTCCGTCTGTCTCAGACAAAACCGACAACCACAAGCATGAAATACGGACACCGATATTTTTAAATGAAGAGCTGAGTGATGCGGGGTCGGAGCCCGACCCCGAATCTAGCGCAAAAGGCCCACAGAGCTTGGAGCGCGAAGTGGAGGGGGCTGCTGCGAAGAACTTAAGGTTCTTCCGGAAGCGCCCCAAATCGGGGGATGGCCTGGGGTCGTTCTCCGATGACGAGCTGGCCTCGGCCCGGAAGATCCCCACCAGCAGACGAGGTGGGGGCCGAGACAGAGGATCGGGTAGGGGGCTCACCGCTCAGGAGGCTGCCCATCGAGCCGAGAGGCTTGCCGCGGAGGAGCGCCACCCCGGATCGACCAGCCAGAAGACAATCCTCTCGGGTTCTTCTGGCGACGAGCTGGACGCCGCTGGTGGCTCCAATTTGGAACGAGCGGCCAGTTTCGCAGAGGTCGTGGGAGCCGCCATCCGGGATGTGGCCTTGAAGAGGAACAAATCCTCTAAAGACAAGGCCATATCCGCGGCCACGGCCTCCATTATGGCGGCGGCGGAGGCTAATCGTGCTGGGCCTCATTTGGATGGCATGTCCGAGATGCAGGCGGAGATCGCCCGCTTGAAAGCCGACATGGAGCTTCTCCAAAAGGAAAACGAGAAGCTCCGAGCGGACCTGGCCAGGCTTCGCGGAGCCGGCCCCCAAGAGATGCCACAGGAGGAGGCACAGCATGGGTTAGGCCAGCCCGTGTCTGCGGAGAACCAGGTTCTGAACCTGGTGCGGCAGGAGCTGGCTGCCTTTCAGAGCAGGTTTTCTGCACTGGAGGCCATCGTCCTGCGTCCCCCGCTAACGGCGAGCCGGGCGGCCATGAGGCAGCGTAAGGAGGCCTCGTTTGCCACCACCGCAGCTGCCGCGGGCTCATCGAGACAGCCCAATCAAGGAGCCATGCCGGAACCCACGAGGTCAGCCCCGGTGAGATCGGGAAACTCAGCACCCAAAAAAGGCGCAGCGGCTGGACAGGCGGCGAGGGCCCCAACCCAGGTGGCGAGTCGGCCGCCCCAATCTCCTCCTGCGGCCGATGCCGAATGGCAAGTGGCCGGGGAGAAGAGGAAGGCAGGCAAGGCAGCAAGGGCGGCCAAAAGAAAGGAGAGGCGGAAGCGGCGTAAGGAGCGTAGCGTCGCGGCTAGGCTACGCGCCCCGAAGTCCGCAGCTGTGGTGATTACGCTACAGCCGGAAGCGGAAAAAAAGGGCGTGTCCTACCGCGAAGTGCTTGCCAAAGCAAGGGCGGCAGTGAACCTAGAGGAGCTCGGCGTCACCGAGGGCATCCGGGTGAGGGTCACCGCGACTGGAGCCCGGATGCTGGAAGTTCCCGGTGCGGCCAGCGGCCCGACCGCTGACGCCCTAGCCGAAAGGCTCAGGACGTACCTAAATGCGGACGAGGCTCGAGTGTCCAGACCCACCAAGTGCGCTAACATGCGTATTCTGGGTCTGGACGACTCTGTGACGGAGGAAGAGGTGGTGACCGCCGTTGCCAGGACCGGGGGGTGCCCTGCCGAGCAGGTGAGGGCAGGCACCATACGTCCTGACGCTACGGGGATGCGAGCCGTTACGGTGAGTTGCCCCGTCCCGGCGGCCCAAAAAATAGCTGGAGAGGGCCAACGGCTCTTGGTAGGCTGGGTTTCCGCACAGGTGAAACTGCTGGAACCCAGACCTCTGAGGTGCTTCCGCTGCCACGTGGGCAACCACGTGGGAGCTAAATGTACCTCGGAGGTGGACCGCAGCGACCACTGCTTCCGCTGTGGTCAGCCCGGTCACAAGGCCGGCTCGTGCAATGCCACACCGCACTGCGTCGTATGTGCAGCAGCTGGCAAGCCGGCCGATCACCGGGCTGGGAGCAAGACCTGCGCTCCACCTGCCAATGCCAGGGGCAGGGGCAAGCCCTCCACCACCGCCGTCACCGCCGCAGCCTCAAAAACTTCCGCCGCTGCTGCTGCCCCCATAGCCGTCGTCGCCAACGAAATCACCGCGGTAGGACCTTCACAAGGGGCTCGGGAGGGGGCCGAAATGGAGTGCCAATAATGGCCCCATTACGCCTCCTCCAGGCGAATATTAACCACTGTGCCGCTGCTCAGGACCTATTGCTCCAGAGCATGGCACAGTGGTCGATTAACATCGCCGTGGTCGCTGAGCCGTACTTTGTCCCACCCAGAGATGACTGGGTGGAGGACCTGAGCGGCTCAGTGACCTTAATTTCGTCGGTCGCCACCGGTACCCCGTCTCTCGAGGATGTCAAGAGGGGACGGGGTTGCGTTGCAGCACGGTACAGGGAGATCGCCGTGGTGGGGGTATACTTCTCCCCGAACCGAACTCTCGCCGAGTTCCACAACTCCCTTGCGGAGTTGAAAATCGTCGTCGTCGAGTACCGCTCCCTCCCTGTGCTCGTCCTCGGGGACTTCAATGCCAAAAATGTGGCTTGGGGTTCCCGGTATACGGACTCACGGGGCAGGATGGTGGAGGACTGGGCCTTAGAGACAGGCCTGGTCGTCCTAAACCGGGGTTCTGTCCCCACGTGTGTACGGATGCAGGGCGAATCGGTGGTAGACATTTCGTTCGCCAGCCCCGCTCTGTCACCACGTGTCGTCGACTGGCGCGTCATGGAGGAGGTGGAGACCTATTCCGACCACCGGTATATCCGGTTTGACGTCTCCCCCCAGACCTCGAGCGCGCCGGTCCGACAGACCCCGAGCGGTCCACGGTGGGCGCTGAAGCAGCTGGACCGGGAGCTCCTCCTGGAAGCCTCGATCGTGCAGGCCTGGGTGCCATCACCGGATAGGCCTGCTGACATTAACGACGAGGCGGAGTGGTTCCGGGAGGCCATGTCCGAGATATGTGACGTGGCAATGCCCCGGGTCCAGCCAGGACGTGCCCGGCGCCAGGTGTACTGGTGGTCGCCGGAGCTTACGGCTCTGCGGCAGGCGTGCGTTGCTGCGCGACGCCGGTACACCAGACACCGCAGGCTCCGTAACCGCCCTCCGGATACGGATGCCATTGAGGCGGAGCTATATGAGAGGTACAGAGTGACGAGAACCACCCTCCGAGCGGAAATCAAGCGGGCCAAGGGTCTAGCCCGCGAGGAGTCGCTGGGGACTCTGAACAGGGATCCGTGGGGACGCCCCTACAAAATGGTGCGGGATAAACTCCGCCCATGGGCTCCTCCGCTGACGCAGAGTCTCCGGCCGCAGCTCGTAGAGGGCGTGGTGAGCACTCTGTTCCCTTCGCGAGGGGAATATACTCCTCCGCCCATGGCTCCGCCTCCTGCGGTGCCTAATCCAGACCACACTGCTGACGACGACGATGCTTCAGAGGTGACCGAGGTAGAGCTGAGAGCGGCGGTACGCAGGCTGAATGCCAAAAATACCGCCCCAGGACCAGACGGCTTACTTGGAAAAGCCTGGGTCCTGGCCTTGGAGGCTCTCGGGCCTCGACTAAGGGGGCTCTTTAGCGCATGTTTGGAGAGGGGCCAGTACCCACTTCGTTGGAAGACGGGGAAACTGGTCCTCATCAAGAAGCCGGGGCGCCCTGCGGACTCTCCGTCCGCTTACCGGCCCATCGTGCTGCTCGATGAGGTGGGCAAGCTCTTTGAAAGAGTCATTGCAGACCGCCTCATCGGGCGGCTGGTGCGGGTGGGGCCAGATCTGGCAGAGAGCCAGTTTGGCTTTCGCAGGGGGCGCTCTACGGTGGACGCCATCATGCGCGTGCGAGCCCTCACGACGGGGGACGCAGTGGCCAGGGGTGGTGTCGTCTTGGCGGTGTCTCTAGACATCGCCAATGCCTTCAACACACTGCCATGGAGCTGCATCGGGGAGGCACTCCGGTATCACCGGATGCCGCCTTACCTCTGCCGCGTGGTCGAGGCCTATATGACGGATAGGGCCGTCATCTACCCCGGTCACCAGGGAGAGTGGAACCGGCGAGAGATGTCGTGCGGTGTCCCACAGGGATCGGTCTT
Source organism: Orthosia incerta (assembly GCA_948252205.1). Taxonomy (NCBI): domain Eukaryota; kingdom Metazoa; phylum Arthropoda; class Insecta; order Lepidoptera; family Noctuidae; genus Orthosia; species Orthosia incerta. The sequence continues at coordinate 10,132,066 of OX411756.1, read as the reverse complement.
GGGGCCGCATCTGTGGGACATCGGGTACGACTGGGTGTTGCGCGCCGATCTCCCTAGTGGCGTCAGCGTGGTTTGCTACGCTGACGACACGCTAGTCCTGGCACAGGGGAGATCGCACCAGGCGGCGGCTGACAACGCGACACGCGGGGTTGCGACAATCGTCGAGAGGATCCAGCAATTGGGACTCGAGGTGGCCCTGCACAAGTCCGAGGCCATGTGTTTTCATGGTCCTCGGAACGCGCCACCGCCGGGTTCCCAAATAACGGTAGGAGGGGTTCACATCGGCGTCGGGTCGACGATGAAGTACCTGGGACTCGTCCTCGACAGCCGGTGGAATTTCGTGGAGCATTTCCGACGTTTGGCTCCCAAATTGGAGCGGACCGGGGCTGCCCTCAAGCGGCTCCTTCCCAATCTAGGGGGTCCAAACGCCTCCTGCCGGAGGCTCTACGCGGGGGTCGTGCGGTCCATGGCCCTTTACGGGGCACCAGTATGGGCGCGTTCCCTGAGGCGGCGACCAGCCCGCCGGTTGAACGCGTCCCAAAGGGTCATGGCCATCCGGCTAGTCCGGGGATACCGCACGGTCTCCGGTGAGGCGGCGAGCCTCCTTGCTGGATTGCCGCCATGGGATCTAGAAGCAAAAGTCCTCGCGCAAATATGGGAATGGCGCGAGGAGGAGAAATGCCGGGGCGAAACTCCGCTGCCGCGACAAATCACGGCTCGGCGGACAGAGCTCCGGCAAGATCTCATGGCGACATGGAGAGGGCGACTGTCGCAACCCAGCGCTGGGCACGCCACAATAGTGGCGATAAGGCCCCTCTTTGAGGAGTGGCTTGAGAGGCGTCACGGCGTCCTCACCTTCCGCCTGACGCAGGTCCTCACCGGACACGGCTGTTTCGGGAGGTTCCTGTTCAGGATAAGGCGGGAGGAAACGCCCGGGTGTCACCATTGTGCGGGTCGCCCGGAGGACACGGTAGAACATACGGTGGAGGTCTGCCCCGCTTGGGCGGAGCAACGCCGTGTCCTCGTGGAGGCGATCGGCGGTGGCGACCTCTCGCGTCCGGCCCTGGTTCAGGCCATGGTACGGAGCGAGAGGGCATGGGAAGCTGTCACCTCCTTCTGCGAAGCAGTAATGCTCGCGAAGGAGGAGGCAGAACGCGTGAGGGAGAGGCAACGGAGGCGCCCTCACGCCCCAAGCCACCGCAGGAGACGCCCGGGCGTCGGGGGTCGCATGCCGATGCCTGGCCACCGTAGGCGCGGGCTTGCGGACGGCGAGTAATGGGTAGCTCGCCGCCCGATAAGGACCAGGCCCGAGTCGACGGCGCGTAGTGTTCCACGCGCGCCTCAAAGAGATGTCAGCAAAATTGACGGGGTCCGCTAGGGCCGATGCCTGTCTGGGTCGCGGATAAATTTGAAAATAGTTACCGCGGCCCTGGCTCAAGCAACTGAAGGAACACGGGTGGGTTTTAGTCAGTAAAAGTCTGAAAAAAAAAAAAAAAAAAAAAAAAAAAAAAAAAAAAAAAAAAAAAAAGGGCATGAATATCGGAATCTTGGAATATCGGCATCTTGTTACGAAATTACCGATATTTCAATACCGATACTAAGTGATTCAATATCGGAATCTCGGAATCAGACAAAAACCTTATTTTAGCTCCTTGTGAAGCGTCGAGCGAGAAAGCGCGGTTTAGCCCGTTGACTATGGTGATTAGCAGTGGTAGGATAATCTGTTTACTAACCGGGCGCTTATTTACTTAAACTTCACTTCATGGAAAAATCTATGCGCCTTGACGAATGCCGGTTTTACAGTCACGAGATTGGTAAAATTGTTATTTTTAAGAGTACAAGTAAACATACAGTTTCGTAACCCGTTACAACAATGATATTTTCATTGAATAATGCTTAGCTTATGGGAATCCGCTGGATTTGAGAAGCACGGGATCGGCCATTGTGACGACACTTTGGGGAGCTTATGTTCAGCAGTCTACGTCTTTTGGCTGACATGATGATGATGATGGGAAACAATGTAGTCAAGTAGTGGAAGATGACCCATACGTATACTGGATTTATAAATTATTATTACTCACTATACTTAACGGTACTACTTTCGGATTTTTCAATGCACATTTATTTACTGGATTTTTTAGCATTATCCTCTTTAGGAAAGACATGACTTTTATTCTTTCTTGGTAACAAATGTGCAATTTAGATAAATAAGCGACCGACGAACCAGCCAATGGTGATTAGAGAGAGATACAATAGAAAAAGCTATTATGTCGCAGCATATACGTGTTTTTATAGTACTCAATCCAACCTCATACCGAATTTGAGCAATTAACAAAAAAAAATGCGACATTTAAGGAAATTAATATTGGAATTCCGATATTGAGATCTAATATCGAAAATCAGTATCGGAATTTAAAAACTTCCGATGTTATATGCCCTAAGTAAGACCCAATACATGAAGCACTACTAGTGTAGCTGGTGCTTATCATAATTCTATAATTTCACTTAATTATGTGCACGCGTGACCAATACGATAGACAGCTAGCTAGCAGAGACTGGTCTAGTTTATAACACCGTTCACTGATCCATATGGCGAAGCTTTTCTACTATAATTTTCATAACATGTTTGGAGGCTGATAATACTAGGCTTTACCTACGATAGTGCGCACAAAAAATATGCAAGCCACATTGTATGGTGTCCGATTAATAGGGCAGGGCAGCACTAATAAGTCACCCTTTCTAAATGGTGATATACAATACATATACTTGCACACTTACTTACTTGCAACAGTGTTGCTTATGCCCAGAAACGAACGAATGGAATGATGATTCTATTTTTCAAAGCAATGGCATGGTGTCAGCGCAGTGTTTTTTTTTGCCGTGGTGGATTGTCCTCATTGGATGTCCTCCACCCTGGGGGTCGGAGGGGTCTGTGAGACACCTACTGACTAAATACCAACCCGGTGTTTCATTTCACACCTACGCCGGGGATCGCGGGAATGCACGATCCTTCCGCAACCGCCGGGCCAATCTGTGGGCCTCGACCTCGGGTTGAGGGGGAGTGAGGTGTTTGATTCTCTCCGTGATGGTGTGACAACTAACTAAATTATTTGTATTTTTAAACGAAAGCTCGTATTGTGTACTTACCGATTACTATAAAGTATATGATTAGCAGGATCCAGCGTCAAGGCATCGGTGTATAGAGCGACAGCAGTGGCGAAGTCCCCAGCCTGGCAAGCTGCATTGGAGGCCCGGACCTTCTCTACGAAAAGGGCCCGAGACGCCGCCCCTAAGGATGCTGAGCCTGTTGGCTCCACCTGTGAGAAAAGAGAAGAAAGTAAATATGGCTTCAATATCAGGCAGAAAAGTGAAAGTTCTAGTAGTAAACTTGATAGGAACTGAGCAGAGGACAGAAAAACTGTCAAAAGCACAACAGTTATTTATGGGCAAGGAATCAGATAGGCAGTTACTCCACTAAACGACTGCAGGTCTTCAGCTGCATCCGAGAAATTGGGCAAAGACTTGTCACATTTATTTTTTAGGGTTCCGTACCCAAAGGGTAAAAACGGGACCCTGTAAACCTGTTGACTCAACGATCCGTCTGTCTGTCTGTCCGTCTGTCACCAGGCTGTATTTCATGAACCGTGATAGCTAGACAGTTGAAATTTTCACAGATGATGTATTTCTATTGCCGCTATAAGAACAAATACAATACATACAGAATAATATAAATATTTAAGTGGGGTTCCCATACAACAAACGTGATTTTTCTTGCCGTTTTTATGGTATCGACCAGTGGCAGAGCGATAGGTTTCATCGTTATCATACATACTGTAGTATGATCTAAATTCCAATTCCAATTTCTGTCTAAATCAACCAAGATCATATTAAATAGAGATTTCTTCCAAGCAGTATGATTGTCTAAATAGAAAAAAAAAACTTTAGGTTACACTAGTCGAAAATTCTTCCATACAAACGTAGTCTAGGGATTATTCCACTGTTTGACGATGTACGTTCAAAATAAAAAGTGTTATCAATTTGTCTCATCATTATCTAGCCCTGTATGGAAGCCAAAAATTAAAAAAAGCGTCGAAAGTTCCACATTTCGACACTAATTTTAACGCATTTTTGGGCGCAAATACATACCATAAGAATACGAAAAATTGCAAAACGGCCTCCATACAGGGATAGATTAGTAGTTCAACAATGCAAATAATTTTATTTTGAACAGATAAATTTAGTCGTTTTTCATGAGATCTAGACTTCCAAAGGTCTGTTTATAAAATTTCGCGCACTCGGTTTCGTCCTAAATCATTATCCATTTCGCTACAAATTTGCAAAAGTGTGTATTCGTACGCGAACTAGCTTCCTACTGCTCATCACAGCATCTATCTCTTCCACACGTGTTGTCGGTTGATATAAAATGCGTTTTAACCCCGCGCACAAAATAGTTCGTGCCGTCGACTAGTGTACCCTTAAAACCCGTTATTAAGCTAAAACAAGCTCCCATTAAAAACCCTTTACATACAAACTTTCGTGACTTCGCGATTATACGAAAGTGTATTAAGGTTAGAGAACAATTTTCTGTCTTGTAGGCGCAGATTGACATGTAGGAGCAACCCACAAACATCTACTTTCTAACACGGCATTACTGTAATTGGCTGAATTATCTGCATTATATGCAGCCAGCCTATTGAACAGTGAACCTTTATGTCTCACATGCAATTAACTTTCAAAGAAATACTACGTTATTGAAAGACCTAATTTTCAGATCATGGCGTTTTAAACGCAGACAACTTAACACGTACTGTACAAAGCAATAAAATTTCGACTCAAAATACAACCAACACATGCATCTCACCCGATATTGTAATTTAAAACCTGAAAAGTTAAACCATTGATTCGTCGCCACATTATTTTTTACAACCGCAACGTAATCACAGCCTTTTCCAATTTCCCTGCTTCCCATTCGCTGTTCGGGTGTATTCGATAGCACTCGGCTACCTTCGGCATAAAATGTATTCGTATTAAGTTTTTATTTAACGTTTTGCTGTATGTAAAAGTTGTAAGCAATAACACGAATAAGCTTTCACGACGTTATGCGTAAAGTCGATGGGCTTTGCAAATTATAATATCAATAAAATTTAACCTTTTTTTGCTTTTATTCGAGAAAGTTATTATTGAATGAAACTACATGAACATGTGTGGAATAAGTAGCAAGAGCAAACAAAATACCTTAATTTTAAAAAATCTTCATATTTCTAAATAAGTTGATATTTTTTTATGCATTTACGTTTAAACTGTTGGAGCATCAGTAGCACAATGTGGGTCATGTTTTTATTTTTCTACATAAATAAAAAAAGGTCAGGATAGGATAAAATAGGAAAGATGGACCCCTTTTCCTTCCGCACTGTGAGAGGCCGTAATCCACCACGCGGGCCCAGTGCAATATGGTGGATGTCACAAGTCTTTGATTGCATGGTTTCCTCACGATGTTTTCCTTCACCGTTTTGAGAGCAGTGGTGATGAAAATAATTTACACAAAGTAAAGCGCCAAAAAAAGTCAGTAAGCCTTTAATTTAAGAAATAAACCGGTGGGCATACATGGCTCATATGAAGGTATGTGTGTCTGTGGTATAGACCGATCGTAATCAGTTTAATCCTTGCTATTTCATTGCCAACTTTTTCCATATAAATACGCATTTAGGCTTGTGTTACGTTAATGATCTGTCTTAAGTATAACACTGGTATGTAATTATCGTGCTATCTGATTGTTATTGGGTGATAGCCATATATATGCCATAGAATGGCACTCAAATATACGAAAAAATTACGTCGGATTATTTCATAAATTTAAATAAAGGAGTACGTCTTACAATGTGTTGTATTGCAGATTAGTTCACGAACTTTTTGTAGAAGGTTAATTTCTTTGGGAAGAGATATTTTTTTCTTTAGTCTTAAAATTACAATTAATAATAATAAAAGTTAATTAAAAAAATCTAAAAACCCGACTGCTTAAGAAGCGAACTAAAAAGACGTAAACAAGAAGAAAATCATGCTGTGCAGTCGGAGGATCCGAGGGTAAACACATATGTATCTTCGCACAGCATGATTTTCATCGATTAACGACGAAGCATTATCAAAATCGGTCAACGCGTTTGGTCTCTAGAACGCCACATAGGAACAAACATACATACATACATAGACTGATAAACACATTACTCGTTTCGGCAGTCAGGCAAAAAGTAATTACATAGCGGTAAACATGAAATAATCTGCTATAAGTAAGCAAATGAACAAACATTCATAATTTTAATGTATTTTTGCTTCTTTGTAATAAACATTTTTATTGTAATTTTAACCCTCTCAAAGGGCACAGTTTTCGGTAAAAGGATATGTAATGAACGTTACGCATGCGTGTTTCTCGATGGGATTGCAATTAATCGATGCCGTACGTGACTTTAATGTACGTTATCGATATTAAATTGGTTTCCTTCCTCGACCGGCACACTCGATGGACATTAAAGCTTACAATCGATGTGGGTTATAAAGTTCTCGATATTAATTGCTTTGGAACTTAATTACTTGTTGAATTAATGTTTTATAGGCTAGTTTGAATGGCGGAGGCTCGGGCAGCTTGTGTTGTGTATCATACTACGCGGTGAAAATAACTGTGCACCTGGCTCTGTTATACCACTCTGACGTTCAACTCTTGCTATTGGCGCACGGGGCGAACGCGGGGCGCCGCGCGGGCGCATTCCAATAAGGTGCACAGTTATTTTAACCGAGAAGTAGTTACAAAGTTGTCGGCTGAATCCTTCGACTGGTTTTATTACAGAGCCTTAAATTTTGACGAGATAAAGTACGACATAAATAGATAGTAAATGACAAAATTGGCTTTTAAAACTGTTCTGCCTAAGTAAAAGCTTTTTACCCTATTTTATAGCCCCAAAAGAAAAAAGGAAATCGATCCGATCTTTTAGGAGCTTGATCTTCGTTTTATAGCGCAAATGAGACTAGTCCTTGAGCGTTAATTATATTTCTATTTTTAAATAACTGATTTGAATAATTAAATAAATAATTATTAGTTAATTATATTATTTTATTATTAATTATATTATTTGACTATTATTATTTGAATAATTATTTTTATTTTTATTTTCGATAAATTTATTTATTTATTTAGACTTCATGCACAAAGGTAAAAAGGCAGACTTAATGCCTTAGGCATTCTCTACCAGTCAACCTAGGGTGGTGAAGAGACAACATGGCAGTTTCATAGTTTAATAATAAAAAGCTAGAAGTTATATAATTCTTCTTCGAATCTAGGTAGACGTGAAGCTTGTTAAGGGTTTATGTAATTCAGGTAAAATTATGACTTCCATAAAGCTTTTGATACTTAAACAAAACCAACATGTCTTGATCATTAGCTTCTAAGAAAGCACACTTTGAAACGTTTCATAAATATTTACAAGTCAAAATATTTGTGTTGCCTCACAAAAGCATAAAGGATTCGATGGTGCCGACTTAATAATAGTAAAAAACGACAAATGACAAACTGCTACTGAATTCCTAAACCCTTCACCTAACGTTAACACTTTATGAAAGTTGACGACCAAGTTCCGTATACAAAGAAAGGACATTTTTGAAGGTTTATCATTATCTTGCTTGAAGGAAAAAGTTACGCGATAGAACACACTGGAAAATTAAACTGATGATTCAAGGTTGGATTGGTAAAGTCAAGATGATATGTGCTTTGGAATTTGGATATATCAGTTTTGGCAATCTTAGGGTGAAAAAGCGATAGATTACAAGATATTAAGTGCCACTGTCTCTCAGCCCCGGTTCTTTTAAAATAGCCTTCATTAAGCTCATCTTTAATTTAATCTTAAACAATAGCAAAGGCATTCTTAATTAACAATTGTCTTTTAAGATCAAATAAACAACTTTACAGAATTAAACGCAGGCTTAAAATATTCATTGGTCCACCCAGCGCAAAGATCCCTAAAAATAAAGTATTTTAATTTTGAAACGGGCGAGGAGGCGTGAGGCGCGATCGCCACCTGCGCTATCTATCCGACCGCATCGGAAGCGAGAGTATTTTTTTCTCACGGACCGCATTCTCTTACCTCACCGTGAAACAAGCAACCATTGATCTTCCCCTCTTATAACTTATACATAGCTGCACCACACATTCTTTCACTTAACTCCAGATTAAGTTACACAGTAATGTATTTCGTACTGTTTCAAAGCACCAACTTCACATATTTCGTGTGTTGTATGTATTGCAGGCAGGCAGAGAAGGCGCCCTTTTACCTATGGCCCGGGTACACAGACTTACTCGTGAACGTGATCTTTGTGCTGTAACAATGACGGATTGACTAAAAAGGGCATTGTTTAATGATGGTGCCGATGTCTGTAAACACACGCGTTTTGGTGGGAAGATAGGGAATTCGTGAACCAAGATATTTTGTAAAAGTGGGATTAGAATCTTAAAAGAAAGCCGAAGAACTGCGGTCGCAGACATCCGACTGAATATCCTAAGTAAAAAGTCATAATTCGAGGTTTGGCTCTTCCCTATTTCCACCTCCAATATTGGATCAGTATAAAAGATATTCCATAAATTGAAAAATAATGATATATCCCTACTGTGCCCCTATGTTTTCCTTTTTGATGAAACATTATCTTTAGAAGTACTAGAACCCTCAAAAGATGTTCAAAATTGCGCTGTCAACAGAGGCCTAGTGTAAAAATTTGCCAGAAGAACATAGAAGCACAACATCTTTTTAATTCAATTTATGGAATATCTTTTAAATTTGTCCGATACTGGAGAAGGCTAACCTCGAATTATGACTTTTTATTAAGGAAATGCGGTCGGAGACTCGGAGCTCTCTGCCCGCATTTCCTCTAAAAGGGTCGGCAAAGGATACAGCGTCGTTCATTGATCTTATCAAAGAGGATTAGTCTCATTAACAGGATAAGAGACACCGCCAGGACCATAGAAATTATATACACTGCATTTCCCTGTTTCGCAAACGATGTAACTGTGATGATAGTTGACTTTTAATACCTCCAAATAAGGGAAAGGCTGTGTTCAACAGAAACTACGATTCCTAGAGAACATGTACTATTCCCTTTCTGGGTCTTTGAGCTTTATGTACTTACAGCAAATATTGAACGGAGAGACGCTCCTTCCCCATCGTAACTTCAAAAATTATCATTTCATTTTCATACTGGCAACATTCGATAAGTTTACCATAAAAGGTAAGTTTGCGTAGCATCATTACGAACGTTTATCAATGCGCTCCCGTGGCGTATCCCGTGCGCAAGCGCATCCACTGGTAATGATCGCCGATTGTTTCGGCCATCTTGAAATATGAGCGACGTAATCGAGCCTTATTCGCTTTATTAAAATTTCGTTTAAAGAGGCGCCTGATAACCGTTCGCTCGACGGATTGGGTAATTATTTTTTCTTGAAACGACCTTTCATTTATCTTGTAACGTTACTTTTAAAAATGAAAAGACGCGGACCGCCCCACGACGCTTAGTGAACGTCATATCGGAAGAATTTTTAATATCGCTGTAGTTAATTAAAGTGTGTTTAAACATTATCCGTCGATTTATCAAAATGTAATTGCGAGTAGAAAATGTACAGCATGTAACGTAAATACATGGCCGGAGCGAACCAGCGTAATGAACATTAATAATGGAAACTCTTATCCTTTGAAATTTGCATTCTACCATGTTTACCGTCGCGGTGCGCCATGATTATAATTTTTCATTTAAGTACATAATCCTTTATCAGATGGGCATGTCATATTCCTGATACGCAGTCAGACTTATCTGAACACGTAGATTTGACAGAGAAATATAATGAAATATATACATTCCAAGAAGAATATTCCAAGTAGAGGTACTTACGGTACAGGTATTTACTCTTAATCGAATTTGATACAGATTTCCACCACAAACGAAAACATCATTCGAAGAAGATTTAAGTGCATTTCGCGAGAACGAACCCGCTGGCAGTGTTGGTTTGCATGTCATTTCAATATCTATACATTTATAATTTATATAAATAAATCCATCAATTCTCGGTATAACGACTCACGAACATTTATCATAGGCACAAAATGTGTTCTGTGAAATCATTTAAAATTCAACATGCGCCTATAACTTCCTATTTTATGGGCCCGGGATAGATGCGTGGTCACATATGAACCGTACAGGCGGAATTATTTGAAAATACACATATGTACAAGAAATAGGTGTATATAAGATTGAAATTGATGTCATTAAACCTAAAGCAAGGTATCGATGTTCCCTTGCAGCTAATCTCAGACCATTGGATATCGTAACATGCTGTTGTGAATACGTTAATTCGCTTTCAATGTAACTTGCACTTTTGATAGCATAAAAAGACGTCGCTTTGAGACTCTCATGTGTTGTAAAGAGGTTTACAGCCTGTCGAACACATTGCAATTCTATCTAATTGATTCAATATATCGAAAGAGTGAATGGTTTGATAATTGTAAAGTAAGAATAATTTAAGTTGTTTTTCTAGTTTTCTTTGCATATATCTGAAATCAACTTACCATATTTATGTCGAAAACCAATTGTTATTGTTAACGATTTGTTCAACAATAATACCTCTCTCATGAATATTCTCTGTAAGACTCCAGGTAAAATGACAAAACAATAAAAAAGAGAAGGATTTTTATAAGCTGTTACCACAACAAAGCTTTTGTAATCACATCAGTGCTGACTCCGTCACGTTTTTATCGCTCCTACGTGATAGGACAGGCATCGTCAGGTGCCGTCAGCTTGTTGTGAGAAAAACAAAACAATGTACCTACGCGACATCAAAAATAAAGACGTCTTCTTCAAGATCGTTGATATCACTTTGTCTCAATAATTCCTTCGCAATTACTCCGCTATTTATACCCCAGTGTTCTCCCATTTTAAGATTGCAGCGTAAAAAAATTAAAACCTGAGTCTGAACTCATTCCCCGCCCAGGTACACGTATAAGGGTTAAAAAACAAAAAGCGGCGTCGTCGGTCATCCTTTGTCTATTTTTTCCCGCCTATTTTCATTGTGGACCTCTCGGGATAATTACGAGATTTTTACCTGTTCGAAATAAAACAATTAACGTGTGTTGTGCCGAGACAAATCACACAATAATTTGGGACCGGATTCGAGTAATTTTTTGATGGTTTAGTCGAAAGTTTTTGTGTGTTTCTTTACACACATTCATACATTTTATGGGAATCAATCTTTGAATCAACGTGGACGTGCGTTCCGCTCGTGAAGCATTCGTTGTGGCCGGTGTCTAAATTAATTACAAATAATGACACAGTGCGTGGAGTTTCCATTGTTTGTTTGGATAAAGAAAAGTTAAGGATTGTTTAATGAAATACATTTAAGCCTCAGGGTGACAGCGTTATTGGACAAAAAACCCCGCATGCATTTGACTTCCGCGCATCTGCTGAGTTTGGCCCGAAGGCGTGGGTCCCATCACGACTTCCATACTTATTTGTGTAACCCGACCGAGAAGGGAGACTGGTCGTCTTATAAGGCCGGGGCGGGTTCAACTGAATTTTCTGTTTTATTGGGTTATTGTTGCGAAATCGCACACAAACGCGCGGCGGATTCCTCGCATTCCTTCACAATTACTATTTCGTGAGTGACCCCGCACTCTCGCCGAATGTCCGTGAACTGGTCTCACCAACGAACGTCTGACCTTTGACTCTTCGATCCTCTTGCGTTTGAGAAGTTGTATCCTTGAAACAATGATAACAGGGTTGAATACTCCAAGTGCCAACGTGAACAAATTGGTTGGTACCAATAACGATTTAAAATCGTAACTAATGACAATCGTTGAATAGTTTGTGAGTACAGAGGAACGAGTATTTTCCACTTCATATCTCCAGCTCTATACAATTTAACACTATAAATTTCAAATTGCACAGAATCAAAGCGTAATAAGCCTTAGTTAGCTACAATAATTTAATGGCAATTAGTTTTAATAATTCCGGTTAACCATACGATTTAACTCAGGGAATTACTCAATAAAGTATTCAATACCATAATGACCACTATTGTCGGCTATAATGGTAATAACCATGCGTAGATATTGCCCATTGTATTCTGTTTTAGGTAACATTTAAATATTTCCATATTGACTCAACAGGCTCTAATAATGTAGGTACGGTGCGTAGCCCCCTGTTGGCAATCTTCCGTATGTTTGTTTATAAGAAAATCGATTGGGTTTATTTAATGTTTTGTAATGTTGGTAATAATTTTTGTTGAATTTTGTTGTAAGATTAGCGTGGTATAATCAGTTGAAGATGTGTGTTATTTTGGTAATATATGCAAGTGGTATCTACATCGTCCAAATTATAGCCACGTTTGTAAATTGCAGGTGTAGTAACTTTTTAGTGCTAAAATATAGCAAAAGTAGCGACCACCGACAAGTTGTTTGCCCATCGTTTATGACTATTGCCAGAACCAGTTCCCTTCAGTTAGGTATTTATTTATTACACAATTTGTGCTTGATAACGATCGACGAGGTGATAAACAAGGAGTTTAACGTGTTTGTTTTATTAAAAAAAAATGTAAGTAGCAGGTAGAATCGGGGTCAAAACTGCAGTATTGCGACTGCAGCTACAAGAACTGGTATCTAATTTGTAGTAGAAGTTCAATGGTCTACAATTAGTTTAATCAATTGATACTGTTGATTCTAAATTAAATCAGCCGTAAACCATTAACACTCTTCTATGAACTATTACTTATTTTTGATTTTACTTATGACTTGATTTGACATTACTTTTTGTTTTGACCTTTATTTATGAGATATTATTTTATTAAACGACTTACCAAAAAAGGAGGAGGTTCTATATTCGACATTATGTATGTTTTTTTTTTTTTTTTTGTGTGTGTTCACCGATATCTCCGTCAATTGTGGACCGATTTTGAAAATTCTTTTTTTGTTTCGAAATTGGTCCCATTTTAATTTGGTGAAGATCTGATGAAGAACTTTGGAGATATTCAACAGAACTCTTCAATAAATGTCGGCAAATCTTTCGGGATTGCCATTTCATAACATAACATCACGCCAGTACGCTCTTAAGGGGTACGCAGATCTCTTATTTCACCGGTTATGTTCAAGTTTCATGGTATTTGGGTAATCTATTCTGCCGATATAGGTTACTAAACAACTTGCCTATTAGGTAGGTACAACTAAAAAGAGAAAAATAAAAAAAACTTTTTTGCAAAAAAATACTACCGACTTCCAAATAAAAAACTACAAAGTGAAAAATAACTTTATTTTTGGAAGTCGGTGTCCATAACGCAAAAAATTGGTACCTACGAAAGACACCGACTTCCAAAAATAAAGTTATTTTTCACTTTGTAGTTTTTTATTTGGAAGTCGGTAGTATTTTTTTGCAAAAAAGTTTTTTTTTTGCGTTATTGACACCGACTTCCAAAAATAAAGTTATTTTTCACTTTGTTTGTAGTTTTCTTATTTGGAAGTCGGTAGTATTTTTTTGTAAAAAAGTTTTTTTATTATTCTGATGTTTATAATTAATGTAAGATGGGTTTTGAAAAGTTACCTACCTGAATAAACAATTTTAATTTATAATTTAATTTATGATGAAATAGACACGACGAATTTAGGACTGGTATAGAGCGATTGCACTTTGACCCCTGACTGGACATACTACATACCTAACCTTATTACGTTCCACTTCTATACCTATTTTTGGATTTACCGAAAATTAACCGTTTATTAAAGACAAAATGCCGTTGACTGGTGTAATGCATGATTTGTAAAACACGATTTAAACAAAACGGTTTTAAAAAACAGTTACTTTCTTTTCAACACGTTACAGACATCATCATCACATCATCAACCTATTAATGTTCCCACTGCTGGGACACAGGCCTCCTCTCTGTGAGAGGGAATGGGCCGTAATCCACCACGCGGGCCCAGTGCGGGTTGGTGGATGCCACATGTCTTCGAATTTTTGGTTCTAGGACATGCCGGTTTCCTCACGATGTTTTCCTTCACCGTTTTGAGAGCAGTGGTGATGAAATAATTTACACAAAGTAAAGCGCCTGCCTGGGCTCGAACCCACGACCTACAACTTGTAAGTCGCGGCTGATACCACTGGGCCACCACTGCACAGACATACGTTACAGTAATCGATTCAGTTACTTTAGCGTGCGTTAACTCTAGCGCGAAAAATTGCCTAGACATTCCTCCTGCCAGGAATTCGCAGCGAATATTTCAAATCATCTAACTAAATAGGATGTTATTCTATGTGTACGCATGTCAGATATCTCGGGGAAAATTACTTTCATATAGTAGTTTTTGTTCCGGCACGCGTTCAGTGTGAGTGGAATGCGCTCGTGACGATCGATTTCGCGCGCAATCATCCTCCGCCATCTTGTTTTTGCTGTCAAAATAATAGCCCCGAGCGCGTTCCGTTGCACGCTACTGTCTCCACCACACGTGATGTCTGTCCTAGACATTTATCCCATAAATCGCATTTAAGTATTATTGCGTTTATAAAATTAACATGAAGGCTTAATGTAAGATAATCCATTCGGAGGCAATATAAAACTATATCAATGCTTCTATTCCTAACTAATAATCAATTTTATGTCGATTCTCGCTACGAATTTGTTTTTTCTTATATTTAATTATATTCAAGCTGTTATTACGAGAAACATTATCACGGATTAAGAGTACTCTTTTATTTTTTGAACCTTCGTAAACCTGCAAGTGTGGGCGTGGTAGACAACCTGTGTTTTATAGCTGACCAGTCTTATTTAGACTCCAAGCTCACAGCACTTAATGAAAAAAATGTGGAGTGCATAGGGCGTTGGGGTCTCCTTTCAACGGCTGGATAATGATCCGCGAAAAAAGAACAAGTAGAACGACTTAAAAGAGTTTGAAAATTACATTATTTCGGAGCGGACCGAGTGTAATCGACTGTAGTAGACATTAAACTTTATAATAACAAACGCTGTGCAAAGATTAGCCACAATATCAGCCAGGGTCGCATTTGGGACATAATTTATACTTAATTTTTTATGGCTGCTTTTTATTGATTACAAAAAGAAGTACTTAATTATAATTTATGTCCTGTGTTTATTTGTGTTTTTTAATGTTTAGTATCTAAAATAAAGCGGATGAGTTGCTTTTGTGGGGCTTTTTCTTTGAATTTGTTTGTCTCTTACAGCTTACGAAGTGTTAGACGATGTTATTTCTCGTCGGCGGAGGATGTGGGCTAATTTAATTGAGGTAATAAATTGGGGTCCAAGAACAAAAACGGTGTTGAGGATTTTATCGTTCCACTTATTTTTCTACAAATGTTTCTTAAATGTGTTTCTGATTCAAATTGGGTGGTTTTGCAACTTGGGATTATGATTAAAAATTAATTAATTGAGGAAACAATATATTCTGCAGCTTCTAACTAGGTTGTTTAAAACGCACACTATGCAGGCTGGCATATTATAAGTTGGGGGATTACATCACTGATAAAAATGCTTGGCTAAATGCTAGTCCTGCTCCACATCCACTAGGGCGCAAAAACAAGTGATATGCAGAACATTAGTGTTTTGAAGTATTGTTGGACATACTGAAGACTGTATGAATATATTTGTTTTGTATAAGCTCAATTTCGTTCATCAAGGTATGTACTTATGTACCTAAACGATGTATTTTTTTTTTTTTAAAGAGTAACTATGGAGTTTATTGTGCATTCTTCTCCATTACAAGCTACTTTCCAAATGCACGGTAGAATCAACTATTATTATTTGTAAATTTTAATGTAACGTTCAAAAGTGCCGCTTGGTGGCCTACTTGAAATAAAACATCTTTGTCTTGTCTTGTCTTGTTGATAATTTGGGAGAACCACTCGGAAGATTGGGTACTTGTTTTAAGGTTATTTTAATCCTATATTCCATTACTTTAAACGTTCTGTTATCAATCAGTAGACTTGTAACTTAGTTATAATTGATAATTATAATCTAGGCAACCAGCACAAACAAGTATAATAAAAGTTGGCCATAATGCATCCGGTGACTTTAATACTTTATGACCGTCCTTATCTGTTGTTTTTTTTTATATTTAACCATAAACATTAATGGAAATCTTTATTTTTATTACGACGCGCACTAAATTATTGTCGGTATCAGCCATTCTTTCTTCAAGACCACCGCGATGTTGATCTTAATTATACTTTTAAATAATTACCAATATGCAAGTCAATTAATGGTCACCTTTATGGTCATTAAATACAATCTCAGAGACCAATATAGATATGAAATGCATTTACTAGAACATTATATCAGACTTAAGTTGCTATACTTGTTCGTAATTTTACAAGGTTATGAAATTTTAAGAAGTTATGTGTTAGATTTACTTTATTGGACGATGCTTAAAACCATAAAAGATAATAAATACTTCCAAATTATTTAGAGACAATAAAAAGTCACCTTACAGCACTCTTATTTACATATTAGGAGAAGGAAACATTTCTATAATATAATAGCATTACAAAGTTACATAGCATTTTCAAAGTTTAAGCTATTTTCTGATAAACTCCAATTTCTGAAAGTGTTTGGTTTTACAATGAATCTCTGAAAAGTAATAGCAATAATAGTTTATTTCATAATGGGATTGCAAAGTTTACAAATGTTGCATTTATATACTTTTAAGGTTCAATTATACAATAAAGACGGGTGAAGTACCATCTAATTATTTTTTAAAAGTAAATAAATAATAAAGGAACATAATTACTTTGCTCACCAATGTAATTAACTTGTTTATTTGTATTTATTTTGATTAGCGTTAGAAACAATCGGGTGTCATTCCGAGATTTACAGGCCAAAAATATTACCTGCAAAATATTTCCTAGACCATCACTTCCCAAGTCCGTCCCAGAGCAAGCATCCGAAGGGTGTGCGCAAGCGCAGGGTAGACTTAATTAGTTCTTAGACGCGCAAGAATGTGGCACGGAGAGCTGCGCCGAGGCCGACGATGTTATCCAGAAATTAGCCAGCGACCGATTAGCTGCTCAGTGTACCGAGTATAGGCTCACTTCCAAGCAGAGCGGCTCCAGCATCAATAATGTTTACACAGTGCGAGCTGCTGACTAGACAGTGGATCGCTACTTGCCTTGGCTGTTTTCATTATGAGAGTACCTGCTTGGCTGCTTAGCTCTTGTATGTTGCATGCTCACGCCATGACGACACGTTTGGCGCAGTAGTTTAGCGATCGGCTGCTGCGCAATATTTGTATGGCCTACAGACAGTTGCTCCGGCCTGGTTGTTTCTCACGATACAGGAGAACTTCCTAGTGTGGGGCAACAATTAATAAAAAAAAGTGCGAGTAACTCGTGTGATACGTGCACACAGTGCGAGTTGTTGCATAGCTGCTACTCGGTAGATAAGCTCACCCACTAGCTCGCACTGTGTTAACCAGGCATGACACAGCGAAACTAGAACCGCATAGTATTACATGGCACTTAGGACCTTCTTGCCGAGAGTTTATAGTGTCGCTGGATTAGTCAAACCGGAGCTGCTTTGTTCGGAAGTCTACCTTTAGCCAGAAATTAGCCAGCGACCGAATTAGCCTCAGTGTTGCCAGTGTACCGAGTAATGAACAGTTTTTAGATACAGCCGCTGTGCGTCCAATTGTACATGCTATTACGAGCTGCAGGGGGGGAGAATAGGGAGGTAATTGTCGGCTTATGTTCCCTAATAGGTTTGGTAGTCGATTAGTGGTACAGCTTTTGGCTGTTTTTTTCCACTGCGGCGCTAGTAGTTACCAAAACAAATATGGCGTCAACAGCGCAAACCGTGTATGTTAATATTCGTTTTTGTGTGCAATTTTAAGCGAAATTAAAGTGTGATATTGTAAAACTGCTATGAAAACATGGAGTTGCCAAATAATACTACGCCTTCACAAGTTTTCGCGAAATATTTGTGTCTAGACTCAAGCAAACCAACCTAAGGAAACATTACAAATTCATCAATGTCTAATTTAACAGAATGACTACACGACATCCAGCCATCCGGTTAAACGTTCCGCTCAATTACTTGGCTAGTTGTCATTTAGCCATTTAATTGAAGGCGTTTAATTAACGGCCTAGGCGTACAATTAACTGGCTAATTTAACCAGATGGCTACGACACCTACAGGTGCTCGACGAGGTCTACAAGAGCTAAATAATGCAGTGACAAGTTCCCTATCAGCCTCCTCATCAACAAACTTGATGGCAAATTACCAAGTGTTCGCATGTTACAATATTGTAAGTATCAACAGTACATTATCTACTCGATTTAGCATAACTAGATGATCCACTTATATTTATCTCCTTGTTTAACATTTTATACATGCTCTTATTATTCTGAAAACATTTATTGACTTCTGTAATCATATTTTATGTGATAGGTGCCTGGATGCATTACAAAGTTTCACAGCTTTTAACATATTTTGTTGTTAATGCACGGTATGCACACTGATATTTTCAAAGTATTACCATACTAGCTGTTGCCCGCGGCTTCACTCCCGTGGACCACCCCACAGGACCCATCTTCGGGATAAAAAAATAGCCTATGTCACTCAGGAATACTGTAGCTTTCTATTGGTGAAAGAATTTTTCAAATCGGTCCAGTAGTTTCGGAGCTTATTCGGTACAAACAAACAAACAAAAAAATCTTTCCTCTTTATAATACTATATTATAGTATAGACTTAGTAAGTTAGCAAAAAGTATTAAAAGCATAAAATAGTGCTTATCATCATCATCATCAGCCTATTAATGTTCCCACTGCTGGGACACAGGCCTCCTCTCTGCGAGAGGGAATAGGGAACAGTGCTTATATTTTCCTTTAAATACGTCGTGTATTAAGCACACTTTATTGAATATTTAATTGTAAGTAAATTTTCATACCGCGTCTATGGCAAGTCTGTTATGGAGTTAAAGTAACCATTTTAATTGTAAATATTTAGATGGTGTTGAAAGTACGTGTCAGGTGAGTATTTTAACCTGTTGATAGATTGTTAATTAATTTAAAGTCATATTGTCTACTTTAGTTTATTAAAATAAGCGATATGCACAAAAAACAAGCAAAACCAACTGGCATTTTAAAATCAAAACAAACTTCATCGATGCATCATCAAAAAAACAAAAGATATTAGATTAAAGCATGCAATGTATATCATTGAAAGACGCCTGCTCAGAATTGTTGTATGGTTTTATAGCAGGAAGAACGATCTGTGGTCGCGGTACCTACCACAAAGGACCGGCTTCGATTCCCGACGCCTCACACAATTTGTGGGCAGGTAGAAACAAAAATTGGAACGAATTTTAGGGCTTATGATGCGGTTCGTTTTTGTGAGTACCTGTGTAGACAAAAGTTCCTTTACAATAGAGAAGAATAACTTTAAATGCATAAAAAATATTACGTCTATCTGTTAAGCAGTTGAATTAAATGGTTAAAATGTGTGGTTTGGTAAAATAGTTTGTACAAGAACCGAAAAATTATTAGGAATTAGAAAGGTTTCTATGCAGTGTTTCTATTTGTTAAATAAAGAAAACACGTTTATATGTCACAAGCCACTAGAGCACACAACATAAAACAGCAAAAAAAAAAAAACAAAAACATTAAACTAAACAACAATAAAAAAAACTGACCAAGTGCGAGTCGGACTCGCGCACGAAGGGTTCCGTACCATTATCGCAAAAAACGGCAAAAAAAAAACACGTTTGTTGGGGGTGTATGGGAGCCTCACTTAAATATTTATTTTATTCTGTTTTTAGTATTTGTTGTTATAGCGGCTACAGGAATACATCATCTGTGAAAATTGCAACTGTCTAGCTATCACGGTTCATGAGATACAGCCTGGTGACAGATGGACGGACAGACAAACAGACGGATCGCGGAGTCTTAGTAATAGGGTCCCGTTTTTACCCTTTGGATACGGAACCCTAATAAGCTAGAAAACAATATAAATATAACATTGTGTGATAAAGTGACATCTTCATCAGTGACAAAGAAAATACTGGAGTCGAAAAACAATATATCACGGGCATTTAACGCGATGATTTCGATTATTTATTTACCTATTTCACCCGACGTTTCGGCCGTGTTGCAACGACCGTGGTCCCGGGTAGACTGGTCAAAACGTCGGGTTAAATAGGTGAATAAATAATCGGAATAATCGCGTTAAATTCCCGTGATAAATTGTTTGTCAATTATGAAACGCGAAAGTTTTAAAGTTGATAATACTGAGTCTACAAAATAAGATCTTTACCTCAAGAGATGATGCTGTATATAGATTACTGAACTGTTCTTTTGAGATTTTTACATACACCTGCACTTTAGAGGATCTAATGAATGCCACTGACGCTGTGTTATTATTGGATAAGTCGCCTACTGGTCCCAAAATATTAAAGGAATTTTCCATCGACTCGAAAAGTAGATAGAGAGAAACCATTTATTTAGTGCACACTAGATACACAAGTAGCAGTGTCTGTTCTTTTAAGACGACGAATGTCGCGAACGACCTTGAAGGAACTAAAAGCGCCCTCGTTTCACACCCACGCGATCCAAATTTGTACTTTCCTTAATTATTATTCTATGACTTAAAAAAAAAAAGCCTAAAAGCAAAATGTAGATAATTCAATTGTCTTGAAGATGGTGAAAATTTCATTAAAATACGCCCAGCGGTTTCGTCCGTGTTAGGCATAAATTTACAAATTAATTACTCTATGTTATATGAATAAAACTCATATTTGTTCCAAAAAATTACGACTATCCGTTTAGACGTGATTCTCATTTTAACGGCAGATACTGAGGTTTATCTGCGCCATAAAGCCGTGCTACCTATTATGTGCTCACAATTCGATGCAACTTACATAGCACATATTGCCTGAGCAAAAGCGATGATGCTAGGTATACGAAGACGATATAGCTACCCTCTAGAAAGTTAATACCTACCCACATGCACGATATATGCAAGTACCAGATAATGGGGAGAGCGTTCACTTAAGTATCGTCTGACCCGAAAAGACGTGACTAAACAGTAATGTTTGCATCTAACTAATTAATTAAACCGGTCAAGCGTGAACGGGCCCAGTTCCCATACACTACAGCGAGTTTAAATAACTAGCAAGCTTATTGACCTACTGGTTTAATTAAGTATATGTTATGAGACGTGAGATTATGCTGTTTAGGCAAGTGTGCATTGGGTTCCGAAAGCTGATGAGATTGCTTCCGCTACTTATAATATTTAAAATCGAAGTTGTATTAAAAAAGTGGTCAATATAACGAACGAAATTAGAAGATTAGCGGGTATTATATGGAAAAGAAAAAAATATTATTTAAAATATTTTCTTAAAACAAGCTTTTTCATATTCTTCTCAGCAAGCCCCTTCATTTGATACCCATATCATGGCAGTGCACAAAAAATAACTAGTCTGCCATCGTAGGCCATCTGCCATATTGCTTGGCTCGCGGATAAATTTGAAAAAGCGTTACCGCGGCCCTGGCACAAGCAACTGAAAGAACACGGGTGGGTTTAAGTCAGTAAAAGTCTGACACGTCCTTCCGCTTCACCCAGAGCGGGAGAAGTCATTGGATGATTTCACACCCAAAAAAAATAAAAATAAGGCCATCAGCCATATTGCTTACACCATTTGCCATATTTAGAATGACGTTACTTAGCTAACCACATTGTCATCCAAACTAAACGTGTATGCAAAATTTAATCTTAATTGTTTGACGATAACTGCTTTCCAATTCGGTTGCAAGATTTGACCCGAACACACATACATACAATGCAAGTTAAATAAAAGCTTGCAAAAACATAGAACCGCTCAGTTTGGCAAGCTTTTGGAGAGGACTATGTTGGTAAGCAAGACGATCTTCACGTATTTAGGTGTATGACAATTAAACTTTAAAGTAAATGTATTTTTTATGTAAGTTTGTTAAATAAAGGCTATTTTTATTTTATTTAATGATAATAAACGATAATAGAGAGGCAAACCCTATATGCAATAACGACTGTTATGTATGATAAAGAAAACACTCCGACTACAAATAAATTGAGTTAAGGCGCCTCCCCGAGCAAAACGCCGCGCTAGTCGTTTTTGCGCAGTTTTTAACAGCTATCTACTCTTTATTTAAAAATAAATATCAATTAATAAGAATACATTAAATTTCTACATAATATTGATTCTAAAATGGTAGGATACTTTTTTTTTAAAGAGGTGTATGTTTCACTAATGTCCTTCTAACACAAACATAAAAATAATTATTGACAGCATGCATCTCCTCGTCAAGTGTTCATTAATTATTTTTTGTACTAACACTAATGGATAGACAATTTGATAACGAACATTTTGTAGGTTTTTTTTTTCAAAAGACCAATATTATTTATTTATTATATACTTTATTGTACACCACAAAAAATAAATAAAGGACAAACATTCACAAAAACATATTACAATATTCAGTTTTATCAAGATTTTATTCTAAAATCTGGGCGTATTCACTACTGTAATTCATGCGCCACCAGTGCCGCTAGGCCAATAGGAATGCTCATATCTCATGCAGATTTTTTGGTCAGGGTACGGCCTGAAGGACAGGGAGATGTGGATCGTTGGATAAAAAATATAGTTCTTTTAAAACAAACTGTCACTTTGAAAGTGTAGTATTGAATATTAATTCTATTTTAGAATATAAAAACGTTTGCATAAATACGATTTAAGAATAATAAGTACTACGCGGGTACGTAGCACGTGCTACGCCGTAGCAAAGATTTATTAATCTGATGTTAAAATCATTTGTATGCTGTCTTCAGTTTTATTATGCATCTAGTATAAATCTTCTAAGCGAATTATATCGTCTAAGTTGCAGTCATTTAACTTATTGGTTTATTCAATAATAGCTTTTCCCATATCCTTGATAAGGTCTATAAACACTTAGCGGTCGATCTGCTTTCTGTCAGTGGAAAGATTTCGAAATCGTATCAGTATCTACTTCCAGTGATTAACTTTTACAGCATAAATTATAAACAATTTTAGTTCTTGTTTAGAAATTTATAATATAATTTATTTATTTCCCTTAAGTGCAATGGTAATTATAGTAGAAATTATACTGACGAACACGGAATTCGAAACTAGAACACTCCCAAGCCATAATCCTTCTATCACACTAATATTATAAAGGCGAAAATTTGTGAGTGTGTGTGTGTTAGTAGTTTGTTAATTCTTCACGCTCTAAAGGCTGAACGACGGATGGGTCCGTGCCCACTCGACCCGATTAGACTCGACCCAAAGAATAATACCTGATATTTTACTACCTATTCAGTGCCATTTGTACAGTCAAGCATAGTGTAACTTATTAATTTACTATACATAGAATATTTATTATTTTGTTATGATACATAATTTATCCTGATAGTCACTGGTTTCGTTTCAAAAACAGCGTTATAAAGATAGGACCTTGCTTACACCGATTTTCTGGTTCTTACTTGAATGTTGAATATTTATAGTTAATTGTTTAATTTTTGATTTTATATTTATAAAATCTTTAATGGTGTAATTGTGTTGTTCCTACCTAGTCCTGTATTCTTTAAGATATTGTGTATGTCTAATTATTCATTTAAGTTAATCACGTATAAAGACTAATCCAATAAATATCACCGTGCCACTAGCTATAAGATTGTAATGATAATTAACAATAATCTGTTATTTTTACTACTAAGTACAAAGCGTATAATATACTAAAAAGGATAAGTACTTGTTTAATTATTGATTTATTTATCCAAACATTATTGAAATTTTACATTAATCAACACTTTTCTGCCTGATTATACACCGACGTTACGCCTATCCATAAAACCGAAATATGCAGGTATTATTCCTCGGGTTGAGTCTAATCGGGTCGAGTGGGCACGGACCCGAACGGATCTGGATGTAATTTGGCACAGAGATAAATTATAGTCTGGAATAGCACATAGGATACTTTTTATCCCGGGAATATGTTCCCTCGGGATAATTTTCGACTTTCACGCAGAAGTTAGTTGCATATAAACAAACACAATAATAACAGGTGAACATCAAAAGGTGTAATTTAATAGTACAGAGACTCCAGTATATTTGAACCTAAGTTTTAGCGGTAAATAGTTGGTTTTATCTGATGGCTGCTTCCTGTGTCAAGAGTCAAATCAATTTGATGCCGATTAGCATTCTAATAACATGTTCAAAAAGCCCTTTATTACGGGCAGGGTCGGGGAAATTCCGCAGAAGTTAATTAAAATACTTAACAGGGAATTAATCAAGCAACAACCTAAATGCATAACACACTTACTGTGTTGAGCAATTACATATACAATGCCATTAATTTTGACTATTCCACATAATTCATTGCCGTATTTAAGTGTCTGCTCTCAAAACGGTGAAGGAAAGCATCGTGAGGAAACCGGCATGTCCTAGAACCAAAACTTCGAAGATATGTGACATCCACCAACCCGCACTGGGCCCGCGTAGTGGATAACGGCCCATTCCCTCTCACAGAGAGGAGGCCTGTGTCCCAGCAATGGGAACATTAGTAGGCTGATGATGTGATGTGATGTGTGTATTTAAGTTGTCAAGCAGACCAATTTTCAAACATGTGTTACATAAATTGAGTAGAGATGAATTTGGAATTGTTTCGCAATAGAATATTCTGATTTTCTTTATTCTCACTATTTCAAGAAAATATCTTAAAGTAGTGCATCAGGAGCCGTGTTAATAAATTTTTATTTGTTTGTAGATATATTTTTCGCCATCGTCGCCCTGTATTAAGTTCGGGAACAGCAACTGATATCTGGCACGGAACCCTGATATTTTTAATTACCCATGTTAATTAGTTAACGGATGGAAAGTTAACTTTAAGATAAATGAACGCGCGTTTCGCATCACGTTCAGAGAGAATGCGGACGTTGAGGCGGTTTCGATTAAAAACCATGTTTTACGATTTTCGTGACAAATTATAGTGGGCATATTATGATTCTCGAGCTGGTCTCGTTAGAAATATGAGCTAGTTTGTATGTAACCTAGTTTATTTAATGGCAATTTTGGGTATTCTGAGTGTATTGGTAACTGCCAGTTTTAAGAGAACTAAGTTGAAAGTAGAGCAGTGGTGGCCCAGTGATATCGACCGCGACTTACAAGTTGTAGGTCGTCGGTTCGAACCCAGGCAGGCACTTTACTTTGTGTACATTATTTCATCACCACTGCTTTCAAAAACGGTGAAGGAAAACATCGTGAGGAAACCGGCATGTCCTAGAATCAAACATTCGAAGACATGTGACATCCACCAAACCTCACTGGGCCCGCGTGGTGGTTTACGGCCCATCCCCTCTCATATAGAGGAGGCCTGTGTCCCAGCAGTGGGAACATTAATAGGCTGATGATGTGATGATGATGAAGTTGAAAGTTAGTAGTAAAGCATACCTAGGCTCGCGTTTAATCACTATCTCGCCTGACCGGCGAACACGGTCTCTGTGATAGGCTTGTGTCACGCATATTATTTATTCCTTTCATTCCAAGTTCACATTCAAAGCCTTGGTTTACAGAAATCTTATAAATTTTATCGGACCAATAAATCTTAGTCTGTTGCTATATTTAAAGACCACCTATTCAGCAAAGACTATTGACAACAGATCAAAGCACCTAAGCTATTCAACGACGTCCTTTACTAACATAACTTTAATCCCATCAGCTTTAGCAACATCACATTTAGTAGGCTTTCAATCCTTTTCCTTATTGCCGGGAACTATAAGGAAGCTGGTATACAATGCACATAGCTCTGTCAACATTTCGCTAAGGTTGGCAAACACCTACCAAAGCTTCAGACCGAGTACCATCAACTGCACGAATTCATTGCTCTGAGCCAAGAATACATGCCAACAATTTGATAGTGACAGCGGGTTTGCTTCTTAGGTAGAAAGAAGGCTTTCGTTGTTCAGATGTAGTTGAACTGTGGTTGACAGTACTTACGAGTCTCGTCAGGTGTTGATATATGACACATTGTCTCGCCAGTGGGTGCACGGCCCAACAATTGCCACTAAAAACAAAAATATGGCAACTAAAGCTTGGGCTACAATGAAAATATGTCGGATGGGACATAATTTGTACTGGTTTCGTCTTGAGGAAAAAGGAAGATGGTCGCATTAAAACTGCTGCAGTAGGATACATACACAATAGCAATTTCCAGGGGCTACTTGCTGTACTAATTAAAAGTTACGTACGGACCTTTGTCTTAGACTTCTCTACTAAACATACATACATACGAATTACTCTTTAACGATGGAATGGAAGCTTAATCTCGGCAGTTCTATTAGCTACTAAACCAATAAGGTCCACATCACCATATTAAGCCTTCATGGTGTCAGACAGGTAGAATGGCCAGTATTAGCTGTATAGCGACAGGTAAGTAGCTCACGCCAGCGGGCACTGTATTGTAATAACGCTTATCCCACTCTAAGATGCACAGAGTATTGAGCAAATGGAGGGCTAACGTACGACATTTTTTCAGGTAAGCATAAAAACTGCAGGTAGGTGTTTGGGACAAAAATATTTTGCCTGCTTGTTCTGATACGATAATGGAAATTCTGCTCATTTGCTCAAATGCACCGTTCTTGTGGTTTAGGCTTCAGAACTGAAGTAACGGGACAAAGTAAAGCTAGTTTACAATATTCACAATACGCCGCCGAGTGGCTACGCTACTGGTTATTGCCCTTTTTTACGATTTGGTAAACGCATACACATATTTGGTCGGCCGTTTAGCTACCATCTTGTTTTACTTTTCTAGCTAATATTATAAATGTGAAAGTTTGGATGGATGTGTGTGTGGATGTATGTTTGTTACTCAATCACGCCAGAATGACTGAACGGATCTGGATAAAATTTGGCACAGAGATAGATTATAGTCTGGAATAGCACATAGGCTAATATGTTCCCTCGGGATAATTTTCGACTTTCACGCTGACGAAGCCGCTGTCAGAAGCTAGTGGAAAATAAACCTGTCGATATCTTAAAATAACGTATATGGACTGGATTCTCAAAACAGGATAAAGCACATAAGTGCCGGCAATATCTGTCTTGCACGCTATCCACATGGTGAAAGGAGGTTGTCTCTCCATTTAGCAATTACTCTATGGTTGTCAGATAAGAAACAGCTTCCACGGTTCTATAATCCGATATTAGAAATAAGATAGCATCGCGCACGGTACGCCGTTGTGTGATCCCGGCCAAAAATAGGCGCGTGACTTTTATCGTGGGTGTGGAAGAAGACGACTAGAGGTGTGTCTACGGTGGATGTGCTGAAGCGGGCTGCATATACATACCTTATATTCTAACTGGG
Source organism: Orthosia incerta (assembly GCA_948252205.1). NCBI lineage: Eukaryota > Metazoa > Arthropoda > Insecta > Lepidoptera > Noctuidae > Orthosia > Orthosia incerta. The sequence goes on along the minus strand of OX411756.1, from coordinate 10,104,636 downwards.
GGGTGACCATAAGCTCTTAGAGCGGTATCAATTTGATATCAAATAAGGGACAGATGTATCTGACGTGTATTACATCTGTCACTTACTCGATATCATATTGATACCGCTCTAAGAGCTTATGGTCACCCCCCAGGGGTTTTGAACTTGGAACAAAGCTTAGCATAGAGTCCATGTTCCATTGTTACTTTTAGAAGGTTTGAACAGATTTTTGAGCGAAATCTTTCCAAACGGTGACTAAAGAGTCTGAGACTAGACGCCAGGAATGAATGCTCTAGCGGAAAAATTACTTGGTATCTGTTTACTGTCTGAATCATTCCACTGCTAATCAAAGGTCTCTTTCATATGACTTTCATCACTTTCTATCTACTTAGTGGTAAATAACTCGAGATATTAAAAAAAGCGATGGCTAGAGGGGCAATGGGCAAGTTAAGGAAGGTGTAGAAGAATCGCAAAATAACCAAAGCTACTATGATCAGGCTCGTCCGTTCGCTTGTATTGCCCATATTTCTCTACGCAGCTGACACATGGACACTATTAGAACTGGAAAGGAAAAAAAAAGATGCTCTGGAAATGTGGTGCTGGAGAAAAATGCTTGGTATTTCTTGGACAGAATGCCGCACAAACGATCCATACTACAAGAACTCGGCATCAAAGAGCGTCTATCAGCAGTAGTACAGTCTCGAATACTGAAATTCTTTGGCCATGTCTCGAATCGGCGAAATAACGACTCCATTGAGCGCCTAGTGGTGCAGGGCAGAGTGGATGGTAACAGGCAACGTGGGAGATCAGTGGACTAATCAAATTAAGTCCACCGAGGTCCTGTAAATGAGTTCGCCAAACTTTCATGTAACCGAGCCAAATGGAGAGAGATCGTGCGGCGAGTTACCACACCAGCGATTGCACAAAATTTATCGTGACCACGACCGCTCTGTCAAGACCGAAACGAAGAAGAAGAACATTAAAAAAAGCCTGATAAACACATGGTTAAGACCAGAACAACACCTTATGTGGCATGTGCAAATAAGGTATACATGTGCAATGCGTTCGTAAAAGTACCTATGAATCATAAGCTACTGATGAGCTACTTCTGCCCGCTCTCGCTCCCGCATCCTCCCCCAATATATCCTGACCCTAAGCTCTCACCGGATCGCGTGCAACTTGTTATTACTGTGCATGCAGCCGCACGTCTCCGCGGTACCGTATTATAGAGTCGCGCGATACACAACGCGCGTAATTCTATCGCGGGCGACTTGCCTGTGGCGCCCCCCTATAATCCCCCGTGATAAGATAATTAGGCGTCAGATTAGACGTAATAGCAGAAGGAAAATGTAAATTATGTGGCCGTGTCGACTTTGAGTATTTAGTTTTCTGCGTGGCGTTGTGTCGTTAGGATAAAGAGATCATCCCTAAGTATATGTCTTTAAGCCCCTTTTAATGCCAACTTGATTTTTAATATCCAGTGAAAAAAAACTTTGGAAAAATTAAGTTTCTTTGAAAAAATGACAAAATGTCTCTCAATATTTATCAAAGTAGTCTAACAATTGATTATGCATTAGTTACTTTATAATACAAATCGTAATATTTTGTGCATATTAGCTGATACTACATTGAAATACATAATGTCGAACACAGTCGTATGTATCGACTCGAATGACACACCTTTTTCTAATTATGGTTGATCCGATATCACATTATAAGTTCTCGCAATAAACGACTTCACACAGAGCCGAGAATGATCGCTTCTAAGAACAATCAAAAACATCCCGGAAAACTGCATGCGACAATTTCCGTAACAAGAAAATGCTGCCAATTTCATTTATCTAACTGTCAACATGGAATAATTGACACTTCTTCTTCATCCGTATTGATGATTCCAGAGCAAAAACTGTTTTACATAAAAATACAATCGACTTCCAAATCACACTACACACTTGAATAACTTCAATCTCGAAAGTCCGTGTTTCTGTTTTTGTTTCTTCGTTTATTGACACCGACTTTCGAAATTGAACTTATTTTTCTCTTTGTAGTGTTTTGATTAGGGATCGCAATCCGGATTCTTCGAAGATAACTGAAACAGCCGGCTTTTCTTGCCTTTTTTAAATCCGTTTTTTAAGACTCAAATTCGGTTTTTTCGGATTTATTTCAAAACTGTTTTTAACGGATAATATTTGTATTCACCCACAAATTTTCATTATAAGTAAACGTTAGATCGATATTATCTACTCTAATGCGCAAATCCGAATAATATTTGAATTGGTAGGTTTAGGTATTATTTTTAGTCTATAGATAAACTGGATGACCGAAAGAGCTTTTTCTACTGCTGGCATGTTCTGTAATAAAATAAGATCGCGCCTAAACGATGAGACACTTGACACAATCATGTTTTTACGATCCCGTTTTTAAAGAAGACCGATTAAAACACGTATTACTATTATGATATGACTGTCTGATTAGATAGAATAGAAATATAAATTATTTAGTAATTATTTTCTTATTTGTAACTGACTTACGTTAAACTTTTTCTTGAGACTGCAATTTTATAAAAAAGGAGGATACCTTAACTATCTTAAGTTTATGTTATGTTTCATTAATTATCTCAAGTTTAAGTATAGTTGTCGGCATCTGACTTGGCAAGGCAAGGTTTTGGCTTTGTAAGGGTAAGTTCGCGCATAGTGCGCGGGCTGTCCAACCACCATATAGAGCGAATGGAAAGAGAACGCGACGCGATTGGTCAGTCGATTTTTATGTCAACTGACCAACCAATCGCACGCTCAGAATAGGCTTGTTCTTACTCGGACACTGAACGGATCGCTCCGAACTAGTACAATCGTTCAAATGAACTAGTTCAGTCTTCTAGTACTATTAGTTCATTTTAGTTCACCGTTCATTAAGACATCAGTCGGACGTAATGGAATACATATTTAATTTTCCTTCATACTTTACAGGCGACTGTCATTTCAATAAATAAAAATAAAAAAAATTGCCCTCTTGAACTAATGGTAAACATTTTTTGACCACCTTCGTAAGAATCAATCATTGGAAATACTTAAAGCTTTTAATCGCGCGTATTTTCGAGATAAGCGCTTGGTAAAAATTTCCAGCCGTTGAGTTTATTATCAAGCACACACAGGCCTTACTAAAATCCACATTCAATAAAACCAAGCAACCGCTACATTAATTTAAAAGAAAGAAAAAGAAAACAAAACTTTTTCCATGTTAGTAAACAATCAAAAAGCCAAGAACGAACGGGAAATATTTTGTCCCTGCATTGTAAGTGATTATAGACCTTATTGTGACTAGAATATCGTAAAATTTCGAGGAATATTCGCGAGTCGAGATTCACTCGCTATTCTTGTGTGCCAGGTCGGTCATCGTGATCGTACGTAGTACGTAGACAGAGCTCACAGAGCAAGCAAACTAGTACAGTAGTACACCGTTCATCAGTCATCACGCTCGCGCGTACGCTTCTCAAATCTCTCAACTCCTTCACTCGCTCAGGCTCAGACACTCGTACTAATTAGTTCTGTCTGATTCAGCACTCAACAAGCGATCCGATGTCGCTTGGATCACTGTACTCGTACTAGATGAACGATTTAAACGACCGAAACTGAATAGTGCGTTCTCGTTCACCTAAAGGAATTGCTTCCTAATAGTACATAGTACATGTACTACACAAGCCTAGCTCAGAACGTTGCTAAACATTCCCCGCGTCCCGCTTGGTATCCAAAGAGACCTAAAAAACGACTTGTGTGCATCTAACGGCTCTTGCCAAGTTTCGTGCCGACAATTATACAGTTTATGCCCAAAGTTTTGTTGCTTATTTTAGTTGTTTTTTTTTTATTGTCTATAGGATTACGCTTGACCACTATCTCACCTGATGGTAAGCGATGATATGGTCGGTGAACATTCTTTTATTCGGTCGTGCGTCGTAATTGAGCGAATAAAATATGCAGATTTTATTTCAGTTTTATCAAATCAACTTAAAACACTCAAAATTCGAAAAAGCCGAATAATCCGGATTTCAGTCGGACGAGTCCACAGAAATGCCGGATTTCTTCAAAAAATCCGGATTTTGCAATCCCTAGTTTTGATTAGGAAGTAGGTTGTATTTTTTTATAAAAAAAGTTTTTTTTCTCTTTTTAGTTGTGGCACTTAATGAGCAAGTTCTATAGTAAGGTATCTATAATGCCCAAAGTTATGCCTCAATAGATTATCCCAATAACATTAAACTATCATAACCGGTGAAAAGAGACTGTACTTGGGTGAACTGCACATATCTGCATACCCCTTTACCATAAACAAACATGCGATTGCAGCAATCCTGATAGGTTTGCCGTACGTAACCTATCAGGATTGCTGCAATCGCTGCAATTTTCAGAACTTTTCAATAAACAACGGCTGCCGTTGTTTATTGAAAAGTTCTCCGAAGTTCTTCATCAGATCTTGAGCAAATTTAAATGGTACACGAGATGCACAGTATTCAAATAAAAAAATAATCATTAAAATTGGTTCACAGTAAAACGTTTTGAGGTAACAAACCTAAAAAAAACGGTCGTATTGAGAACCTCCATACGGGTTAAAAAAAAAAAAAAACACTTTCGAATGTCGGTGTTCCAGTTTTTGCATTTTCGTTTTTTTTACCCCGAATTTCGAAATAAGTACCTAATTTTTCGTATTTTAGTGTTTTGTTTTGGAATTCGGTTTAGATTTTTTGTTAAAAAGATTTATATTTCAGTTAAAAATTAAATATGTTTCGGCCACGTTATCATTTTTCTCGCAAAGGTTTTTCTTTCAGAGTGTGTTGTTGCACAGAACAGAAGAAAGCACTTGGGATTTGCGAACTTTTATCTTACTAACAACAAAACATAATTTTGTAAAATTAACCAATCTTTAGTTATTAGTAAAAAAATACTTATAAAATTCTAATTACACTAGTGGTCCCAATGTTTTTTTCCAGTGTATATGGCTATGTTTGTAACTAAAATTATGCGAATAAGATAATTTTTCCCTCATCAAGTTAAGTACACTGCAATAAAATAATACAAGTCCGTGCATAATAATTAACCCAAACAAGTCTGTACCGAGATGTAAGAACAAAATTACAACGATTTAGTTGCACGTTGCACTGTAACTACAAAACTACTTAAAACATAATCAGAAACCAAAATAAACAAAAGAAGCCGCGTAAATTCAGTTTTATCCCCCCTAGACTGTACGTAATTATAGGGGTTATTCCCGCTCGGTAACACCCTTTCGTCAACACTGTTGACGATCGGGAAAAAAAAGTTTCGTTCGTTCACAGTGTTGACGATCGGGAAAAAAAAGTTTCGTTCGTTCGCAGTGTCCATGAATGCTGGTTTTTATTTTTAAAATATGGAAATAAAAATAAAACATGTCATGGATTTTTAAAATGTTTTAATGGATTATGTTAGATTTTTTAATACACAATTAACTAGAAAATAAAAAAAATGGCCTCATCATGTGCATAATAACCATTTTACACTTTGATAAGTAATAAAATTGTGACACTGATTTAACATAATCAAATATAGTTGAGAAAGTGACTAATGAAAACTAAGTACACTATTATGTATCACAGATAATCATCTAATTTACACTAATTAAATAACGAAACTAAAACCATAAACCTTAATATTTTTATATCAAGTACCTAAAATTAAAATATACCTAATTAAAAACATGTTTTCTTTTTATACGCACTAACACGGATTTTCCACTAGAACTACCTGCTAAATCTTGTTCCGACATGACCGAATTTAGAACTAATAATGTACTGTATGTACGATGCATAAATCAGGATTAGCTACCCAAAATGAACGATACTTATTATTGCAGTGCTCTGATTGGCTAATTCAAGGTCATGGTGGATAACGTACTAGAATAGACCGGTCGGGGGTAGTGTGCGAATCTATTGTTTATTTTATCTATTGTTACCGGCTACCGGCGCGGCATCGCTATACCTGCCTGCTGCAAAGGGAAGTTTGCAATCTACTAACTTAAATTCTACAAATGGAACAACATTCAACATTTTTTATCAATTAAACTAGACTTTTGTCGTAATTAAACATTTGAAAATCCATGACATGTTTTATTTTTATTTCCATATTTTAAAAATAAAAACCAGCATTCATGGACACTGCGAACGAACGAAACTTTTTTTTCCCGATCGTCAACACTGTGAACGAACGAAACTTTTTTTTCCCGATCGTCAACAGTGTTGACGAAAGGGTGTTACCGAGCGGGAATAACCCAATTATAGAGTGGCTCGGCTGGGGGAACGAAGTCTCTTGGATTTTTAAGGTGAATCCACACTAGTGTGTCATGTAACATTCCTGCGAATGCTCGGTGCTATGTTCGAAGAGAATCTACTTTCAGTACTATTGTATCGTTTCATAGCATTTTGCAAGACGCGCGGGACCGACGAATGTGGCGACAATTGGGGGAGGCCTATGTTCATCCGATCCGAGGGCAGTGGTGGCCCATGGTAACGGCTCCGACTTACGTTTCGTAGGTTGTGGATTCGAACCCAGGCAGGCGTTTCACTTTGTGTAAAATTAAATTATTTCATCACCGCTGCTCTAAAAACGGTAAAGGAAAACATCATGAGGAAACACATATCCTAGAACTAAAAATTTTAAGACATGTGAAATCACCAACCCGAACTGGGCCCACGTTGGATTGTCGTGGGATTAAGGCCCATTCCCTCTCTTAAGGTTACACTAGTCGATCATTCTTCCATACAAACATAGTCTGGCGATTACTCCACTGTTTGACGATGTACGTTCAAAATAAAAACTGATATCAATTTGTCTCATCATTATCTAGCCCTGTATGCAAACAAAAAAGTAAAATATTTAAAAGTTATGAGCGTCGAAAGTTCCATATTTCAACACTATTTTTTACGCATCTTTGGGCGGAAATAAATACCATAAGAAGAAGGAAAATTGCAAAACGGCCACCATACAGGGGTAGATTAGTGGTTCAACAATGCAAATAATTTTATATATTAAAATTTCGCGTGCTCTTTTTCTTCCTAAATCATCATCCATTTCGCTACAAACTTGCAAAAGTGCTAATTCGTACGCGAACTAGCTTCTTATTGCTCATCACAGCATCTATCTCTATAGCACGTGTTGTCGGATGAGATAGCAGGCATTTTAACTCCACGCACAAAATAGTTCGTGCCGTCGACTAATGTAACATTAAAGGAGGCCTGTGTCCCAGCAGTGGTAACATTAAAAGGCTGATGATGAGGATGAATCCGATTTTAAAATCAAGTTGTAACAAAGCAGCGACACAACGACTCTATGTTAAGTTACAAGTAAATGCACCAATGTGTGCTCACCACTGATCTCAGCCTGACGTCATTCATCTGACTCTCTCATTTGAGACATTTGTCTATAATAACAGTTGATCATAAAACATACTGAGAACATGTCACTGGTCAATTAAAATTATTATTATGATAGCAGCAAACAGCTTATTAATTGCGCATGTAGTTTTGTTTGTATTTCCAATTAGTTGCAGCCTATATTCCTACAGTAATACACTATGTAGTTTTGTTATTAAAAACTTAATGACGTTTTCTTCTGCATATATTATGTTAAGCCCTAAAGGACTAGTACCTGTGTTACAGTGTAGTTAAGCTGATTAGCGAAATATACCATTACAATATATCACTTGTTTTACAATGTAATAATGAGCTTAGGTGGCCAAAAATAATGGTAATGGACTAGAAGACGGTTGGGCGGAAGTTATATGGAATCGCAGGAGAAGTCAGTCGCGGAGAGACCTCTTAGCGAGTGCCTTCGAACTATTTAAGCATTGTGAAATTATGGTGCCTTATTATAAATCTGTGACAATTGTGAATAAGTACTTTTAATAAATTTATATGCCCGGACCACTTCTTTGATTTTATTACACATAAAACTACATACAAAATAGATAGTGGACGATCCACTCTAATAAATGCACACTAGTGCTAAAAATGGCGACGATTCTTTTACAGATATCAAGGAAAGAAATTGAAATAGATTCAGTATATATTTTAAACTAGCTGTTGCTCGCGGGGTCGCTACCGTGGACCACCCCACAGTACCCATTTTCCGGAAAAAAAAATTGCCTGTCACACAGGTATAATGTAGCTTTCTATTGGTGAAAGAATTTTTCAAATCCGTCCAGTAGTTTCGGAGCCTATTCGGTACAAACAAACAAACAAAAAAATCTTTCCTCTTTATAATATTAGTATAGATGGGTTTTTCGTATGTAATTTATCAACATGCTACCTGAGGTCTGGTTTTTATTATACGGTTGTCTAGCCTGTATAATATTGCATGGAACGTAAAAATAACTGGCGAAACGTGCTATAAGTACACTTCTGCTTAAATACGTAGGACCTACGTAATATTATTTTACAAAATATTCATCGTTGACGTCTGTGCTTACTTTTTATTGCACACAACGGTATTGTTACAAAGTAACACCACACAACAGTGTTGCAGTCACCTTTACGTGCAATAAACATTGATGATCTTCGTAAAACAAATAACTACTTAAATTGGTTTATCAAATACGTTGTTGGACATAATTCGATTCTAATTGCAGGGTGTTAATATCGTTTTTAACGTAGTTTTATAGCCGCTATTTGAATAAGGGCCCGGTGTATATCGACTACAAAGTCATCGCGAGTTCTTGCAATTGCAATGTCGCTGTTTTCCTTTGCTGATAAGATAGTCTTTGCCTAATGGCTGCATGGGCTATAGAGATAACGGATTTTGAATAACTGGATTTGCCGAGTAAAAGTACGAGTACATCTTCGTCACAGGTATTTTAAAATACCTAGATTTGAGAAGTAAAAGTACGAGTACATCCTCGTCACAGGTATTTTAAAATACCTAGATTTGACGAGTAAAAGTACGAGTACATCCTCTATTGGCTAATCTAAGACTTAATTCATATATAGTATAAACATCAATCAAATGTAGCTGTTAGGGTCGAACACAAAACTGCGAATTGACGCGAATTCGCATCGCAGAAAATAGCTAAGCAGTAAGAAGCAACAAGCTGGTAGATTTTTACGATGTATAGTTTTGTGTTTGGGCCCTTATTTAACCAATCCGTGCGTCTGTCAGTGCATAACTTACATTATTATCAGCAAGTCAACCGTTCATCGTCGTTTTTCGCGAAAATAAAAATCCTGTTAAAAGTTACTTCTAGTGCGTGCTCTACCGTAGACCGAAAAAAAAACTATAAAACTCGTTCTTCATTTCAAATAATCCAATCGTTTGCTAAAATCATAGGATTTTACCGAAATATGATTTTACTAGTTGCGTCAAAACATAATATGAACTGAACCGTTTATATCGTAAGTCTATTTGTGTAAAAAAAATATTACTAAGAAACTTAACTCAATAGTTAACTGCTACAATCAATTAATCAATTAAAGTCTACAAGTCAATTAACACAACAGTTCGTAATTAGTAACGTTTAAGTTATTTTAGCCAATAGCTTCGTTTTTTTCAATCCTACGCACATACTGGGCCTATATAATTAATGAATTTACAATGCCTCGAGGTTTGAAATCCGGAATGTATTATTTTGCAACTTTTTCTCGGAACAGTAGAATATCTTTTCTTCATTATGATTTTTTTGTTTGCTAATTCGGCTTATAGGTACTAGTTAAATCCATAAATGGGCAGTGAGCAACGATATAATAGGTAAAAAAGATATAAAGAGTTTGATTAATTGCAGTGAGACGAATAAAAGGATAACAGATATTTTTGCTAGTTTGCAACTTTTTAACGGGGGAAATGGGTTAGGGTGCAGATATTTCTGATATAAGTAGACTACAAAAACTATGTAGAAACTACGAAAACATACAAACTAGGCTCAAACAGTTTCGCGAACCGCCTAAAGACACTGCCGAAACCTTAGCACCAGAATTCGCCTATACCGAACACGTTTCGGTGTTGCTACAAGGCTGTGGCTGGACAACCTGCGTGCTACCCACCGACAAGAAGATCGACCTACCTACCTGGCTGCCACCAGTCACCTACGTTCTGGAAGCTGCCAGGATAGTGGTTTTCTTACGGCGGTCTTGAACCTAACACGCGCTCGATATTAAGGTTACACTAGTCGAAAATGTTTCCATACAAACGTAGTCTAGGAGAAGTCGGTGTTCCTGTTTTCGTTTCTTCGTTTTCTGACACCGACTTCCGAAATTGAAGTTATTTTTCACTTTGTAGTGTTTTTTTTTTGGAAGTCGGTTGTAATTTTTGTAAAAAAGTTTTTTTTATTTATTTCTCGGGGTTCACGAGATATAACGATATTTCTGTTCTTGAAATTAAGCCTTATTACAATGCAATAAGGTGCCTGATCTGTTGTTGTCTGTACATATAAAGTAAAATACACGGATGGAAAAAAACACAAAATATAAATTCTATTATTGCATAATATTAAAATAGCAGACACGATACCTCTTAAGGTTACACTATTCGACGGCACGAACTATTTTGTGCGCGGGTTAAAATTACTGCTATCTCATCCAACAACTCGTGCGAAAGATATAGATGCTGTGATGACCAGTAAGAAGCTATTTCGCGTACGAATTAGCACTTTTGCAAGTTTATAGCGAAATCACACTAGATGGCGCGACACGTTCTTTCTATTGAATTGTGTGTAAAATTGACATTTTCTGGAATTGAACATAAAAATTGTATGTTCTTGTTTAATCAACTCTCCCACAAACAAAATTATGGATTCAAAGATTATCTGAACGGATCATTTCTATATAATCATAAATATTTTATTTTTTTACTTTTTCGCTTCCATACAGGGCTAGATAATGATGAGACAAATTGATATCACTTTTTATTTTGAACGTACATCGTCAAACAGTGGAATAATCCCTAGACTACGTTTTTATTTTATAAACTAAAAAAGAAAAATATTTAAAAGTTATGAGCGTTGAAAGTTCCATATTTCAACACTAATTTTAACGCATCTTTGGGCGGCAATAAATACCGTAAATTGCAAAACGGCCACCATACAGGGATAGATTAGTAGTTCAACAATGCAAATAATTTTATTTTGAAAATATACATTTAGTCCTTTTTTCATGATATCTAGACTCCCAAAGGTCTGTTTATAAAATTTCGCGCGCTCGTTTTCGTCCTAAATCATCATCCGTTTCGCTACAAACTTGCAAAAGTGCTAATTCGTACGCGAACTAGCTTCTTACTGCTCATCTCAGCATCTATCTCTTTCGCACGAGTTGTCGGATGAGATAGCAGGCATTTTAACCCCGCGCACAAAATAGTTCGTGCCGTCGACTAGTGTAACCTTAATGCCTTGCTTAGTGCTTGCTTACTTGTTAGGAAAATCCGAGTGTTGTAACTTCAAAGATCAATGCTCGGCTTGTCATAATGATAGCGAAAACGAACATTTATTAAAATGAAACAAGACAAGAAATTACCCAAGTGATATCTTGTAACACGATCTAAAATAATCTCAAACATTCTAAAGCTTATAACATACAATAAAGGTAGATACCGATGTACCCGGTTAATTGAGAGACGGAAATACGCTTAACGGACGTAATTAAGATTAGAAGCGCAGGAAACAACTGCGCTAATACGTCCAGTCGACGTAAAAACTTGCTTATAGTGATGTTGGATACGCTGCTTTATACTTTCTCAGACTTATGAGGTGCTTTAGTTGAATCGAAAAATAATTAAGGCGATATATACGGCCCAATGTTAACGCAGTACTGGCCGAGCGCCAGCTCGATGCCAAAATATCAATACCTATTGAACCTCCTTTTGAACAGTTTTGTTTGTAATAGTACATTGTGATACAAGGGTGGAAAGTATTTTTCCTCGTAGAAAATCTATCCCATGTTATTCTACGTTTGAAAACTCCTTGCTACTAAACTTTTTTAAATTGACTTATAAATTTAAAACTAAACTGCAAACGTAATGTAAAGCTCGTAAACAAAAGTCACGACCGCGTAACAGAAAGATGCCTGTGCGTAAGATTTAATTTTCGAATCATAATTATAGCCTCTGAAAGTACGCCATGTTTAACAATTGTATTGAAAAATATTATTTGATTTACATATGCTATGTTTAGCTACGAAGAAATTTCAGCCATAAATTTTTCTGTGTAAAAATATTTTTAAACATCGAAGTCGTTTTGGAGGAGTATCCAAAAGTGGCGAAAAACTAGCGTGTTAATTATTTTTTAAAGCGAAACTATTTGTTATACATACATGAAACAATAATAAATATATACCTATTTTTTCAAACCTTTTTAAACCTAGCCGTTACTAAGGAGTATGGTTTAGAAAGTTACCGTTTTACGGCACTAAGCGGATGTAGGCCCATAAGGATGCAGTGCTACATATAAGAAACGAAACTTATTATTAAATGCTAACCTATACTTATATTGTAAACGTTAAAATTGTTTATTTGTTTCTTTACATGATGGTAAAAGGTCTCGAATCACTGATCCGTTTATTACGTATCTTGGAAGAGCAAAACTGCGCAATAATTGCTCTTCAATAAAGAAGTTTTTGGCGATATTTTTTAGATATGCATTTAACAAAAGCAATCGATTAGCAGACGATTGTGTAGGACCTACACTGTAGGTATTTTCGACGATTGCTCTTTCTTACGTAATAAGCCTGCCGATTATTTAAATGCATTCACTGATAGGAGACTACACTGTCAATTGTGTGCCAAAGACCATTTTTACTAGCTTTTCATTAACTTGCAATATATGTATGTATGTTCGGGTCAAATCTTGCAACTGAATTTTAAAGCAGTTATCCTCAACCGATTAAGATGAAATTTGCATACACGTTTGGTTTGGATGACAATGCACGGTAAGCTAAAAAGCTTGTATAAAAAAGCTTTTTTGTAAACAATAGGGTAGTTTACTGAAATTTTGTGTTTTGTCCGTCAGGTAGATTAATAAAAAATATTGGACACGTATTTTTTCTTGTGACACGTAAACATAAAGTGACGACAATATAATGCGTTGAAATATCGTGAAACGTCACGCCGCTAGTACACTTTATACTGCCTTAGTGACGTCACAAGCCCCCACTCCTGAACTTTGATGCGCTTTAACTTTGTAAATTTGTATTGATTTGTTAAAGCAAAAAATACGTGTCCAATATTATTTGTTAATCTCACTGACAGATTAATTGAACTATCATTTTAACTTAAAAACCCAGGAAACATCCCTATTATAATTATCCCTGAAAAATGAATGGTCCTTGTTATTTGATTAGAGTGAGTCGGTAACGTGGATAAAAAATGGTATGTAACAATGATGTTCTAATAAACAGATATGTTAAGAGCGCGCGCATTGTGAAGACTCGAATACGTCATAATTGTGATGTATCGTCTTTAGTCTTATGCTTATCTCACGCATGGCGACGAGCGATAGGCTTTGTTGAAACAAAAACAAAATAAAATAAAATACCATCGTGTGTATTTAGAAAGTGTGCCAATTATGATACCAAAGTACATAAAACACAAGGGTACGCAATACACCTCAATTTACAAATTTATTTTTTCATAATATTCTGATATTTGTAGATTAGAAAAAAGAAAGAGATGGTTTTTTTTATATTATATAGGCTCGCGCTTGACCACCATCTCACCTGATGGTAAGCGATGATGTGGTAGATGATGGAGCACGCTTGCCTAGAAGTAACCTATTCACTCTTGACTTAAAGACCCCTAGGTTGTAGCTATCGGGAAACACAGACCCTGGCAGAGAATTCCACTCCTTAGCTGTACGCATAATAAAAGTATTCTCAAAATAAATGGTAAATACATTGGTGGCCAGAATATTTTTTGTTTACATTCATGCGCAAGTGACAAACACTAGCTGTCTCTTTTTTTCTTGTTGGTTTTGACAAGCCATCCCTTTTGCACCATTTTGACTTGTAGTGAAATGTCAGATGAATGAAAAGTGTGTATGTGTGCTGCCGCTGCTGCGCGGAATACTTTTTTCGATTGTTTTGTGAGTGTATAACGTATCTGTTTATTAGAATACCATTGGTATGTAAGTGCAATTCCCTTACCTAGTAATCGACAGATCTTATTCCAATCTCAATACCTCTATATCTACAAACGAATACTGATGTTATCTAGTTTCTTATTTCCGCCCATTGATTTACAATTTACGCCTAAGATAAGCAATTAATACTGTCGTATCTTTTATTTCGTGATCTGAATCTTAATACGACAAGATAGTACGAAATAATAAATATTGAACGATCTCTAGAACATCACTGTTTTTTCAAAAATTGTGGATCGTTGGATTGACTCAGGCAATCGATATGGCCATGTGATGCATGAAGTTTTTATTTATATAATTAACTAGCTGACACAACACCAAACATTCATCTACCCTACCTACCCCACTAACCCTACCCTACCCTACCTACCCTATCCACCCTACCCTACCTACCCTACGTTCCCTACCCTACCCTATACTACCTACCCTACCTACCCTACCCTACCTACCTACATACAAACTCTACCTTTGTAGATAAGGTACCAATTCCTTTTTTTTTCTTAAGAACCTTCTCCTTACAATAACAAACACAACAAAAAAGATATCAGCGAAATTGGTTCAGCTGTTCTCGAGATTTGCGCTTAGCAACACATTTAGCTTTAATGTAGATACCATTGTTGATTCTGTTACCTAGAAATACCATTATCGATATTTTACATTCAATTAAACATTAAATAAAAATAAAGATTTTAATGTAATGGTCACTAATAATTGCACAGTGAGTCAACTCAAATAGGTTTTATCTTCTTTTAATTATTTGGTCAATTATTGGCAATTGTGTATTTTAATTATTTATTATTATATACACTTACACAAGTTTTTTTTGTCATTTTTCTAGATTTCGATGGATTACCGGTGCCGATAATGCTAAATGAAAAGCTCAAATTACGATCATTGCTCGTAATTTTACTTCGTTTTTGACACGCGAAGTACTTACAATCGCGTCATCTAGATAGATTTATGTCTGAGAACAAAATCAAAATTGATCGTAAAACGAAAGTGATATAACAATTTAAAGACATATTATCTGTCCCTCTCTACGAAAACGGCGTTTTCTATACTGTATGGGCGTCATGCCATCTGACGTCATCTGGCACGTCGGACTTCTCTTACTAATTCTCAACTTTGACGCTTTATAATTTCGTCTCTGACCGAGATATAAGAATAAGAATAATTTATGTTTTGTATTTAAGTCTTTCTTTTTTGTTCATTATAGTTATTAAGTATTTCATTTAGCAATTAAAAAAATTACATGCATATTCTTTATTGTTATCGCTGATTAAATAATATCACTTTGTCTAGGCCAGAGTTTCCCAAACTGTGCGTCTCGGCGCCCTCGCTCGTGGTGCTCTCTCACGGGCATTGTAAACGAGAAAGAACAGCTGTTGGCATTATGATAAATATGAAATATGAGCCTGAAACCACAAAATACTGCTTGATACATACTAACAGTTACTACTCGATAAATACAACGTAATTCAATTTTAGAGTAATGTATCCCAAGATTATCCAACTCTGGGTACCTACTGAAGATTCCTAGTACCACTTGATACGTCGCGTCGCACCTTCTTATGCGAAACTGGCTATATTGCAGTTGCAGTAATTAAGTCGTAGTACAAATTAAAGCAATAGGCTGTTATAGACTGATGATGATGATGAAAAATTCATCATATCAACTGAGAAAATGAAAGGAGAGTAACTCTTTCAAAACTTTAGCTCTGATATGTAAAGTTATGCTCAGAAAAGTTACTACTGTTTATCCTAATAATAAATATTTTCGCCAGCAACTAGAGAGAACAGTTTATAATTAATATCAATAGGTAGAAGGGTGTCGCAAAAAAATACAGTATATGTAAAGGGAGTCACAGTATAAAAAAGATTGAGAAGCCCTGGTCTAGGCTCAATAGACAAAGCAAAACTCTACAGTCTACGAAAAACCCATGTTTCTTGGTGTCTTTTATACCCATTGCTTTTCGTTAGTCGACACCGACTTCGGAAAAGAAAGTTATTTTTCGCTTTGTAGTGTTTTGTTTTGGAAATCGGTTTGATTTTTAAAGTAAAGTTTTTTTATTTTGCTCTTTTTAATTTTGTTATGTATCTCCATTTAACATTAATATCATTTATAGCCAAAGTACAACTCATGACGATTCCAATAAGCCCAAACACGGCTACGATACAGATTGTTGTATGTCGGAGTGGCCATTGTGATCTACTTCATCAGTTCCACTTCACCAAATAATTCTTTCTGAGTGCATGCACTATCGATGAAAATACCAAAATCGCTATATGTATGCCTATAATATTTGAGGAGTTCCCTCGATTTCTCTAGGATCCCATCATCAGACCCTTATCATGGTACCCATCCTTGGGATATCTCCTTTCTAAAAAAAAAAAGAATCATCAAAATCGGTTCATAAACGACGAAGTTTCGCGGATAACTTCGTCGTTTATGAACCGATTTTGATGAAAAAATATATGTACGGTCGAATTGAGAAACCTCCTCTTGTTTTGGGAAGTTGGTTAAAAAACAAAAACTATTTTGTTTGTTGTATGTGCCCTGTCTTAGGGCCCTCGACCATCTTTCTACTAACCCATAATTATTATGTGTTCATTGTGCTATAAGATTCTTAATAAACTGGTCGTGAAGGACGGAAGATGGCCACCATAAAACTCTGGAGTGGCAGGAGCCTATTAAGGGCCGTTCAGCTAGGGCGCTTTAAATACCCATAGCAATACACTAAAACGTAAATTGTGGGTTCAGATATCTATCTTGCCTTTTGTCTTTAATAGCTGAATCTTTATCTCTTTATTTATTTTCGTATGTTCAATTTAATTATGGTTGATCTCTTGAAAAGATAAATGTATGTACAGAGGTGGATTTTATGCCTTTCTCAATAACAACAGCACATTTTTTTTATTTTACGACCCAGCCCTCTATAGATGGATGAGTATATCACATGGGACTTTGAGCAGAGACTCTCGACAAGCGACATTCTTTCATCGAATGCGTCGCAAAATGTCAAAAATGCATGGGATTGCCAAGCGCTATTGAAATGTCTAGTGATCAATCCGTTACATTTTAGTTAAGTTCCTTTTTTGTACCGTTTTACTTTTAAATAAATTATTCTTAAGGTGAGGCCAAACGAACGTAATTTTGTGAGTCGCGTAAAATGAGACGCGGCATTTACGTTCAACTGAAATTCGGTAAGGCTGCCAGATGGACGGACGTAATTTCAGTTGATATTCTACGTTTGTACGGGGCGCTGACGCTTGCCTTACTCCCCTCCCTCACCTCGAGCGCAATTCGGTTAAAATAATGTGCGTGAGTCAGCAGACAACTCATTTTGCGTCGCTGTGTGGCACAAACAGGACTTTATTATGAAACCGAATGCAGCGTAAATTCCGCGACACATTTTACGCGACTTACAACTCACAAAATTACGTTCGTTTGATGTCACCATTATTCTTATTTCTACAATGGCCATCGCGGATTTCTTGACAGTTTGACAGAGTCAGTGAAATTCTAACAGCGATAACCATGATATAAAATTCAAAATGTTTGAGATTTCATGACCTCACATGGTATTGCGGAAGCACATGTCATTTTGGAATTTTTGACATTCTCTATGATCGACATTTTAAAATTTAAATATCAATACCGGAGCTACACTACCTTCCATAAATTCTTCTATATCTTTCTACACGCATCCGAGATTGTTTCTCTATGAGCAGTCGTGTTCGGCATGATAACGTTGATATGTGGTATATTTTCTATAGAGACTGATAAGTGCGGTTCGATTCAAGTACTTACAAGATAGATAACGATCGTATGCACTGAGAATCTCAAGCGAAAGCTCTTTTCTGAGTATCTAAGGAAAAGATTTCTTCAAGATTAGTCGATTGGAGCCGAAATAATGCGTTACTTATATATATTTTTTTGTCTTTTTTAGGTGCATTCTTGGAAATAGCTTTTACGGAGATGTAGGTTCATTGAATAGCTTATAGTGTAAGTGCGAGTAAAAGGTGCCTTTATGTATTTTAAAACCTCTCGCTTCAAAGCTGGTCTTACTATTAGATACATCTAGTATTTTTTTTTTATTATTAATACGGCTCATGTTTTTCCATCGTCTCATCTGAATATCTGATCTTAAAGGTAGTCGACAGCACGAACTATTTTGTGCGCGGGGTTAAAATGCATTTTATACCAACCGACAACACGTGCGGAAGAGGTAGATGCTGTGATGAGCAGTAGGATGCTAGTTCGCGTACGAATACACACTTTTGCATATTTGTAGCGAAATGGATAATGATTTAGGACGAAACCGAGCGCGCGAAATTTTATAAATAGACCTTTGGCAGTCTAGATATCATGAAAAAACGACTAAATCTATCTGTTCAAAATAAAATTATTTACATTGTTGAACTACTAATCTATCCCTGTATGGAGGCTGTTTTGCAATTTGCCGTCTTCTTATGGTATTTATTCGCGCCCAAAAATGCGTTTAAATTAGTTTCAAAATGTGGAACTTTCGACGCTCATAACTTTCAAATATTTTCTATTTTTACTTTTTTGCTTCCATACAGGGCTAGATAATGATGAGACAAATTGATATCATTTTTTATTTTGAACGTACATCGTCAAACAGTGGAATAATCCCTAGACTACGTTTGTACGGAAGAATTTTCGACTAGTGTAACCTTAAGCGATGACGTGTTGCAAGATGGATAAACTTGCTTAAAAGTAATTCACTCTTGGCTTCAAAACCCCCAAAAACGCACTGTAGACAAATGTTTGTTCTTGAATTGAGATGATGCATTTGGCTGCATTCAAGATAGGTAAGTAATGTTCACAGTTTGACAACATGGATTTTACCAAATTAAAATAAACCCTTTTTTATGGTTTATTGTAAAAAATCCTTCAGAACCTTTCTATATACCATTATTTTATCACATACAGGATGTGTTACGATTACGAGCTAATTTGTAGTAAATAATAAAAGCGACGTCGCTCGTCGCACCGATGCGCCGGCGTACGCCCACGTTATCCGTCACATCTACACCTTAACAGCATTTGAATTACATTAATTTGTAGCGGGCCTTATGTGTAACTTACCGCGTCATTGGCATGCCGCAAGTTATAAGCTGCTGGCTTATTAAGTAAGAATCAGCAATCAGCAATCATCGCGCGATCAAGAGTTTTGTGTCATAAAAGTCGGCATTACCTACAGTGTAGGTATGGTAGGTCCTACACAATCGTTTGCTAATCGCTCGCTCTTTGTCAAATGCGCTTATTTCAAAAAAAACCGCCAAACGTTCTAAAACTTCTGCATTGAAGAGCAATTATTGCGCATAAATCGCTATCGGTTTGCTCTTGCAAGATACGTAATAAGCCTGCCGAAGTGTACTTTGGATGTTAGAAACGCAAGAAGTAGGACCTCTCTTTTGCTGCGTTGTATTAAATAATTAGGAGAAACTGAGCCAAGGATCAAACATATTGTTATTAACAATATCAAGAGTAGAATAATTCTTAAAAATTAAAAGTGAATCAGACTTAATGACAGAAATGATGATGCAGCTTTTCGATATTCCTCGAAGCGCACCTAAATTATGCCTCGAAGCGCACCCACGATGAAACGAAGAGCATGAAGGTTTCGTAATAAATGATATCGATAGACGTTTTAAAATTCAATTGTCCTAATTGTTTATTTACAAAAACTACCAGGAAAGCAGAAACGAACTGGAACTAGGTGCTTAAGCGAATAACTTCATCAGGTGCGCTTCAAATTGGGTGCGCTTCGAGGCATACCCCGTAGCTTTGTAAGCTTTAAAAATATCGTCACTTTATCGGCTCAATAATATAAATTAAATTAAGGATGGTGGGATCTAGTCACATGGCAGTGTGTCAGCCAAGTTCGCAAATCAAGGTCGATAAATCCGCTCTGCGTTTGGTAGTTTAGGTAGGTATTTCATGAGTACCTTTATTCATTCAGACTGATTTTGATATGTGGTCTACGATAACAGTTAAGTCATTGTTTTAAGGCTTTAGCTGTATAAACTCCCTGGTCATAATAATATCGTGATTTAAAAAGCCACCCCGCACCGCTACCGCTTAAAACTCGCACCACACACAGATACTAGCAAGTCACGCACAACTATACACGTTCACACGTCGCGGTACGTCCGAAGTACTCCGAACAACACCGATTGGCCCCAACAATCGAACCGATGACGAAATGGGATTAAAGGCCGGCCCTATATGGAGACGGGACGTAATGCTGGCCCAATACACTTCAGAGAAAGGAGAGGAAATTCAGATGTAATTTGAAAATGGAATACATTTTTTTCTTTTGGTATTGTTTGAGGATGCTGTTTTAAGAAGATTGGACTTAACATTGCTCGGTTTGATTTTTGGTTGATAGTACTATGGCCCTAATATTTAGTATGGACGTTATGACTGCTACAGTGGAGGGCGTTGCCGTGGCTGAAGACTGGGCCAGGCAGGGTAGTTAACTAAAAAGAGTCTGTTTGTCATCGACTCGCTAAAAAGAAGAATGATATCTTATGGCCAATACCTATCTGGGTATCTATCTAATCTATTTCTGGGGGTAGCTAATAGACAGAAGTGCAGCGGTGGTCAGATAAAGCAAAAGTTAGCCAAGCAGTGTTAGGCATTATATGAATTTCTTGTAATTAAAATACATATTTGGTATTTGTAATTCAATTACTTATTAAAAATGTAAATTGTAATTGGTATTTCAATTCACTAACGCTGAGGTATTTTGTAGTTAGTATTTCAAATATTTATGGCTTCATACTTTCTGCAGAAAATAGCGCTTGATAGCTTATGATATGGAAGAAGAAAACGTGTTGCGCCGACCCCAAGACACATGGGATAACGGCAGGAAGATGATGATGATGGTATTTTAAATACATACGAGATAGTATTTTGTAATTTGTACTTTAAAGCAAAGCATGTATTTTGCCCATCTCTGATTCTAAGGATGCATTTAAAGTTTCTAGGCAGCCCGCTTCATAAACATTTTTGCTGGTAGCCATCATAAGCTATTCTCTCATATGTGATGCCAACACGAGAGAAACGGTTACACGAAGACGCTCAATAGCATCAAAAACCCATCTGCGATATACCTGCTCTATCAAGAGCTTAGAAAATCGACTAGCCAACTGCAAAATCATGGAAACTACAGATGAAAGTCGTGTTCCTATTTATAAACAGACGAGCCTAAAGGAAAACAAAATAATATTGCAGATAACTCAATTTGTCTCTTTACATACAAACAAGTTTCCCTTACGGTCTTCAAGAACATGCTAAGGGTAAACAACTGATTATAATCTATGTTAACTTTATTCGCACAGCTTACGAATATAATAAAAAAAAGTATAAATACTAGTAATACAGGCTGTTTCGGCAAGGTGTAGTCATATTTTAAAAACTGCTTCTATCCACAGAAAATAACAACATTCCTCAAGGGGATCCAATTCCCAATAAAAAATTGGATTTGCCATACAAAGTTATCATCAGCTGATCAAAATTAGTACGGGCGGTACCATTTTTTTGAGAATTCACTATGGCTTCCTTGAAGAACGAAGATCATTTCAACAGGCAAAAGCAGTTTTCAAAATATGATTATTCATTACCGTAGCATCCTGTTTATGAAAGACTTACCTCGGAGAAATCCCTCTGCGACATTTTGATGCGCCTACGTTCTTCTTAACTGAATCTGGGAACAAAAACACCAATGGTAAATACAACACCATGTTTTAGTTCTATAATAAATTTATTTATTAAAAATCTTTTTTTAAACAAGCTTTTTTCGTATTCTTCTCAGCAAAGTATTTCATTTGATACCTATATTATGGCATTCCACAATAAATAACTAGCCCACCATCTTGGGCCGTCCGCCATATAGGATTTGGAATGACGTCACTCACTTAGCTAAACATGCATTGTCATCCAAACTAAACGTGTATGCAAAATTTCATCTTAATCGGTGGAAGATAACTGCTTTAAAATTCAGTTGCAAGATTTGACCCGAACACACTTACATACGGTTACTAAATTATTGCTATGTATGTATATACATAGCAAGTTAATAAAAAAAGCTTGTAATAAGGGTTTACTGATGGCGCGCCGCAATTTAATTTGCGTCGATAAGCAATATCAGCAGACATGTATTTTCTAAGAAAATTTCAAGTTGCAAGTTGTTCGAACTACATCGCAATGCGTCCATATGAACGTATTTGCAATTTCGCTAAGTAAAAATCGCTTATTCAATCTACCAAGTCTCACCCCAATCTGCCTAGCCTTATCCCAACTATGTTGGGGTCGGCTTCCAGTCTAAACGGATTCAGCTGAGTACCAGTGTTTTACATGGAGCGACTGCCTATCTGACTTCCACAACCCAGTAACTGGGTAACACACGATACCTCTTGGCTAGACTGGTGTCAGATCTCAGGCTTCTGACTACGCGTAACGACTGTCAAAGATCTTTAAATGACAACCGGGACCAACGGCTTAACGTGCTTTCAGAGTCACTGGGTATACTCGCAATGTAAAGATGGTCACTAGTTCATGAAGAACCGGTTACAGGTTTTTGAAAACCGGGTCTGATAAGCAGTTAGAACCGGGTGAACTGGTTCTACCCGGTTCCGGCTGATCGTTTTTTTTTGCTTTTTATTAAATCATAGAGAATTTGACAGGATAAGCAATTACCACTAAGAATATGAAATAAAAAAGTTTAAATTTGTCTAATCAGCATATATTTGCAAGTTTTGTAACAAATCAGTCTTTAGTAACAATACTAGGTACTTTTCTTTATAATTTTCTTACATTAATTACTAGTATTTTCTTCTTTTCTTTTTGGCTTTTTTCTCGAAAACCAATGAGCATTAGCGAATCTTATGCAGGACTCTTTTGTGCACAATTTAATAAGGAGTAAACTTTCTCTTGCATAAATTGTAGATAAGCCAAAATTTTGTGAGAATAAGCATAAAACAGATTTTTAGGACCTTGGAAAGTATTTTTTTTTATTTTATTTGATTTTAGTGGTCTTTTCACACAACATTACTACTAGCACAATCAACATAGTTCCGGTGAAAATACTGAACTATTTCCATTTCTGAATAATCAAAATTCGCAGATTTGCCTCCAATTACAGATATATTGCTATTATTATTTCCCACGTTTTAATATGTTCGAAACTGTTTCATTATTTTACAACTGTCGATAAAAACACTGCAAGTAGGTATATTTCAGTACCGTTAATTTTCTCTAATTCCGTATTTTAAGTACCTAAAGTAGATAATATTGCTGTCAAAATATGAAAACATACCAGAAAACGTGATATTGAATGTTCTACGACTGTCTTGCGCATAAAAACATAATTTGACTAGCTTAAATTACCATACGTACAGATATAATACAAAAAATAAACACAAAAAGAAATATTATTTTGGCTCTTCTCTCGTAAACTAATGACTAATTGTGAATCTTATGTAGGACTGAACAAGGAATTGAATAGAAGGACAAGGAACGAGGAATAAACATGCTCTGAGCACAAATTGCAGTAAAATAAAAACTTGACGAGAATCAAGCAAAAAATGGCTTTGGCTCTTTGTCAGCCCATTTCATTTTGCTCCTTTGCGATTTTATGAAAATTTCAGGCAACGTTACTTTACTGCTACCATTATGAACGTAATTCCGGTGAAAGTACATAACTAGGATTTTTTTCGCAGCAAATGTCTTTATTTCCTGGACTTATGCGTATTTTAAATCGAAGAAATAATGTGAACGCTAACACTATTCTTCCTTTTTTAAAGAACCGGGGGAACCGGGTTTACTCCTTTCGGAACCGGTTCCGTAAATTCCTTCAAGGAACCGGGTATAACCGGTTCTGAATGGACCTGGTAGAACCGGGTGCTAATGGGGTGACCATTTATGTGTGACACAATAGAGATGCTTCCTGGGTAGAATAAATATAATTCTATTTATTTCGTCAGTGAGATTATAAATTAGTATTGGACCCGTGTTTTTTGCTTTATCAAATAAATACAACTTGACAAAGTTCAGGAGTGGGAGCTTGTGACGTCACTCTGTCAGTATCAAGTGTAGCACACCGTGACATCACACGATATTTCAATGCACTGTATCGTCAAGAAAAAATACGTGCCCAATATTTTTTAGTGATCTAACTTACGGTCTAAATAGATATTTTTTGTCAACAGCAAGCGTTGTTTAATCTTGAAGATCGCGTCTGGCCATCAATCAGGAAGGTCGCTAAGTCATTGGTACCTAGGCAAGCAAGTGACATTTAGAATTGGTTTACCAGTGGGCAGGGTAGCCCCCGCAGTTGAGATTATCAGGGCTCAATTAAGCTAACTAGACCACTCAAGTTACACAACATCACGTCCGACTGAGACGTTGTTATGGGTTGTACACCCAAATTTGATCAGTTATGGTTCAGTCCCATTTAATAAGTTGTTACAGTCATGGGTCAAAAGTCGTTACGGGTAGTCAGAAGCTTGAGATCTGACACCAGTCTTGCCAAGGGGTACCGTGTTACCCAGTTACTGGGTTGTAGAGGTCAGATAGGCAGTCGTTCCATGTAAAACACTGGTACTTATCTGAATCCGGTAAGACTGGAACCGACCCCAATATAGTTGGGAAAAGGCTAGGCAGATGATGAATCATGGGTCAAAAGTGCAGTCTTACTCTCCCAAAATTCAAATGGCTATTTTTTGCAGAAGAAATTTAATTATCCACAACTTGTTTAACACATTGTAAAGAAATTAAAGTATAGATTATACCTACTAACCGAAAGTGGAAATTCTTCTGCCTAAAAAAAACCGGCCAAGTGCGAGTCGGACTCGCGCACGAATGGTTCCGTAACATTATCGCAAAAAATGGCAAAGAAATCACGTTTGCTGTATGGGAGCCCCACTTAAATATTTATTTTATTATGTTTTTAGTATTTGTTGTTACAGCGGCAACAGAAATACATCATCTGTGAAAAATTCAACTGTCTAGCTATCACGGTTCATGAGATACAGCCTGGCCAGACAGAGACGGACCGTGGCTTTTGACCCTTAACTATAACTTTTACTGTAATCATCATTATCATCAGACTTATAATGTTTCCACTGCTGGGACACAGGCATCCTCTCTGTGAGAGAGGCAATGGGCCTTAATCCACCACGCAAGCCCAGTGCGGGTTAGTGAATGTCACATGTCTTCGAATTTTTGGTTCTTGGAAATGCCGGTTTCCTCACGATGTTTCCCTTCAGAGCAGTGGTGATGATATGATTTTCACAAAGTAAAGCGCCTGCCTGACTTAGAACTCTCGACCTAAGTCGCGGCCGTTACCACCACGACATACATCTGCTTTTATTTATACTCGCATTATTATTTTTTTGTCTTTTTTACTTTTCTAACATAATTTAAGAACTACTTGCACTATTGTAAGGGTTTAGTTTTCAAAATCTGTAACCACTGTTCTTGTTCATGAAATGTAATGTTTGTATGTCGTTTTGTGGTAATTAAATATTTTTTTCTTTCTTTTTCTTTCTTTCTTTACCACTGGGCCACCACTGGTCTACTGCCACATATTTTACTATCAACCGATTTATTCTAATCCAGATTTTGGGCTGTAATGAGATTTTTTCGGACCCGGGTATCGAACCCAGGACCGGCAGTAGCTCATGCAATATCAACGAAGCAGTGTTTAAGTAATAAAGGCAAGTTAGGGATCCACAATTAGATGTCAATGTAACCAATATTTTCGTCTGTATGACTAAACCTAACAAACAATAGGAATAACACAACTCTACATCACCCAAAGCTTTTGTACAGTCGTCATTGTCATCAAACGACAAGCACGACCTTTCACACAACAAATTCATGCGCGCAATTATGCAATACAGTTACATGATGCAATGCTATGTGAAATATTATGCTGCACCTAGTAGAACACGGTCGACTATTAGAAAATACCTAAGGCATTAAGTCTGTACGTTTTTGTGCATGAAGTATTAAATAAATAAACACGGAAAAGTCAAGATGTGGTAAAAAAAATTAAAAAAAATATTTTCCGAAGTCGGTGTCGAACGGAAAACAATAGGTACCAAAGACATCGACTTCAGAAAAGAAAGTTATTTTTCTCTTTGTAGTCTTTTGTTTTGGAAGTCGGTTTGATTTTTATGTTAAAAAGTTTTTTATTTAACTCTTTTTCGTTTTGGTAGGTACCTCCAATTACCAAAGTAGATCTCATAACAATTCCAATAAGCCCAAAAACGAATAGGATACATTGTTTTATTTCGGAGTTCCAGTGGCTAGCTTCCGGCTTCATCATAAAATCAGTTCGATTGTACCATTTCCATCAGTAATATTTAAGTATTTGCTTCATCATAGTCGGTTAGCTATTCGAGATATCTTATACCAGTGACATACTTAGCATTAAGGGTACACTAGTCGACGGCACGAATTATTTTGTACGCGGGGTTAAAATGCATTTTATATCAACCAACAACACGAGCGGAAGAGATAGATGCTGTGGTGAGCAGTAGGAAGCTAGTTCGCTTACGAATACACACTTTTGAAAATTTGTAGCGAAATGGATAATGATTTAGGAAGAAACCGAGCGCGCGAAATTTTATAAACAGACCTTTGGCAGTCTAGATGTCATGAAAAAACGACTAAATCTATCTGTTCAAAATAAAATTATTTGCATTGTTGATCTACTAATCTATCCCTGTATGGAGGCCGTTTTGCAATTTTCCGTCTTCTTATGGTAAATATTCGCGCCCAAAAATGCGTTAAAATTAGTGTCAAAATGTGGAACTTTCGACGCTCATAACTTTCAAATATTTTATTTTTTTACTTTTTTGCTTCCATGCAGGGCTAGATAATGATGAGACAAATTGATACCACTTTTTATTTTGAACGTACATCGTCAAAAAGTGGAATAGTCCCTAGACTACGTTTGTATGGAAGAATTTTCGACTAGTGTAACCTTAAGGAGTTCCTGTGGCCATCTGTCGTCTTCTTCATCAGTTTCACTTCACTGAATGATACTTTCTGAGTGAAAATGATTGCATTATTGATTTAAATACCATATCGCTATATGTATGCCTATAATATTTGAAGAGTTCCTTCGATTTATTCAGATCCTGACCTGATGACCATGGGACCACCTGGGAAGTATGCCGTTTCAAACAAATGAAAAATTTTCCAAATCGGTCCAGGCGTCTTTGAGTAATCGGGGAACATACATAAAAAAAAAGATGCCGACGAATTGAGATATTGAATTCCTTTACTTTTT
Organism: Orthosia incerta; assembly: GCA_948252205.1. NCBI lineage: Eukaryota > Metazoa > Arthropoda > Insecta > Lepidoptera > Noctuidae > Orthosia > Orthosia incerta. The sequence continues at coordinate 10,077,190 of OX411756.1, read as the reverse complement.
TTGAAGTCGGTTAAACATGTAAAGTGCCACAGGAGCGAAGCCGCGGCAAAAAACTACATAAAATACTACTTTGCATCTCCCAAAGCTTTTGCATAGTAGGTAATCAAATGACGAGTGGACAAAATCTTGTGAAAGTAATTTTTTTTCAATTTAAAAAAAATATGCTTTTTCTCACAATTAATATACCTACAATTTAATACTACCTATGCAATGTGAATGCTGCACCTAAAAGTAAACAAGGAAAAAGCCAAGATGCTTAGCTGCACATGTCTGACTGGTAAGATCTCTAAAAGCCTGCTCCCACGACACCAATATACCCATGTACCTCAATGAGGCGGTAAGTCTAATAACAATAAATATACGCTCGTTCGTATTTCAGATATTCAATTTCCCTTAGTCGACTTACAAGTTGTGGGGAGTGCGGGATGGCTGGAGTGGTGCATGACATGTTTTCTTTCGTTTTGTAATTTTCTTCGGCCAGGGATTTTGTAATTAAAAGATGGGGATGCAGATATGTTTCAGAGTTTGTGTATTGCAACACAGGAGAGTTTCACATAGATTGAACGGTTTTTTCAATACCAGCAATTATTTTTTATCTGTGTTCTTTTTTCTCTGTCTACACACTGACGTCCGTTATAATTAAAATAAAGCCTTTAATAACTAAGGGAATCTAATCGCTTTAATTACTTAATGAGTCCAGTAAAAGGCGAAAACCGGGAATAAAGCCCGCGATTTCTTATAAAGTAAGCGGTAAATTATAGCCTAGCGTTGACTTTGATGTGCACTTTGGAAAGTCACCATTTCATAGTCACACATTACTTTGTAAATTACACCGTAACAGGTGTACTTAAGGTTTTAATTTGCATGAAAGTTGATCGTGGTAAGGCAATAATATGTTCGATGATTGTTTCCGGTAGCGGTATTCAGACTGGCCATAGAGACATTAAGATTTAAAGACAGGTAGCTTTAATGTCATTTCTATAGTTAATATAATATTGAGTGTAAAATATTATCGACTTAAATCAGGTTTTAATTGAGTCTAGTTTAAGCTGATACCTATATTATTTGATATACCATTGTATCTGATCATTACCTTGCTATAATCAGCAGTCCAGCGCTCTTGGCAGACGCTGACAAGAGGAGGCTCCTGCCCATCCTCTGAATACAATCACAACTTAGTTGCCATTAAGAATGTCTATGGAAAACAAAATGTTTTTCAACACACTTGCTCATAAAGGGGCTCTAATTTCACCGCAATTAGGCACATAATGACACCTGTAATCAAACTGTGACTTTTTTATTACTATTATTCACAAGTGAGTTACAGAGTTTTTTTTTATTGGTTGAGTTGCTTTGTTTAAAAAAAAGTTTCGATACAAAAAAGATCGTGCTCAAGATTACAAATAAATTAATGTACCTATTGCTTGCTCATTTCATGCAACTATAGATAATTTCAACTTTAATAAATAAAACTTTCACTCAAATATAACTTTTGTTTTTTCTGTAATAAAGAAAACCCTTGAAATTCCCCATTTTGTACGTGGCTAAAAAGCTATCCGTGAAAATCCAAAAAAAAGAAACCCCTTTCTTTTAGTCTATGGCCGATCGCCATTGTTAGATGCGCGCGCATAGGAAAACTGATTAATTTTTCCCGCCAGTGTGAAAAACTTTTCACAGCTCGTTTTCACTGTTGAAATTACAGTTATTTTAGTATTATTTTCTTCACAAGTGTGTTGAAAAACGTCGTATGATACACGTGTTTATTGATGATTACCGTGCTCTGCTCTCTTAAGACCCACATCTAACGGCTCGGGTCTCAATGGCGCCTCAGCGGTAATCACCAACATTACACACTTGTACCATAATGTACTATTCTAGAAGCCGCATGATATTTTGTAGACAAAGATACTTTTTTACTTCTAAGTTATTAGTTCTTTTTTTTTTAAGTTTTATTTGTGTACGTAATGGGCAAGTTCTTCTTCAGAGTTGATTACCCGAATAACATAAAACTTGAACATAACCGGTGCAATGAGAGTGTACCAGAGTTTACTGTACACATTTGCGTACCCCTTTAGAGCGTACCGGCGTGATGTTATGTTATGAAATGATGTAAACAATAAACAGACATGCGAGAGCAAACCGGAGAGATTTGCCGTCATTTTTTGACAAATTCTGTTCCATATCTCCGAAGTTCTTCATCAGATCTTCACTAAATTTAAATGGGACTAATTCAGAGAACGTGTTCTTTCAAACAAAATAAGATTTTTAAAATCAGTTCACAATTCACGAAGAAATCGGTGAAAACACAAAAAAAACTGGCCAAGTGCGAGTCGGACTAGCGTCCGAAGGGTTACCGTACCGTTACCGCAAAAAAACACGTTTGTTGTATGGGAGCCCCACTTAAATATCAGCAACAGAAATACATCATCTGTGAAAATTTCCACTGTCTAGCTATCACGGTTCATGAGATACAGCCTGGTGACAGACGGACAGACAGACAGACGCATCGTGGAGTCTAAGTAATAGGGTCCCGTTTTTACCCTTTGGGTACGGAACCCTAAAAAGCATACAGCCGAACATAGAACCTCCTTATTTTTGGAAAGTCGGTTAAAAACATTCTTATACTTGTAATACCTACATAACCTGTACATTGTAATGCCAAAAGAAGCGTTTTACTAAATGCATATGTATGATACGGTATTTATACGAAACATCTCTATTTATTTATGATTTTTTTAAGTAGCCTAAGAGTAATTTGAGCTAGGTACTATATTTTTAGTATTAGGGACCGCACAAAAATAAATAAAGCGAATGTTTCTTTTTAGTTTTACGAGTTTGTCACAGACGAAGACGCGGGCAACGTTTAGTCTAGTAATACATGTAAAGATTTATAGAAGAAGTTAGAAGTTGAGGCCTAATTTTCACAAAAACAGACCCTAGAAGCGATTGGGCGACCGGTTCTGAATTGCTTTTAAAACCAAGAGTCATTCGGAGCCATTCTTTTTTCGACTTTACTCTCGTGCTAGACAATGGGCTATTAAAATCTTAAGACAGGTCAAAATAAGTATTTACAAAAGAATATGTCAGGAAAGAGATGACGAATGGAAGTCCTGAAGACGAATGATAATTAAAGTCTTGAGTCCATCAGAAAAAGAAAAATATACATTGTATTTTCAACGGAAAATACAATGTATATTTTATACCTGTAACACCTTTTTAGGGTTCCGTACCCAAGAGGTAAAAACGGGACCCTATTACTAAGACTCCGCAATCCGTCTGTCTGTCTGTCCGGATTTTAAAATATACATTTAGTCGTTTTTTCATGATATCTAGACTCCCAAAGGTCTGTTTATAAAATTTCGCGCGCTCATTTTCTTCCTAAATCATCATCGATTTTGCTACAAACTTGCAAAAGTGCTAATTCGTACACGAATTAGTTTCTTACTGCTCATCACAGCATCTATCTCTTTCGCACGTGTTGTCGGATGAGATAGCATGCATTTTAACCCCGCGCACAATATAGTTCGTGCCGTCGACTAGTGTAACCTTAAAGCGTGTTTTTTAGTTTTTTATACAATTATTTATTTTTACTTTTTAGTTCAATCTCTAATCCTGAAGATCCTGGTAGGGATAATGGGACATACTATTTAAATTATTGCATTGTCATCGGTCCTTGATAAGTGTGCAAAGTTTCAAATTAAGCCGACGTTTTGAAGGGGGTGAAAATCACGTACAAAGATTCCGTTACATTGATACATACATACATACCAAGCTAATAAAAAGTGTGGCAAAACGGCAAAATTGTATGAGATTGAAAAGCGATTACGAAAAATCACATGAACAATCTCTTAAATTTTGACATTTCGACTATCGCCTTCGCTGACATCGAATGCCACTTGTCTATTATAGAGTCCCAGGATCACAGGATCTTATCAAAAGTATCTATGGGATAAAGTTTGTTTTAGCGAGTGAGGTTCTTACATTATATTGATATTTTTTGCAATCATAATAAATATGAATATAATTTCACGACCTCGACCGGTGGCAATGATGATTTCTGTAGGTAATAATATTACATAGCGAAAGTAAATCAGTCTGTCTGTCTGCCTATTTGTGTGTCTGTCAGTCTGTTTGTTACCTTTTCATGTTATAACGGCAGAAAGTATTTGGATAAGACTTGGCACATGGGTAGTTTTTTTTCTGTTTGTATATTATCCAATGATAGCGGAGCGGGAGGGCGTGTCAGACTTTCACTGACTAAAACCCACCCGTGTTCCTTCAGTTGCTTGCGCGATACCTCTCTTTCAAATTTAACCGCGACGCAGACAGGCCCTAGCGGACCCCGTCAGTTTTTTCCGACATCTCTTTGAGACGCACGTGGAACACTCCGCGCCGTCGACTCGGGCCAAAAACTATTGTGCATCTTACACTAAAATATATTGAATTTTTAATTCTTAAAAGAAATATAATTACCTCTTTTTTATATTCTTATCGGACGGCGAGCTACCCATTACTCGCCGTCCACATGGGTAGACCAAGTATTTGATTAGAACGTCGGGTAAGTATATTTTATTCCAGGAGTATGTTCCTTTAGGATGCTTTTAATTTATCCTCTTTCTAGAACAGAATGCAAGGAAAAAGTTTGCTCGTGGCTACAAGGCATTGATTACAATGGAACCGAACGTTTGTTGAAACCATTAGTATAGCGTTAACATAACATGGAACGATAATAAATTTAACACGTGTCCATCACACCATCACTCACACACACACTCTTTCACTCTCACTCGCACACATCCACAAGAACTCATCCCCCAAATCCATATAAAGCCACTTTTGTATTAGTTTTAATTTTCTATTTTGTTTCACTTTTGTTTTATGTTTTATTATGTACGAACTGTATGTTATTTTAATACAGTCAGTAGTCATAAGTGAGTTGTCCGATGGAGGGTAAGCCTGGTGATCTGTATGGTTTTACTTACAGCAGAGACCAGTCTCTATTAAATGTTACAATGACTTTGTACTGTGTTTGTGAATATGAGAAAATAAAGAAATAAACTAAAAAAAAAAAGAACTCCGACTTAAACGCGGGCGAAGTCGCTAGTAAAAGCTGGTTTCAAATAAAATAATTTCGCTATTAAATGAGCCGCTAAAACGTGTGGAGAATGTAATGTATATCCATGTCAGATCAACACTTCCTGCGAGATATCTCGTCACATCGCAGGACTGGCATATTAAATCAGATATGCAGATAGATTACACACATTAAAGTAGCTGCAGCGTTTGCCAACCGCTTTGGTTGCGCTTTATTTTATCGAAATGAGTTATTTTTCTAATGCTTATCGAGAAACGGTTAAAGGCTGATGTTGACTGTCCTAGCTTGCCACACATGACGCTTATTCGCAGAGATTGGAATAGGTAGAACATATTTACCTTAACTTCGAAGAAGTAAGTAACGTAGAGTTGATAATACCTCCTCTAAAATCCCGGAAACATAAACATAACGATTAAATTTAAATCCGGGGTTTTTAGGAAATTGCAAATTACTTTTTGCGCTTCTACAAGGTACATTGTAAAATCAAGCTTAATGGGCGTGTAAAAAGTTAAAAACACAAACACACACACGAAAGAACTTGGTTTTAGTAGTTGCAAAATTCACGTTCCTATGAAATCGCAAGCGGCTAGTAAAAATCTAACTAAGGAATAAAATACCTGTTTGAACATTACCACTGTAGATTTTACTACAGATAATGATTTCAAAATCACAACCTAACGTTTACAGTCTGGCTACACTGCCATTTTCGCCCGAGGATTCAAAGAAAAGAATATTATTTACAAAAGATATAAAACCTTTTCTTCACACTGCTGGCAACACTGTAGTGATACTTGTGCGTCTTAGAGTTATTATTATCTATGATTATAAGTATGGCAATAAAACAGGTCCAGTGACCATTAAACATTGTAAATTTATGGTACGACTCGGAATAATATTACATGTTTATTAGGATGTCAAAATTAGGTACTTATTCATAGTGTTTTCAATTTATAAACCTTTGCTTTTTAAAGGTGGACCCAAATGCGATGAAGAAAACTATGGAAAAACGGTGTAGTAATCTCTAGGTCTGTAACTAGCAGTAAAGCCTTTTCTAACACATGCCAGATATTGAAGAAATACTTACATATAATATAAAATATCTGTAATCGTAAAGAGTTAAGCGTAACTAGTAATAGTCCTTTCGGAAACGAGAAATTAATTGGTGCTCAACTCACTGGTACTGGTAGTGACTTGTTATTGGTAAGCAAAGTGCGCTAGCAAACGACGGGTTAAACACTACCTATTATTCGGGTAGTTTTGGATTTTTATGCTCATACAGACGGTACTACTAGCACTTAGCTCGATGAGCTGCTTAAATAAAGTGCATCTATGCTTTAGTTGTTAAAAATGAGGCAAATATGAAGTCTTCAAGCATTATGGCACACCGTTAAGAGTAAACGGGGCCCGAGAGCGCCGGCTGAATTTCCTTAGTAAAAAGTCATAAATCGAAGTTTGGCTGTCGCCTATTTCCTCCTCCAATATTAGACCAATTTAAAAGATATTCCATAAACTGTTAAAGTAAGATATATACTATGTCCCTATGTTTTCCTTTTTTCATTTATATTTGTCAAATTTGTACACTAAGCCTCTGTTGGCAGCGCAATTTTGAGCATTTTAGGAGGGTTCTAGTGCTTCTAAAGATAATGTATCATCAAAAAGAAAAACATAGTATATATCTTTAGTCTTTCGTAGGTACCTACCAATTTTTTTGCTATAGGTATAGACACCGACTTCCAAAAATAAAGTAATTTTTCACTTTGTAGTTTTTATTTGGAAATTTATTTGGTCGGTAGTATCTTTTTGCAAAAAAGTTAAAAAAAAAACATACATGAAGTCGAACATAGATCCTCCTCTTTTTTGGTAAGTGTTAAAAATAACTTTGTTTTCTGAAGTCGGTGTCTTTGGTACCTATTGTTTTTTGTTTTTCGAAACCGACTTCGGAATACAAAGCTATTTTTCGCTTTGTAGTGCTTTGCTTTAGAGGTGGGTTATTTTTTTTTTTTTACTCTTTTTAGTGTTGGTAGGTACCTCATATTACCATGAAAATCATTTATAGCCAGAATACATCTCATTTCAATTCTAATAAGCCAAACCA